>OY755207.1:14210108-15410108 GCA_963576765.1 Draba incana
GAAACTCGATCCAGATTACAAACCCTTTTTCATAGTGAAAAAGATGGTGGTCAACGAGATGAGGAGAGAAATCGAGGAAATAAGGTCTCTTCGTTTCCTCTCCCAATTTCCAGATGAAGTCGAGAAGAAGCCAGAATCAAGGAATCACGAATCTGTCCAACGAAAGCCAACTAGGTTGGATTGTTATTCCCAAATTGACGAATCGAATTTCCCGAGACGAAGAGAAGAGGTCGATTAAACAACATTCATTGACCATACAAAGAAAACAAAATTGGCAGAGATGGTAAAAAAAATTCAGAGAGAGAGAGAGAGAAGTAACGGCTTAGGGCTAAATCTGGTCCGTAATTTGTTTTTTTCTTTTTTGTTATTTGCTGCTTCCGTTGTGAAACCTAGAGCTGTCAACCGGACATGTCCATAGGGACACTCTCTTTTCTTTGCGTCCGAATACGTCCGAGTCCGAATACGTCCGAGTCCAAATATGTCCGAGTCCAAAACTGTCTGCAACGAATTGGACAGTCCAACATGTCCGTTGGACTAGACAAATTATTGATACATAGTCTGTTTTTTGCTTGATCAAATGGTCTCAATTTCATTATGTACCCATTTTGGTATTAGTTTGGTTATGAAAGATTCAATATCAATTTTCTTTCTTCATACGAATATTTTTATTTAAACAAGAAAAAGTTTGTGCAACTTGTAAAATCCATAAAAAACATAGAACAATAATCCATAACAAAAGAGTAACAAATAAGAACAGACTTCAGTAGCTTCTCCTGATCATCTTGACTTCCATTTTTTTGAGCAGACATTATCTCAAGACATTCACACATTCCCTTAGTTGTATCAAGCTTACCATCTTATTTTTCTTCTTCTTCTTTTCCCTCTTCAATAAATTTGCACTCACCATCTGCAAATTGAAACCAATCCGGTTAAACCTTAAAAGTAATCCACGTAACTGAAAATGAAAAAACCATCAACAAATAGTTACCAATTGCTTGAAATCCACGTAACCAGTTCCGTGCACATATCAAAGCCTCCACATTTGAAGGTAAAAGAGAACTTCTATACTTGTTTAACACCCTACTTCCTATGCTAAAAGAAGATTCAGATGCTACCGTTGTTATTGGAATGCTCAAAACGTCACAAGCCATCCTTGAAAGCTCTTTAAAACGATTGGCATTGTCTTTCCAATACGACAAAACATTCAAGCTCTTAAAAGCTACCATATCAAGAGTTGGCTCATCCAAATATATTTCCAAAGGAGATTTTCCACTCTTACCACCAGCCTTTTGGGAAAAAAATGCGTAAAATCCCTGAGGTTATACAACACAACCATATGATACTCATTTATTGCTTAATTGATAAATCAGAGAGAAAGCATCAAAAGTTCAAAACTTACATCATATCCTGATGGAACTTCTCCAAGTGCGAGTTCTTTAGTGGTAGAAGTGTCGGAGATGTTTGTTTCATAAGCTTTAAAAAGTGTATCCATCTTAGAGCGTACATGTTTCATCCTGAACTCACAAGTCAATGAATCTAAAGAGTTATAACAATACTCTAAGAACGTAAACTTCAACCTTGGATCCAATACCGCAACAATTGCAAGAATGTCACTATACTCATCCCAATATTTGTCAAATTTCAACTTCATAACTCCCACCATATCATAAATTTCAGGATCATCAGAAAACTCATGAGCTCTCAACCAACTTTCTATCTTCCATACTTGCATGAAATATAAATTTGCAGTAGGGTAAGATGAACCTGAAATCAATCTTGTCATCTCAGCAAATGGTCTTAAAAACTCGCATACGGATTCTCCTCTACTCCACTCTAAATCTGATGGGAAGCTTGTATAGCTCTTCTCAACCTCTGAAAGATTACGCAAAGCTTCTTTAAATTGTATGGCTCTAGATAACATTAATTGAGTAGAGTTCCAACGTGTAGTAACATCTAATACAAGACCAGCTTTGAGCTCAATTCCAACAGTTTCGCAACAGCTTTGAAACATCTTTTCTCTGGATTCCGAAACCTTCACAAACTTAATGCTATCTCTGATTTTTCGCAAAGCTTCACTAATAACACTTAAGCCATCTTGAACAATTAGATTTAAAATGTGAGCAGAACACCTTAGATGGAAAAACTCCCCACTGCATACTAAATCCTTCTGAAGCAGCGTTTTAAGAATTCCTTGCATTGTATCGTTTGATGAAGCATTATCAACTGTCAGAGCAAATACTTTCTTCTCCAAACCCCACTCCTTCAACAATTCAATCAGTTTCATCGCTATTGCAATACCAGAGTGTGGAGGCGGAAAAGCACTGAAAGACAATATCACTGTTTTTAAATTCCAATCTGCATCAATGTAGTGACCAGTTAAGCATATATACCCTTCTATAGTGTGTGCTCTCCACAAATCTGTTGTCAAACTAATTCTACCAGGAATATCAACTAAGATTTTCTGAAGTTTCTTTTTCTCCTTCTCAAAAATCTTTAACACATCTGCAGCTGCTGTGTTTCTACACCAGAACTCTATTTCAGAGTTAGCATACGCAAAAGCTTCCCTAATTCTCTTATACTCAACAAAGGAATAAGGCAGATCATGCTCAATTATAGCTACTGCGATCATTTCACGGAAAACTTCCATATCTATCTTTCTAGCAATAGTTTTAGGAGTACCTCCAGGGGTTAGAGAACAACTTTTCATATGAAGAAGCAATGGTGTAGTCCCGTGCTTTTGTAGATCATATATAATGTGCTCTTTACAATGATTGCACATCATATCACTTCTCCCATCAGGTTGTTTAGCTCCAACGCCTCCTATTTCTGTGAAGTGTTTCCAGCACTTAGATCGACGTCGTTTTCTCGAAATTTTATTTATATTTGCACTCTCTGCACTCTCTGTTTCCATCGGTAAAGTTTCCATAACCTGATCATCATCTTCATCACTTGAGTCTTCATAATCCAAGTTTAGCAGTTCACTGTCCATTTTCTGTGTATGAGACTACAAGAACAATTCTCTCTTAACAAACCCATATCAAGAACAAGCTCAAATTAATTTACATACGAAGTTTAGCTCAATTAATCTCATTGATGCATTTCATCAAACACCTAGAGGGCATGGATTCACACATCGAAATCACACAAAACAATCCCATAATAACGACAATGGATTCACACACCAATCACAGAAAAGTCGAAAATCATAATAACGACAATGGATTCACTCATAAATCATATACATGAAAAATCAGCTCAAATCAACTTGTTCTAGAGAAAAGTCGAAACCGTACCTTGAAGCTTAGAGCTACGTAGAGAAAGAAATCAACTTGCACAGAGGAAGAAGAAGATGGAAGAAGAAGATGGAAGAAGAAATTGTAAGAAACTGGAAGGAGAAGAAGAAGATGGAAGAAGAAATTGTAAGAAACTGGAAGAAGAAGAAGATTGGGAATACGATTAGACGAACAAGAAGGAAGAAAAAAACGGTGTCGTTACTCGTTAATAACTTATGTTAATGGGCCAAGTTAAATTAATTTGGGTCTTGAACAGTCCATTGTTTGTTAAGTCCAGTCCGTTTTTTTTCACGGACTAATTTGGACTAGTCCAAAAAAACAGTTTTAACATATGGACTTGTCTATGTCCGGTCCAAACCAATACGGACTGGACCGTGTCCACGGACTTAGAGTCCGGTTGACAGCTCTAAGTGAAACCTACGGATCCAATGTCAAATCGCCATCTCATCATCATCATCAATAACATCAAGTCTTCTTTGTTTCACCTCGTCTTAGTCTCGTGGGCCTAAGCCCAATTATTATTTTCCCACAGCCCATACTTGCTTTCCTCTTTTCCTTTTCAATTTGTTTTGGATATAAAAACAATCTACAAATTATTTTACACAAACTCTCATCTTCCAAAGACTAGAAAAATCGAAGATGAAACACCTGATTGAATTGAAAAACTAAATGAAAGAATCACAAGAAAAAATGTTAGATATGTTCCAACTTTGTCTTTTCTGTCAGGTAACAAAAGAAGATCAAGAGCCATTCCTATGGATGTACAACAAGTTTCATCATCTATACTTTGATTCTCCTAGCAAAGAAAGTTACCATAAGAAGGTGATCCACTCAGATCCTGCTTGATAACGATTTTACACAATTTAAAGGATGGCTAGGTTTAGCTCTGAGGGCGATTTTTTAGGGTTTTCGGCCGCTCTTTGGTTCTCACCCTATTTTGTCAATTTTTCTCGCTAAATCCTTTGCTAGTTCTTGTTTAGGTTTTGTTTCCAGCATTAATACTTCCTGCATCGTGCAGTTTGCATCACCTACATTCGATTTACGAAGATCTCCACTTAATTATACCTTACTTGTCCGTCAAGTTTATAGTTTTTAAACCAGAAGATGGCCAACCACGACAACAACACCGCAGATAGAGGAAGAACGACTCAAAGTTCATCGAAGTGGATCAGGAAACCACCCATCCTTCTCCCAGATGTTGAGAATGAAGATCTAATTGATGAACACCGTTTGACGCTTATAGGACGCGTCCTCCACCCCAAGAACCAAAACCCAGTGTCGGTACTAGGGTTTCTACCTCAGATCTGGGGATTAATCGGAAGAGTTGAGGGGAGAGTTTTGGGCAGAGAACGCTTCCAGTTCCAGTTTCAGTTCCAATCTGAGGAAGAGCTACAAGCGGTCTTGAGACAAGCCCCCTTCCATTATAAGCGTTGGATGCTGGTCCTTCAGAGATGGGAGCCATCTAACTTTACGTCTTTCCCGAATGCAATACCTTTCTGGATCAAGATTATCGATCTACCAACTCATTATTGGACCCATAACAACCTCAAAGCCATAGCAGAAGATATTGGTCTCTATCTGGATCAAGACACGAAGGAGGGGCGCATCCAAGTCCAACTAAATGCCTTCACCCCGTTGATCATGAAGTCCCAGGTACAAGTAAAACCGGGAGTGGAGATTCCAGTAGAGTATGTGTATGAAAGATTGGAAAAACATTGTTTTGCATGCTTTGCTCTCACCCATGAAGAACAGGACTGCCCTAGCATTTCAAAAGCTAAAGGACTGAGCTCTATCAACCATGGGGTAAATCAACAACGAACACTCTCAAGATTGGAAGATGACAAGAGGCGTCGAAATAACCAGAGAGTCCCTGATATACGAAGAGAGGCAGTAGAGCAGAGGGATCGTCACCTCCAAGGAAAGCGACTACGCAGTAAATCCCCATCATGGGCAGGGCACAAGTCCCCAAGGAAATTTACCTCACCAAGTTATCGAGGAGAGCAGTATCCTTCCAAGCATCCTAGAACTGAGAAATCATGACCTCTTTGCAGGCAAAAGGAATACCAGGGAAGAGTCAGGAGGAATTTATCACCTACTCCTCATTGGAAACCAGGTCCTTATCATAGTCTTCGAGTGCATGAAGAGTATAGGATGATAAGGGACAATAGGGGGAGTTATAAGAGTTTTGGTGGTGAGAGAGAAGAGGTCGATCCTGAGCCAATCTCCCGGGATTCAAGAAAGCATAGCAACTATGTACCTCTTAATGAGGCAAAAACATCCTCCAGATTGGAGTTTTCTACTCAAGATCCTGAGTTAAGAGGAAAAGACCACAAAGCTAATGCAAGTGACATAGACCAGAGCCGCTCACGGCAATTACCATCCCGGGAAAGATCGGGCACATCGAAGTCTTCAGCTAAAAGACCAGCACTAGAACGGTTGCACCAGGGAGCTGAGGAGCAAGAAGGCTCTGCCAATACGGGTTCCATCTCTAAAAGGCCCATCCTGGAGAGAGTGAAGTATCCAGACAGACTTCAGTCCCCATCAGGCTCTCATAAGGGTAAAGCTCAGCATAGAGCATTAGGGGAAAACAGAACCCCTGATCAAATCAGAGTTAGTGCTAACCCTTCTCCTCGGCTATCCCAACGTACCAGGAACACTGATTCACCTGATTCAGAGGCCACAATAGCAGAGTCACCAGGAAGAAATGTTATGTCACGATTGAGTCTGCCTATAGCGGAGCGGCTTGGTGAGAAACTAGCTCATACTTCCTTTGACACGACAAGCCCTAAGGAGAAGTATAAGAAGAGCACGCTGCCCAAGAATACACGCAGGAGAAGGGGAGGTCAGAGTTCACTCCATGGGGCTAGCTCAAAGAAGAGGAATGCAACCAGACAATCGACATCGGCAAGAAGGCAGCTAAATGTGGAGACTAGCCGAGTGAAACATACCTCGGTTTCTCATTCAGTATCTATTATTGGGAATGTAGCAAAAACTCTACCTTCTAGTAAGGTCTCAACTAAGGCTATTATGCCAAAATCTTGTAAGGGTTCGATGGTTTTCCAGAAACCATCCAATATTCAATGATTACAACTAGTTGGAACTGTCAGGGTCTCGGAAACTCCTTGACAGTTCGACGTCTAAGGGAATTGAGGCTGGAACTCTTCCCAGACATAATGTTTCTAATGGAGACAAAAAATCAAGACGACTATGTTTTTTCTGTGTTTAATTGGATGGGTTATGGTCATCAGTTTACGGTTCCACCTATGGGGCTTAGCGGAGGTTTAGCTTTATTTTGGAGAAGTGATGTAGAGTTGGAAGTATTAAATTCTTCTCCAAATTATATTGATACGATAGTTAAATACCAGCACCGAAAATTTTATATAACCTTTGTGTATGGCCATCCAAACAAACAGAAGAGACGAGACGTGTGGAATGCCATCTCGGATTTAGCAACCTCTCGGGACCACCATGGCTCTTGACGGGGGACTTCAACGAGATGCTTGATAATAGAGAAAAACATGGTGGACCAGTACGTTCTGAAGGCTCTTTCATAGATTTTCGCAGCTTTGTGACTTCCAATGGCCTTTAGGATGTAAAACATACGGGAAATCCGTACTCTTGGCGCGATATGCGTTTTGATCATTTAATTCATGCTCGACTAGATCGTTCCTTATCAAATAATGCATGGATAGAAGATTTTCTGGCTGGATATTGTAAATACCTCCGTTTTGAGGGATCAGATCATCACCCGCTCCTCACTTTCATAGATGATTCTAGAGCAAAAAAGAGGGGGATGTTTCGTTTTGATAATAGATTAAGGGACAAGGAGGAGATTTTTCAGCTTATTGCTGATGTGTGGGGACGTTCCGACACGGCCACAGTGGAAACAAAGATACGACATTGTAGATCGGAACTCACACAATGATCCCGGGAGCAACATAAAAATAGTGCATAACTCATTGTCGAGACTCAAATCGCTTTGGAGGCAGCTTTATCAAACTCAACTCCGGACCCGGCTACCATTGCTCTTCATACAGCAACGCTTGAGAAAGCGTACAAAGAGGAAAAGACTTTTTGGAAGCAAAGAAGTCGTGTAGCGTGGCTTAACAGTGGGGATTTGAACACCAAATACTTTCACGCAATTACATGAGATAGAAGAACTGCTAATCGGTTCATAGTAATCGAAGACGAAACTGGAACTCCGCATTTCAAAGAGCATCATATTGCCAAAGTAATCTCTGAGTATTTTCAGAATATCTTTTCCTCTAATGGGTATATATAGAGAACAATGCAAACTGGGAGCGATGGCGGTAAAAACGGATATGAGCAAGGCTTATGACCGCGTCGAATGGAGCTTTCTCAGAGAGGTATGCGTAAGGTTTGGGTTCCATGAAGTATGGATAAATTGGATAATGGAATGTGTCTCATCAATTTCGTACTCCTTTTTAATCAATGGTGGTCCCCTTGGTCTTGTTTCCCCATCCAGAGGTCTACGACAAGGCGACCCGTTGTCACCGTATTTGTTTATATTATGTACAGAGGTTTTATCTGGTCTCTGTCGCGTAGCACAGGAAAACGGTGAGCTCCCTGGTGTAAGAGTTTCACGTCAAAGTCCTTATGTGAACCATCTTCTGTTTGCCGACAATACGATGTTCTTTTGTCGTTCTGATGACCGCAGTTGCTCCGCTCTGAGTAATATCATACAACGGTATGGATGCGTATCGGGTCAGTGTATTAATTTTGAAAAATCAAGCATAACTTTTGCTTCTAAAACCCCAAGAGCAAGTCGGGACAAAGCAAAGCGCCTTCTTCGGATAACGAAATAAGGAGGAACGGGCAAATATTTAGGACTACCCGAGAATTTTGGCCGTCGTAAACGAGACATTTTCACTTCTCTGGTTGATCGAATTAGACAAAGGAGCCATAGCTGGTCGTCTAGATTCTTATCACCAGCCGGGAAGCAGATTCTCCTTAAATCGGTATTGGCCGCAATGCCGTCTTATGCGATGTCCTGCTTTAAACTACCATCTTCATTGTGTAAGAGAATCCAGAGTACACTTACGAGATTCTGGTGGGACGACAGCCCCGAGAAGAAGAAGATGGCTTGGATTTCGTGGGAGAAGATGACTATACCAAAAAATTCGGGAGGCCTGGGTTTTAGAGATATTGAAGACTTTAACGATGCCTTGTTAGCTAAGATAAGCTGGAAAATCCTCTGTCAACCAGAAGCATTTCTCTCTCGGGTCTTGCTAGGAAAATATTGTATCAACTCAACGTTCTTAAATTGCACAGCTCCGTCTAATGCATCCCATGGCTGGCGCGGAATCATAGCCGCCCGAAAGATACTTAAGAAAGGAATGGGCTGGCTCGTTGGAAACGGAGAGTCAATTAGAGTTTGGGAAGATCCATGGTTGTCAACCGCAGAACCAATAGTACCCTACGGCCCGTGTCCTCGACACTTAATCAACCTTAGAGTCTCCGATTTGATTCGGCCACTAGACAACTCTTGGAACTGGGAACGGATTAGGGAATGGATCCCATTCTTTGACGAGCACATTAAAAGATTGGTGTTGGGGTTTACAAAGCATAACGATGCACTTGTTTGGCTGCCAACAAAGAATGGCCATTATTCTACAAGGAGCGGTTATGGTTTTAAGGCTCGAGAAGAAACTACGGAATCATTCCGAAAATTTGACTGGCAAAGAAACCTATGGAGAATAAAAACGCAACCAAAGATCAAGAGTTTCTTATGGAAGGCGGCAGTCGGAGCACTACCTCTCGGAAGTCAATTGCAGAGAAGAGGTATGGGAGTTGTCCCATGTATGCGTTGTGGAGCAGAGGAGACAGCAGAGCATGCTCTTCTCCATTGCCCTTGGGCAAAATCAGTCTGGGATTTAGCACCTATCTCTGGAATACGTTGGACGCAAAGCACATCAATTCTAGAGATGCTTACGGTGGCCCGAAAGCTTAAGACATTTCCGCCGGTGGGTATAACATTAGCCTCACTCCCTGCTTGGATTTGTTGGCTGATCTGGACTGCTAGGAACAAGCTCATTTTTGAAAATATAACATTTAGTCCACAAGAAGTGATTAACAAGGCTGTACAAGAAGCGAAGGTGTGGCAAGGTGCCCAAGAATCTCTACCTGCTCAAAGACTACCAGCACCACAAGCGCTAATCCCCTGGTTGCCAGTTGAGGGTCAGCGTTGTCATATGGACGCGACGTGGAAGAAAGGCTCATCTATGGGAGGCGCAGGCTGGTGGTTTCAGGAAGTAGAGGAAGGAAAAAAAAAAGAGTTTTTTGCTCCTTTAGCGAAAGTGAACTCGGCGCTTGAGGCGGAAACATGGGCGGTGATCAAAGCGCTTCAATCGGCAAAGGAGAAAGGTTATGATAAGCTCCACATTTTTTCCGACTCTCAGATTTTAATTAATCTACTTCGGAAAAAAGAATCGCACTCGGAGATTCATAATCTTTTATTTGAAATTCAGATGTTAGCTACGTGTTTTAGTAAGCTTTCATTCTCTTTTGTTCCTCGAGAAGCCAATGTGTTGGCTGACTCGTTATCGAAACAAGCTCTAGAGGCTTGTAACTTGTCGACGGGTTCGACGTAAACCTTAATAAAGATTTCAGATTTTGACCCAAAAAAAAAAAATTGATATCCGATTTTACAAGCTGTAATAATAATTACTCCGTAATTTGTTTTTTTCTTTTTTGTTATTTGCTGCTTCCGTTGTGAAACCTACGGATCCAATGTCAAATCGCCATCTCATCATCATCATCAACAACATCAAGTCTTCTTTGTTTCACCTCGTCTTAGTCTCGTGGGCCTAAGCCCAATTATTATTTTCCCACAGCCCATACTTGCTTTCCTCTTTTCCTTTTCAATTTGTTTTGGATATAAAAACAATCTACAAATTATTTTACACAAACTCTCATCTTCCAAAGACTAGAAAAATCGAAGATGAAACACCTGATTGAATTGAAAAACTAAATGAAAGAATCACAAGAAAAAAATGTTAGATATGTTCCAACTTTGTCTTTTCTGTCAGGTAACAAAAGAAGATCAAGAGCCATTCCTATGGATGTACAACAAGTTTCATCATCTACACTTTGATTCTCCTAGCAAAGAAAGTTACCATAAGAAGGTGATCCACTCAGATCCTGCTTGATAACGGTGAAAATCCTTCATTTAACCCCATGCCATGGAACAAGCATAGTTCACCACCAGTTTACCATCAAACCCAAAGTTCTGCAATTACCAAAATCCATCACAATTCAGCAACGAGAAGAGAAGAAAACCCATTCATGATTACGGATGGAATACTTTCATGAGCATAGTACAAATTACTTAATGTTGAATCAAGTGCACAGAGAAAGGAAAATACTAACATTGTATAGATCAATTACTGATTCATCGGGGTTTGGCGAGAAAGCGCTGTTTACGTAGACAAACTTACAACGAATACGATATCAATACAATGCGCTCGAGAAAAATAAATGATTCCAAAGATAACACAAAAGATGTTTGATTGAGATGATTACCAGTGAGTCAGAATGAAGCTGCCTTCTTAGAAACTCAATCACATTAGCAAACTTGTCAGTCCCTGAAACCTGAAGACACAAAAGCAGAGCAACATGTACACTCTATCATATCAATGAAACATTCTCAACGAAAAATATCAAATCATCTGATGTTGCCTGGTTGATCCAAAGACAATGCAAAATAAATAAATAAATCCAATCAAGAATTAACTGGTGGATTTCTCCTAAATCGAATTTCATGGTCAAAAGACTCAAAACACAAATATAAATTTATCAACTCAGATCCTTGAACACATAAATTTTGGAAGAAAAATACATACAATGCTTTATCTCAACAAGAACCCTAATTTCAACTATAGACTAAATTTGGTGATTCGCCAAGGAAGAAATGATTGATTCCGAATGTAGGTACCTTGAACTTAGATTGTTTCAGTATTGGAGCAGCGCCTGTAGCTCTTAGATGAATAACAACTGTGAAGAAACAGAAAACAAAACCTAGATACGATCAAATCATAGCCGGAAAAGAGAAATCATCACAAAATTTCATCGGATATAAAACCAATCGATTAGTGTTCAAATAGAATAGATTCTAGGGAAAAGCATCGTCTACGAATCAATGGCTCACTTCCCTGAGCAGGATTCGAAGAATCGGTCGCCATTGTTGGGACTTGGTAAGTAGAAGAAAAATTGAGAACGACGAAACTGCCTTGACTACGTTTTATTTTCTACTTTACTTTTGAGAAAGTTAAGAGTTGTTTGGATATTTAAGCCCAGCCCAACCTAGTTTAAAGCCCATACAAATCTAAAAAATATTGAAAATTTTGGTTTATGAATTTTAATGGAATCGGGAATTCGGTCAAAATCGAATGTTATTAGTTTTATAATTTTAAAATTTATGTCAAAATTCATTATTATTGGTTTTATAATTTATAAATACTAATTTAAATCACATATTTTCAATCTTACAAATTTATTTATGTATTTGATTTCAGGGAGAATTGCAAAAATGCTACTTTTAATATAAAAAGTGTTGTGAATCAAGAAAATCGAATGGGGAAAATCGTATGTTATTTCATTAGGGAAGGATCCTTTATATAAGGATCAATACATGAGAAAAGGAAAGTACATAATAAGGAAATCCTTGTTCAACAAGGAATCATTAAACCGGCCCTAAAGACTAAGTATAGATGGACCGTAAATGGGCCAGAACTAGTTATGACAATCCACTATGATTTATAACACTCCCCCTTGGATGTCATAACTCTAATGGGCTTGTAATACGCTTTGGATGTTGCCTCATTAAAACCTTACCAAGTAAAACCCAATTGGGACAAAACCGTGGTGAAGGAAAAAGAGTACAACACGTATCACTCCCCCTGTTCTGAACCTCACTGAAGGTCTCTCAATCGACACATTCCAATATGATAAGTTAGCTTCTTGAACGTTGAGGTTGGAAGCGATTTGGTGAATAGGTTCGCTGAATTTTCACTTGACCGTACTTGCTGCACTTGAACTTCTCCAGCTTTCTAAAAATGAGATGTAAAGAAGAACTTTGGCAAGATGTGCTTCGTCCTATCACCTTTGATATATCCATCCTTAAGCTCTGCTATGCACGCTGTGTTGTCCTCGTACAAGACGGTTGGTTCCTGCTTTCCTTCGGTCATCCCACAATCAACTCTTATGTGCTGAATTTTCACTTGACCGTACTTGTTGCACTTGAACTTCTCCAGCTTTCTAAAAATGAGATGTAAAGAAGAACTTTGGCAAGATGTGCTTCGTCCTATTCACAACTCAACGCTGTGAATAGGTCCGCTGAATTTTCACTTGACCGTACTTGTTGCACTTGAACTTCTCCAGCTTTCTAAAAATGAGATGTAAAGAAGAACTTTGGCAAGATGTGCTTCGTCCTATCACCTTTGATATATCCATCCTTAAGCTCTGCTATGCACGCTGTGTTGTCCTCGTACAAGACGGTTGGTTCCTGCTTTCCTTCGGTCATCCCACAATCAACTCTTATGTGCTGGGTCATTAACCTTAACCAAACATATTCACGACTGGCTTCGTGAATAGCTAATATCTCCGAATGGTTAGATGATGTAGCTGCAATGGTCTGCTTCATTGACCGCCAAGATATTGCCGTTCCACCATGAGTAAAAACATAACCTGTTTGAGACCGAGCATTGTGTGGATCCGAAAGGTAACCTGCATCAGCAAGACCAATTAAACCATCTTTGGATTGGTTAGTATTAAACAGACCCAAGTCTTTCGTTCCTTGTAGGTAACGAAGAATATGTTTAATCCCGTCCCAGTGCCTTTGGGTTGGACATGAGTTGAATTTAGATAGCAAATTTACGGCAAAACATATATCTGGCCTAGTGTGGCTCGCCAGATACATTAAAGCTCCTATGACACTGAGATATGGCACTTCGGGACCAAGGACGTCTTCATCGTCTCTTTTAGGACCAAACGGATCTTTTTTTAGATCAAGAGATCTCATGACCATTGGGTTGGACAATGGGTGACATTGGTCCATATTAAATCGCTTGAGTACCTTTTCTGTATATGCCATTTGATGCACAAGGATTCTATCGTTAATGTACTCAAGTTGTAATCCCAAACAAAACTTTGTTTTTCCTAAGTCCTTCATCTCAAATTCTTTCTTGAGGTATTCAACTGTTTGGGCGATTTCTCCAGAGGTTCCTAGGATGTTTAAATCATCCACATATACTGCTATGATTACAAACCCTTTGTTTGCAAACTTCTTTATGAAAATACATGGAGTGATGGGATCATTCTTATAGCCTTCTTTGACTAGGTACTCACTCAATCTACTGTACCACATATGCCCACTTTGCTTCAGTCCATAAAGAGATTTGTTCAGCCTTATGCAGTGTTGTTCTCGAGAACCTTTCTTATCTTTGAGCTCAATACCCTCTGGTAATCTCATATAATTTCATTATCCAATGGACCATATAAGTATGCGGTTACTACGTCCATTAGCCGCAAATCCAAATTTTCTCTTATGGCCAGACTTATTAGGAATCTAAAAGTTGTAGCATCCACCACAGGGGAGTATGTCTCCTCATAGTCTATTCCTGGTCTCTGTGAGAATCCTTGTGCAACTAGCCGTGCTTTGTATCTCACGATTTCACCATGTTCATTTCTTTTCCTCACAAAGACCCATTTATGTCCAACTGGTTTAATCTCATAGGGTGTCCGAATTATTGGACCAAAGACATCCCTTTTCCTTAATGAATTTAACTCCACATTTATAGCTTCTTTCCATTTAGTCAAATCCTTACTTTGAGTGCACTCATATATTGACGTGGGTTCTAGATCCTCGCTTATATCCATAAGTTCAAGTGCTACCTTAAAAGCAAATACATCATCAATTTCCACGCACTTTCTATTCCATTGTATTCCAGACATAATATAATTTATTGAGATCTTATTATTATCAGGAACTTCAGGACCATGAAACTCGGCGTTCCGAGTCTCATTGTTTGGTACCATCGGTTCAGTTATGTCTGGGGTTCCATGGACCTCGGATTCCTCAACCACGGTTCCGGCCATGTTTTAAGCATGTTTTAGATTCTATAGCAACTTGATTGTGTCCCTCTTGAACATCAATACGAATTGGTGCATTAACAGCTGGTATATAAGACTTTGTCACTCTTTTCGGGTCAGCAAAGGAATCTGGCAATTGATTAGCTAGCTTTTGTAAATGTATTATCTTTTGGACTTCTAATTCACATTCTTGAGTCTGAGGATCTTGCCATTTTAAGGACGTTTGATTCCATGCAATTTCCTTTACCAGCTTATCATTTTCTCCTCCTAATGTTGGATAAACGGATTCATCAAAATGACAATCCGCGTACCTGGACTTAAATAAATCACCCGTGGTTGGCTCAAGGTACTTAATTATAGTGGGAGAATCATATCCAACATATATCCCCATCCTCCTTTGAGGTCCCATCTTTGTTCTCTGTGGTGGTGCAATCGGCACATAAACGACACATCCGAATATCTTAAGATGGGATATGTCTGGCTCTTGACCCGTGATTAATTGTGATGGGGAATACTTGTGTTCACTAGATGGCCTAATGCGAATTAACTCTGCTGCATGTAAAACTGCATGTCCCCAAGCTGAGACCAGGAGTTTTGATCTCATAAGCAACTGTCTGGCTATTAATTGTATGCGTTTAATAAATGATTCTGCCAAATCGTTTTGTGTATGTACATGTGCCACAGAATACTCAACACTTACCCCCATGGACATACAATAATCATTAAACGCTTGGGACGTGAATTCACCAGCATTATCAAGACGTATAGTCTTTAAAGGAAAATCTGGAAAGTGTGCCCTTAAACGTATTATCTGGGCAAGTAATCTTGCAAACGCCAAATTTCTAGTTGACAATAGGCAGACATGTGACCATCTCATGGATGCATCAATAAGGACCATAAAATATTTAAACGTCCCACAAGGTGGGTGTATTGGTCCGCATATGTCTCCTTGTATTCTTTCCAGAAAGTTTATATTTTCCTTAGTTACTTTAACTGGTGACGGCCTAGTAATGAGTTTCCCTAGTGAACATGCTTCACACGTGAGATTCTTTGGGATAACTCTCCTTTCTTTCAATGTGTGCCCATTAGTACTTGCTAATATTTTCCGCATCATGTTAGAACCGGGATGGCCAAGCCGGTTATGCCAAAAAGTGAAATTCTCGGTAAATTCTTTGTTTACCATGGCATTTGCTTCTATCATTCCGATCTTAGCACAATAAAGGCCCACAGAAACGGCAGGTATAGTCTCTAGGGCTTTCTTATAGCCTTGGGTAATTTCAAAGATTTGAAGGAACTCTTTGTTACCTTCGTCCTTAGTTTCAACATGAAGACCATTCATTCGAATGTCTTTAAAGCTCAATAGGCTTCTCTTTGAACTGGGTGAATATAAAGCATCAGAAATATCTAGATGTGTGCCCTTAGGTAATAAAACATGGGCCTGGCCGTGGCCTTCAATCAAATTTGCTATACCCGCAATAGTGGTTACATTTGCCCTTTTAAGTATAAGATCAATGAAATATCTTTTATCTCTTAGAATCGTGTGGCTTGATCCACTATCCACAACGAATACATCCATATCATCTTTCATTCTTCAAAAGAAATAATAATCGCATCTTTAGGGACTTTTTAAATAACACCCTTTTATTCCATGAAGTTTGAATAATAGCAATAACACAAAACCAAAGCATAAAGTAGAAAACGTAAATGCAAGCAAAACACAAAACACAAAACAGAAAGTCGAAATCAACATGGTCACTTGGGCAAATCTGAGGTTTCATAGTTTATCAAGTCATCTTGCTCATGATCAAAATCTCCTTCAATTATTTTCTAAGTATCATGGAAATTAAAGTCCAGGCGTATGATGCAAAACAAGCCGTGGATGCATGATGCTTATTAAACAAGTCTTATGTTTCTAAAAGATATTCCTAACCAGTAACCTAGCATAAGGTATCTATATGTTCATGATGCAAACCTATCATGCAAATTCTAAACCGTTTATGATCGAATTTTAATATGACCGGATTTTAAACAAGGCATGTTCGGTTAGTATGATGCAGTTTCAGTTTCAGGTTTAACAATCAAACAGATCAATCAATACAATCAAATTAACAAACGAGTTCAATTAAATCATGCAACCAAATTCGGACAGAAGGTTTACTGTCGATCGACGGGTTCTCGGTATCGATCGACACAGGTTCAATTCAAACAACAGATTCGAGCAGAAGGTTTTATGTCGATCGACGGAATCCTAGTGTCGATCGACACAGTTCAATTCAAACGAAAATTTTAGACAGAGAGTTCTATGTCGATCGACAGAGGTGAAGCCTGTAGATCGACACAGGCTTAATTTAAGCAAAACGTTTTGATTTTAATCGGTTTAGGTTAGATGCAAATTAGGGTTCCATTAAGGTGATAAATTACGAAACAGGATGGAACCAATCAAACAATCAAACAATAACAAGAACAAGCATGATTCAATTTTAGGGTTTCAGGTTTTAATGATTTTAGGGTTTTGTTGTTCTTAGGATTTCGATTACTTATCTTAACCTCGTGATTGTTTTTTTAGTTCGCCGTAACCGTTGATAGGCTGTATGAACTACTTCTAGTTCGCCGTAACCTTTGATAGGCTGTATGAACTATGAGTTTGAGCTAAGTTTCACGAACACGAGCTGCTGCCGAACCACGAGCAAACAAATCCGAACAAACACGAACACCGGTTAGGGTTTTGATCGGAGTTTTAGAGCTGTGAGTTTTCGAAGGTTTTAGCTTAGGGATTCTAGAGGATATTGTGTTGATAACGTGTTGTGAATCAAGAGAATCGAATGAGAAAAATCGTATGTTATTTCATTAGGGAAGGATCCTTTATATAAGGATCAATACATGAGAAAAGAAAATTCATTTTCCTAAAGGGAAAAGGAAAGTACATAATAAGGAAATCCTTGTTCAACAAGGAATCATTAAACCGGCCCTAAAGACTAAGTATAGATGGGCCGTAAATGGGCCAGAACTAGTTATGACAATCCACTATGATTTATAACAAAAAGTGATATTTAACTTAAATATAAAAAGTGAAATAGGAAAAAGAAACTTTTAATCTATGTATTCACAAAAATGGACAATTTGATGCAGATCAACTTATAGAAGTTATAAAATCCAAAAAATAAGGTAAGAAGAAGAAGAAGATTAGAAAAAAATGACACAATCGTTCTATTTTGATGTTATTTAGATATATCACATGATGAGATAGACATGGTATATAGAAATAAGACGATGACATTGACCCATTTTTAGAATTATTATAGATCAATCGTTATCTTTATAAAGTAATGTCGAATAATTATGATTATAGGCATGGTCCATTAATGAAGAGAAGACAAAGCTCATGCATCATGCAAAGGGGTCTAGGTACGGGATAGTTGATATTAATGATTTGGAGTTAGCTATGACGAATCCAAAGGCAATAATAGTAATATGTTGATCTTCACTTGTAGTCTCTACAGTCATTTTCTTAGTCTCTTTTCTTAACTTGTTGCAGTTGGAAAACGAGAATCAAAATATAATATCTGATAACAAAAAAATTATATAAGTAACAAACAAACAATTTTTTTGGCTTCCAAAAAAGAAAGACAATTCACACAAAAGCGAGATTTATACGCCATCGTTGTTAACGATGACAATAATCTTCTTGGAATCAAACAAAAACATTCTTCTTTTTAATCTTTTGGTGTTTAGCTTCCAACATTCTCTTCTTTTGCTTTCTTTCTCGTGTTCTGATCAATAATTTTCTTTTTTCGAAAGAAAATTAGCCTAAAAGCACGATAATATCAAGCTGTGTGTGGAACGATATTAAAAAGCAATTTCAATTCACTTTCACCAATTTCTAACTCAGCATCCCGAAAACTGTGGAACATATTTTAATGCGTGCATATCATTATTTACAGCTTAACTTGATAACGTTTACATAATGTAGTTGATCATAAATAAATGCAGACTCCAATTATTAAGTGTCGAATTATACTACAAAACGTAAGTAATCATTTGTTTCTTATATAAAACGGTGTATTATCTCTTTTTTGTTTGCATCGAATAATTTGAAAATGAAATAAAGGAGAAAATAGTATTTCATTACTTTTATACTGTTCCAGTACGGTCCACAACTGATGTGGAGTGGAAGATTTTTTATAGGGATCAGAAGAGTTAACACGTGCGCACGTGAGAGAGTTACGACATTAAGCGGCCACCCGTCACGTGCGGGCTAGATTTTATCCACTCGTTCCCGGTCCAAATCTATCTCTACGCCATGTGTTCCCTGATTAGGTCCTTTTCCCAAATGACTCATTTTTTCCCAAGCAAACTAACATTATTTCTTTCATTTACATGCTGAACAATTTTTGGAAAAATATTTGCTAAATGATTTTACAGAATTACAAATTACTGTGATCCAAGTTTTTTTTTTTTTTTTGCTTTAGGAATATTATTTTGAGTGAAAACTTGCCTATAAACTAAATCAACATTCAAATATTTTTATATGAATTGCATTTTTTTTTGTTTAACTAAAATGTTCGAGGTCCAATATATAAAATTTCTACTTTCTAAAGTTAGTTTTGTTTCAAAGTGCTCTGTTTCTTCTATCAAAGTAAACAAAAATACTTTTTTTTTCTTTCTTTCTAGTTTGCGGATAATTCTGATTTTGTAGTCACTCTAAAACGGAACAAACATGTCAATCATATCATTTAGTTATTAACTCTCCGTTCTAGATGAGGTCCTGAGGATCATGCCTGATGAGGGTCAAACCCATGTCACAAGGCACAACCGGTGTTGTTTTCCGATATCAAATCACCACTAGGATGTGACCAGTGCCGTGCTAAGCTTCATAGGGGCTCAAGGCGAAATAAAAATGGGGCCCTTTAAATATAATTTTTTGCTTAAAACCAATAAAAATATTCAAAACAAAACGGAAAACAGTAAACTAAAAACTAAAAACCCTATGACATAATCTTTCTTCCTTCTTTTTCAATAAAGTCTTTCACCATACTTTCATAGTCTAAATTCTGAACTAGTTCTCTTTCTATGGATATGATAGCAAGACCATTCATCCTTTCTTGTGACATGGTTGATCGGAGATAAGACTTGATCAACTTTAACTTTGAAAAACTTTTTTCAGCAGAGGCAACCGAAACTGGAATCGTCAACAATATTCGGTAAGCAATCCATGAGTTTGGATAACAATCTGTCATTCCTTTCAAATAGTTCAACACTTCGATGGGTCTCTTGTAGTCTTTTGGCAAAGCCTCTTTTAGAACCGTTAGTTCAAAAAACAAATCAGTCCCAATAACATCTGAATGATTTCCATGTCGTAAAGAAGCTTCAAGATTGGTACAAGATTCCTTCAAATCATCTTCACTTGCTGTCTTCAATTTCTCTAAATCAAAAAGGAAACCAAACGTTTGTTCATACTGCTGAAATTGCTCAAATCTTGTCTCAAGAGAAGAAAGAGCTTGATCCATAACTCGGACAAAATAAGAAATTCTAAAGCTCTCTTTTGGAGATAAATTCGTTGTTTCTTGGACAATCTCTGATTTCTCGTCAAAAAACTTTTTTCTTCTGATCACACGACCTTTCTTTTCGAGAAATTTGGCTTCAATCTCTATAGATTTTGCTATTTCTTTAACATCTGATTTTGCACTTTCAAATCCTGTATCTCTATAACTTTTAAAAAAAGAAACAAGTCCTTTCAACTGAGAAACATCAACTTCAATATTCATGTCCTCTGACTGCAAACTCTTGCTTACGGTGTTAACAACAAATAGAAGTTTGTACCAAATAACCATAGACAACAAGAACTCATAATTTCCAATTCCATGTGTTTCACTTGTCGCAAGACACTCAGCTTCACTTTGTGCTTTCGGATCATCAACAGTTTCTGCTATATAAACTAAAGCATCTCTAATTTTAGGAGCTTGAAACCTTATTGCCTTGACGCATCGAACATGACTCTCCCACCGAGTTTGCGATAAAGATTTAACTGTTAAACTTCCCACCCTATCTTCCAATACCTTCCACCGCTTAGCTGAAGATGCAAACAAACAATAAATACGTTGTATTGTCCCAAAAAACGAAATGGCTTTTTCAGAATTGGTTGCCATATCACAAAGCGCAAGATTAAGGCTGTGACAACCACACGGTGTATAAAATGCACGTGGATTAACATCAAGGAATCTCCTTTGCACTCCTCTATGTTTTCCCTTCATATTGGACCCATTATCATATCCTTGTCCCCTCACATCATCAAAGTTTAAATCCAGAGCAACCAACACATTCTGAACCTCGCGAAAAAGCCCTTCTCCAGATGTGTCATCAACTATCAAGAAAGTGAGAAAAAATTCTTCTATCTTAATTGAAGTTGTTGAAACATCAACACATCGAAGGATAAAAGTCATTTGTTCATGATGACTAATATCCGGAGTACAATCAACAATGATAGAAAAATATTTCGCACTACGAATCTTTTTCATGATCATACCTCTAATCTCATCAGCTATCCTTGTTATCAACTCATTCTGAATTCTATTACTGAGATAATGATAACGAGATTCACCATCTTCAAACAGTCTAACATGTTCTCTCATTACTGGATCAGACTCAGCCATCATATCAATAAAACTTAAAAAGTTTCCATTACCTTCGGCTTTTAGCTTTTCATTACTTCCACGAAATGCTAGATTTTGTTTAGCTAGAGTCTTTACCAATAAAAAAAATTCTAAGCATCACATCTTTCCAATGATTCCTCTCTTTGTAGAGTTCTTGCTGCACATGCTTATCAATTGTCTGGTTTTTACGTAGCCTTAGTTCAAGTTCCATCCACATACTCATGCATTTAATATGCTCATGACTACCCTCATGCCTTTCAAGTATGGCCAAAATATTTTTCCAATCACGAAATCCATTAGTCGCCAACTGAATAGCAGTTTTATCTTGAGTGAACAGTTTACAACAAAAACAAAAGACCGTATCTAATGTTTTTGAATAAACTAGCCAACGCCTATCTTGTTTCTCTCCATTACCCAAAACTCTAATATAGTATGAATGAGAAAAACGTCGACGGGTAGTTCTATCTTTTGGAAAAATAAAATCAATTGGTTGTCTTGCGGAAGGACCTTTTTCAACCATAACAACTCTTAACCCATCATCGACTTTTCCCCAATTTCCAAGATCATAAATATCTAGAACTCCATAATGCTCTTTAGATTCAACACTTTTCTCATCTAAATTAATATTCTCCGGTTCATTCTCATCATCTTCTTCCGAATTTTCTCGGCTAACATTCTCTTCTTCTTCTTCAGATTTTTCTCTACTAACATTCTCATCTTCTTTGTTCTTAACATTCCCACTCTCCATTTGATCATCAACCTCGTTGTTAATAGATTCCGTAGATTTTTCAGGTTTTTTGACAAATTTATCCATAGAACCTGTTATTGATCTCAAGTATGCATTATCATGGTTCTTTTGTCTTTTTTTTGCTTCGGAAAGATACGATCTTGGCGGCATATTTGAAAATCTAATAGAATAAAACTAAAATATATAATCAGCACTATCAACATATTACGTATCAATGGAAAGCATCTCTAATCAGTGGAAATATTTAATCTCGTATCAACACTTTCCATTAAATAAAAGCATCTCTAATCAGCACTTGACGCAATAGTAATTAGCACGGATCAATCAATTATATTACTGTTTTTTATGTTTAGTACGTTAGTGTGTCTCAATGTTAAGGAATCAAAAGAAAATAAAATATAACTAAAACTAAAGAAGAAAAAGGACTTACTAGTGAAGACAAAGCAGAGATATAGAGGAGGAAGGATCCGAAGGAATAACGTGATTTTGTCAAACGAGGAAGAAGAAGAAGTTAAGATATCCAATTGAGTTTTTAATTTGATCTTTATAATTTATTAGGTTTATTTATAAATTAACAATTCCTATAGATTATGATTGATTTGTTTTTAGATTTGATATTTAAATTTCCTTTTTTTTAACTGTAATCTCGGAATTTTTATTTTAAGTCTTAAAAAAAAAAAAGAGGCAAAACCAGAGATTCGAATCTTGGTTGAGATTTATCCACTTGCTCACAATACCACTAGGCTATAAATGATATATTGTAATTGGGGCCACTAAAAATTAATATAATTAGGGGCCCCTAGGCAAATGCCTAATCATTTATACATAAAGCACGGGCTCTGGATGTGACTAGTACCGGCTCAAAATTATTTTTGGCCCTTTAAATTTAACCTTTTTGTAGATTTTTTTTTGCTAACTAAAAAAGTTTTAAAATATTTTTAGATTGGTTAAATAAACAAATAATACATTGTAAAAATATTTATAGACGCTTTTTATTTTATTTATAATTAAATTAAATTTGAATTACTTTTTAAAAAAATTTAAAATTTTTTGGAACCCTTAATTCATGGGAAATAGAGTGGGGCCCGGGACAATCGCACCCAATCCCCCTAAGTGAGCCGACTCACTTGGTTATTTAATGGAATTATTTTGAGCAATATTTCAGCATCTATATAAATATACATGATGTTCATAAATATACACTTTATTGAATGTCCAATTTGACTGCAAAAACTAATAGAACTAGTAGACACATACACACACAACAATAATTAGATGGCTTGTAATAGTGTTAAAGAGTGTCCCACCACTATTGCACCATGTACCGTTTCACGACGACATGTACACGTCCGTGCACACTCACAAATAGAGAGTGAGTACTATCGAGTTAAATATACATTAATGTGTGTCTAAGCTTGTGTGATTTGAAATGGTGTAAGCCCTAGCTAGCTAGTTAATATATACAAATAGCTGGTAATGCATGCGAATGACGAGTTGTGCATGGTTGATATGGGACATGCTATGTCCCTTAATTATTAATTTATCTTTATAACATACATATAAATTTATGCTATCTATATGATATGTAGCTGTCCAAATGCTTTTATTGATTTGTAACACGATGAAACTTCTTCGTTCAAGATTAATTATCAACGATGGTGTACGTGTTTTCTTTATATTTGGTATTCTATTATTAATTATTGAACGAACTTCAATTCATTTTAAACAAGACTGGTACAAAAATTGTTACATAGATCTAAAAATAATATGTAGTGTAAATAAAATTTGAATTTCAAATCTTTAATTACGATAATTATTTTTAAATACAACCTAACTAGTGGTTTACGTCCCAAAGTAAAAGTTTTACTGCAACGTGATTATATAATTACTTTTAGAATCATTTTTTCCCCTTCAAATTCCTTACCGCCATTTTGGTTTATAAAGAAAAGTAATTACTTGTTTAGTTGATTAGATTTGATTGTTGGAGTCAAACTTTGGAAACTAATTGGCTAAACCAGCATGTTACTCTCATGATTATATTTTCGCTTTTATCAACTCCCCCACTTCACCCACCGCGAATACGGACAAATCCATATATACGGACCGATGTAGATATCCGTTTATACACTAAATCACTAGCATTTTCTTGTATCAGAGTATTTGATCAATTTAAAGTCGAATATATTTGATTCTCAATGATATTATATAGAATTATTTAAGCTTTCATCCATATATATTATCGGTTGAAGTAGATTTGTTTTTTATTAATTCAAAACCCCTTTCCCTGTTATTTGTTTTTACCTTTGTTCTTATTGAAGCTATTAAAGATTGATTCTCGATTATGCGGGAATTACAAACTATAAATGATAAAACAAACAACCGATTTATTAAAGTGATTGAAAACAACTAAAAGAAAATAAAAGTGGGAAATTGGGTCCGTACTCGTGTATGTGATCTTTGCTTTGTATCGGATATTTTTTCATGGCTACGAAACTTTTGACTACATAGCCATATTAGCCTTTCTTTTAGTTTTGTTTAGGCAATAATCTATCTGTTTTATACTTTATCAAATACATAAATCTCAAGCTAACTAGCATGTTTGTGTTTGCTTTAGTAGCTTATCATAATGCTATGATTCGGTGGTCCAATCTATTACTTTGTACCAAATTTCATTTTTGTCATGCTTTTTTTCTGTCAGAATCATTTTTTATCATCGTACGTATGCAAATAAAATTTTGAAGTCTGCGTTTCTTAACGTCAAATGCATGTTCTCGTTCTATCAACGCAACCAAATCGTTTTGTTTAGGGGAAACATGTACGTAACTTTTTAATAAGGGTCAATTTGCCAAATAAAAAAAAAAAATTATAATTAAGAAAGAAACAAAATTTGGCATATGTGGTAAACTTTGAACCATTATATCTAGGTTAGTTTGTTATTTTTTTTAGTTATTATTTTTTTATGGTTATTACACCCGATTTTCCTTTTAATAATACTTGATTCGTTTTTGGGTTCAACAATTCGTTTAAAAAAATATTTTGTCGAACCGAAACTTTTACAACTAATCTAAAGTTTATTTGCATGTCGATTTCACGTTACATTATTAAGAAGGATTTATTTACAGAACGTGTTAAGAACATATCAAATTTTATTCTCCATCGATACAACAACAAAATGGTATGTATTGGATTTATGAAAAAATATACTACGTTCCTCTTGTGGTATTAATATGATTGATAAAGTGAAAAAGAAAGCTAGCGTGTACTAACATTCGAGACTATAATGCATAATCCAACATTATAATCATAAGCCATGCTTAGAGCAAGACAAGCCAATCCAACTGAGGCACACAAAAAATAGTACTCGAAAAAGAATCAAATATTGGATATTATTGTCCATGACATTTGAGACCATGTCTCTTTCACTTTTTCCCCCATCTTATTGATCATTATTAGTAGTATCAAATCAAATCTTTTACTTTTAATAAATTAAGTTGCTATTGTTTACTACTCAAAACTCTCTCATATATTAGTTTAAAAAAACAGAGTTAAGAAACAAAGAAAAGGCAACGACTCTTTGCTGTTCTAATTGGTGACAGAGAATAGAAATCTTCCTTCCTCTTTTTTCTTTTGTCATCTGAGATTTTGGAATTCTCACAATAAAGATTAGCTAAACCTACAGTAATTAGAAACTAATTAACCTGCTTAGAAATAATGACCAAAATATACCAAGTTTCGGATGATTATAACAGAGATATTTTTATACGTACAAGTTACTTACTTGTAATTGGACTTTGCCATCTCGAAACCTAACAGTAAAGAAGATTTTTTATACTGCTATATATCTTATTCTCACCATCATCTCATGTCTATTTTAACTAACATATCATGCACAGGTGTTTTCCCCCCGCTAAAGATTTTGGAATTCTCGCAACATACCAGGATAAACTTCACAGTAATTAAAAACTAATTACATCCTGCTTAGTAATGACCAAAATATACCAAGTTTCCGATGATTATAACATAAATATTTTTTTTATACTCAAGTTACTTAAAAAAAACCGTTTATAGGAAAACGGTAAAACATAACCTCAAAAGGGGGAAAAAACGTATTAATCACCACCAACCACTTAAGTAACTAATAATTATACAATTAAACTAGTAGCAACAGCTCGATTCGTATTATCCAAACGAGTAGTCTCGTACACTGGCAACTCTTCTCGATACCTCTCGATCCCAATCGCCGACAGATTTTCCAACTCAAATAGATCAGAGCTCGCACAACTCGCTGCATCATCATAATCGTCTTCTTCTTCTACGTTTTCGCACTTCGTCGTCACTGCCAAATGATCCTTGTTTTTCCGGTAAGTTCTCAGTAAATCTTTAGCCGCTTCGATGACGCGGCGATTCTCCTCCTCCATAACGTGGCGGTGAGTCATGTGAACCGAGGAGGAATATTCTTCGTCGAGTATGACATTAACCGGACAAAAACGTACGGATCTTTTAGATTTTCCGCTAGACGACGTCGGAGTTTTACTCAAACAAGACCTGGAAAAGGAAGAAGCGGAGGAGCACGTGGAGGAGATGGCTGATTGTGGCTCTGACACGGTAGTGGTGGTTTTCTTGGATTTTTTAGTGTTAGTGCTACTAGTGTTGGTGAAAAGAGAGTTAAGGAAAGTAGCGAGTTTGCCTCCAGGAGAAATCGGTTGTTTAACTTTCTTCAAATCTGTGTAGATCTTTAAAGCTTTTGATTTGGTTCTGAGGAAACCACCGAGGTCTTGTTTATTACTGTTGGGTTTCTGCACGCCGGAGTTTTCGACGGAGGTTCGAATCGGCTTTGGTTGGCGAGTGGACGGAGGAGAAACAGAGGATTTGGAGTGAGTACCGTACAAGGAATCGGATTCGGAAGAAGAGAGTCCGCTTGAATCGGAGGAGGTTGAGTTGGAATATCTGAGGAAAACGGAGGTGGTTCCGGTGGTGGTGGTTCTTCTTGTGGATCTATCGAAATCGGCGGCGATAGAGCGGCGGTGGAAGACGAGTTTGTTGTGATCTGGAGAGTTTTCACAGCCTTCGTGGATCTTTGCAGGGGAGTCATCGATGGAGCGGTAGATTTGGTCGAGGAGAGAGGAGGAGAAGGAAGGGTTACGGTGGTGTCTAGATGAGGAAATTGGCATATTCTCCCAAGTCATTTCCATGAGAGCTTTGTGAAGAAGAAAATGGAGGATTGTGATTTATGAGAGGGAGAGAGGAAGGACAAGGGAAGAAGAGAGGAGAGTGTGTTTTAAAGAAGAGAAGGAGGGAGACAAGTGGTAATCATTGCCACGTGTCTTTCTCGACAGCTTATGGACTCTGCCTCTGCCCACAAACACCAATCATTTTTTTTTTTATTTACTAGTAGAATTTACTCTCGCAGCGCGCTAATGTTTCTTTTATAGTTTTGTTATATTTATAGACAAATAGTTTGATAAATAACTTATTCTTTTAAAACTAAAAAATACTAATTAGCTTGAAATAAATTAGTTTTTCTCTTATCTAAATTGCATGAATATGAAAATATAAAGTGATTGTTAACCATTTTCAATATTGATGATCACTATTAAAATATGTATATGTTTGTTTAAAACTTTGTTTGGTTACTATGAATTTTGCTTTGTAACGTTGATAATATGAAACTATTAGTTGAATAAAAAACTTAATTTAAAAAAATTAAAAATACAAAGTACTTGTAAGATTAAGAAAAGCATCTCATTTGTAACACATTGACTTTGAAATTTCTCTCGTATTGTTTCCAAGATATTAACTACACTTACATCACATGATGTATATTATATCATTTCCTTAATAATTTAGTACTTTTATTTCCTCATCATGTTATAGTTACATTTAAATTATCTTTTTGGGTTAAAATAAAATCATAAAATACAAGAATCTTTCAATCTTTTAAGCATATATTATTTTTTTATAAATATTTATAATTTGTTTCTTAAAAAAATAGTTTCTCTTATTCTCTTTTGTACTTTAGTCATGTATAATTAGATAAATGTCTTTTCGATATATCATTTGAAGATATTATTTTACTATGACTTTTGACGAATTTTATTTAAATTAAAAACTTCATTGTTTAAAATTAAAAAAGCAAAAGGATATAAATGTATATATTATGTGATACATCAAACTTTGAAATTTCATCTCGTATTGTCCCCAAGATATAATTTGTACTAACATCACATGAAAGATATTATATAAGATATTTAATAGTTTAGAACTTTTATTTTCTCCCCCTCCTATATTTACATTCAAATTTTTCTTAAAATAGTTTTTAAATGTTATATTATTTTTGGTGTAAAATTGCATTAATTGCCTTCTTCTCTTATTTTTACTTTATATATATATATATATATATATATTTATTAATAATTTTCATGTTTATATAGATAATTGTAATAATTTTATTAATTTTCATGTTTATATAGATAATTGTAATAATTTTCTTAAGTTACTAAATTTAATTTACTTTCTCTTTATTTGATGTAATACTTATGAACTTATATTTTGGTTTATGAATTTAGTTGTAGGACTTGTTTGATATTTGATAATATATGCGATACAACTTTATCTAATTAAATAACTATAGTGTGATATATATTAGTATAACCAAATTTATTAAACTTATTATTATTTTAGTAAACTATATTCATATAAGTTTTGAGGTTTCATGTTTATATTAAAATATGAATAATGAAATTTTAAATTATTTTCATAATGTTATAACCAAAGTATTAAATGTGAAATTAAAAAGAAAATTAATATACATGTGGATGATGAGGTGGTTTCATGAGAAAAGAGAAAAAAATTCTTATATATAGATACTTCTCTTGTTTTCATTTAATTTTATACTCCTAACATTTGGTAAAGATATTTTAAGTCCATGTTTCTCAAGTTTTTGTACCGATATATATATATTTTCCAATCTTTTGCATTATCATATATATATTACTTCATCATTAGATTACATTTGATCTAATCCTATTATGATGATATTTAACTACGTGTATGGTGTCTATGCGATTAGGGTGAATAACTTCCACATAAGCCTTCATGATGCAGTTTTCCATGGACGATATCTCCCATGATGGAAAAGCTCTCCTCGACGAACGGTTCTGCATGTACAACATCTTTCATGATGAACATACTCTCCCTAATGATCGACTTAGCATGTACGACATCTCCAATGATGGACATGGTCTCCCTGGTCGATGAATGACTCTTGCACTATAGAACCTCTGAGAAGTGTTTCCTCCATTAATCTGCAATAAGCTATATTATCTGAGATTCGAACCCTAGACCTGTTGTAGAAGCCTTTAAATCCCATAACTGGTGTAATTGGTATTTTTATTAAAATTACCATTGTTATTGATATATTACCTGAATTCAAATTGATCTAGTTTTTTTTGTCAACCAAACATTAATTAGAAAATGCTTCTAGGATCGGTCGCCCAATTTGGAGGATAATTGTTTACAAATGAAAATTCAAGTTCGTTAGAACGTGCAAAATGAGCTAAATAGTCCGCTTGTAGATTATTCGAATGCGCAATCTTGGAGACTGTAAAGGTGGGCATGTGTGTTGTCAACCTCTGTATATCATCTGAGAGAAGCAAAAAAGTAGGTCAATCTTCTGGATATTTTATGATATCGACCAGGTCAGAGCTATCTGTCTCGAACAGCAGACACTACAGCCCTCGCCCAAATGAGCGCCTCCATTTCTGCATGTAGTGGTGATCTCTGCCGGAGCACGCCTCACGACCCTAGAAGCACAACCTGATCACCTTGGAAACATATCCACCCCACGCCAGAGGTTGATCGTTATCTTTCCAAGAGCCATCCACTCGACACCGGAGTTGAGTAGGTGCATATTCGACAGTTCGAGTGTTGACCTCCAGCTCTGGTACGATTATAACCGTAGTTTGAGCAGCCGTCCAAGCCCAATTCCTTATCTACCAGGTTAATTATGTCCTCTGGTTCCGATTCCACTCCCTGAAAACATTTTTTTATTTCTTGACTTCCAGATATACCATATTACCCAAGGAAACATTTTCTGGTCACCCTTGATAATATCCCTCTCCTTAAGCCTCCAAAAGGTGATCCATATTCACATAAATGGATAATATATGCAGATTGGTCCTATCCCGAGGGGATAAAATAATGCCCAAATATGTTTAGCAATGGTGCATTCAAAAAACGCATGGTTAACCGTTTCCTCCTCTAGTCCACAATGCATACATATTGTGGGACAATTTACACCACATTGATATATCCGTGCTCCAATCGTTATGGAGCCTGAAATAATCTGCCAAAGGAAATGCTTTATCTTCGTAGGACATTTCACTTTCCATACATGTGCTTTGAGAACTGTAAAACTTGGTTCACTAACCAAAGGTGGTTCCGTCTCTCGTTCTATCTTATTTGCCAACCAATATCCCGATCAAACCGTATATCTCCCAGGTTTGGTGAAATGCCAAATGTAATTATCCTTTAGAAAAGAATATCCCAGGTCGAGGCCTCGAACTAATTGGATGTCCTCTTGGTCCATAAATTCTTGCAATATAGGCATATGCCAGTCCTTTGTTATACGATTATACAAATGATTCTGTAACATCTTGAAACCAAATTGAATAATTTGGTAAGGGATGCCGATCGACACCAAGATTTTGGGTCAGTTTTGGTTTAAATCAAATCGTTCGGTCTTGGCTCGGTTTGGGTGCGCAGCCCTAGGTCATCCTTTATAAGGACCCAGCCGTATCTTGTTGCATTTTTCAGAAGTTTTAGAGAAGAAAACGTGACTTGAGAGAGAGAGAGAGAGAGAGAGAGAGAGAGAGAGAGAGAGAGAGAGAAAGAGATTTTTTGTGTGAGGAGATTGAGAAGAATGAGAAGGCAGATTTGTCTGTCTCGGTAGAGAGGAGGAACGGTTAATCATATCGTGCCTGATCAGTGTGATTTTTGGTAAGTATGTCCTTCTGCCTCTGAGCTATCTATAAGAAAAATTGGATCATCGTTCCGATTTGTAGATGCTGAGTTAAGATCGTTTTCCCGTGAGTGATCTGTGCAGTTTTGAGATTTGATCAGTCATCTTGGGAAGCATTTTTCCAGAGTTTGGGAAGGAATCAGGAGACGAGCTAGGTACCGTTGGAAAGCCCTGTCGCTCTAGTTTTCACATTGGGTTTCAAATCTGAATTCGGAGGTAAGTTCCGATATCTGTGATCATTTTAATTTAGTGCGTTGTTTTTATTTCCGGAAATCTGAATTAAGGTTTTGGGGAAACCATAGTTGTGTTTTCTAGGTAATTAAGGAAGTGTTCCTTGGTGTTTTTAGGTTAGATCAGAGGCTGCGAGGTTGCTGATTTCGTGTCCTTATCTTTGTCATTGGTTTTGTCAAGGTGAGTGCGTGATCGTGGGTATGGATAACCGTTTGTTAGGGATGTTTAATGAATTGAGATAAAATTGATACTGTTGTGTTTTTCCTGGGTTGTTTTCATATGATTTCGTGTTTAGATTGTTCTGTTTACTGTTGTGAATAATCATCGTTGAAACAGATCGAGCCGTGTGAGGATTTTGCTCGGTCCTGGTTTCTGGGTCAAGGTGTCGATCGACACCTAGTGATAGTGTCGATCGACACCCTGTGACTTTGTTGATTCCGTGTTTGTTGTGTCGACCGACACTACCACTAGGTGTCGATCGACACTGAGTTGTTTTGTGCAGATTACGTTTAATTGTTCTTATTTCGGTAAGTTAGAAATTGTGATTGTTGGTTGATTGCGTAGTTTTGGCATTCGTTTATCCTTATTATGTAACCAGTAGATGGGCTGTCCGCCTCACTGAGTATTTGTGATAATACTCATGCGACTATTTTTCCTATGTGTTGCAGGTAAAAGTTTGAGATCGTGGAATCATGGCTGGGACGAGAGGATGATTAGGATCTCTAATTTATTGTTTATGTTGTTATGCCCTAGAACCTATTGTTTAGGTTGCTAGAAGATGGTAGAATTGGTATTCTGGATTAAATGGTTGATTGATTATTAGTTTGATTGTTAATGTTGTTTTCCGCTGGTTTAGTTGTTTGTTGAATTAACCGTTGAGGGTTATTATTTATGGAAATAATAATTCGGGTTAACTATAAAAAAAAGCTCGGTTGTTTCATTTTGGTATCAGAGCCCTTACGGTTTTAGGGCAGTAAGTTGAGTTGTTGATTTGAGGCTGTTGATTGAATTGATTATGAGAAGTTAGTTAATTCTGTGAGTTGTAGAGTCTTAGACCATCCTCTCCGAGCCTTCAAAGAGATTCCATGGTATGTGTTTTGTTTGACCTTCATTATGTGAATTCTAGTATCTTAGAATGTGCTTCTGGGAAGTGCAGTGTGTGATGGCTAGAGTTTTAAGAAGTCGAGGTAGAGGTAGAGGTAGAGGTTGTGGTCTTGGAGGCAGAGGACGTAGTCGGGGTCGGGGTCGTGTGAGTACGTTCTTCGAGTGGGTGGCTTAGTGTGAGTTGCAGGAGCAGGTGGCTGATTTGTCGACGTATCAGGAGGGATCAGTGGGCAGTGTTAGTATGCCTATTGGGGCTGTCGGTGCCAGAGGTGCATCTGGAGCAGCGGGTGAGGTAGGAGGCCCAAGTGCGGGTGCTGCTATGGGAGGAACCCAGGTTCTAGAAGATCATTTGGCAAATATGCTAGCTTTGATTTTGGAGCGTTTACCGGTTGCGGTACCAGTGCAGGCTCCAGGAGGGTCTCCAGTGGTAGAAGAACATCTTGGTTATCTTGCGATGTATACTCTGATGCTGGGCATCATGCTCCTTGTCCTTCTCGGGTGAAGGGGGACCAGAGAGAGCCAATAAGTGGAGGTTGAGGATAGAGCAAGTTTTCGTTCTATCAGGTGTCCTGATGAGTACCGTGTGGATTTGGCGATAGAGTTTTTGGATGGTGATGCTTCTCTGTGGTGGATTGGTGTTCAGGCCAGGAGGAGGCGGATCCCTTAAGAGGTAGTGGATCAGTTGGAATTGTAGTTTCAGAGACTAGTTCAGGGCGACCGGTCGGTTCGCGTGTATGATGCTGAGTTCAGCAGGCTAGTGGTTTATGAGGGTAGAGGCGTGGATGATGAGCGGGCTCAGATGGGTAAGTTCGAGGGAGGACTTAAGCTTAGGCTGAGGAGGGCTTGCAAAGGTTCCAAGTTTGCCTCGAGGCAGCTGCAGTGATTGAGGAGGACCTGGGGAGAGCAAGTCGAGGATTGAGCTGGTTTTCTATGATGTTTCCAGTTTCAGAGTTTTAGCTTTTTGCTATGTGTTTTGGATTTGATATTTCCGTTTGGTGTTGAAATGAGTTATATATTTTGGAATTTATAAGACGAGTATTTCTTATTTATTTTGCGGCTGGTTAGTCGTGGTGTGGGTTTTGTGTTGAGTTTTGGAGAGTCTAAAAATAGAAGTTTATGAGGATTTATGAATTTCTATTTTTAAGGGACTTTAGTGGAACATCATGTGCGTTGGGTTGTGATATAGGTGGTATTTTACCACTTTCACTATCCATTTTTATTTATTTTCTATACTATATAATAAGCTTTTCAATCGAAAGAGGTAGTTTTCTCGTATATTTGGTTTTTAATAGTCATTTAGGTACAATCATAAAAAGGGGAGAAAAATGGAGCAAAATGAGTATTCTTAATCCCACAACAACTTTACAAGGCCAGAGGAACCTATCTTTGTCCTCCCATACCACGATTTCACGATTCTCTAAGTTGGACAGATTTTATGTCCCCGAAATATCACCTCGGACTCTCGACCAAATCGACTTGGATGGAGATGAAACTTTACATGGAGATATCCCTTTGAGTTAGATTTCCATAATATTTTGAACCTTAGCATTTTGAGTTGAAGTGTGCAAGTTATTCAAGTTTTACTGAAGGTATGTCATTCTGCCTAGAAGAAGAATCAAGTCCAAGATGGGCCTAAGCACCAAACCAACCCATGGGCCGGCTCATTTACTTGAAGCCACGCACAAGGAGATGATTTTGAGCCAGACCCCGGACTAAATCACGTGTGTGACCGATCGGTGGCGTGGCCACTTCTGCGCACTTATCGACAAAAAGATGTTTTTGCCCAAGACGAAACCCTAGAAGTTTGCCGACCTAGACACTCCTCCAACACCTATATATACTTGCTTTTAGCCTCTTGAGAGAAGGAGAGCAGCCCTAGGCACCTTCAAATCACTAATAAACATGTATTTTCGTTATTCTCTTTAGATCTTCATCTTTATCCTTTGCAAAAGAGCGATGAAGGCCATGATGTTCTTCTCAAGCCTTGTGCTGAGAGATCTACCTATGCCGAGCACTTATCTATCACAAATCTACTGTTTTATCAACTTCTCTAGCTTCTCCATGTTTCATAACATGTAGAGTTGTTGTATACTTGATAACAAAGTTATTTAAATTCTTTTGCTTGCATCTTTTACATCTTTATTGAATTGCTTCTAGATTAGTTTTCTGTCTTTATTCGTGCTTTAATGCTTGATCTAGCTTAGCTACCTAGAGATCGATCATAGGCCGGTATCAATTCCAAAAGCTTTGATATCGACCGGACCAAGTATTCGATGGGCCAAGCGTCCTAACAACCTAATCACTTAGTTAGGGAGTTTAGTGAACAATTAGATCCCGATTTTAATGCGTGAATCCACCTTGTAATAACCATGCGAAAGCTGAGTCTATTAGGGTTGGTTTCATAGGATTTAGAGCCACGAAAGTGGAATGGATCTACCGCAGTGATCTAAGTTCATGAACACTAGTTGCATATCTTTAAAATCCGGTGTAGAACATGTTGCATAAGTTCTTTAGATTTCTTTTATCTTGTATGTTTTGATTTATCTATCCCTTTACTTTATTTGCATTTAAAAAAACCCCAAAACCAAATATAAAATCGCTTAGCTTATTCTGCATTATATAGATTTATAGCGTAACACTTAGTCTCCTGTGGATCGACCCCTTAGTACTACAATTGTCAACTGTGCACTTGCAGATTAGGGTTTATAAATTTAAAACCTAGATGCGCAATCAAAACCCGCGCCATCAAGTTTTTGGCGCCGTTGTCGGGGACTTTGTTCGCTTACCTATAGATTTTTGATAAAGAATAAGCCTAAGTCTTGTTTTTCCTTTTTATTTTTCCTTTTTTCTTTTCTTTTTGCTAATTTCGTTTTTTATTTTCTATTTAAGTGTGTTTCAGGAATTTATCAATGGAACATCACACCAAAAACCCTAGGAGAATGGCGACAAGAAGGAGTTCTAATGGAGATTACATCCCCATGCCCCATGAATTCCATCAACAACCGTTTCCTTACAACAATGGGTACAATTCACAATCGTATCACCAACAACCCCCTTGGGAGACTGACGGACGTACCTCTCACCCCCATGTGCCGCTGAATCAGCCTCCACCACCCCACGACCGCCCCTGTTTAACTCAACAAGAAGACAAGCTTGAAGCCTTGTGCCGGCTCGCGGATGATATCCACAATATCATTCGAGATACCGAAGCTAGGGTTGAAACCATCAACTCGTCCCTTGAAGAGAAGCTCACCACCTTTACCAACAAGATCCAAGACTTGGAGACACACTTGATCCACCTAGAAGAAGTTCAAAAACAACATGCCTTAGACCTTCAAAGCAACGCTAGAAAAATCCATAGTTGAGGAGATCACTACTGGCCTAGGCGTCATAGCAATCAAAGCTCACAAGGCAACGAAAGCTTTAGACAAGGCCAAAGATGATCACCGAGACTTGTATTCTACAAGCCTTGTCTTGTTGGAAGGACAAAAGCAACATACTCAAGCTATCAAAGACCTTCAAGACTCTCTTGATAAGAAGTTCAAACACCTCTTGTGGAAGTACTCTTCCCTCAAGAAGAAAGAAGATGAAACGTCCAAGACACTTGAGAAGATAAGTGACCGATTGGAACCCTTGGAGGAACCAAGCCGTTTGGAAACAAACGAAGAAGAGCCGACCCCCATGGCCCATTGCTGCACCTTAACACCACTTGAAGAAGACTCTTCCATCTCTGATCAAGAGGAAGAAGAAGCTCCACGACCTTTCCTAATGGCCAAACCCTACAACCAAAGATTTACGGCGAGAATTTCAACAAAACCGCCAAAGAAGAAGACACGTTTGAGTGAAAGATCCGGCCTAAGACCATGTTGGATCAGTGATGAGATGATAGAGGTATTTAACTCTCTAGTTAGAGAACTCCCTCCCACCCTCTCCTTTGAAGACGCTTGGAAAACCGAGCCATCGCTTAAACTATGCTTTTGATAAAGCGAGGAAGATGAAGCTATGATTGAGGAGTTATTCAACCAGGTTAGGAATCCCCATCGGTACCTAAGGATCCTTCCTATGACTCTTGATCCAGGTTCTTTCAATATCTCTTGCTCTATTAAAGATTATATCTTCGAGACCGCTCTTATCGATTCGGGAGCTGGAGTCAACGTTCTGTCGGAATCTCTTGTGAGAATGATGAAGATAACCAACCTTCTTCCTTTAAACAAGAGAATTTCACTTGCTAATGGTGCATTCACATTCTCATTGGGTGAAGCATTCAACTGCCCAGTGAGAATCGGTGATTGCATTGTGCCGACTGACTTTGAAGTGGCTAACATGAACAATTGTTCAACACCTTTCATCCTTGGAAGACAATTCTTGGCTACTGCTGGAGCTATCTTGGATTACCCCTTACAACAGTTATCCTTTCCAAAGATAGATAGAAACATCTTCTATTACGCAGCACCACCTGGCTTTCGAGCTAAAGTTACAAGATACATTCCTCTGGAGAAAAGAGAAATTGCAGTTCAGTACCCGTTCCATTTACATGATGAAGACCACGACCAAGGGAGGAGTTCAAACTCCAAAGGCAACCTCAAGCCTTTGGAAGACAATTCCCAAGTCTAAAAACCCCAAGGAGTCGAGCTAATTGACTTTAAACAAGCGCTTTATGGGAGGCAACCCATATATCGAGTCTTTTCTTTTCTTTTGATTTTAATCTTTGTTTTTCTTTTGGTTTTTCATATTTCAAACATTGTTATGCATTAATCTATCTATTTATGAATTTTTCAGATTTTAAAAACTTATAAAAATGCATTTTTGGAGAAGAAAACCGAAGTTTTAAAACTTCTAAAAAAATAAAAATGTGTCGGGTCCCAGACATCAGACCATGGCACCGGTCACGCGGTTCCGACCGGTGCCCGAGTGCCTTTGGTCCGGACGTGTCGCGGATCGACACGCGGGTCGATCGTCCCACGGTCCCAGACCCCGGACAAGGACGCCGGACACGGGAATCCGACCGGGGCCAAGGCCGCTCGTCCCGCGTGCATCCCAATCCGTCCGATCGTCTGGTGTCTGAGAGGAACACGTCCCGCGGATCGAGCATCCGAAGCTCCCAGACCCCGGACAGAGACCCCGGACACGGGAATCTGTTCGGTGCCGAGCCTTGGATGCTGCATCTCCGACCCGCGGATCACTCGTCCAACGCCAGCTCGTCCCGCATCCCAGCCTCGACCCGCAGCACATGCATCCTCGTCTTGTGACCCATCCCAGCCTCGTCCCGCGGATCCACGCCCCGGACAATGGCACCGACCCACGTACGTGCCCGGTGCAATGCGTCCCCATCCCGCATCCCATCCGACCGCACCACCACCCGACGGACCTGACCTGACACGAGCCACGGACCACAGTTCGAACTGGCTCGAACCACGAGGTAAGTTTTCTAAATTTTTCTTTTTAAATTATTTAAAATGGGTTTTAAATATAAATGAACTATTTTCATACCAAAAATGTTTTTAAATAGTGATTTTCTTAAATTAAATTTATTTGATTTTTTTTTGAATTTCACATTGCACTTTTAAAAATTTGGTTTGATAAACAGTTTGATTTTAAATGATTTACACATCTTACACTTATCTTTTCAATACTTAATTCCTTTAGAATGAGCTTGGATAATTTTGTTTGTTACTTCGATATTCTGGAACCTAGGTCCAAGTTTGTTTAACAAGTAATTTCAAGTGTTTTTGCAAGGATATTTGGCTCTTAACAGGTTCAAATTCAGAGATTCTTCAAAGAATAAGATCCTATCTACAAGAGATGTGAACAGAGAAAGAAGGAAACACAGAAGCCTTATCAACCAAATTGTGAATCCTTTCACCGTTGGAAGAAAGAATTTTGCTACTTCTTCCAGCAGCTGTTCAACTACCAATATCTAAGAATTTCTAAAGTAACTCGGGAAAGGGTTCCACGATGCAAACTATGGTTTGTGGTGGCATTGCGATCACTGTTGGAATGCACTAACTCAGTTATGGTGGAATGCATTGGTGAGGGAAATTGAGAAGCACTATTTCTTGGCCTAGCAAAATTTTTGGGTAGTTTCAAGATCCTTCTTCAAACACCATCCACGCCGATTCAACTTTGGGAGATTTGAGATTTCCTTTATCCGGTAACTTCGTACTATTCTCCATTTTATATTTCTTTTTCTTTATATTTTTATTTCCAACACTTCACCCTTAATTTGATTTGATTTACACCGGGACGGTGTAAGTTAAGTCTGGGGGGATTGTTGCTACTAACACGTTTGTTCGTGTTGGATATTTATGTTTTTCAAAAAGTTTTCAAAACCGTTTATTGAGTCAAAATCAGTTGGGAATGATGAAACCTTTCTAGGATCGACACATTTCAATTTCAAAACCAAGTGACCATTATTGCAGGGTTTGTTCCGGACAATTGATTCAGACACTTAGTGACCGAATGGAGTCCAAGAAGATTACTACTTGCATTATTTTGATGGATAAGATTTTGATTCTCAATATGGTTTACTAATATGATTTTTGATTATTTCTTATTATTTCTTATTAAGGATATTCGATCAAGGAACGAATCACATTCATGACACCTTATCCTCTTTTTACCACACTCTTGTTGTCATGGATGGCCAGCTCACTTTTAGTTGGTACCCTACCTAAGCCATTAACCTAAACCTTTCTTTCAGACCTCATGCACTTCTGTCTACTTGAGCATTATGCAGATATGTGTAAAATCGTCGGAGAGAGTAGGGTCGATGCAATTTTCCAATCACTTGAAGATGCGAAGACCAACACTAGAAGAAAGGAGGATACAAACGATATCCCTAAAAGTTTGAGAGGATCCAGCCGATCCTTGGATGCTTAATCATGGTAACAATTTTGTGCCTTATCTGACTCATAATCATTATGAGACCATTTTCCCCCAATCTATATAAAAAAAAAGTGTTTTGGGAAAGGAAAATGGTTCTTGAAAGAGTCAACGACCAAGGAATACCCAAGGAGAAGCCACGACACAAAGGAGAAATGAGTAGAAGAGTTTTACAGTGATTCCCGGCTAAAGATCTAAGTCTGGGGGAGAAAAAGGCGAACAACAAGGTGATTGGAAAATTGTGGACTTCAATAGATCCATTCTCTCTTGCGATTTTGCATAATGTCGCGCAACCGGAGATTTTGGTAACCTTAAACACTTTTACCCTCACCACTAAATATTAGCCTCCCCTAAACACCTAGCCCGTATCCTTGTAAATATCCTTGATCGGAGATTTTTGAGAATCTAAAAGAGTAAAAGAGTCGATTGATTTGAAGTTGAGATTTTGCAGGGACAATAATTTAGGAAACACTTTCGGTATCACGACGGAAGATGATGAAAAGCGTCCATGAACTCACCTAGTCTTTACGTGGATTACAAGTTTAGAGATCGAGACAAGATCCAAAGAATATGTGAGTTCCCGTGTTTTCAAAATCCTCGTCCTTACTAACCTTTTGTTTGCTTGAGGACAAGCAAAGGATAAGTCTGGGGGAGTTGATATAGGTGGTATTTTACCACTTTCACTATCCGATTTTATTTATTTTCTATATTATATAATAAGCTTTTCAATCGAAAGAGGTACTTTTCTCGTATATTTGGTTTTTAAGAGTCATTTAGGTACAATCATCAAAAGGGGAGCAAAATGGAGCAAAATGAGTATTCTTAATCCCACAACAACTTTCCAAGGCCAGAGGAACCTATCTTTGTCCTCCCATGTAAGATTTCACGATTCTCCAAGTTGGACAGATTTTATGTCCCCAAAATATCACCTCGGACGCTCGACCAAATATTTGGAACCATAGCATTTTGAGTTGAAGTGTGCAAGTTATTCAAGTTTTACTGAAGCTATGTCATTCTGCCTAGAAGAAGAATCAAGTCCAAGATGGGCCTAAGCACCGAACCAACCCATGGGCCGGCTCATTTACTTGAAGCCACGCACAAGGAGATGATTTTGAGCCAGACCCCGAACCAAATCACATGACCGGTGTGACCGATCGGTGCCGTGGCCACTTCTGCGCACTTATCGACAAAAAGACGTTTTTGCCCAAGACGAAACCCTAGAAGTTTGCCGACCTAGAGACTCCTCCAACACCTATATATACTTTCTTTTAGCCTCTTGAGAGAAGGAGAGCAGCCCTAGGCACCTACAAATCACTAATAAACATGTATTTTCGTTATTCTCTTTAGATCTTCATCTTTATCCTTTGCAAAAGAGCGATGAAGGCCATGGTGTTCTTCTCAAGCCTTGTGCTAAGAGATCTACCCATGCCGAGTAATTATCTATCACGAATCTACTGTTTTATCAACTTCTCTAGTTGCTCCATGTTTCATAACATGTAGAGTTGTTGTATACTTGATAACAAAGTTATTTAAATTCTTTTGCTTGCATCTTTTACATCTTTATTGAATTGCTTCTAGATTAGTTTTCTGTCTTTATTCGTTCTTTAATGCTTGATCTAGCTTAGCTACCTAGAGATCGATCATAGGCCGGTATCGATTCCAAAAGCTTTGATATCGACCGGACAAAGTATTCGATGGGCCAAGCGTCCTAACAACCTAATCACTTAGTTAGGGAGTTTGGTGAACAATTAGATACCGATTTTAATGCGTGAATCCACCTTGTAATAACCATGCGAAAGCTGAGTCTATTAGGGTTGGTTTCATGGGATTCGGAGCCACGAAAGTGGAATGGATCTACCGCAGTGATCTAAGTTCATGAACACTAGTTGCATATCTTTAAAATCCGGTGTAGAACATGTTGCATAAGTTCTTTAAATTTCTTTTATCTTGTATGTTTTGATTTATCTATCCCTTTACTTTATTTGCATTTACAAAAACCCCAAAACCAAATATAAAATCGCTTAGCTTATTCTGCATCATATAGATTTATAGCGTAACACTTAGTCTCATGTGGATCGACCTCTAAGTACTACAATTGTCAACTGTGCACTTGCAGATTAGAGTTTATAAATTTAAAACCTAGATGCGCAATCAAAACCCGCGCCATCAGGTTGTTCGAGATGATTTGAGGATTGGTCAGGACGTGATGATATTCCCGATTTGGGAATATCATGTTGGTAACTATGCGAGGTAGTTCAAGTCGATAGATGTTTATAGACTTTTTAGAAATTATTACTCTAGGGGCTGCGGTCTAGAATAACTCATTATTTTCGGAGATGTGAGTTGTCCAGAGGAGATGTGAGTTCTCCTGTATACTTATTTGGGATGTGAGTTCTCAGTAGCGAAGGATGTGAGTTCTCTCGCGGGGATGTGAGTCTCCCAGATACCGTTGGCTCGAAGGATGCATCTTGAGAGTGCGAGCGGTATGTTTTCCTGATAGGTCATTGGATGCGTCCTGTGGGTGTCATGGTATAAAATGAGTTAAGAGTAATAAATTTCTGGAAACGTGCGTATAAACATGGGATTGGCGATGAGTTTCAGAGGTCCAGAGAGGATCTCATGAGTATTGGCTGGTTGTTCAGGTGCTCCGTGTGAGCGGGGATGATATTCTGGAGTATGGAATGTCAGGTTGGTATCGCGGGAGGTAGTTCTAGTCAGTTGGTGCTTGTACATGTATGAATTGATTACTCTAAATGAAGCATTTTTCCTATATATCTAGAGCTTGAGGGAGACGTCCTGAGAGTTGAGTGGCATTGGCATTGCCAGCTTAATGGAGACGTCCTAAGAGTTTGATGATGTTGAAATGAGTATGAATAATCAATGTTGGATCGTGGTATAAGCATGTGACTGGATATAAACCTCGAGTTTTATGTGTGTGAGTCCGAGTGAGACTAGTTGGTGAGTCGCACAGTGCGATTTCACTCAGCTAGTGGAGGCTGAGTATCAGTTTCAGAGTGGATTGATGTAGAGTTGCCCATTCCTGAGTGGAAGTGGGATATGGATTTCGATGGATTTTGGGTTTTTGGGCGAGTATGATAAACCTAAGTGAGGGAGATGAGCACTTTTGGTGCGATTATTGCGGCGGAAAGGATACGTTTTCTAAAAGATGAATGTGAGAGAGTTTGGAGATCGGCAGATAGTTTTTGCTAATCAAAGGAGAAAGGTGTTGAAGTTCGCGGTCGGAGATAAAGTGTATCTTCAGACGTCTATGTTGCGAGGTTTTATTGGTTGAATTTGGAGACTCTGTGGAGTATGAGGTTTTTTTTGAGTCCGTTCCCGGTAGTGGAACGAATTGGATTGGTAGCGTGTCGGTTGGATTTACCTCCGAGCATGAAGGTATTTCCATAAGGTGTTTCATGTGTCGGAGGAAGTTTCCACTGTTGAGAGTTTTGTGGTTTTCTGCTGATGCGAGAGAGGAGGCTGGGAGCCTGAGGCAAAGATAAAGTTAAGTGAAGCAGGTGGTTTGACAGACTGGTTGTGGCTTGAGCTTACTTCTATTTTTGTGGTTCCGGTTTCAGAGTTGGCTTGGTGCTGTGTTGAGTTTGATTTATGTATTTGTCGTGGAGTTGTAATGAGTATACACTTTTAGAGATTCTAAGGAGAGTTGTCAAAGGCGTGTTGTTAGAGTTAACCGGGGAGTTGGTCAGGTGAGTGGTGATATTCTTGGTTAAGGGATATCGGGTTTAGGAGATGAGTAATTCTCCAGAGGGATGAGTATTTCCAAAAGGTTGATTTGGAGATAAGTATTTCTACAGAGGGATGAGGATTTCCCGGGGTACTTAGTTGGGATAAGGATTTCCCTGAGTACTTATTTAGGAGATGAGTATTTCTCCAGAGGGATGAGGATTTCCATGTGTACTCATTGGGATGAGGATTTCCCTGAGTACGAGTTAGGAGATGAGTATTTCTCCAGAGGGATGAAGATTTCCTAGAGTGCTTGTTAGGAGATGAGTATTTCTCCAGAGGGATGAATATTTCCAGAGGGTGATTGGGAGATAAGGATTTCTCCAAAGGAATGAGAGATAAGTGTTAATCGGAGATATAGTTTCTCCAGAGGGACGAGGTTCGTTCGAAGTGTTGATAGGGTTGTGTATGTGGGCATCTTGTCTCAGGTTGATAATATGTTTTAAACTTTGGTTCAAATGATCCTTGTAACGGATGTAACGTATTTGGTCTTGCATGTTCTTGTTTGATTGTTGCACAATCAATCGGGCAGGATGTTTCTAGGCAAATCTGATCGGGTTTTGGACGGAAGTGTTAACTTTAATGAGATGGGTTGTGAACCTCTGAGATAGAGAGTGATGATCTCAAGTATTGCTGACCAGGTTGGGTCACGAGTTGGTCTTTGGTATACGAATTGTGGATGCGAGTGGTAATCTCGAGTGGTGCTGACCAGGTTGGGTCAAAGTTTAGTTTAGTGGACCGGTATAGGTTATGTTTGAGACAATATTCCAGGTTAAGAATATCGAGTTTAGACCATGTGAGGCAATTCTAGTCATGGAGGTTTATAGGCGTTTTAGAATTTATCACTCTAGGGGCCGTAGCATTCCAGAATAATTCATTATAGTTTTGGGAGATAGTAGTTCTCTGGTATACTTATCTGAGATAAGTGGGTTTTAGTGTAAGTGTTGATATACCCGGTATTTTACCACTTTTACTACTTATTTATATCTATTTTATAAGCTATTTAATAAGCTTTACTATCAAAGGATGTAGTTTTCTCGTATATTTGGTTTTGAAGAGTCATATAGGTCAAATCACCAAAGAGGGAATAAAAAGGAGCAATATGAGTATTCTTCATCCTACAACAACTTATCAAGGTCAAGAGAGCCTATCTAAATCACCCAAGTTGAAGATTTCACAATTTCCCGAGTTGGACAGAAAGTATGTCTCCAAAATATCACCTTGGACGGAGGAACAAATCAACTTGGACGGTGATGTAATTTCACATGGAGGTATCCCTTTGAGTCAGATTTCCAATGGAGTTAGAGTTATATCAAAAGGAGTTGTAGTGTGGAAGTTATTCAAGTATTACTGAAGACAAGTCATTCTGCCTAGAAGAAGAATCAAGTCCAAGATGGGCCTAAACACCAAACCAACCCATGGTCCGGCTCATTTAAGTGAAGCCACGTACAAGGAGATGATTTTGAGCCAAACCTAGGACCAATTCACGTGACCGGTGCGACCGATCGGTGCCTTGGCTACTTCTGCGCATTTATCGACAAAAAGACATTTTTGCCCGAACTGAAACCCTATGAGTTCCACCGACCCAAGACCTCTTCCTACACCTATACATACTTGGTTTTAGCCTCTTGAGAGAAGGAGAGCAGCCCTAGGCACCACAAATCAATAATAAACATGTATTTTTGTTATTCTCTTTAGATCTTCATCTTTATCCTTTGTAAAAGAGTGATGAAGGCCATGGTGTTCTTCTCAATCCTTTTACTTCGAGATTCACCTATGCTGAGCCCTTACTTAGCATGAATCTAGTGTTTTATCAACTTCTCTAGTTGCTCCATGTTTCATAACATGTAGAGTAGTTGTATGTTTGATAATAAGTTAATTTAAAGTTCTTTTGTTGCATCTTTTACATCTTTTTTGAGCTTGCTCCTAGATTGATTCTCTATCTTTATTTATACTCAAGTCATGATCTAGATTAGCTACCTAGTGACCGATTTTAGATTGGTGCCGATTCCATAAGCTTTTGCACCGATCGGATCTAGTATTTGATAGGTTAGGCGTCTTAATAATTCGAAAAGTTAGTTAAGGAGCTTAATGAACAATTGAATCTCAATGTTACAGCGTAATTCGCCTTGTAATAACCACGCAAAAGCCGAGTCTATTAGGGTTTGAATTATAGGTTTTGGAGCCTCGAAAGGGGAATGATTCTACCATAGTGATTTGAGTTCTAGAACACTAGTTGAATCTCTTTAAAAACCGTGTAGATCATGTTGCATTAGTTCTTTTTTATTGCTTTTATCTTGCGTGTTTTGATTTATATATCCCTTTATTTTACTGCTTTGCTTATTTCATCATAAACCCCAAAACCCAAATATATTTTCTCTTAGCTTATTTTGCATCATATAGATTTATAGCGTAACAACATATTCTCCTGTGGATCGACCCCTAAGTACTACAATTGTCAACTGTGCACTTCCAGATTAAGGTTTATAAATTTAAAACTCTTTTGCATCTCCCTAATCCGGAGGCATCAAGTGTCATATTGAAGAAGACAGTAGTTCCCTGACGGATTTATCTGAGATAAATGTTTCAGTATAGTTATCGAGGGATAGTGATTCTCCTGAGGGTATACTTACATGTGACGAGAGGGTCTCGCTATAGTTTGGTGGGATGCTTACTTATCTGTGACAAATGGGTCTCAATATAAGTATCAAGTGAGAGTGGTGCTCTTAAGGGGTGGTGATTCCCCTGCATTTCCAGAAGGGACAGTTGTTTTTTGGCAGACTTACCTGGGACAAGTGGGTCTTAGTATAAGTCTAGAGGGAAAATTGGTTTCCTGTATACCATGGGTGGTATAGTGCATTATTTGCTAAATGATGCGTCCTGAGAGCAAGGTAATGTAGTAATAAGTTAAGAGTAATGAATATCTGGAAACATGCGTATAAACATAGGATTAGATATGAGTTTTTGTGATCGGGTGAGGATCTCTTGCAACATTGGCCAAGTGGGGCCAGATTGTCTGTCTTATGGTAGACGTGTTTTGTGGGATTCGAGGCCGAATCCAAATTAGTGGGGGGAATGGTAAAATCCCGAAACCAAATTGGATAATTTGGTAAGGGTGTCGATTGACACCAGGTCTAGGTGTCGATCGACACCATGGTTTCAGGTCAGTTTTGGTTTAAAGCAAATAGTTTGGTCTCGGTTTGGGTGCGTACCCCTAGGTCATCCTTTATAAGGACTCAGCCGTATCTTGTTGCATTTTTCGGAAGTTTTAGAGAAGAAGACGTGACTTGTGAGAGAGAGTGAAAGATATTTTTTGTGTGAGGAGATTGAGAAGAATGAGAAGACAGATTTGTCTGTCTCGCTGATGCGGGCTCAAATTCACCCTCGAACCACTCTCAAACAAGGAGGTCATCGTAGTATTTAGGGATCGAAATCCACAGGGAGTTGGAATACACAATCAATCTTAGTATTCAGATTATGCTAAGTGAAACGATATAAATGTAAATGCATATTATAAAACAAGTAAACGAAAGATGGTTAATTAAATTCTTGAAAAGATGAAAGCTAGGTCATGGAAATTCTTTAGGTAATGATTCGAAATCAATATATAACAATTGTCAAGGTTTAATTAAGTGCCGTTCTAGAACTCAAACACGAAAATATAGCCAGCTAACTGTCGTTACGAAGGCTATCTATCTTTAGATCCTCGAATCCCAAATTTCTTTGCGAATTCGTTGAATCTAAACAAGCATTTAGTACGAGTTCGATATGTTCACAAGGTCCCTAAGCCAAATTTCTTTGCGAATAAGTAAATTTGCCCATTTAAACTAGTTCAGGTTATTAATCCCACTGTCGTGGCTAATCAACAATCCTAAGATCAAGATTCGAGATGATCAAGCAAGAATCAAGCATTAATAACAGTTTAAATGAAGAACCTACGGATAAACCTTAACAAATATGCAATTTCAATGATTTCTAGTCATAACCCAAGAAATCCCAAAACCTAACAAGTGATTTACTCAGAAATAGATGATGAAATCATATTAACTGAATAAGATTGCATTAAAAAGTAAGAGTAAATGATACAAAAGGGTTTGAAGTCTTTGGATCTCAAGAACATGTAGATCTTCTCAAAGTTTCTCCAAAAGTCTCTCTTTCTCTCTCTACCTCCTTAATAAAACAGTGTATCTCTAAATAAAAACGAGTAAAAAGTATTTATACAAGTGGTAAAATTAGGTTTACAGAGCGTCTGTCGATCGACACAAACAACATGTCGATCGACACGAGGGCATCTGTGGAGATTTTCTACGTCTTTAAAAACTTCTGTCGATCGACAGTGGATATACTTTGTCGATCGACAGAGACCTTTTAAAGGTCTCGATTCCACTTGTATCTCTTCCGCTCCAAAATGGTCCAAAATGCTTCAAATGTTACCATTAAGCTCCAAATGACCATTTTCTGCAAAACACAACAAAAGACACAAAAATACCAAAAATACTAGTACAAAACCCGCTTATATCATGGTTAAAATCGGGTAAAAACCATGATATATCACTCACTAGAGAGATGGAATGGTAAGTATGTCCTTCTGTGGCTTAGCTATCTATAGGAAAAATCGGATCGTTGTTCTTATTTGTTGATGCTGAGTTATGATTGTTTTCCCGTGAGTGGTGTGTGCAGTTTCGGGATTCGATCAGTCATCTTGAGAAGCGTTTTTATAGAGTTTGGAATGGAATCAGGAGATGAGCTCGGTACCACTTAAAAGCCCCGTCGCTCTAGTTTTCAGATTGGGTTTCCGATCTGAATTCGGAGGTAAGCTCCGATCTCTGTCATCGTTTTAATTCAGTGCATCGTTCTGATTTTTTGAAATCTGAATTGAGGTTTGGGAAACCCTAGTTGTATATTCTAGGTAATTGAGGAAGTGATCCTCGGTGTTTTCGGGTGAGATCAGAGGCTGCGAGGTTGCTGATTTCGTGTTTTTACCCTTGTCATTGGTTTTTTCAAGGTGAGTGCGTGATCGTGGTTATGGATAACCGTTTGTTAGGGATGTTTAATGAATTGAGATGAAATTGATATTGTTGTGTTTTTCCTAGGTTGGTTTCGTATGATTTCGTGTTTAGATCGTACTGTTTACTGTTGTGAATAATCATCGTTGAAACGGATTGAGCCGTGTGAGGATTTGGCTCAGTCCTGGTTTCTGGGTCAAGGTGTTGATCGACACCTAGTGGTAGTGTCGATCGACACCCTGTGAATTTGTTGATTCCGTGTTTGTTGTGTTGATCGACACTACCACTAAGTGTCGATTGACACTGAGTTGCTTTGTGTAGATTACGTTTAATTGTTCTTATTTCGGTAAGTTAGAAATTGTGATTGTTGGTTGATTGCGTAGTTTTGGCATTCGTTTATCCTTATTATGTAACCGGTAGACGGGATGACCGCCTCACTGAGTATTTGAGATTATACTCACACAACTCTTTTTCCCATGTGTTGCAGGTAAAAGTTTGAGATCGTGGAATCATGGCTGGGACGAGAGGATGATTAGGATCTCTAGTTTATTGTTTGTGTTGTTATGTCTTAGAACCTGTTGTTTAGGTTGCTAGACGATGCTAGAATTGGTATTCTGGATTAAATGGTTGATTGATTATTGGTTTGATTGTTAATGTTGTTTTCCGCTGGTTTAGTTGTTTGTTAAATTAACCGTTGAGGGTTAGTATTTTTGGGAACACTAATTTGGGTTAATTATAAGAAAAAATAAAGCTCGGTTGTTTCAGATTCACGTGAAGATTAAAGTGAAGGATGCTCCCTTGTCCTCTTGCTAGCCTAGGGTAATAGTCAGGAATTCATCTAGTTTAAACTGCGTTTATTCATCAACAAAATTTTTATATACAAGAAAACCTCTATAAATTAATAATGTTGGGATTCTGAAAAATTATTAATTTAGAGAGTTATTAATCTGTCTATAAAATTAATATTTATTAGTTTAAAGAGATATTTCTAATCCATGATTTTGTGATAATTTTCCGTATTTAAAATAAAAGTTTACGTAAAAGTTCATAAACATTTTTTCTTGTTATTTAACTATTTATATATTTTCTTACATATTCATCCTATATCTTGTTACTAATCTCGCTCATCATATATAAGATGGATGCTAATAAAATAGTTGATTATTCATATGCAAGAATGAAAATTGCAGCTACTTTGTTATTGATGATGAAGTTGAAAACGATATAATTATTGTTATAGAAGTATTTAATCATAAGAAAATAATTATCACATCCAAAATTCTACAACTTGATCAGGTACGAATAAGGAGTCAAGCTCAATGGACATCGATCCCAAAGAGAATCGTGCAATAGCTCTGACTTGGCGGATTAGACTGGAAGTAGCGGATGTTTCTAGTCAACCGGTCGATCCTAGGATTTTTCATTAGTCTGACTCTGAAACTGATCCTGGAAGAATTGTCACACGCTGAAAAGGACACTCCACTTAACCAATACAAAAAATTTCTACTAGTTTTGACTCGATAAAACAAAAAATTTTCCAAAAAATATGAGTCAAAACCAAAACAAAAAGAAATACGTTAGTAGTTCCCTCCCCCAGACTTAAACAACACTGTCCCCAGTATTATCAAGCCCGAGATTGGCAAAATAAATCAAATGAAATGTGAACTTGATCGAAAAAGTAGAGAATTTACCATCTTGAAGAACCCGTCGATCGACAGATTACATTCTGCTTAACCGTTGAGGTGTTGAAAAATTCCAATTTTGTGCTCGTGTCGATCGACATAAACAACATGTCGATCGACGAATGAGCTTCTGTCCAAATTTGCACATTTGTAGATTTTTCGAAAAGTGTTTGGTTCGATGTTCCAAACCTGCATCTACAGATATTCAACAATTGATTGATGGAACAACACGCTGCAATCCTTAAAATAGAAATTCGAGTTCACATTTTGTTTGAAATTCCAACAAAAATCCGAAATTAAAATGCTAAAGGGAAAATGTTTGAAAAGGGAAAAACAAAAACAAGATAAAGTAGAATGGAGGAAGGGAACTAGTCCTCCTCCTCGTCAGATGATGCTCTGGTGATGGTGTGTTGCGCGGAGACGGTGTGCGGGGACGGATACAGTCGGACTTGCAAGACATTGCATCCCATGTCGCCTTTAGAGCCTTGGCGATCCAGCCTAAAAGCGGGTCGTCATCCATCGAACCTGTTGGGAGACTCGGGAAGCGATGCTCGTGTACAGGCTGCTCTGGCGGTGCTTGAGATGAGCTAGCTCCACCCCGTGTCGTGAGCTTCCTCGTAGGACCCATGGGCATAAGAACTTCCTCAGGTGGATTGAAGGAGATAAGTGTAGGGTCATTAGTGACCCGCAATAAATCCATCACTCTCCCAATCTCTACCTTTCTCTTTTGGCCATTCGCAATTGGGAAGACCCAGTGTAGAGGATGCTCATGCGTGATCCAATGAGCATTCTTCATATGCTCCAAGTCCACATAAGCACTCTTCTTCTCCTCCTCATATTCGGTTGTTGAAACCTTGCATTTCGTGAAGATTGGAGTGAGGATGCTTCCCACCGGTAATTGCTTCTTACCGAAATTAGTAAGAGCTAGCGGAGTATGCTTGAGCGAGTAGAGGTACTCCATCAACACCATTCCCATGTTTGGTGTTATAGTGTCCCAAGTCTCATTGTGGATGATGCTCCTCAAAGCGTAAGAAAGTAAGACCAACTCGTAACTCCTAACCTTCACTGGCTCCATCTTGCACATGATGGTAGTGGTGAGCAATCGAATCAAGTAGCGAGCAACTGGATGACGCACATCGGCTTGTGCAGAACTCCCCACTATATAAGGACCGGTGCCAATCTCATTCCACAATGTCTGGACGCCGCCAGCAATGTCCTTTGGCAATCCAACAAGTGGAACTTCCGGGAACCCAAAAGTCCTGCAAACGGTTAAGGCATTCATCTTGTGCCGCTTCCCGTTACTCATGAAGCTCATGTGGAAATGCCTCAGATCTAGATTGTCCTCTGGAGTTTTCGCGTCACTGGATAGCTTAACCGTGGCGAAGAATTGGCGGACAAGGTCGGGATACATCATTGAACGTCCGTCCACTAATTTCGCCAAACCCATCTCTTGAATCAACTGCTCAACTTCGTCCCTGATTTTCAAAAGTCCTAGCGACAGCTTGTCGATGAACTTGGTGGTCGCTATGGGGACCCTGAGCCACTCGTTGTAGAGGAGGGAGTCATAAACGTCCCAAGCGGGTGAATCTTCCCTCTTCTCAATCTGATCACTTGTCAATACCGAATTCAACGTTACTCCCCTTTTAAGAGACTCAAACTCAACCTGAATCCTTTTGCTCTCCTCCCTTGGCCATTTCGGTTTGGCACCACGCTTGATATCATAAGTAGGTGGTGGAGATGGAGCTTGAGAACTCGAACCATCATCGGTCCTTGGTTGTTTGCCTGTGCTTTTATCAGTCGTACGTCCCATCTACAAAATAAAACCACAAAGAAAAACAAGCAGAGGAAGTTAGAAAGAACCAACAAAATGGACAGTCACTTCCCTGTCGATCGACACATGTCCTTGTCGATCGACAAAGAGGCTACTGTCCCAGTTCTGCATACGACAAGAAATCACACAATTGCAACACCAAATCTCGTCTAAATCATGCCTATCACGACTCCTAGCATCACTATTAAACCTATTGTCGACAAAACAATCACCAATTCGCTTTAATTCATATCATATTTGAAAACCCCCAAATTATAACGTTCAAACCCTAATTATGAAAATCAACTCAATTTAGGCATGAAATTGGTTCGAAATTACTCTAAAAGCGTAAAGAAAGAATTAAAAACTCATGAATCGAACCAATTTAACCCCAAAACTCGTCACCTCTCTTCATGAATTCGGAAAGAAAAATCAAGAAAGGGAGACATACCTTGTTTGGTTGCAAAAACGAATGTGAGAATCGAATAAAGGAGGAAAATCCAAGTGGATTAGGCCAGAAAATCGATTGATTCGGTCAAGTATTTGAAAATCTAGGGTTTGGGGTGATTTTTGTCGATCGTCGGCGAAGGAGTAATGAAGAAGAAGAAGAAAAAGTAGGTTAAAAAGCACTTACCTCGTGCAATCCGCTGCCCGTGTCGATCGACAATGGTTTATGTCGATCGACAGAGACCTCTCTGTCCCTTTTCTTTTTCTCTTTTTCATGACCGTGTCGATCGACAAATCTACTCTGTCGATCGACATATAGGCATTTCCCTGTTTTTCCTTTTCAAAATCCAAACTTAAAAAAAAACAAAAGTTAGTAAAAAAAAAAAAAAAACAAAAGTATATACTTACTTACAAATGGGTTGCCTCCCATTTAGCGCTTGTTTTAAGTCGTTAGCTCGACTGTGTTGAAGCTCAGACTTCGGGTGCATCATCCAAGGGTACCATGTGTCCCTCTGGAATTTTGGCTTTCGCCCAGTAATGTTTCATCCTTTGACCGTTCACCGTGAACTCCTTTCCGTCTTTTGCGATTAACACCATAACTCCATGTGGTCTAACCTCTTTGATTGTGAACGGACCTGACCATCGAGAACACAATTTACCAGGAAAAAGTTGTAAACGCGAGTTGTATAGCAATTCCTGGTCGTTGGGTACGAAGCTCCTGGAGATTATCTTCTTGTCATGGTACGCCTTTGTCCTCTCCTTGTACAGCTTGGAGTTCTCGTAGGCATGAAGTCAAATCTCATCCAGTTCGTTCAACTGAATCAATCTTCGTTCTGCGGTGGGCTTGATGTCGAAATTGAAATGCTTTACCGCCCAAGCTGCCTTATGCTCGAGTTCCACCGGTAGATGACATGCTTTTCCATAAAGTAGATGGAAAGGAGTGGTGCCTAGAGGAGTCTTGTAAGCAGTCCTATAAGCCCAGAGCGCATCGTCTAGCTTTGTAGACCAATCCTTCCTCGTGACACTTACTGTCTTCTCAAGGATTACCTTGATCTACCTATTCGACACTTCCACTTGACCACTCGTCTGTGGGTGATAAGGACTCGCCACGCGATGGTGAACACCGTATTTCTCTAAGAGTTTAGAGAATATCTTGTTTATGAAATATGTTCCACCATCACTAATGACTACTCGTGGCACTCCAAATCTCGGGAAGATGATGGTCTTAAACAACTTAATGACCACCGCAGCGTTGTTCTTCGGACTAGCAATTGCCTCCACCCATTTGGAGACATAGTCCACAGCGACTAGTATGTACTCATTCTCATAAGAGGATGGGAATGGACCCATGAAATCGATGCCCCAACAATCAAACACTTCAACCTCGAGGATGAAGTTTTGCGGCATCTCATGTCGCTTGCTAATCTTTCCTCGCCTCTGGTAGGCATCACATTGCAGTATAAATGCATTTGCATCCTTAAACATCGAGGGCCACCAGAAACCCGCTTGAAGAACCTTTGACACTGTCTTGAACGTGGCAAACTGCCCTGCATATTCTGAACCGTGACAGTGATAGAGCACATCTCGAACTTCGCTCTCCGCAATGCATCTCCGATAAAGCCCATCTGAACAATGTCGGTATAGATATGGCTCGTCCCAAAAGTACCTCCGAATTTCTTCTTCTCATAGCCCTTGAGATCATCCGGTGTAGTCTCTGCAGCAAGGTAATTGGCTATGTCACTGAACCAAGGCCTATCGCTCTCTGAGACCGCGTTCGACTCATGGAGTTCCATCTGATCACCCATTGTCGATCGACATATAAGGTTTATGTCGATCGACGGTTCATGTTCTTCATTTAAATTTTCGGACAGTGAGCTGCATGTCGATCGACATAGAAGCTTGTCGATCGACGGCGAATGCTCTGCCCCAACACTTAGCCGATTTTCCAAGGTAGCCTCTTGCGATCCAATCTCAATGAAGTGTACACTTTTTTCTGGGAAGTAATCATCGATTGGTACACTTTCTTCTATCCGAATGCGCGAAAGGTGATCCGCTACACCATTCTCGACTCCCTTTTTGTCCTTGACTTCTATGTCAAATTCCTGGAGAAGGAGGATCCACCTCAACAACCTCGGTTTAGTGTCTTTCTTTTGCATTAAGTACTTCAATGCTGAATGATCCGTGTGCACTATAACCTTGGCTCCAATTAGGTAAGAGCAAAACTTCTCGAAGGCGAAAACGACGGCTAACAACTCCTTTTCAGTAGTTGCGTAGTTCCTTTGAGCCTTGTCTAGCGTTATACTAGCATAGTAGATTGCATGAAGTTTCTTGTCCTTCTTTTGCCCTAACACTGCCCCAACTGCGTAACCACTTGCATCGCACATTACCTCGAAAGGTAAATCCCAATCGGGAGGTTGCACTATCGGAGCACTCACCAAAGCCTGTTTAATCTGTGTAAAAGCATTTAAACAATCAGCATCAAAATCAAATTTGATGTCCTTACAGAGCAATGTGGTGAGTGGTCGAGCAATCTTTGAGAAGTCCTTGATGAACCTCCTATAGAATCCAGCATGGCCAAGGAAACTACGAATCTCCCTAACCGTAGTTGGCGGTTGAAGACTCATCATCACTTCAATCTTGGCACGGTCCACCTCAATACCATCCGCAGAAACTCGATGGCCAAGCACAATTCCTTCTTGCACCATGAAATGGCATTTCTCCCAATTAAGCACCAAGTGCTTCTCCACGCATCGAGCGAGCACTTTCTCTAGATTGTCCAAGAAATCCTTGAACGAATCACCGTGGACCGAGAAGTCATCCATGAAGACCTCCATATATTGCTCAATCATGTCGGTGAAGATGGAAATCATACACCGTTGAAATGGAGCTGGAGCATTACAAAGTCCAAATGGCATTCTGCGGTATACAAAAGTGCCATAAGGACATGTAAACGTTGTCTTCTCTTGTTCATCTGGATGGATGGGGATTTGGAAGAACCCAGAATATCCATCGAGGAAACAGTAGTAGGGGTGCTTTGCTAAACGCTCTAGCATCTGGTCGATGAAGGGTAACGGGAAATGGTCCTTCCTTGTAGCCGCATTTAGCTTCCTATAATCTATGCACATCCGATGACCAGTTACAGTCCTCATCGGAATTAGCTCATCTTTCTCGTTCTTTACTACTGTGACACCTCCTTTCTTTGGTACCACATGCACTGGACTGATCCAAACGCTATCCGAAATGGGATAGATGATTCCAGCTTCTAGGAGTTTCAAGATCTCCTTCTTGACAACCTCTTGCAGGTTTGGGTTAAGTCTCCTTTGATGCTCAACCGATGATTTGCTCTCATCCTCAAGGTGAATCCTGTGCATACACAAGTCCGGAGAGATACCTGCAATATCATCAAGAGAATAGCCGAGAGCTGGGCGAAATTTTCGCAGCTTGCTCAGCAGTAAGGCGAGCTCTGGATTGTTCAAAGAAGAATTGAAAATCACGGGGTAAGTAGAATTAGGTCCAAGAAAGGCATACCTTAGCCCGGCGGGAAGTGGCTTGAGCTCAAGCTTTGGAGCTTTTTGTTCGCCCCAATCACTGATTTGTGGAGCTTTCGATGAAGCTTCCCCCAAACTAGCACTAGCAACCAAGTGCTTCCTTTCCTTGGTAGCATCCATCATCCTAGCATAACCCCTCGCATCATTATCAAACTATTCTTTCTCTTGCACAGAGTTAACCAAAGTCCTTTCCAAGGGATCAATGGGATGATTCTCATTGAAAACTTCCTGTGCAAGGTCGGTGAGAGTGTCTACGTAGAAGGTGTGTCCATCTATGGTAGACCTCTTGATAAGCTTGTCCATCTCGAACTTCATCTCGAGACCACCTACTCTTAAAGTCATCCTACCTCCTTGACAATCAATCATGGCACCGGCTGTGGCTAAAAAGGGCTTACCCAAGATAAGAGGATCCTTGGGTTCCTCGTTGTATTGCAAAATCATAAAGTCAGTCGGAATCAAACAGTTCCCAACCTTGATTGGAACATCTTCTAGTACTCCTTCTGGAATGCTAACTGACCTATCCGCTAAGATAAGAGAGATCCTAGTAGATTGGTAATCCGTCATCCCAAGACTCACCGCAACTGAAAGTGGCATGAGGTTGATGCCTGAACCTAGATCACAGAGAGACCGCGGAAATCTATCCTTGAAGATATAACAATCCAAAACAAAGCTTCCCGGATCCGTTAGTTTCTCTGGGATCCTGTTCTGAATCACTGCGCTTACTTGTTCAGAAATCATAGCCACTGCTTCCTCAATGCCCCAACTCTTGGTCACCATCTTCTTGACATACCGTCGTATCACGGGACTGAGTTTAACGGCTTCGACAAACGGAAGTTCCAACACTAGCTTGTCTATGATGGACTTGCATCTTGCATCCTCAAGCTCTTGCTTAGATCTCTTCTGACTCTTCGGGTAAGGTACGTTGGGTATGTACACTCTCTCCACTGGATTATCTGACGATTTTAAAGGAGAAATCGTTCTGGGGGTTTCCTATCGATCGACGGTTGTAGGTCCTGTCGATCGACATGGATCTGATGTTCTTGTATCGACCACATTTTTCCCTTTGTCGATCGTCACTGGACCTTCTGCCAAAATTTGGTTTGGTTGTGTCGATCGACGGTCAGATGTGTTGATCGACGGATACAGCTCTGCATCTGGAGACTTGCTCTGTTCTGTTCCTGTCGATCGACGGATGACCTTTTGCCCAAATTTCATTCTCATCAAAATCTCCAAACTCATCAAAATTTTCATTACCAAGTCCTTTCTTCAACTTAGGCCCTTGGATAACCTTTCCACTCCTCGTTGTGATGGCAGCAACGGAATGCTTCAGGTTAGCATCCGTTCTAGAAGGAAGGAATCCTTCTTGTCTCCTCGAGTTCTCGGCGGTTTGAGCGACTTGAGTGTCTAGCTTCCTCACATGAAGATTGATAGCCTCAATCTTTCCATTCAAATCGGTGTACAAGGCATCGATTTTGCCATTGAAGTTCACCGTCATCTTTTGTTGACCCTCCAGAATTTGCTCTAGCATCGAGTCCGTCTTGTTATCCGACGACTTAGGAGGTGGAGTTTGGTAAGAAAAAGAACCGTAATTCCTAGTGAAGCTGCTCTGGTAGGGTTTCTGATAATCCGTATTCTGGAACTGCGGTTTGGTGTAGCTAGGTGTGGCTTGATTTCCAGTGAATGTAGATCTCTTATTGTTTCCACTGTAGTTGTTCCCACCATAGTTTCTGTTACCCTGCTGATTACCAAATCTCTGTCCCTAATAACCACTACCACCGACGTAGTTGCAGCCCTCTTCATTCTCTTCTTCATCTCGAATGAAGGTCTCTACTTCCTGAGCAAACTGTACTTGCTTCTTTCCCACCAACAAGTTATGCATCGAGTCTAGCTTGGCTTCCATTTTAGCCATGTTACCTCCGTCTGTGCTCTTGCCAAGCTGCCTCCTCTCGTAGTCTATGTTCTTCGTACTACTACTCGAAGCCATGTTCTCGATGAGTGCCAACGCATCAGTTGGAACGTTGATGTTGAAGTTTCCCCTACTTGCAGAATCCAAAGACATTTGGTGTCTCCAATCGATCCCTCTGAAGAAGATTCCCAACAACCGCACGTCACTAAAACCATGATGGGGACAATCTCTCTGGTAAGATTTGAATCTTATCCAGGCATCCTTAAACGCTTCAGTTGGTCCTTGTCTGAATGTCGAGATCTTCATCCTTAGATCCTCAGACCGTGTCTCATCAAAGAAGTTGACGAGAAACGCGTTTTTCGTGTCCTCCCAAGTAGTTAAAGAACCGGGGGCTAACTGCTTTAGCCAATAAGCTGCTTCCCCGCTAAGAGAATACGGGAAGAGCTTGCAGAAAAGGTAGTCTTCAGAAATCCCATTTGCTTTGATGCTGGATGCTAAGTCCTCAAACATCTCGATATTGTCCATGGGATGTTCTGAAGGAAGGCCATGGAATGGGCGTTGAGCTATCAAAGAGAAGTAAGCCGGCTTTAGCTCGAAGTCATTCCTAGGGAAGGAAGGAGATCTAATAGCAGCTCTGTTGGTGTAGAACTCCTGAGGCCTATAGTGCTCTCTCAATGTACGCTCATGCCCAGCTGGCTCGTGTTATTGCTCCTCTTCTATCACGGTTCCATCTTCCTCAATGCGCTGGCCCTCAGCGTTATACTTTCGTCCTTGATGGTCCGTGATGGCTCCATCTGCACCACGGAGCAAGATCACTCTGTTGTTGACCATCTTGGCTACTCTCGTTGCTCGCTCTAACTTTCCAATCTCAGGAATGAGATTGACTAGCTCTTCGTTTCGATTGCTCCTGGTTATACGATTAGGCATAAACCTGAAACACACAAACACCAAGAGAAAAGAGCAAGTTAAGTATCAAAATAAAAATAAAAGCTTAGATAAAATCTTAGTAACTTGAATTGAACGGTAAATTCAACTCCCCGGCAACGGCGCCAAAATTTGATGCGGGCTCAAATTCACCCTCGAACCACTTTCTCAAACAAAGAGGTCATCGTAGTATTTAGGGATCGAAATCCACAGGGAGTTGGAATACACAATCAATCTTAGTATTCAGATTATGCTAAGTGAAACGATATAAATGTAAATGCAGATTATAAAACAAGTAAACGAAAGATGGTTAATTAAATTCTTGAAAAGATGAAAGCTAGGTCATGGAAATTCTTTAGGTAATGATTCGAAATCAATATATAACAATTGTCAAGGTTCAATTAAGTGCCGTTCTAGAACTCAAACACGAAAATATAGCCAGCTAACTGTCGTTACGAAGGCTATCTATCTTTAGATCCTCGAATCCCAAATTTCTTTGCGAATTCGTTGAATTTAAACAAGCATTTAGTACGAGTTCGATATGTTCACAAGGTCCCTAAGCCAAATTTCTTTGCGAATAAGTAACTTTGCCCATTTAAACTAGTTCAGGTTATTAATCCCACTGTCGTGGCTAATCAACAATCCTAAGATCAAGATTCGAGATGATCAAGCAAGAATCAAGCATTAATAACAATTTAAATGAAGAACCTACGGATAAACCTTAACAAATATGCAATTTCAATGATTTCTAGTCATAACCCAAGAAATCCCAAAACCTAACAAGTGATTTACTCAGAAATAGATGATGAAATCATATTAACTGAATAAGATTGCATTAAAAAGTAAGAGTAGATGATACAAAAGAGTTTGAAGTCTTTGGATCTCAAGAACATGTAGATCTTCTCAAAGTTTCTCCAAAAGTCTCTCTTTCTCTCTCTACCTCCTTAATAAAACAGTGTATCTCTAAATAAAAACGAGTAAAAAGTATTTATACAAGTGGTAAAATTAGGTTTACAGAGCGCCTGTCGATCGACACAAACAACATGTCGATCGACACGAGGGCATCTGTGGAGATTTTCTACGTCTTTAAAAACTTCTGTCGATCGACAGTGGATATACTATGTCGATCGACAGGGACCTTTTAAAGGTCTCGATTCCACTTGTATCTCTTCCGCTCCAAAATGGTCCAAAATGCTTCAAATGTTACTATTAAGCTCCAAATGACCATTTCCTGCAAAACACTACAAAAGACACAAAAATACCAAAAATACTAGTACAAAACCCGCTTATATCATGGTTAAAATCGGGTAAAAACCATGATATATCACTCGCTAGAGAGATGGAATGGTAAGTATGTCCTTCTGTGGGTTAGCTATCTATAGGAAAAATCGGATCGTTGTTCTGATTTGTTGATGCTGAGTTATGATTGTTTTCCCGTGAGTGGTGTGTGCAGTTTCGGGATTCGATCAGTCATCTTGAGAAGCGTTTTTATAGAGTTTGGAATGGAATCAGGAGATGAGCTCGGTACCACTTAAAAGCCCTGTCGCTCTAGGTTTCAGATTGGGTTTCCGATCTGAATTCGGAGGTAAGCTCCGATCTCTGTCATCGTTTTAATTCAGTGCATCGTTCTGATTTTTTGAAATCTGAATTGAGGTTTGGGAAACCCTAGTTGTATATTCTAGGTAATTGAGGAAGTGTTCCTCGGTGTTTTCGGGTGAGATCAGAGGCTGCGAGGTTGCTGATTTCATGTTTTTACCCTTGTCATTGGTTTTTTCAAGGTGAGTGCGTGATCGTGGTTATGGATAACCGTTTGTTAGGGATGTTTAATGAATTGAGATGAAATTGATATTGTTGTGTTTTTCCTAGGTTGGTTTCGTATGATTTCGTGTTTAGATCGTACTGTTTACTGTTGTGAATAATCATCGTTGAAACGGATCGAGCCGTGTGAGGATTTGGCTCAGTCCTGGTTTCTGGGTCAAGGTGTTGATCGACACCTAGTGGTAGTGTCGATCGACACCTAGTGGTAGTGTCGATCGACACCCTGTGAATTTGTTGATTCCGTGTTTGTTGTGTCGATCGACACTACTACTAAGTGTCGATTGACACTGAGTTGCTTTGTGTAGATTACGTTTAATTGTTCTTATTTCGGTAAGTTAGAAATTGTGATTGTTGGTTGATTGCGTAGTTTTGGCATTCGTTTATCCTTATTATGTAACCGGTAGACGGGATGACCGCCTCACTGAGTATTTGAGATTATACTCACACAACTCTTTTTTCCCATGTGTTGCAGGTAAAAGTTTGAGATCGTGGAATCATGGCTGGGACGAGAGGATGATTAGGATCTCTAATTTATTGTTTGTGTTGTTATGTCTTAGAACCTGTTGTTTAGGTTGCTAGACGATGTTAGAATTGGTATTCTGGATTAAATGGTTGATTGATTATTGGTTTGATTGTTAATGTTGTTTTCCGCTGGTTTAGTTGTTTGTTAAATTAACCGTTGAGGGTTAGTATTTTTGGGAACACTAATTTGGGTTAATTATAAGAAAAAATAAAGCTCGGTTGTTTCAGATTCACCTGAAGATTAAAGTGAAGGATGCTCCCTTGTCCTCTTGCTAGCCTAGGGTAATAGTCAGGAATTCATCTAGTTTAAACTGCGTTTATTCATCAATCAAATTTTTATATACAAGAAAACCTCTATAAATTAATAATGTTGGAATTCTGAAAAATTATTAATTTAGAGAGTTATTAATCTGTCTATAAAATTAATATTTATTAGTTTAAAGAGATATTTCTAATCCATGATTTTGTGATAATTTTCCGTATTTAAAATAAAAGTTTACGTAAAAGTTCATAAACATTTTTTTCTTGTTATTTAACTATTTATATATTTTCTTACATATTCATCCTATATCTTGTTACTAATCTCGCTCATCATATATAAGATGGATGCTAATAAAATATTTGATTATTCATATGCAAGAATGAAAATTGCAGCTACTTTGTTATTGATGATGAAGTTGAAAACGAGATAATTATTGTTATAGAAGTATTTAATCATAAGAAAATAATTATCACATCCAAAATTCTACAACTTGATGAGGATTATGTTTACAATACCATATATTTTTGATACAATAAAAAAATTAGAGATTAGGTCCAAGAAGATTCCAATTTTAAGAAGAAAATATATAACATTATAGTCATACATTACTAAACTATCTTATATATATTTAAGTTGGGCCAGTGCAAAATTTATAGTTATATATGGACAATATATATATGTATATTTTATGTATGTATATATGTATCTATAATTATATGTATGTATAAGACTTATAGTTATTAATTTATACTATTATTTGGACCATATTTTATAAAAGAGTTTCAAAAAAACGATTATTTTATTATCTTATCAAATTTCGTCAAATTTTATACTGACCCAACTTAGAATAGGAAAAATTTAATAATTTATACTAATTATTAATTTATAGAGGTTCTACTGTATTGGTTATACAAATCACTTAATAAAAAGATTCAAAAATTTAAAACGACCTGAATCCTTAAAGATTGATAGCTAAAAAGAAAACAGTGAGAATGTGCACGACGCTCTTTAGATTTTTTTGAAAATATAGCAAAAGTTAGCCATTTCTCTGGTGAATGCGACAATCAAAACAATGTCTCAAAATTCTGATCGATCTCCAATATAGTCATCATATTAATCCGTTCACAAATTAGGTTATTTATTTTTGACGTATAAATAATTTATTATAAATTAGAGTTGATGAATGGTGAAAAAATTAATTTCGTTTACATGCATATTCCGGGGTGGATCCATAAGTGGGTGCACGTGCACCCAGTGATTTTTCATTTTTTGTTTATTTTCCTCTACAAATTGCTCATTGTTAGTCTATTTAGGAGATGAGTTAAGTGCCCCCATTATTCTCTGTTTACTTTAGAAAAAATAAGGGTTAGTTAGGTGTAAAATACAAATTGCTCATTGTTAGTCTATTTAGGATATGAGTTAAATGCCCCCATAATTCTCTGTTTACTTTAGAAAAAATAAGGGGTAGTTAGGTGTATAATAGTTTGAGGGACTTTAATTAGGTGTATAGCATGATGTGAATAGAATTTAGAAGACTAACACACACTTAATTTTTTTTTGACTAAAATACTATTAATGATCTAATTAATTATAGGTAGTTGGCTAGCTAAAACATTGTCCATGTAAACAAGTGTTTGCTATTCTAGTTATAATATAGTTCACTTTGTAATTGATTCACTATGGTTATAGTCAATGTTCAAAAATTTGCTAAGCGCTAATCGGGGGGTCGGAGTGGGCCTAGCGATTAATGAGGAAATCGGAGATTAAACGGAGATTAATCAGGGATTAGTTTTACACATTTTAAAGAAATTATAATATATATATATATATATATATTATTTTTGCGGATACATACCAATAAGTTAAGATAATCTGGTGGTACTTATAGACTAATTATACATTGAGAACGCGTGTTCGAATCTCTCATCTGCCTTTTTGATTTAATTCTGCATATTTACTTTAATGAAATGCAAAATGACAAAATTTTCCTCGTCTTCCTCATGAAGGAAAACGAATTCTGCTACCCTAGCTACCATATATGTTCATTTTCTACGTTATTCTTCATTTTTTTTTTAATATCAAAATATGACAGATCCATCAAGTTTAATCGATTTTGAACTTACAATGATGAAAAATTTGAGTTTTTTCAAAGAAACCAAAAGATTGTCCGACAACGATTAATCGGACGATAATCATGGTGGTGAGTGTCTGACAGCGATTAATTGTACGATTAATCGGCTAGGCGGCCGATTTTTGAACAGGGGTTATAGTTGACTATTTATGCATACATAGTCAATTATTGAGATCAAAACAAAGTTGACTATTTATCCTTGTAATTGAAAAATAAAATAAGGATAAAATGGCCATTCTAGGTATACTCTATATTATTTACCTAATTTTAATTTAGCTTATGTTAGATCCTTAATTATTGGTGTAATGAGTATTATAGATGCTAATTTCCCAAAATAAGTACTACTTTATATTTTGAACAACTTTCATTTCCGCTTCTTATGGTTTTTGTTACATATGGGTTTGAGCTTAGCCTAAATCCCATTTTCGGCCCGCAGAGAATAAAGCTCAGTGCTATTAGAATTAATTAACCAAGTATGGTTACTTTATGTGCATACTAAGTTACTTTATGATAGCATATGGTTCAAACATAACCTTATGTACATCAAACCCTAAATACTTGTACTATATATATATGTACAACCTATGTTCTAATTCCACTTTTTCCGCAAGTACACTTCTTAATTCCCATTTTACAGTATTTGCGTATGTTTACGCTTGGTAATTAGCTTAATAATTTTGATCTACTCTCTACTCGGAACCCCAAACCAACCACTATCGAATAAATGTCCTGAACAGACCTAACAAGAATCTCGATCTCTTTATAAATTTATCGAAGAGCTCGATCTCGAGTTCAACATTTGGTGCGCCAAGTAGGGGCCTGGGATTTCTTATACGCAAAGAAAGGATCCAACTGCGAAAAAAGCGCTCGAGGCAAAAATACTCCAGTTGCCTAAGATGTGACTCTTGTTTTTGAGCTAGAAAATAACAACCCGGTAGAAGTCGAGAATACGAATCCCGACCTCATTCAAGTCGATGATCTAAATCCTGGTGAGGTTCAGACCGACCCGAACAATCATTACTTATGGCAATTCCAAACCCTAGAATTCAGGTGGATTACACTCAACTAATAGAAATAGTTATGAGCCAGTTCAATGACCAGGAAGAGCAAACACGCCTGACAAACACCGGACTAGACAACATAATCGCTTCTCAAGGTGTCTCGTAAGACCGAGCTAAGGGGGTTTGGCACCGAACAACATTCGAATCGCTAAAGATTCGAGCAAGTTCTTCCCCTTTAATCTTTGGAAGGCCTGGATAGTCTGCCGACCTGAGACAGACACTCATCGCTCGGCAAGACCAAGCGCAGGATCAAGGAGCTACGCTCCCCTGTAATAACGAGCTCGAAGATATGCGAGAGCAACTTCGAGAGATGAACTCCAAGATGCACCAAGCTCCCAGTTCGGCACCCGAGATCTATCATGTCTTAGCAGAGACCCAGTGCACATTGTTCACAGAACAGAACAGAATGATTCCAATCCGCCATACGGCCAACCTGAGGATTCAAGCGTACGCTGGAGACTCTAACCTAATGCAGCAGCTGACTGCATTTGCAATTACGATGGGTCGGATTCACTTTTCACCCGAGGAATACGATATGAGGCATTGCTAGTATTTTATAGAATATTTGTCCAGCACGGCGTTGGATTGGTTTTCAAGACTAGAAATGCGATCAATCGATTCGTTCCAACAGCTGTGAACTGCTTTCTTTCATAATTTTGCGAACTACATTCAAGATGGGGCCACTGATGCCGATCTATGGACATTGATCCAAGGAGAAAAAGAAACTCTTCAGAGTAACATGGATCGATTTAAAAGCATTACTTTCTCGGGTCATGATAAGCGATACCTCAGCCACCGCAGCCCTTAAGCAAGGCTTGTAGCATACAACAAAAATCTGAGATTATCTGGTCCTTTATCCAGCTAAGACGATGGAAGAAGATATTTACCGATCTATCGGCTATATCAGGCTCGTGGAAGACCGAGCAAATTTTTCAAAGAAGCACTCTCCGGCTAAGCCACCCACGTTAAAAACCAAGTCAAAGGAAGCGGCCGGGGACCTTGTTCAAGACACCCACCAGCACTTAGACCATGATTCCAAGAAGAAGTTTACCACCAACATTGTGAGCAATAATCCAACTGTCCCACAGAAACAATGGAACAAGTATCTCCGAGAAAAAGAGTCAAAAGCAATGATTGGGAGTCTGTCCTACTGCGATTACCTTTAAAAGTTTGGTCATTCCACTCCACAATGCCGATAGCTTAAGGAGCCACTCTTGTCGCAATACCAGAGTGGTACAGTGAAAGTCGCTCTGCCACCTGACCGTGGTGAAAAAAGGAAACCCGCAGACACCACTGAGCCAAATAAACAATGTCTGAACAACAATATCTATTTTCCACTTCCACTGAAGCGATTGCAGATTAAGAACGGAAAGGGCACATCAAGTGCACCTCCAGTCTCGAAGAAAGTCATTTATGTGATTATGGGCGGACTCTAGATTGTCCACGATTTGGTGCGATCTCTAAAGAAATACGAAAAGAATGCAATCATCGATGAAGGCTGCTTCGAAACAGCCGAGGTGGATATGCCGATTAATTTTACCGAGGCTGATACCAAGGATATAACTATGCCGCAAAACGACCCACTCGTTGTCGAGCTCAAGATTGAAGATTATCATGTGACCCGAATCCTAATCGGCATGGGATGTTCTATTGATTTAATAGATAATAGATATCCCCGACGATAAGATCAAGTCGAGCATCAAGCCCCTCACCAGCTTTCATGGGGTCACCACAATGACGATAAACTCAATTAAACTGTCAGTTTACGTGGGAGGGATTTCAAGATTTGTTAAATTTATGGTGACAGATAAGCCGTCTGTTTATAACGTTATCATGGGAACTCCATGGTTGTTTTCCCTCCGAGCAGTCTCATAGATGTATCATTTATGCGTCAAGTTTCCAACCCTGACTAGAGTCTTTACGATTCGGGGAAAGCAAAGGGTTTCTCGCTTGGTGAACCTTCACATAATTTCTCTCGAGGAGCCATATTCCTCGGAATCAAGGCAAGAACTCACGACTCAGGTCAATGTCGATCCTGCACGGACCGAGCGTTGCATCGGCATAGGAGTCGAGCTCCTAGAACCCATAAAAACTGAGGTGAGTCGCTTCATGAGCAAGAACATTACAACCTTCTTTTGGTCAATGGATTATATGAAGGGAATCAATCCGAGTATTATGAGCCACTAGTTCAATGTTGATCTGACTTACAAACCGATCAAGCAGAAGCGGTGAAATCTCGAACTCAAATGATCCCTTGCAGTAAACAAAGAAGTAACTAAGTTGCTCGAAGAAGAGTTGACCAGAGAGGTCAAATATCCAGAGTGGCTAGCAAACCCGATGGTTGTCAAAAAGAATAATGGAAAGTGTCGAGCATGCGTTGACTTCACTGATCTCAACCAGACTGCGAAAAAGATAGCTTTCTGTTCACGTATATCAATCGCGTCCTTGAAGCCACATATGGTAACGAACTGCTCTCCTTCATGGATGCCTTCTCGGGCTGCAATCAGAACACGATGCATCGAGACGATCGTGAGAAACAATCTTCATCGATGATCTAGGAACTTATTGCTATTGCTAAATGCCATTCCGCTTGAAGAATGCATGAGCAACCTACCAGGATCTAGTTAACAAGATGTGCGCCGACCAGCTCGGCTATACAATTGAAGTTTACATTGATGACATGTTAGTCAAATATGAGAAGGATGCCGATCACGTTGGCCACCTTGAAGACTGTTTAAAATTCTAAATTAGTACGTAATGAAGTTAAATCTGGATAAGTGCACACTCGGTGTGACCTCAGTAGAGTTCCTTGGGTATATTATAACTTAGCACGGAATCTAAGCTAACCAAAAGTAGATGGCATCGATCATGGAACTAACATCGCCAAAGAACAAAAGAGAAGTCAAGCGATTGACCAGTTGGATTACCGCTCTCAATCGCTTTATCACACGATCTACCGATCGAAGCTTCCCGTTCGACCATCTTCTGCGCGGGAACATGGATTTCATCTGGGATGATAAGTGTGTTGTAGCTTTCAAAGATCTTAGGCCATATCTGACAACTTCTCTAAAATTACCCAAACTTAAATAGAGGGAAACCTTATACCTTGATGTATGTGTGACATAACCAGCTGTTAGCGGTGTTTTGATCTAAGAAGATAGAGGAGATCAAAAACCATTCTTCTCAAGTATTCAGATAGTGCAGAGTCTTGATACCCCATCCTTGAGAAATTAGCTATGGTTGTCGTCGTAACAGCTCAGAAGTTACGTCCGTAATTCTAGTCACACAACATCGCTGTTATGTCATCCCAACCTTACTGTAATATCCTCCATAGCTCGAGTCAATTAGGAAGAATGACAAAATGGGCGGTTAAACTCAGCGAGTATTACATTGAATTTAGAAATCAGACATGCGCTAAGTCACATGTGTTAGCAGATTTTCTAACTAATTTTCCTCTAGAAACACCAGTGTATGACCCAACCAAAGCTGACTGTAGCCTCCATATCGACAGTTCGATATCACGACAAGGATCCGGCATGAATCTGACTAGTTTCTTTAACCGGAGAGGTACTTTAGCAGTCATTCCGACTAGACTTCCTCGGCTTAAACAACTAGGCCAAATGGGAAGCTCATCACGAACTAGCTTAACGGTGATTACGACACAAGGAATGAATGCTTGAAGGCACACCAAAGGCTCTACAGTGACTTGATCTTCTGGAACCTTGATAGCTTCAAAATCATCCATATTCCCCGGGCACAAAACAACGACGCTGATGCTCTGGCATCATTTGCTTCAACTTCTGACCTTAGCAGAGTGATTCCAATCGAGACAATATCCGATCCCAGCTTTGTGCTTTTGAGGGGCTATAATCGAACCATGATCATCATTGACGGGGACAAAGACAAACCTAAACCTCGGAAGAAATTTTCCCCTAAGCCTCAACACCAATCTTGATTGGAGAAAAGAGATTATTGCCTCCATCAAACACGACAAAGTTCCAACTGACAAATAGGCCGCTCGAAGACTACTGGCTCGAGCAGCTCACTACGTTATGATAGAGAACAATGGAGTGCAGCCAGGGCCTTACTAAGCTACATCACGGAAAATAAAGTAGACGCAATGAAAACTAAGACACACAAAGGTGTCGGTGGTAACCACTCAGACGAAAAGACTCTCGTACTCATAATCAAAAAGCTCGGTTCCTTCTGGACGACGATATGAAAAGACTGTGCCAATCATGCTCGGTGCAATGAGAAGTGTTAGAGACACGTGCCAATGCTAAAGGCCCCGACAGAACCATTAACTACCGCGAGTGCAACCTATTTGTTATGAGGTGGGCAATAGACGTGATCAATCCCTTCTCGAAGTTGATTCAAAAGAGATATGTGATTGTTATCACTAATTATTTCACCAAGTTTGCCTAAGCCGAGGTGTATGCGATGATCCGAGCGAACAACCTCAGGAAGTTTCTCATATGCCGGCACGGGCTTTCGTTTAAAATCATCGCCGACAACGGCTCCCAATTTATCTTTAAAACCTTCGAATATTTTTGTGCTAAGTGAAACATCCGTCCCAATAAGTCGACTCCTCGGTACATGCAGAAAATAGACAGGTGAAAGCAACGAACAAAGCCCTTATTCCTGAACTAAAAAAGCAGCTCGAAAACAAATAGGGCATTTGGGTTGACTAGCTTGATTACGTACTTTCACGCTGAACACCATTATCCTTTGCTTACGGGCTCGAACCAATGGCCCCCGCTTGAGCATAAATAAATAGTTTGTGCCGAGAGATGATTCCTGCTAACCACGAGCTTAACGACCAAATGCTCCTGGACTATCTTTATCACATTGAGGAAGAGCGCAATGCGGCCTTTCTATGCATACAGAAAAATCAACAACTCGTGTCCCGCTACTACTACAAACGGGTCCACAACATAAGCTTTGCACCAAAGAATACAACTCTAGTAAGCTCGGAGCTAACCGGGAAGATCCCTACCAAGTGAGTGTAGTCATTCGACCATGCGTTTATTGGCTAATGACGATGTACGGTGCAAAAATTCCCCGGGCATAGAACTTAAAGTCGTTGAAAGGATATTACAACACTGTGTAGGTGGACCCAACAAGCACTCATCCTCTACGCTAAGTCTCCTAAAGACCTTTCCGCCGTCACCTCGATATTTCTTGCCGCATAAATATTAAATCTTTCTTAGCCTCTGACAAAAAAATTGCTAAGTACAATGTACTCAAACTATGGTCGGCTTGATCCATGCCAAGTTGGCAAGGTACATAGGCTACATAGGAAGTCGGCATGCTAAGTACCCAATACTTCTTTTCTTCCCTAAGTATATCTTCTGCTTCTGTTCTTTTGAAATTTGAACTACGATCGGCTTGATCCTATTTCACGGCTCTGTAGGAAGCCTCTTCAGGGGTCTCGCTCTGTTAATAATAAAGAAAAACCCTATCATCGTGGTTTTCTCTAACTTTTAACAAAAGGTCTCATGTCACTCCACGCCGGTACTCTGGCCAAGTATCCGACTAAAACATACGCGTTACACATAAATGCAGTAGTGAAATAATCTACAGTATGAAGTCGAAGAGTTTAACAGCTCTCCGACCAAGCCATTAAGCAAGGCCCCGACATGCATGATTTATTTTAAGCCGAATATTCTCGCATACTTAGCCAAGAGACAGATCTTGGCTTAAGGCAGGTTTTGACCTGTAGATAAACTGAACCGACAAGCCTACACGCGACTTTAGTCGGGTCACCCAAATAAATTCACACAAATGTGCTTATGTGAACTTAGCCGCATAAAAAGAAACAAAACACAAAGATAAATTAATTAAAATAGCCTGAGGATCCGTTTATTAGGAAAATAAAGTAAAACCTTAGCTCTGAAGCTCAGGGTGGAATCATGTTCTAATATTTTAAAATATTAAGGCCACACGCGGCCCGATCAAAGCAAACAAAAAAAAGAAGAGAGGAGAAGAGAGTCATCAAGGCATTTCGGGTCGAAGCGCAGCTGTCTGCAATAGGAAGAAAAGAGGAGCAAGAGCTTCACTGGATAAAAGAATCCTTGTATGCAGCTTCTGATGGCCTATGATTGGTCTGATTTGTCTTGGCAATAACCTTGTCCGCAATCTCACCCAGCAGATTTCGGCAGCCCTTTGGGTGATCTGAGTGGCGAGCTGGTTTACAAGCTGTGTAGACCTCGGGGAACAAATTTTAATCACTGCGTGCGATGTCTCTGCAGGCTAAGCAGTTTGGTTAACTTGGTTGACATTCTGAGCGTGTTGCTCGGCCTCCTCATCTTTTGACTCCTCGATCTCCACACTATGATAACTCTCTGGCATTTAAGGATTTTCTATCCCGTAGTTGCCATCCCTGAGAAGAGATGCGAATGTTTTAAAAGTAGTCTTGGATCCGATCAACCTCCGGAGAAAATTGGAAGTCTCTCTGTCATGGACATCATTGTCATATTGTGAGCCTTCATGTTATACTCTTTCAATTTGTTCTCCAACTTTTTCATATAATCATGATCGACTTGGATTCCTATATTTTATGCCTTCGTGTAGACATTGATCTTGCATGAAATCTGACTTCCCATGCTACTAAAATGCTCGAACTACTTATGCTCCATGATATACTGCTCAAGTTTTGTAAGACGAGGTTGTGCTCGCTCTCAAACCTTCTCTTCAGCTTTCTTTGCAGTGGCCTTCCAAAAATTGAGATTGACCTCCTTCTTGGATTCCCTCAAACCCGTTATCTCGGATCTACGTGCTTAATCAGCTCAGCTTTGGTCCAGTTCGCTCTTGTCAATATCTCTTTTATGTCATCGAGAGTCCCTAAGAGCTCTTTCTTTGCTTTAGCAAAGTGCTAGATCTTGTATCGATTATCCCTTAGAGCCTCATCCTTCATACGAATCCTTTCCTTAAGGAAGTCGATTTCATCCACCAGACAGGCATGCTCCATGATGAACCTGTTCTTTTCCTTAAGAGGTGTATTCTCCGCCTTAAGCTGCTCAATCTTCGAGCATAATCCTTTCTTCTCCTCGATCAAGTTGTGGGTCTGCACCATAAGGTTGTTATATCGACGCCACATATAGTTTACATTCCCGATCACCTAACAGAATTAAAAGCTTAGCTACGCGTCCAAGTCAAAGGTTAAAGCTCCAAAATAGCGAAATACCATTTACCACAACGATGTTGGTGGAAAGGTTCTTGTAGCTCTGTTGGTCCACAATATCCTCGACAAGAAGGTTCATCACGTTGGCAGTTCCCTGAATAAGGCCAAAGAATAGTTAAGGTTGGTCGCCGTTACCCTTAAAGCTGAAGTCAATGTCGTACTGGCCGGGCACCTTTTCCCCGCTTCCGTTTGACCCATCTGCTTACTCGATCGTATTGCCCTCACTGATCTCAATGGTATCCACGGGTTGTTCCTCATGGTTACCAGCTTCATCCAAGGATTAACTAGCGTCTCCCTCTTGCTCGAGAACTTCTTCCTGTTCTGCTTCAACTTCTTCTTCCTCTTTGGCCTTTTATCTCTGTTCAACTTTTAGCTGAGCCTTCTCCAAAGCCCCCCTCTTCTTTCGGTCCTTCCTCATTTCCCTTTTCTTCATTTTCGTTTGATGAACAGAGGAAACCTCCTCAGTGTGGGACCTCTTCCTGGGTTCTTGGGAATCGACTTCCTGGGTCTCCATCCTCTTTCTACTAGAGGCCCCGACAACATCAGATGAATGGTGAGTTTGCTTCTTTGATCCTGAGGATTTCTTCTCCATTGGCCTCTTCTTCGCAGACCTCCGTAGTCTAGTTTCCTCAGTAGGTTAAGTGTGAGGAGAAGGCACGAGGGGGCAAGTGCAAGCAGAATCCCTAGTTGACTTAGCCCAAGGAGAATGATGAGGATTTCAATGCAAAATGATATTCAGTTCCGGTATGCTAGAGATAAATTTCTTCTCCAACCTTTTCGGTGCTGACAGAGCCGCTTTTTTTTCTGGAAACTCAAGGGGTGTGGGAATATGGTTCAAGTGATGCTAATTCGGCCTGAGGATTACCTAAAAGTAATCTAGAGAGAATTAAATATCTACAAACTTGGAAACAACTGCTCATAAAGGACGATAAGAATAAAGAGTCGACCTGAAATGATGCGAGGATAACACCTTTGAATCCTCTACTGAAGAATTTTTTCCTACGCTGATCCCCCCAACTCTAATAACCAGGTAATCAAGTGTTTAGAACTCTTTGAAATGAGGCCTCAGAAGTCTGGGTTTGTTCTCTACAAAAACAAAAAAAGATCAATGATCAGCTCGGGGAACCAAAGGTTTTTAGAAAATTCATACCAATTTGTTTTTTTCCATTCGATTCAGATTCGTCTAGTATAATCCCCCAACGAAGCGTGGTTAATTATCACTAAGAAGTACTTGTCTCACCAATGCTTCAGCTTGCTCAAGAATCCTCGCAAGAATGTGCACTTTGGTTTCATCTTGACCTGATACTGACCAATGTCGAAATCTTTGCTCCAAGTGATGGAAACAATTTCCTTAAGCTGGTTGTAAATAATTGCTTCGCCAAGCTTGGCAGCTGTCGTCAAGATCGAGATTAAATTTTGATAGCCTGCGTGAGTCAGCTGAGATGGAGAAACCTGACGCCCAGCGCAATATGCTAAGATTATAGAAGAAATTGGGAACCCCAGACCACCCTCGCTGAAAAAACATTCATAGAGGCAAAAGAATCTTTCTAGAGGACCCCGCGAGCGTTACTCGATTGTCGGGATCATAATCCCAAGCAAAGACCAATCGTGCCCGCAACTCAATTTCCTGACCTTGTCAATTATTAACTTGGAGGGAAGATCATCATGAGCCTTCTCGGCTTTGACAATCTGAGCCTGTGAAAGCACTTGATTATCCCCGATCGGATTCATTTCCCTCTTCGTTCCACTGGGAAACATTTTCTTGATTAGATGATTCTGATGAGCCCGACGAATACTAACTGATGAGTCAGAACTCGAGGAAGATGGAGCCGAGGAAGACATTAACGTAAAATGATTTCTGGTCGGGGTGATGAGACGTGGTTTCGATGAGACGTGAACTAAAGAAATTTTAAAGAGAATTTAGAGAGAAGTACCTGCAGGATAACAAGAAGTCGAAAAGACACGAAGAAATCATAATCTCTGGCTTATATAACCACACGCGGGAAATCGAACCGTCGTAACACAGAAAGCCGAATTGTCGCACAGTGGGAAACCGAATCAACGCAGCTCGGGAACCCTAGGAGGCACCGTTTTGCCGACCAGTCATAAATCGTGATTTAATTTTGCTTTCCTTCGACGATGGAGCCCACTAGCGACGAACTAGGCCCACTTGTTTCGCTGATGTAGGGGGGGGGGATCCTATTTTCGGCCCGTGAAGTATAAATCCCAATGCTATTAGAAGTAATTAACCAAGTATGCTTACTTTATGTACATACTAAATTACTTTATGAAAGCATATGGTTAGAATGTAACCTTATGTACATCAAACCCTAAATACTTGTACTGTATATAGTTGTACTATTTTTTTTGGCCCAACTCATGTTCTAATTACACTTTTTCCGCAAGTACACTTCTTAATTCCCGTTTTTTCGTATCAACATATGTTTCTGCTCGGTAATTGATATGATAATGGAACCACCCGAAAAGAACCATGTGACTTGTTCTGCACAAACGAAGTCCGTGATCAACTCTAACGGCAAAACAACCACCTTGACTACATTCTAGCCTCAACTAGAGCACTCCTCGAAGTTGAATCAATCCATTCCGAGTTCAGGTGAAGAAGTAATTCAACTTCCAAGACAGGTGAATCCCAGCCGACGCGAATCAGACATACGGGCGTTCAAAGAATTCTCCCAACCAAACCAGAAGGAATCAAGCTACAAAATAAATTGTTCTGGAATCTTGATTCATCAAAGCAATTATGAAAATTGGAACCAGCCCAATTGGAGTTTATACGTACAAGAAATGGATTTTTCAAGTCCACGGATCTGCTTCAGCACCCAGTGCGCGTCAATGCCAAAGATCGAGTCACACAGCCCGACTAAGGTACGATATAGCTACCAATCCACTTGGAAAATGTTCATTAATCTCTTGTGTTTCCAACAAGACCAAGATCACAAGAAATGGACATCGGACCACAAAGATTCTTCTCATTTGCCTAAGTGGGTCGAACTGGTGCTATGCTTCAAGAATGCTAGGCCCACTTGGTTTAGGAGCTTGCAAACATTTGTTTGGCATCCAGGATACATTTCTAAGCCCAATAAGGAGTTCAAATTCGTTCCCCAAGAAGAACAAACAAGAGGAAGAGCCAAGAGTCATATTTCAATTTTCAAAACTAAGTTTTAATGTTCGGTCATTTTTGAGGAGAGTTATTGTTCCTCTCTCCTTCATGCAAGTCTTTGTGTTTTCTTTATATTCCCCTTGTAACCCATGAACGAAAATCATCTAGTTTTTTAATCAAAATTCCTTTCTAATTCTAGATCATCTTGTTGGTGTGTCATATCCAGCAAAATCCTTTGATGCTTATGGTGAGTAATATCCTTAAGAATCAAAGAGGAATATCAAAGGCCTTCCGCATCCTTTGTGAGACCATTCGATCCACAAGCCTTGGTAAACTTGAGTCTCTGATTCGTTTATGCAAGGATCTATCCAGTTCCATCCAGAGAAGCATCCTAGGAGCGTGTTAGTAATTAGCTTAATCATTTTGATCTACTCTCTACTCGGAACACCGAACCGACCACTCTTGAATAGGTGTCCAGAGAAGACCTAATACACCAATCTTATTCTTTCCTGCGACCCGGTCAAACACATTCTACTTAATAAGAATCTCGACCTCTTTATAAATTTATAGAAGAGCTCGATCCCAAGTTCAACAGTTTCCATGTTAATAATAGGATTTTGATTTTATTTATATAAGATTTCCTTTTTGCTGCGTATAATTTCTTTACCAATTGCATATTTTCTTTTTCTAAACGAAAACAATCATTTATATGATAAAATTGGCCCAAAATCTATTAAAGTAAAAATAATAAATAATATTTTCGGTAAATCAATAACTATTGGCTCTAAAAGTTTTAATAATTTAATTTACGATATTTAAAAGGGAAATTAGCAAAACTGAGTTCAAAAGTTTTTGTATCATGTATTTCTTAGACCATTTTGCCCTCATTAACATGTAATATTATATTTTATTTACTTTAACATGTAATATTCTATTCTATTTACATAATTATTTCTATGTAGAATATCATAATTCCAAAATATCACTCAATTTTTATATGTTTCAAAAATAACACAAAACACTATAAAAAGAAAAATGACATTTTTGGGTTAATTATTTTATATTTAGGGTTTAGTTTTAATTTTATGGTATTCTTTGAAAAGAAGCTTAAAAGTGTATATATTTATTAGAATTGCTCTAAATATCTCTCAATTTATGTAAAATAAAATAACTTTCTATTCTACATGTTCTATGTAGAATATCATTTCTATGTAAAAAATCATATAACAAAAAAACTAACAAGCAAATATATGACTAGCTACTCAACTCACTCACAGCCACACACATCAAATAATAGGGCTGGACATTCGGGTAATCGGGTCGGGTACAGGTTCGGGTCTAACCGGGTACAGGTTCTTTCGGGTCTAAGCAAAATGTACCCATATAGGTACCTGTGAAGTTTCGGTTCGGTACAGGTTCGGGTCTTCGCGGGTACAGGTTCGGGTACAGGTTCTTCCAAATAGAACCTGTAAATACCCGATTTTTTTCAGGTTCTTGTTGATTCGGGTATTTTCGGGTCCTTTTTACCCGAAAGTTCTGTTTTTTACCCGAACTCCATGTTTTTACCCGAACAAAACACAACAATACCTATAAATTTCATTTCAAACACAAAGAGAAATGATGAAAGATGAAACACATGAGATAAAGAGCTGAGTTGAGACTTACCACAAATGTTTACTAGTACTTAAACAAAGTTTAAAACACATCTAAAAACAAACGTTAAAACACATCTACAACAAAAAGAAATCAGTTCATTAATACTTAAAAACCTGAAGCTTGAAGTCTTGAAGTCTTGAAGCTTGAAGTCTTGAACTTCTATCTGCGTAAATTAACAGTATTTGAATCAGAAAGAGACATATAACCAAAGCCATATAAGAAAAGATTTTAATAGAATACGGATAACAAGAGTTATTTACCTTAAAGTGACATGAATGCATGTTCAAATTCTACACAGAGTAGGAAAAGTGTTAGCCATTTAGCAGAATTGATAACAAATTACAACATTAACATGAACAACAAATTCTAAATTGACCTCTCATTAGCTCATCTTGTAGCTCGAAATCAGCAAGCATTTGTTCCTTTCTTATAATTCCTTTATCACTCATTCTAATTTGACACTTCAACCACTGCTCAATACACATGAGGACTTCAACCATGTAATGAGTCAAACAGCTTCTAGACGAATCTAAAAGCCTACCACTAGTGCTAAAGGCAGATTTTGAAGCTACCGAAGATACTTGCATTGCTAGAACATCTTTAGCTATTAGTGAAAGAATCGGATACTTACCACTGTTTACCTTCCAGAAAGAAAGAATATCATATTCTAAACCATTAGGGACATTAGGACATTCCACATATTCTTTCAAGTACAACTCCAACTCATTGGCTTTATTCTGAAACCCACTTTGCTGTACAAGCTCATTGTAGATATCATCCATATTTTCGTAGGCAAAACCATGACCTAACACTGTTGTCTCAGGAACTTCATCTACAAATTGGTCTTGGGACTGAGATTGTGTAGAAGAGCCTCCATGAGTCTGAGACTGAGAGGAAGCAGTAGCATTTCCAAATTTGGTATACTCCTCAAACAGTTTATTCAAGAGAGAGTTAATATCATCCTTCAGAATAGACGCATGAACTGAATCTTTACCATAGAGTTTATCAAAGCACAACTCAGCAAAATTCATCTTCTTTCTAGGATCAAAAACACTAGCAACTATCAGCAGCTTATTCATCTCAACTTGCACTCCAAATGGATCCCAATATTTCCCTAATTTTCCTAACATAGCTACAGCATCTGAACTTAAGAATGCATCAGGACCAGTACTCTTGCTTAATCCTTCTATATTTCTAGTCATACTAACTATCTCATTATAAAGCTTATGAGAAGCTACTGAGCTTGAAGATGAGATAGCCAAAGTAGATCTATAGAAAATGATAAGAAACTGTACTAACCTATCAGCTGCTTCCCAATCAGGTTTTCTTGGTGGTCCAACACGCTTCTTTCCATCCACAGATTCACTAAAGTAGTCATTGTACGGTTTGTCTTCTTCCAACATCCTGTCAAAGGCACTACTGAACTTCAGAGCTTGGTCTAACATGAGATAGGTTGAATTCCACCTGGTCTTCACATCTAAAGGTAGACTACCCCTTTGAATCCTTCCTGACTCCACACGATCTTCAAAAGATTTCAGTCTAGGAGTAGAAGACCTTACAAAGTAAATGGCATTGCGAATACTATCCACACTGTCACCTATATCTTGCAGCCCTTCTTTGACAATAAGGTTGATAATGTGTGCAGCACATCTGATATGCAGATAATGACCATCTAAAACAAATGCATTGTCTCCATTGACCATCTCGAATTCTTCTTTGAATTGCCTAATAGCATAACTGTTTGCTGTGGCATTATCCACAGTGATGGTGAACACTCTCTTGATGTTCCATTCCCTCAGACAATCCATCAGAACCTTGCAAATGGTTGCCCCTTTATGATCATACACATTCTTAAATGCGATCATGAACTTCTTCAGTCTCCACTGATCATCCACGAAATGAGCTGTTACCACCATATAACTAGCTCTAGTGAATGGATCAACCCATATATCAGTAGTCAATGACAGCCTTTGCTTGTTCACTCCAAAAATATTCATCAATTCTTCCTTTTTAATGACATAAATCTTCACAATATCTCTTGTGGTTGTTCTTCTAGAGTGAGGCTTTGCCAACATAGCTTTATCACAGAAATATCTCCAAGCTAAGCTCTCTACAAAAGCTAAAGGTAACTGACCTAATATAATCATCTCATTCGTAGCCTCCCTAATCACTTCATCTGAAACCTTATGCAGTCTAACACTATCACCATCATGATTCAACTGTGTTTGATTCTGATACTTATTACCAGCTTCCCATAACTTATAAGCACTACAGGTCTTAGTCAAATGTTTCTTCATATTAGTTGTACCTGATTTGGATGGAACAACCATCTCTCTGCCACAATATTTGCAATTAGCCTTGTCTGGATCATCTTTTTGTTCAATGAAGTGTTGCCAAACCCACGATCTCTTCTTACTCTTTGAACCAGAAACATCTGCTTCATTAACCTTTCTTTTCTTTCCTTGATTTGGTGTTTCAACTCCATCATCATCGTTATGAGAAGCATCATCCATTGGAGTTTCCTCTTGCAAATTAGAAGCTATCTGCAAAAGAAATTCATAATCATAATCAGAAATATGAACAAGCTCAAATGGTGAATCAAATCGAATCATTTAACACACTTGAAATCAAAGAGATTCTGGTTTGAGATTAATCAAACTGAAGAAATTAAACAGACCCACTAAGAAATTTAACCGAATCAATTCAAAATTCATAAATGTGAACAAGCATTAATGGTCAATGACTCAATCGAATCAAACCGAATCAAAATTAGAAGAAAATTAATGTTTAGATGCTTACCTTTGATCGATTCCGAGACGTCTCTGATGGAGGAGACGTATGTGAACGAGATCGAAGAGAGTTTGAGTTTTCCAGTTTGAAAATTAGGGTTCATAGACGCATAAAAGAGTTTGGGTTTTTGTTTTGTCGTGTGTGAGGCGAGGGAAGAAAAAAATCACTAAGACACTAACATTAAGTGACTTATTTTCGGGTACATTCGGGTCCTCGTTCGGGTACAGGTTCTTACCCGGACCCGAACCTGTACCCACGGGTATCCCAAAATCATACCCAACAGGTTCGACCTCTATATTCGGTACAGGTTTCGGTTCGGTTCCTACAAGTTCGGGTACAGGTTCGGGTACACAGGTTCGGGTAAATGTGCCCACCCCTAGGTATGATGACATCACCCCATTTCGCACATGCAACGTGTGGAGGTTAAAAGAGTAATCTCATCTATGCGTTTTGTTACTTTGTCAATTGAAATTATTACATAGTTATTATATGAATTATAATTCAAAAGTTTGCTAGTAGTCAAATTAACCCTATTTAAAAGTCTTAATTCTGAATACACATAAGTGCTAACAAAAGACATTAATATATTATTTGATTTTTTTTTTTTTAATCTTGATCAACATAAAGTTTTGTGTTTCAAAAAGTTCTTTTTACTTCTACAGTTCATTTTTGGTCATATCAAAATGTTAAAATAATATTGTGAAACAATATGTTGGTTGGTCACTTATTTAAAAGTGCATTTGTATGGTAACACTTCTCGTTTTTCGTTTGTAAGCTCAACAATTTCTGTGTTTTTTTTACCAAAATACTCTTATTCTATGTACAACTCATCAAATCCTTTCTCTTTTTGTACGTATTCGATGTTACTCAGTTTTTACACTGTATTTTAAAACTAAAGATGTATGATACATATAAATATGTATATAACTATGTTGCGTACACACATAAATACGTACACATACATATATATATACACACATACATATCCACATACACATACGAATCTATATCTTATATATTAAATATGTACACACATGAACATAGACGTTTCCATAAAACAATGTACACAAGGGTTATTTACTCTAGAAGATACTTTTCCAACTTCTGATTTCGTTTAACACACTTTGTAAGGGAAGTGTACTTTTTGGGTGGTTAAAGACAACAAAACCTTTATTAACTGATATAGGGGAAACTAGATCTGCAAAACGTATCTAGTAAAACAAAAAGGTTAAAGTGTTTTAAATTTTCAAATCTTTTCTCCTTCGATATTCCCATAGACTCTTCGGTTTTGAGATACCCATAATGCAGGAAAAAATTCCGGCGGATTCATAGTAGTTTACATCGCCATAGTTTGTTTAGTCTCCAGATGAGCACTGTAAGTTCAAATCAGACGGAGAAGGATGCACGGGAGAAAGTCAGGAGATTGTAGTTTGTTTATATGTTGTTTAGAATAGACGTTTAGGGATTTGTGGTTTGCAGTTTATTGATTTGTGGATTGGTTGTTGTTTTTAGGTTATCAACCTCCAGAGATTGAAGAAACTGATAACGAGCTTCCAAAACATTTGTTTGCGACGGATCAGTATCCAAATGCAAGGTTAAATGTGTATTCAAAACCGAAGATTCTTTATGTAGTTCGTAAGGTTGTGGGTGACTCACCAGAATTTGAGAAGATTAGAGGTTCTCCCCTAGGTGTTTTGTTTGACTTACATGTGAGCAGGTGCGCTATATCATGCAAGTTAATTCACGTTTTGCTTAGTCGTCAGTTAGTAACAGAAAAGAAGTATGAGCTGTGGACGGTGTTTGGTGGACAACCTCTGAGGTTCTCACTTTGAGAGTTTAAAGAAATATCTGGTTTGGCATGTGGACCATATCCGAGAAGCTATAATCCAGCCCTTGAGCCTAGGATCGATGTCAAGAAGGATGTTGTTTGGCAGAGAACTGTAGGTGGTGATTCAAGAAGAACCTTGGGCGAACTGGTTAGAATGTTGAAGAAATCCAAGAATATGTCTAGTGAGAGGAAACTGGCATTGTCATTGATTCTGATTGTGGATGGTGTCTTGATTGGCAAACATCAGGTTAACAAACCAACGCCTAAGTATGTTGGGATGTTGGATAATGTAAATGCATTTCTGGAGTTTCCATGGGCCGGGAATCGTTTTTTAAGACCATTGCTACAATGAGGCCAGGCAAAAAAGGTACAAAAAGTTATCCAGACCCGATAGAAGCCTTTTGCCAACAGTTGCAGCACATACAATAGCCGTGAAGGGATTCCCACTTATACTACAGTTGATGGCTTTCAAAGCAATCCCCTTGCTTATGAAGAAAATCCCTAACACGAACGACGTTCGCACTTTCGCTGATCCAGGAACAGCTCGCGTTGCAAAGTTGTCGACTCTATCAATGAATGACTTAATAGAAGTGGAAAACGACTCGAAGGTATTTATATAGAATACCTTGCATTTAGACATAACAATGTTTAGTTTGTCTGCTTACGTAATTACTAATTTGTGTTCATATGCAGCTTGTTGTAACACCCATTCTCCCATTAGCAGCAATGGTGGGTGGGGAGAATGAGATGATGAAGTTTGAGACTAGAGTGTGATGTACATGGAGAGGCTTATTTCAGAAGGCCACAAGTTTAGTAAAGGAATTTTGCATGGGGGTGATTGCAGTTTAAAATTGGTTGAGTTTGAGGAGAAAAATGAGGATGACGAGGAAGAGGAAATTGAGTTCGGAACCGCAGTTGAGGACTCTGATCGTACTGCTGATGTTGTGCCGGTGAAGAAGTTAAGGAAGAAGAGGCCTAAGGTGAAGGCTGGTGGATCTGGTCGAAAACAGCGGAGGTTAGAGTATTACTTTGAACCTGCTAAGAAGGAGTTGCAGTTGAAAAAGTGCATGGAAGATAAACTGAACTAGGTTACCTGTATTATGATTCTGAAGATTGAGAAACAAGCGAAAGAGATTAAGCAGTTGAAGAGGAAGAGGAATGGTTCCAATTATCATAGTTTGGGGAAAAAGGTGCGAAGTTGTTTTCTGGTAGTAAGAAAAGAAGACATTGTACTTCTGATCCGTTTGGAACACCTTTGGGTGTACATGTTGACAGTGAGATGGATCATTTCAAAAAGTTTTACTCATGTAGAGGTAAACTGAATGTTTGTGTTACGTTTAGGTGAATGGATTTTCTTTGATTTATTTACAAGAATTAATGTTTACTGGTTGGCAGGAAGAAAATATGTTTGGTGACGTGGATGGATCGAGATATTCATGGAAGGAAGGTGGTGGACAGGTTGACATGGACGTGTTAACCACTGAGCAGACTGATCGTACCAATGTAGTTGTATGTAGTGTGCTTATATTTGAATTTATTGTTTAGGATCAACATGAGCTAAACTTACTCTCAATGGTTATAGGTTAATGATGTGGAAACATATGTGGAGTGTGGACTTGAGTTCCCCGCAGCTTGTATGCAACTGTATGAAGAATGTGAGGTAGTAACAAGTTCGGTAGTGGATGGGGAAAAGGAGGTAGTGCAAAGTGTATAAGTTATGGCACATACTTTATATTAAGGTGACCAATTAGGAATGGCGTCGCTTATCAGTATGTGCATTGTGTAGGTGGTCAGGATGGAGGCAGGGGAATGTGTTCACAAGGAAGATGATAAGGTGACCACTGTCTAGATTTACTGTATTTTATCACAGTAACTGATGGTTCCCAAAATGTGTGATTGCAGGATAATGTTGAGATAAGAGAAGATAAGGAGGAGAGTGATGTAGATGTCTACGAGGGAGGGGTAGTGAAGGAGGCAGTAGAGTGTGTAAGTTGTGGCACGAACTTTGTATTCAAGTAACCAATAACGTATTGTGTTACTTATAATTTTGTGCATTGTGTAGGTGGTCAGACAGGAAGGAGTGGAGTGTATTCCGAAGAAAGATGATAAGGTAACGAATGTGTAGGCTTGCTGTCATTTGTGCATAGTATCTAATGTTTCCATAATTATGTGAGTTCAGGAGATTGTTGAGGTAGGAGAAGATAAAAAGGGGATTGCTGCAGATGTTTTAGAGGCAGTCGTAGTGAAGGAGGCAGTAAAAGTAAGTGTGCCTTCCATTTCATGTGCTTGTTCTAAAACGATTGGGTGTAAATGGTAATATAAGTAGGTGTCACCAATTGTAGGAAAGTGGTGCAGAGGCGTTTGAGGTAGGACAAATAAAGGAGGATGTGAGAGAGGATGTTAGTGTGCATTATATTAATTGTTCTTGTTAATTCTAATGTAAGTGTAATGTTAATTTATGGAAGTGGCCACAAATGCAGGAGAGTAGAGTAATGGATGGGGCTGCAGTGAGTGGTGCAGAGGCTTGTGAGAGTGATGTAGAGGCTGCTGAGATTAAAGAAGTAATGGATGAGGTTGAAAGGACTGTTATGAAAGCTATCGCTGAAAACATTGGTGACGAAAGCTTTGTTATTCTATGTAAGGGAGAGGAAGTATTGGAGGATGATGATTGTTCCCATGTGGTGGTTAGTGATTCATCTCCTATTAGGGATGTGGAGATGACGCCAACCTCTAAAGTGGAGCTGAGACTGTTGAAATATTTTGCTGGTAAAAAAAAAAAGGGATAAAGAGCTGCTTCCATGCGTGGACAATGTGGAGTTTGCATTCTTCGACACCACTTTAAAAACCAGTATAGAACGGTAAGTGGTCCTTATAAGTTGATTGTGTAATTGAAGTGTTTGACTTCTGTTTTGTTTGGTGCAGGCAACACATTTGCGCTAATAATATTGTTATTAGTAGCACTTTTCTGATCAAGTTAGCAAAACCAACAGAATGGGTGACTACGATGGTATGTGATTTTACTGGGTGTGTTCCTAATGTATAAGTGGGAAACAGCTGAATTTGTGTATAAAATATGCAGCACAAGGAGATGCTGATGGGAATGTTAAAAGAGAGACACAAGGATGTTTTGAAGGCTGAGGCTTCATGTTTTGCTTCCCCCTGGTTGGTGAACTATCTGCAGGGTAAATATAGGTCGTTTTTAAAGGCTGTTAACCGAAACCTTATCAGTTGGGGAGATAGAGTAAAATCATTTGTGGCTACTCCTAGAGAAGTCTGGTTTGACGACGTTTTGAGACAATGTACGTCCCAATGTGTTGGGAGGAACGTCATTGGGTGGGATTGGCAATTCATCTATGGGCTTGGGCAGTAGAGGTGTTTGACTCAGCACCAAATTTGTATAAGACGCGGAAGGTACGGGAGTTTATGGAACCAGTGACGGAGATGCTACCACACTTAATTTGTAAGTGGTGCAACCCGCATGAATCGCAGAAACACGGTCAAACTCCTTTAGGATTCAATGTGGTGAAGGGTTTATATCAGAACAAGAGGTCAGGAGATTGCGGCCCTGTAGCGCTGAAGTTCATGGAGTTACATGCAAACGGGAATCCGGACGAGGCTATGTCTAGTATGACAGACAAGATGGTGGATGATTTCCAAAAGCAGTATGCAATGGATGTGTATGAGGAAATGGTGGTCCCGTTGTACGCAAAGATATTGTGAGGATGGTTTAATGGTTTTATAGATTTGTTGCTATTTTTGGCGCTTGTATTTTGTGGTGTATTGATAACAAAAACTCTTATGTATGACTCTGTCATTTGTGGCAAGGTTGTATTAGTAAGTAAACATTGTAATAATTGTTGACTATCCATTGTTAATGTACCATTAGAAACGGAAATGAGAATTCATAGGATTAACTGGCGTTATGAGATGGAAAAAGGGCAGGTAAATAGTGAGCTCAGAAATGTTAAACCTTAACATATTGTATGAGGACTTACATGGTGGATGGTTGAGTATGGATTTATAGATATGGATGGATATAACCGGATGCATTTAATGTGTTACGAATTAGCTAAACCCCCGAACTAACTTTGCATAAGAAAGTCATAATTGTCATAAAACCAATACACCTACCAAGGTTTGGTAACATATTATATACATGTTATTGTTGTGTGAACAGTAGTAAAAAAAAAATGGTTTTTGCAAATCTCCCAAATGATATCCTATGTATAATCGTTAGGAAGGTTGCTGCTCGGACATGTGTTGACCTTTGTCCTTTCCTTACTCCGGGCACGCGTGGGCGTGATATGGTGTATTGCAAGGATGTTCTCCAAATAGCGGAGATATACCCTTTGTGGTCTGATTCGTCTTATATATACAGAGATGGCCAAGCCCGGTGCTATTTCGAGAAGTGTCTTGAAGCTGGCAATGAGACAGCTATATTCTATGAGACTATACGGCATGCAACGAAAGAAAGAGATCTAGGAGAGGGTATAAATCTGTTGAAGAGGAGCCTACCCTTAGACGAATCGTCGACATTGGCACTAGCGGTTTTTTGTATATGCCATGGTGAGGACAAATTTGCAATCTCGCACCTCGAATAGTTTTTTGATGTATTTGCAGCGAATGGATCAGAGGAAATACAACAAATGGGGGATGAGTTTCTACGCATCTTGCGGTGCTTCAACCCCCCTTATATGGGTACGTATTCACATTTGTTTCAATTTCCTGCGTGTGAGACGATAAGCCCACCCGAATGCTACCTTGACCACTACATGGGTGTTGAGAACCATTGCAAAAATTGTTATTTGTACTATTTGTGTGATCATGTTTCATATATATTATAGATGATATTAGAGAGTTTATGTGTAAATGGTGCACATTAAATTGTTATGTCGATGTAATCGCGTAATCTGTAGCTGGTAATTACGCATCCATATTTTATAAATCCACATAAATCTGTCCATTTGAAGAGTAAGTGATGTGTATACTGCCATGCTAATCCACTATTAGGTGTCCATAACTTTGGATGTGTTATTGTTGTGTTTGTTAAGTAAGTATTAGAGTTATGTAGTTATCCTTTGTTCTCTCCATTTGGGTCAGTAAATGATTTTAAATTCAAAAATAAAGTGAAAAACGTGAGTATCTAGGTAAATAATGAGTTGTCTAATCTCTGACACACTTTTTGGCAGGAAAGAGTGAAGTTATTGTGTTTGATTGAATGTTTTATGAATTTTCTGTTTGAATTTGGATGGCCCATATACGTCCACGTATGTGTGAATTTGGAAGGCCCATTTTTTTCTTAAAAAACCTCTTCAATCTAAGAAAATCAATTGAGCTTTGGAAGCAAAATTGGTGGAAGAGGTGATAGTATGGTTAATTCGGAAACCTCCGACTCACAGTCAGCTTCGTTTAATTCGAGAGGGGCAGAACATATGGGTCAACCGACATGCTACTACGGTGGACTACCTGATGTCCTTACGTCGTGGTCTAACGCAAACCCTGGGAGGAAGTACTACAAATGCTCGTTGATCAACGGTCGATATAATAGGTGCTGTGATTTCTTCAAGGGGGTTGATCCTTTCTCACCACCAGGATGGACGAAACCCGCATTGCTTGAAGCGAGGGACAAATTGCGGAAGCTGCAGTCGGAATTGGATGAGTTGAAACAGAACAGAAGGAGGAAAGCAGATGGAGGTGACCCCAGTGAAGCGAAAAACCAACCTCGCACCCACCCATCGCCTGCTTTGATAGTTGCATGTGTGGCTTGCATCATCGCGGTTGGAGCCCTTGCAGTTGCCGTTGGTATTGGTGCGTCTCCCAGAACTATGGGAGGAATTTAGTACCGTGTTATGTTAAACTTCATATGGATGCAGTTTGTTTTAGGATTCAGTTTCTAATGTAATAGCTTGAGGGTATGCCTTTGAATATTGGATTGGAAGAAATGTATTACTACTTTTGTGGTAAAATTGGATCCTTTTAGTTGTTTGTTTGTGTTGGTAAATGTAAATGAGTATCTCATTTGAGTAGTGTAAAAATGATAGAAGAATGTGTGAGTTGTATCCTTCCGGTTAAAACTTAGTATGGGCTTGGGTCATGGGTGCAGCTGAGATTGGTGGATAGGTGGATGTGGACAGGCATGAGGTGAATAGAAAGTTGGGTTCTAACAATAACTTTGTGAGGTCCCCAAAACACCCATTTGACTTTAAGTATGGAAGCGGGTGTATGGATATGTTTGTGGTGGATGGGCAGCTAAGGTAAGAAATGTATCGTCTAAATCATGGTTAGGATTGTAGTTGGTGGATAGGTTTTTGTGGATATGTTTTGGGTGGACAGTCAGTTGGCATCGTATACAGTAGGCTCTCCTTCTGGCAGGTATGAACGAGATCAAACATAAGAGTGATAAGAGATACAAATTGTCATGGTGGGGTAAGAGATCATACATAAGAGTGATAAGATATACATGAAGAGATCATACATAAGAATAACTAAAATCCCAAAAAATATAGTTTGTTCCCTCATGATGCCAACTTCCATCTGTTTGGGAGGAAGTTTTACAAAAGAATAGTGCATGTTACATTAGTGATTAAGAAAAGGTTTAGCAAAAGCAAGCAAGTAAGAGTAGGAACATAAGTAACTTGCTGCCAATTAGCACCTGCAAAAGTAGGGATTGAGTACAAAAGTGGACTAATGTAAGAGATTTTGACATGTTGCCCTATTGTGACCGGTTTTGCTACATCTAGAACAACGGTTAGTAGACATATAGGGTTGCGACGGCTGCAGAGAAACAACATATGTTTGGTTTATTAGAGAATGTTGTAAAGAGACAGGGGATCTAGGAAATATATATGGGATGGATGAAGTGCTTACAGGGAAATCACCAGTTGCTGGTTTCCTCTTGGATGTAGGCATGCCACTTTGTCGACGTGTGAAAGGTGGGCCGAGAATGAAGTTATCATCTTCAGCATTTGGTTCTTCATCAAGCAGGTCAATTTCAGGTAAAATGTAGCCTAGGTAGTGGTAAATCCATGTTCCAGTCTTGAACCAATCTTACGCCAGTGTGCCGTAGGCCACAACTTTGTTATACTCTGCGAGAAACGCATGCCAACATGGTAATCTGGTCTTTCATAACACCTGCAAGTGCATTTTTTATCAGAAAGGTTAACGAGTTGACGCTCGTTGAATCTGCCTATGATTTCCACCACCTAATCAGAGTTGCTTGTGACTTTTGATGCTTGACTGCGCTTCATGGTTGCAGTCATCTGTTTGTCTACCTCTGGAGGAACTGATTCAGTAGACCTTGTAAACTTCCTCCGCCTTGCATTGAACCACCTTGACATCATTGAGCAGATGAACTTGAGGAGGTCGGTTATTGTGCATCCTCTCCCAAAAAAAAGGGCTTTGTTCAGCGTTTCTGCAATGTTACTAGTCATCAAGTTATACATATTCCCTGGAAAATAGGCGCGGGACCATGTTGCTGGACATATTTTCTCCAACCATTGTCCGCAAACCCAATCAGCAGCCCATACTTTGTTATAAAGTTTCCTGAACCCACCCACACGGTATGAGCAAGCAGCTCTACCAGCTAGAGCAGCAAGGTCAGGCTTCTTATATTTGGATTTGATATTCCGCTGCAAGTGAACAAGGCATGCTCCATGATACGATTTGGGGTATACTCTAGTTATGGCCTTGATGATGGATGCGTGCCTGTCAGAGATAAGTGTTAAACTAGTGCTATTAGCTATGACCTTTTCTAGCTTAAATCATAACCAATTCCACGCATTGTCATTTTCACTGTCAACAATCGCAAAAGCTAGAGGATAAACTTGGAAGTTGGCATCTTGACCACTTGCTGTAAGTAAGACTCCCTTGAACTTTGCGGGCAAGTGAGTGCCATCCAAAACAAGCACACGCCTGATCTTTTTGAATCCACAGATCGATGCTCCAAACAACCAAGTGCCACAGATCTATAGACTTGGTTGTTCGTGAATCGTGACTACACATCAGATTTAGGTTTCTAGCTTTTTATACCGCAGAAGTCTTGGAAAGATTGATAAACTTTGTGTGTTTCTTAACCAACCCTTTGTTTCATCACTTTGTATAGAGATACGCACCATAACTTGTCTTCTTATAATCTCTAATAATTTCGACGAAAATTAGTCAAAGATTGAAGAAAGAAAGCGATGAAAAGATTTTAGAAAACCCTACGACAATTATAGGCTTAGCTTTAGAAATCAGAAACAAAAGTACAAAGCTATGTATTTTGTGTTTGTGTATTGTAAAGAATGGTTTTAAAGAAAGGACTTTTGGAGGATGAAGAAACAGTCAAGTAACGCGGCTAAGGAGAGGCTCTATCACTTATTAACCTAGCACCCAACTAGCACTTCTCAATAACAACCATAATTTTGTAACCCACTTTAATTCGTAATTGAGTTTCTAGCTCATATTAGTTTATCTTTAATCTGCATAAGGAATTGGAGAAAAAATGTACTTGGTTATTGGAAAAGCCCTATACCTACTTTAAATTTTAGCAAGTGACTGAACCATTTTAAACAGTCGGACTTAAAGCTGAAATTTTTAGTTTACATAGTCCAACGTATCAAACACTGAGTAAAATAGTTAAAACTGAGTGTAAGTGTTATATATTACATGTCACAATGATGATAAACTTTCATGAGATATATACTTCATCCGTTCCTTAAAGATTGATGTTTTCGAAAACAAAATTGTTTCATAACGATTGATTTTTTCTATTTTTATGCAATTTTATGAAATAACGATGATTAATGGTAAATTTCAAGATATATTAATTGATTTTATTGAATTGTTATTGGTTAAAATTATTTAGTACAAAAATAATATATTTATAGATAAATATTAATTTGTTTTTATAATATATGTGAAAACTCTAGAAAATTATTCTTTTAAAAATGAAGGGAATATTAGTTGGTGATATTTTAAGACTTTTAACAAAATTTGCTTTAAAATGAATATAAAATAGAAATCCGTTTATTTTGACTTTTTTTTTTAATCATCTGGATTATCATATAGATATTTCATCATCATTAGATTATATTTGATCTAATCCTATTATGATGATATTCAACTACCTTTCTGTTGTCTATACGATTTGGGTAAACAACTTCCACATATGCCTCCATGATGCAGCTCTCCGTCTACGGCATCTGGTGGACAAGCTCTCCTCGACAAACGGCTCTGCATATACGATGTCTTCTATGACGGAAAGATTTCTCCCGAAGATTGGCTTAGCATATACAACATTTATAATGATGGACATGGACGATGAATGGCTCAACCGGTTGCATTCTAGAACCTCCGAGAAGCGTTTTCTCCACTAATCTGCAATAAGTTTATTTTGAATTTTAGTATACTTTTTACAAATGATGCTAAATTCTTGTAATAAATTAAATTTCTAAGAAAGAGGGAAACACAACACGGAGCCAACGGTACACTGAAAATGATTAGACATACACAGAGAGATTAAAGACAAAATCAGGCTTTCTTAGCAAGTAGAGAGGATTTTTAATTATGAAGAATAAGAATTACTGTAAACGTCGTTTTCCTTTACGATGTAAAAGTGACCCAACTCTTTTATAATATCGATTTATCATAAATGATAAAATTTTATAAAAACTACAATGACACATTAGTAGTGTTTAAATGAAATATTATCTGTAAAACATGCAAATTAAAAGAAAATGAATGAGCTTTGATGAGTAACATTATACATACCTTGTCTTTTTCGGTTTTCCCTAATTTATATTTTAGCCGTTCAAAAGGTTCATTTAGTTTTACAGCTTGATTTTACGTTGAATCATTAATGTTAAATTTAGTACCAAATTTTGTTTATAATGTTGTAGTCAGGGGCGAATCTACAACTTATTTTTATGGCGGGCAACATATATAAAAACCAAAATATATAAGGGGCATAAAAAAAATTTAGACCGAAATTACACCACAAAAAAAAATTCCATGTGGGGCACTTGCCCCCCCAATCGAACGTAGCTTCGCCACTGGTTGTAGTAACAACTTATTACACGATTGCTAGAAATGAAACCTAACTGAAATTACAAAAGACCTTCCACACATTGAAAATACACCTCGAGAAGAGAAGGAAAGGTTACACTTGTAGAAGGAAAGGAGAGAAGACTATCCCGCATCAACATGTTTGTTGCAGTCCGGATTAACCAATGTCGAAGAGGTGGAGATAAAGATACGGTAATTACGCTCCTTCCAAAGGAGATACACGCAAACTTGAAGGAGTAGTCTGACAACTATGCCTTTTTTACTAGGCCGAGTAAGGTCCCGAGTGAAACAACCAAATTTTTTTTTTTAAAATAATTAATTTCCAGATTAAATATTCCCATAAATATTTAATTTTCAACACGATTCATTCACTAACCAAGCAATCATCGACAAACTAGCGGAAACATATAAAATACTCAACCAACAACAATTCCAAATTCCATATTCGAAACTACTAGCAATAGATCATCCTCCTCTTCATAGCCATGATTCCACGATCACAATCTTTGCATGCAACACATGGGAAAAAAGAGTTGCGTGAGTATTATCACAAATTCTCAGTGAGACAGTCATACCATCCACAACCTATCACTTAAACTCAACGAAAATAATAAAAATACCAGGACAACACACAACAATACCGCAATAACAACAACAATCGACAGAAAAATGATTCACAAACAAAACACACTCAGCAGCCTCTGGTGTCGATCGAAAATGTTCGGATCGAGTCATCTCCTCTCGGGCTCAATTGCGAATAGCGAAATCGATCCACCTGCACCAGAACATCAACAACACAATCCACAAGCATATATCACAAAGAAAACAAGTTAATAATCAATCAATTCCATAAAAACGCATTATTATTAATCCAAATAGCCCAGAAGCCATAGTCATGCACTCACCTTAGCTTTTCGGGAATTGGAAATCAATAAACAACATAACCAACACTAATCACTGCCTCAACAAGACCAAAACCCACTGGTTAACCTTCTCTATCACCTAAACTCACCACAAGATTTTCCCTAAACCAAATTAAGATATTCTGAAAAACAAAACCGATGCGCTGACTTCGAATCAATGCCGAGGAAAAAAATTACCTCAAAATAGCAATCGGAAATATGATTTGAAAACTAGACACGAAGATCTTTCAAACGACATAAAGGTCGTTGCCTAACTCTCTCTAGAGCTCCGGAAAAACGCCCTCGAAGTGATCTGACCACAGACCCGATTCTGCACAGACCTCTCTCACGAAAAAAGATATCTCTTAGCACACACATCCGATTAACACACCGATTTCCTCATCGCTAGCTAAGAGAGATGAGAACTTACCCGTAAAGTTTCACTCTGATCCGATCTGTTCTTCCTGTCCGTTTATCATCTCTACGAAAACAGAACAGAGATGCCTCCTTCTCACAAAACAATTCTTTTTCTCAAGAACACACAAAATTCTTCCTCTCTTCTCTCAATTTCCAACACTCTCTCAAAATAACCAAAACGCAGAGAAAGAGAGCCAAACCAACGATTAAAACCGAAGTAATCCGAATCAAATAAAATTGGTGTCAATCATCACTCACACTAGTGTCGATCGACAAGCTTACAAAATTCCCAAAATTTGGTTTACGGGTGTTACACCGAGCATAAGAGTTGCTGCTACCACCGAGTAAATATCCAGACGCTATAGGGCTGGGCAAAAATTACCGGAACCGAAAAACCGAACCGAAACCGACCCGAAATTATCCGAACCAAAACCGAATCGAACTTTTAAGAATACTCGATGGGTTTTATATGTGTAAAACCAAAAGAACCGGAACCGACCCGATACTGAACCGAGAACCGAATGAATACCCGAAATATAAATTAATTTATAGATATTTTTGCATAGTTTGGATATATTGGACAATTTTTTTGTTATGTTTACGGTTAATTCAGTTAGTTCATTTATATTTATCTATTGGCAGGTAGTTCGGATAAAAAATAACTAATATAAGTGTACTCTATTATTTTTTATTAAAAATAGCTTGTAAGTGTGTTGTTTTATTTTCATTGTTTTCGTATTTTGAATATTTGAGTTGGAACTTATGAAGTATGTCACTTTGAATAGGTTCAAACTCTTTAGTTTTTTCATTTTATATCACTTTGTCTTGTAAACACTTATGTCTTGTGTTACTTTCAAAAAATGGAATATCTCTCTAGATTTATTTAAGGTTGAGACCACAATCAAAATCAATTTTAACTAGTACTACTAAATAACTGAAACCGTTCTGATACTGACTAGTTACGATCCGACACCAAACCGAAACTATAACGGTTCCTATGTGGATACAAACCCTAATATCCAAAATACCCAGAACCGAATGGAACCGATCCAAAACCAAACCGTATATCCGATTGCCCAGGCCTAAGAGGCTGAGTGAAACCAAACAATAAAGTAAAACTGTTCCACAACTCTGTAGAGAACCGACACTCAAAAAAGAGATGGTTATGTGTTTCTTGCTCTTGAGAACACAACACACACACACCTGACACGTCTGGGCCCCACCTTCTAAGTCTATCTCTTGTTGGTAGCCTAGAAAGCATTACCAACCAAGTAATAAAGGAAAAACCAAGTAATGTGGTGTCAAAAACTTCTTTTGTTTTTGATCATGACCACTTTGTGGTATCAAAAATACTCACCTTTTTTATTTTATTCTTGGATTTCTATGATAAAATATGTGGAGCTCTAATCTTTGATGTCTATGAAGACGACGAAGAACAAATATTCGATGTCGACGATGATGTAAATCTAATCTCTGTAGACTGTGGTGGAAGCATTGGCGGCGGCGGTAGAGATAACGCTCAACAAATTACAACACACAACAAAAAAATCCATCACAACATCAAATGTTAAAATATGAGCTTCCAAATCAAAACCAATTGGCAATGAGTGGATTGACTCATATTTCTTATATATTACGTAGAATTTATTCCAACTTCCGATGTGAGACTTTAGTCCCTAATATGCCCCTCGAGATGGTGCCTTTTTGGCTGTTAATCTCGGAATATTCAGACAATGATCGATGGACAAATTTTGGGTCAGATAGATTATGGATTTGGATGGACTTTTTGGATCGTGGGTTCTGATACCACACTAGAATGTGGACTTCCAACTTAAAACCAATTGGGAATGAGTGGATTGGCCCATATTCCTTTTATATTGCTTAGGTTCTCTTCCAGTTTCCGATGTAGGACTTTAGTTCCTAATACGAACATGTGAGCCGACACAATTCACACAAATATGTTTTACCCATCACAACCCGTGAAACCGGAGCTTTCACATTTCAATGATGGTGACCCGACATCATGGTGCAGCAAAACGAAACAGTATATTGATTATCAAGACACGTTGTTAAGCAACTTCTTCAAGTGAACACAAAATGCTACGATACCAACTGTTAAGGTTCCAAAAGACCAATCAATTGTTTATCAGGAAATAATAAGACAAAAACAAGAACACAAGTCATTGTACTTCAATTTTCTCTTCATGTTTTCATTGATCCACCGTAATATCAGAACCGTGCCTAAGTATATTGATGTAAAGCTTTGGCTTAGGGCATCAATTTGTTTTTAAAAAAGTGGAGGGCATAATTTTTATTAGTTTCATTTAGTTGAATTCAAATAATAAAATTATAGAAACATAGTCTTCAACATTGAAAACTTTGTGATGGCTAAAATAAACAAAACATGGAATATATGATAAAATTATGGGCTTCTAATGGTTAAATAACAAAAAAATCATAGAAACGATTCTGAATCAATAAAAAATAGATTAAAGTAAACATAGAATTAGTTTTTACATAAAAGATTAAGTGTCTTGACTACTTTATTTTTTATTTAAGTAGATCAAATAGAAAAATTAATTATTTTATCCATCGAAAAAATTTAGTTCAAAGTTTTATTTTTGTAAATTTGATAGTTGTTATAACAATTTAAAAAAATTAGTTAAAAATTTAATTAAAACTTTATGTAATATTTTATTTGCTATAATTTTCTATTTGGCGTAGAATAGGGTCAAGAAGGGCCAAAAATGATTTTTTTTTTTCATTTTTCCTCTACATGCGGGTTATTTAACTGATAACCCGCATGTAGAGAAATAATGAAAAAAAACCCCAAAGCCTCTACTCTAGTCTCTAGCCACTCTTGACCCAAAGTTAATTTATATTACAAATCCTCCTCAACCATTTTGTTTGGTTATCTAACTAACATTTCATTTCACAAACTCAACAAATTACAGAAATTTTCAGAGAATCTCAAGCCAACCTTGCTTTTTCTGTGGTAGCTATTATTTTTTTTTATTTTTTTTGAAACTTAGCCATTATTAATATTGAGTGAACTTAACAATGAAACCCATGTTTAATTAATTATAGACCGGTCAAAACGAATCTAAGAGAGTATTAGTTACGTTCAAGAAATTCATAGAGTAATCATTTCTCAACAGGGTAGGACTTAGGAGATAAGAAAGCTTAGACCTATTAAATTAGATGAGCAGCCAAAATCCGTACAAATTAGGCTCTAAGCAAACAAGTTGGCCCCTTGATTTAGACCCACCTCCCCAAACTAAGTGTATTTAGTTCTCTGAATATGTCAACAAAACGATCAATTAGATTATAATGTTATCATGACATAGTGAGCAATGCACCTAAAAAACCAAAAGTAATCAAAGAGCTAATCAAAACCTATAAGTTCTCTGATTAAGAATGTTTTGTTTAAATATTCTAAAGGCTAGAGGAAAAGTTAGGTCAAGTTCAACAACTAATGATTCTTTATCAAGAATATAACAAGAAACTAGACGAAATGGAGAGAGAAGACACATGATTTGAAGAAGAACATTCAACACTCGATTCTCTTTAATATTTATACCACATTCACAATGGAAACACTAGCACCAAGCACCAATTTTCAATCACAGGGTTCCACACTTAAAACACCATCACATGCATTGTAGGGTTCTTTGACTTGACCCAAACTAAAGAAAGGAGGAAAATTAAGTTGTCACCAAGAGCAAACTGATTTCAGTTGATATTCATAAAATCATTAATGTTCATAGCATACTATATATATGAATCCATTTGCCGAGATACACCTAATTACATGGGCTTCTATTGGGCTTCTCCATTGTTATAATCTTGGGTTTCTTGTGTGCTTAAGTAAACACCATATATGCAACTGTAGAAGATGAGAAGATACGGGGTGACTTTAAAATAATTGCTGGAGAATTTTTGATGTAAGTGTTTTGGTTGTAGATGTACATATTTTTTACTGCAGATTTTTTTTGCTGTAGATTTTTTTGCTGTAGCTATATGTTTTTGGCTATAACTATTATAAAATTAAAAAAATGATTCGTAAGTATACAATATGTGATGTAGTTTTAATTAAACTAATTTATGTTGATAAAAATTGTTATAATTTAGAAATTTATTACTACTTTTAACATATAAACTAAATCCAACAAAAACCTTAAGTTATTTTAACAAAAAAAATCTACAGCAAAAAAAATGTACATCTACAGCCAAATAACTTTTACAGCCCAACAAATAAGGCTTTACGTTGTTGACATGTTAGAGCCAGAAAAAAAAAACGTTTTTTTTTCTTATTTTTGGGTTGTAACTTTCAAAAGAAAGCTACATCATGATTGGTAGAAATTAGAAACAAGATTGTAGTTTTAGGAAGGAAGCTACAACATGATTGGTAAATATTTTATAATTTCTTTTTTAAAAAGGTTGTAGACTAAAGTTAAAGTCCAAAAAATCACCTCCATGGAAGCATACGAGAATATCTTTTGAAAAATTGTTGAGAGCTAGAAACATTTTATGCTTTTGAAAAAGAAGAAAATAAAACATGATTTTGCTGTTCCACAAAGAGAACCAAAATATTTGCTTTTGCCTATTATAATATTGGCCAATTCAGATGACCAAGTTGTGATAACTGATAAGTACCAAGTTGCGACAAAGGAGGAGAGGGTACGATGTAACATCCCAATACTAGAATAAGAATCGGTTTAGAATACTTAGAAAAATAACCAAGAAAACTCTTTTGGATAAGAAAAGGCCCAAATGAGAAAATGGTGAATGGGCCTTCGTACGGCCCATTTAAGGAGAAGGCTAACGTGGACAAGTCATTCCTTGGGGAGGAAGGAATCATACGGGCTTGGCCCATAAAGTAAAGAGGTGGAGAAAATTTAGGAAAGTGAATATTCTCATAGGAAAATTCTGTGGCCTATAAATAGAGAGTACGGAGAGCTCATTATTCACATACCGAAAATATTCTAAACTCTAGAGCCAAAGGGAAACTCTTAAGAGCTAAAGAATAAAGAGGAGCTTGAGAAGGAACTCAGCGCCCCAAGTCTCTAGGAGAGCGGTTCAAAGCCAAGGTAAGACTTGATCCATACTTAATATATTCCTTTTCTTCTTTTCTCCATTGTAGTTTTCATATAGTAGTTTAGTAGTATGGGTAGAGTAGATATGGGTCGAGAAAAACTCGGCATGGTTAAGAGAACCAGCCGAGGGCTTGATTCATATACGTAAGTGATATGTAGGATAAGGAATCCGTACGGATGCTTACGATGGAGGATTATTCATACGCTCGTGGTATGATGATGGACCACGATGGACAGTGGTTCATGCGTACATGGTGGGATGATGGATGACAATGCAGTACGTCCGTGGTTCGATGAAACGGATGAGATCCGAACGTACGCGGTACGATGGAACGGACGATGGTCCGGTACATAAAGTGTTCATATATGGGTTATGTTGGTATGGCCTCGGGGTTGCCTCAGCATAACGATCTGGAGATGACACCAGTATGGCCTCGGAGTTGCCTTGGTTTATCTTGTCTAAGGTCAGTACAGGCAGTGTAGGAGCAGAGATCGCATCAATGCTAACCTAGCAAGTAGGTGTCCGTGAATTGGTAAGGTCTTGGTCTGCAATCAATAAGGACCTCAATCCGAAACCAGCACAAGGCCATAAGGATAAAATTAAGCTTAGCCATAGGGGCAGTGACAGAGCCTTTGGTTAAATCATGGCGATTCAGCTAAGGACTCGTAGGTGTTCATGGTATATGGTCTAGACATAGACTTGATCTATGAATATGTTGGCTATGGATTAAATACATGCGCCAAGGACACGCCATGAGATTTCAACGATATGATCGGGGAAAATTGTCGTAGCTAAGGCTAAGGCAAGAGTGACTCGTTGTTTGGTGAGAAGGACAAGAGCTCTGGGAGTTCTATAGTCATAATCACATTTCATATTGCTAGGATTGTTTAAAAAGTGTGAAATGATGGTTTACTGTCATTTCTGAATAAAGTCTTGCATAGGCATAGCTATACCCTTTTAGGGAGCTACCATGAGCCAAGTGTTGATCCAATTGCGGTCATTGGTAAGTGGCTCGATTGATCATCACTAAATCATGGAAATAGAGCAATCGTAAGATAGATCATAAGATAGACGATCAAGAGAGGATTTTTTAAGTTGAGGAAATACTTATTCATAGGTTCTGTTCTGCAGAAACTATACTACCATTGGTTCGCTTGTTTGTCGTGTTCCTTTACCATTAGGATAAATTACCCAGACGGGATTGGGATGAGCAAATGTAAATATTGCTCAATCAATCCTTAGTCAACCCGACAATAGGTTTATTGATAAGATTAGTTTGAGAAGCGCTCGAGAGGTTTAAGAGAACTCAAGCTAAGATTTATACGATCCGGGGTTAGAGGAAGAACATATATTGAATAAGAATACAATTTGGTATCTGAGTCTTTCACAACTAATGGATAGTTTTATGTGTGTATTTCTGCAGAGACAACTTCAGTATGGCCATAGATGTTGTCATGAATAACATATTGTGATAGCCATGCTTACCTAGGGCCGACCATACAGGGCAAATGTATTGTGTGAAATACTTCGGCTATTGTTTGAGAACGTAGAGGTATTAAAGACAAGGTTAAAATGGAAGTAGAAACATTGCTTGTGAGCTGTAGGAAAGAGTCTAGAGTAGAATGCATATTAAAATGTAGGATAGTTAGTTCACAAGGCCACCAGAATTATATATTGCATAGGGCGTATGTATGGGCATGTATTCTGCCTTATTTGTGTTTGGCCTGAAAAAGTGGCACGAAGACCTAACTTGACCACGGGTCATGTTAGATGGAAAGAGAGTAGAAATTTTGCCGACGGAGCGAATAACGGTATTCTCATTAGAGATTGCTTTAGAGTTGTGGTAGATGTTTAACCAGTTGATAAGAATGTCTCTGGTTACTCAGAAATGGTTACAGACTAAGCACTGCTTAGGACGGAAGTGAAAAGTTGAAAGTGGAATGGATAAATGTGAAGATCACTTGTGAAGTGCATTGACACATAGTATTGGGTGCTATGTGGGGATTATAATGGTTACGAGTATGTTAGGATATGTTAAGTCGTGGAACAGACAAGATCATTTTACTGAGTATTCAATACTCACCCCTTATCAAAGTGGCAGGATAAATAACCAGGGAGGTGGACAAGGGGATGGCAAAGATGGAGCTAGGGGTGGGTGTTCGGGCGTTCGGTTAACCATTCGGGTTTTCTGAGTTTTAGGAATATAATACCCATTCGGATATTTTTAAATTTTGGATCAGTTTCGATTTGGTTAGTGTCGGTTATTGTCGGTCTCGGTTTCAGTTTTGGTTACCCAAAATATTCATACTTACGTAATTTGTAGTCTAATTTGGTTTGATTAATTTATTTTTAACTCAATTTCGAAAAATATATATCAAAAATGAAAATTCTAAATAATCTATCTAATTAAATTAATTATTTTAACCAAATATACCTACAAATCCCGAATAAACCGAAAAACTATTAAAATCCTTAAAAATGCATAAATTATGTGAACATTATATCTAAATATATATAGTTAATTTTATGTTTTGTGTAATTCGGACATCCGTTCTGTTTTTGGTTCGGTTCGGGTTCGGTTTCGGTTTTTCGATTTTAAGAAAATGAAACCCATTCGGGTATTCTATAAAATCGGATTCGGTTCGGTTCAGATAATTTCAGGTCGGGTTCGGTTTGCCCACCCCTAGATGGAGCAGCGGTAATGGTGAAGAATTTCCCAAGGCAGTATAGTATTTAGTTTAGAAACGTTGTAATTAACCATACAATGTAAGAAAACTTTTAAGAGCAATAAAATGATATTAAGTTGACTGATATTTGGCCGTTGACTTCTAGTCAATGAACCGGTTGTTACACACGACCCCAATATTAACTCCAAGACCAGGTCCGATGTGGTACAGATCTCACATAGCAACAGGCTGTGGCGGGTGGAAGAGACCCTTGAACTGCATTTGAGATGATTGTGGTGCTATCGGCGTTGAAGGATGGATGTGTTGTATGGGATGATAAATAAGCACCATGAGGCGTTTGTCCAGCTACATTTTAAAATGATGAGCATGTAAGTTTTGAATGTAATTAACTGCCTGAAAATTTTAAAAGCAACTGATATATGCAATATTTTACCTATTTTTATTAGAGAAATTTATCAAAATTACCATAAATTCTCCAATCCTTTTCAAATCTACCGTAATACTCAATTTCTTTCAATTTTATACCACAATACCAACATAAAAGACAAAATTATCCTTATCCTCTTCATTCACCTTTCACGTCTCTCAAACAAAGTTATATGGTGGTGGTTGGTCGTAGACGGAGATGAAAACGGCGGCGTTCTCTCCGACATTCTTTCCGGCTCTCTCTCTCTCTCTCTCTCTCTCTCTCTCTCTCTCTCTCTCTCTCTCTCTTTCACTCTCTCTCTCTCTTTCACTCTCACTCAAAGAAGATAGTGCTATGAGGAGACGATGACAGAGACGTCAATGGTGGACTAAAATAGATCTAATGACAACAACAGTGGATGAAAATTGAGTCGGTGATAGAGACGTCGACGGTGGAAGAATACACATATGAATACAGCGACAGTAGACAAGGCGACGGTGGACAAAATGGACTAGTCAACGAATCTGGTGATGACGACGGTGGACGAAGACATTCGACAACAAATATGGTGACGGTGGACAAAAACGGAGTCGACGATGGAAACTATGGACGAAACAGAGATAGCGACAGAGACAGTGGACAAAACGGATTCGGCAACAGATCTGGTGACAGAGACGGTGACAGTGACAGTGGATGGTAGACATAAACGACGGCGGATGGTGGTGGATCAAATATTGAACACTGGTGGACAAAATAACATTGATATGCCATAAATTATAGTAGGGACAAATTGGTCTTTATATCTCTGTTGTGGTATAAAATTGAAATGTCCATTAGATTATGGTAATTTTGGAAAGATTTTTCAAAAATTATGGCAATTCTGATAAAAATTCCTTTTAATTATATATTATTTACAGTTTTTTTTTCATCAATAAATGACTCAGATTTGGTATTAAAAGACTACTTTAACTATTTTTTTTATATGAGAGTGGAGCATTTAGGGTAAATAAAAAAAGAGAAATCAAGCATTTTTGAGAAAGAACAAATCCTAACCCTCAAATGTATCGCTCCATATGAAGATGTTTCCACTGCCGGATTGAGATGATATTTTATCACGAGATACAGGAGGATCTTAGCTTCAAAATGAATATATTCATTCATCAAAAATCAACGGTTAGGTCTCATGATATCTTCGATCTTTTGGAATTTGTGCGAATGTGCATCAAGGTAGAAGCTTCGGAATATTCACTTGTGATCGACTGGACGCAGATCCCTGAAACTTGACGGAGAAATGAATTAACACAGTGATCGACGGGCACAGGAGATGATCGATCGTTCGTCTAATCCGCGAAAAAATAAATAAAAAAAATTCGACTTTACACTACAAGAAAACAGGGGTATTTCCGACGGTCAAAACCGTCGGAATAAGGGTGTTTCCGACGGATTTCCACCGTCAGTTCTAACTCGTCGGAAATAGAAGATCCGTCAGAAATTTTCGACGGATTTCCGACAGATCTTGGTTTAACGGAAATCTGTCATAAATCCGTCGGAATAGGAATTCCGTCACAAATCCGTCACAATTTTCCGACGGATTTGTGACGGATTTAATTGAAATTAATTAAAAATATTTAAAAACAAATTCCGTCACAAATCCGTCACAATTTTCCGACGGAATTACAATTTTTTTTTTAAAAACAAAATTGTCTGTCGGAGAATTTTCCGCCGGAGAATTTCTTCTTCTTCTCTTCTTCCTCCTCCTGATTAAAATTTATAATCAATATTATGGATTTAGAGATTTAGTGATTTAGGGATTTAGGGAATTGAGGATTTAGGGATTTTAGGATTTTGAGATTTAAGGATTTTGAAATTTATGGATTTTAGGGATTTAGGCATTTTGAGATTTAGGGTTTTTGAGATTGACGGATTTAGGGATATAGAGATTTATGAATTTAGGATTTTAGGGATTTAGGCATTTTGAGATTGAGGGATATAGAGATTTAGGAATTTAGGGTTTTAATAAAATCCCAAAATAGAAAAATCCCTAAATCTCTAAATCCCTAAAATCCTAATATTCAATAAATCCCTAAATCCCTAAATCCGTAAATCTCTAAATCCCTAAATTCCTAAAATTCTATAAATCCCTAAATTCCTAAAATCCCTAAATCACTAAATCCCTAAATCCCTAAATCTTTAAATCCCTAAATTCCTAAAATTCTATAAATTCCAAAATCCATAAATTTCTATATTCTTAAAATTCTCATAATCAATCACAAAAGCACAACATTTGTTCTTCTAATCCGAAATGCATAATAATCATAATCTATAAAAAAAAATTTTATCAAGAACAATATTTTTTTATCAAGAACAATATTTTTTTATGAAGAACAAACTTTAAAATCATCACAAACTTACATTGGGATGATTCCGGCGGTTTGTGTGGGTTTTCCGGCGAAGAAATGCGAATTCCGGCGATGAATTTTTTTTTATCACTCTCTCCGTTCTGGCTTCGGGAAGAAGGAGAGGCTGAATTTATACAGGTTTTCTGACGGAATTCTTACTGAATTTCGACAGATTTAGGCGCCTTTTCGATGATCACGAGGATATTGGCGGGGTAAAATTAGGGTATTCCGTCACAAATCCGTCGGTAGGGTAAAACATGGAGATGGATTTGCCGACGAATCCGTCACTAATCTCCATGTCACAAATTTGTCACTACCAGTTGTGGTCACAATTTGCCGACGGAGTTGTGACGGAATTAATTAAAATTAATTAAAAATAATTAAAAACAAATTCCGTCACAAATCCGTCACAATTTTCCGACGGATTTGTGACGGAATTAATTAAAATTAATTAAAAACAACATCGTTGGCATTCCGGTCCTATGCAACTTTTCCGGCTGTGCCTTCCTTCAATCATAAAATCAAAGGTAAACAACTCTAAATTTCAATTTCTACAACAATCTATAAGACTATGAATATATAATGTTCTAGATATTGGCTATGCTAAAATCAAAGCTAAATAAAACTAAGATTCAATTTCTATATCTCTAACCAAAAGACTAAAAATCGGTCGTTTAGGCACTTAAACGGCCATCTAGGCGGCGGATGAAAAGTACTAGTTGGGTCACACAACCAATCTACGAAAAAATTGAACGAATTTCATGTTTAAGGGACTAATAAATATATATATAGATATATTTTGTTAAATTTACTAAAGGTGGAAAGAAATACCAACTAAATATTTAATATTTAACATCAAATGAATACGATAAAATAATAATATGAATTCCTTTTTACAATTAAATAATAATGAGTTCCATTTCTATAATTATTAGGAACTAGTGATGGTAGTTTTAACCATCATCTGGAGATGCAAGCATGAATACATACTTAATTGTTTGTGTCTTTCTTGGTTTTTGATTTTCATTTTGCAGATATCGGTTTGGAAGAAGGCTAATTTAATCTTCCTCATTTTTCTTCTAAGCAAGCTTATCCTACCATTTGTAACGGATTTTCGACGGAATGAATTAAAATTAATTAAAAATAATTAAAAACAAATTCCGTCACAAATCCGTCACAATTTTCCGACGGATTTGTGACGAAATTAAATAAAATTAATTGAAAATAAATCCGTCGGAAAATTGTGACGGATTTGTGACGGAATTAATTAAAATTAATTAAAAATAATTTAAAACAAATTCCGTCGGAAATCCGTCGGTAAATTGTGACGGATTTCCGACGGAATGCTTCTAGTCGGAAATCCATCGGAATTCCGACGAAAATTTCTGACGGATTTTAGGTCCGTCGGAAAAGTGGTTGTTTTCTTGTAGTGTTATCTCCAAGGGATTCACCCTAAGTCCGACTCTCTCCTATACAGACACATAGTAGTAGCCAGGAAAGAGAGCAGCACGCAAAAACAAACTCACTGAAAGACCTAAAAAGCTCTTTTGTTCCAAGATCGTTGATTGTTTTACACCATTGTACAAGAGAGAGAAAGCTTCATTGTTTATCAATCTTTGGAGAAGTTTTCCAAACTCTTAACAACTGTTCTGATAAATATGAAATGGATTTTTGCATTTCAGTTGCTTTCATATCTGTGATTGAATAGTGATCTGTTGGGTAAATGGGATGTTTCGATAGGGAATTGCATGGCTTGATGTATAGGATTGTTAAAATGGGAATTCAATTGTTGTTCTTCATCTAAAATTGCTTTTATTGCATGATCTAGAATAGCCTACTAGATATTGAACCTAGATTGCTATTTTTTTTTTTTTGCTTGAACATCATTTGATTAATCAATCCAAACTAGTTTAAGTGAGCTCGGTACCTGAGAGAGTTGAGTTATGGGATCGGGTGAACATATTAAACTCAAACTACAAACTGCATTTTAAACATAGTGATATCATGTGAGAGTTAAGTTATCGTTGTGCGCTATGATAGGTAGCCGTTACAACGAGTGTTGAGTGGTTACGTAATAGTGATTAAAATTCATTAATGATAATTGGGAAGATTACTAGAATAACATAAATTTATGAATTTATTATAGCACATTTTTTTAATTACTAGAATATCTTTTATACCTATTTTGTCCTTTTTAGTCTTTCATAAAAAAAAATTATACAAGATTGCCATTAAATTTTTTTTCCACGTCAGCATAAATCATCTATTATTTACGATACTACCATCGCAGAGTTTTTGAATTTTTGATAAATCTGGAAAATAAGTCTGTCAAATTATTGATGACAAACTTATTAATTTTACGCCGACTTAATCGTATGACAGACTAGCCTTTAGACTTATTCGTACGAGAGACTTTTAATAATAAGTTTGTTTTATGAAGTGACAAAGTTATTTTGTTTGGCAGACTAATTACAAATGATATAAGTATTTTTTGCAAACTTGTGGTCATGACATAACAAATTTAAATTCTTTGAACAGACTTATTTGAGTGTAACAGAGTTTATTTTGCCGCCTTATTTTTGAATGACCGACTTTAACAAGCTTTTGAAGACAAACTTATTTTTTGGTCGTCTTTAACGACAAACATTTAAATAAGTAGGCGTTGTAACACCCAACTTTTTTTTTTTATCTAACATTTCTACTGCGGAAAATAACATAAACATTTAAACCAATTTAATTCAAATAACAAGCTCAGGAATGAAACCATGCTAGCAACCTAAACAACCGGTCCGCTAGACTAAACAACAAACCCTAAATCCTATCATCCTCTTCTCTTGGCCTCGATTCCTCGATCACACTCTTCCTTTACCTGCAACTCAAAGGAAACCGGGAGTTGCGTGAGTATTATCATAAATACTCAGTGGAGCGGTCATCCCGCTAACAATTTATCACAAACCACAGTTAACGACAAACTCCAAGATTATTTATTAAATAAAATCCAATTTGCTATTTAATCCAATTCCGATTAATTAACCAATTCCCAGTTAGATTAAACCATTTCCGTTTTACAATAACTCACACAAAGTTTGTCAAACAATAACGGGTGTCGATCGACACTCCACCATGGTGTCGATCGACACTCGTCGAAACGAGTATCAACTTTCCCGCAGGGTGTCGATCGACACAACCACTAGGTGTCGATCGACACTTTGTTCCTGAGACCAGAATTCAAGCCTATCCTCACACGGCTCGTCTCGGGAAGCATCGAACACAAAACAACACGAAATGACACATTTCATTCACGACACAGAGACAAAAGTGAATCATAACAACCAAAAACCAATCAATTCATCATTCACAACATCTATAACGATTTCTAAGATTCCCTAAGCGATCACGCACTCACCTCGCTATTCGAAGAGGATGAACGGATCGGAACGACGAACGAACGGTCTAGAGACTCCTGATTCACCACTGGAAACGCAAGGAACTCCTCACGAATCACCACAGCCACGAATGGATGGAGAATCCTCGAGCACTCGAACCAAAACTCAATGAACAACCGATTTCTCATGCAAACTCTTTCACTACAAGAATACAGGCCATTAGCCACTCCCAAAAGCGTCACTAATTCGTCACTAATAAGAGATTTGTGACTACTGTGCGACGAAAACAGGTCGTCGCAAAACTTTCGTCGCTAATTCTGGGCGTCGCAAAATCGTCACTAATTAGCGACTCGGTTGTGACCAATACATTTCGTTGCTAATTTGCGACGAATGTGGTACTGGAAATAGTAGTCGCAAACTAGCGACGAGTTTGTAACGAAATTGGCAGTCGCAAATTAGTAACTGATTTGCCACTAACATGGCGTGGCAAAATAGCGACTCTTGTGCGACGCGGGTTTGGCGACTAATAAGTGTCTACCCTTTTCAGTCGCAAAATAGCGACTAAGTAGTGACGCTTTGTGTCGTCGGTAATTTGCAACGAAAAATGGTCGTCGTAGTTTAGCCACTGATTAGTGACTATATTTTCTGTTTGATCATGACTTCAGTCACTAATCCGTTGCTAATTTGCCACTAAATTGCCTCTAATTTGCGACGCCTTTATCTTATTTGTCAGAAATTAAAAGCTTATCCAGTTACTTTGCAGTCACATTTTTAGTACTAATTGTTGTTTGTTTGTGTTTCTTTCAATTGTCCAATGGTGCTAATAACAAAATAACTTGAATTGCATTACTATACGGCAAAACAAGCACTAAAGTAGTACTAAAAACCAATGTACAAAAGGCTTTTAGAATTGTACAAAAGACAACCATATGAGTAGCAAAAAGGGTTGTTAAAAGAGAGAGAGAGTCTAAGAGGAGTTAGGGAGGAGTGGAGTGGTGTCTTCAGGTCTGCTCTGTCCTGCAATGAGTGAAGGATCAGGACAACCCGTTGCATCTTTGCTCTGCATCAAGGAATCCATCTTCTTCTCCAGCTCAGAAATCCTTTGCTGGCTCGCCTTCAGCTCGGCAAGAAGGTCAGCATTTTCCTGATCCCTTCGCTCGTTCTTCTGCTCTTGCTCAGCAATCTTTTGCCGAGCAGCCTTTAGATCTGCCTGCACCTCGAACAAGTCAGGAGACGAGGATTCACCGTAGCTTATCTTCCTTTTACCTTTGTTGAACTTCTGTGAAAGCTGTCCCATGCCAAAAGGGGTACCCTTAGGATCGAATTCTGTACACTGCAACAAGGAACACAAAAATGAAATCCAAGCATGAGAGGTCATAAATCAGATCACAGAGACCAAAACTAGAAACCTAAATACACAAAATTAACAAATGATGAATCATATCAATGATGTGAAGAACAGATTAGCAAGCAATGACAATCTATACAAGTAATAATGATAAAACAGTAAGAAGCATTGATAGACAATGAATCATATCTAATCCTTGGGGAAGCATTAATCAGAGGACATAAAACTTTAAGAAGAAGAAGCTTACCTTAAGAAAGAGATCATTTTTTTCTTGAACAGTCAGGTTTCGCTGAGAAGAGTGGTCAGAAGTTTCTACACCATCGCATGCAGCCTGATCTAGAACCGCTTGCAAAGCTGTCTCGTAAGTGTCAGCAACTTCCTTAGCTTTCATATCGATGAAACTCCCATCATCCAGTGTATGAGTCTTGACAAACACTTTTGGCCAAGACACAGGACGTTGTAATTCATATTCCTGTTACAACAGAGAAGACAGTTTAATCCAAGGCAATTTAAGAGACAATTTACAATAAAAGGAAGGAAGAAGACATTACCATCTGCTGTTGGATGGTCAAGAAAGAGGATTGACCGGATCTGTGCTTGTGAGGTCCACGTCTGTTGCGATCTGAGTTTCGAGAGTTTGAAGCTGTTACGCTCTTACTCTTAGCCTTCTCAGTGGCCCAGAACCGACACATTCGCGCCCAGAGCCTCTCACCAATCCAGATTGGTCTCTTTCCGTTCGTCCTAACCCGGGAAACAATGCCTCTCATCCTCTTTACTGCAATCCTGATGAAGTGGCTCTTAACAACCTCAGTGATCCCTACTTCCCAGTTGTACTTGCTCTACACAGGTAAAAAAAGTGATTAAGCATATATCTGAGTGAAAGTGCAGTCATAAATCAAAGAAAAAGAATAAAGAAGAAACTGATTACCGCAAAAGTACGAAAGTATCTTTCCTGAATGTGGATTGGAGTGACGGTCCAGCTGTAGTAAGGCCCGTCAAACTTTCTTCGAAAGATTCCCGATATTTCACGGGTTAGGAAGCCACTGTCCCGATCAAACCTTGCAAAGATATAAGAGTATGGGTTAAATATGTATGAAAAATGTAAAGCAAGAACAATGCTGCTATCGAATATAGCAATTGTCTAAGTAAAGTACTCAGTCTAAACCATAAATGGAATTTAGAAGTTGTCTAAGTAAACCAGTGAACCAATGTCAATAGCAGTTGTCTAAGTATAGCATTTGTCAAATTCAAATAATAATCTAACTAAATTCCAGTTTCCTAGTTCTAATATGAAATGTATGTTTGCAAAGAAAGCAACGATATTGATACTAACCAGTATGAGTCGTCTCTGTTTGGGACAGGGTGTTCAGAGAGAATTGGGAGGCTTTGACGTCCAGGATTCGCCAAAATATGATCCAGCAGCTGCTGGTAGTCTTCGTTTACTGCATCATTTGGAACTTGTTCCAAGTCATCAACACCTTCTTCTTCATGTTCGACGTCTTTAGGTTGGACATCATCGTCTACTTCGTCTTCATCTTCCTCTTCTTCTACCTCATCCTGAACCAGAAGGCGTTGTGCTGAGCCATTTAGGTGAGACGCAGCTCTTTGTGTAGATGGCTGGACCCGGTTTGATGAAGCTGGATACTGGAGAGGAACCAAGTTGGTTCGAGAGTCAGAGACGTTGGCTGACTGAGGAGTCCCTTGAGAAGGAGGTGAAAGCTGACGTTCTCCTGAAGGGTTAGAGTCATGCGAAGAAAGAGATCTACGGTTTGACCTAGGTGCCTTTGGTGTACCGTCGTCGTTAACCGGACTGCTGCTTCCACCAGCATCATCCGCTTTACCCTTGCCACGACTGTCAGTGGCTAAACCCTTGCCACGATTATCACTTCCCGGGTTCACTTGGCCAGTGGATGGAGCCATAGAAGGGATCTGCAGAGGAGCGAGATGACGAGTGGAAGTGTGCTCTGATGTTTGGCCAGATTTGCCGTTTCCTCTTCCACCGGCGAATTTTCCACCACTGGTACTACGGCCACCACTGCTACTACGGCCGCCTCTGGTAAGAGGTCCTTTTCCTCGCGCCGCTTGGGAACCCGCCATAGAAATTAGGGTTTTCGATTAGGGTTAGGGTTTGAGAGTAGGTTGAGTCAAATCGAGAGAGAACTGGGTTTTTGAGATGGGGTAAAGAAAGATCTGGGTTGAGAAGGTAGAAGACGAACGGATTAGGGTTTGGAAATGAAACAGAGAAGAGATTAGGGTTCCTCAATCGATTCAAAGCGAAATCGAGTGAGAGAAACGAAGAAACGAAGAAACGAAGAAGCGAAGGAAATTTGGGTTCGTGAACGGAAGGATTGGTGATGAATCGAAGAAAAGAGGGTTTGGGTTTTCAATCGGCTCTGAGAGAAAAGAGAAAAGAGAGAAGAAGAAGAAAATAGGGTTTCAGTCGCAAATGATTCTGGGATTCGATTAAACAAACGAAATAACTTATTGGCGTCGCTAAGGAGTGGCTAATTCGTTGCTCTTAAAAGTGAATGGGCGCGAAATTTAGCCCGCCAAAAGGCCCAAATCTTTTGATCAAAAAGCCCAGAATCAGAGGCAAAAGAGTGGCAACTTAGTTACAAATTTGCAACTGATTTGTGACGCATTTATAGTAGTAACATATCAAAACCCTATACCCTAAATATTTGGAGCCAAATTTTGTTCCTCAAGCCTTTCCCCAATCCATATGCACCAACTAAATTCATATACCCTTTGTAAGTGCATTAACATAGGCCATTTATAAAAACATCACAAAAACCTAACATAACATTAGATGATTACTAAGTGTTTATACTTTAAACTTTCTCAACTATGGTTCTCACATTTTACAAATTTTTATATTTCCTTATAATGTACAACCAAGTATTGTGAGCTTCGTTTCTTCATTTGTAGAAGGTGAAACACATCCACTAATCATAGAAGCATACATTTTGAGTTTAATAGTGTATACATGTAAAATGGAGTCGCAAATGCGTCGCTAGTGAGTGGTTTATTAGTGACTAACTTGCTGTTCAGTTTTTTAAAATTATGAAACCCTAAACCCTATAGTGTCACTAAAGTGTTACAAATCAGTGGCAAATTTATGTAAACGAAATTAAAAAGTTTTCCCCTCTCAGGTGAATCGAACTCGGGATGTGATTTCATATTTACCCATGGTAAACCGATGTGCCATAGAATCATAATTGTGTACTCGAAGCATCAAATCTATTTAACTACAAAATATGATCAGAAAATACAAAACGGGTGGAGTTCCCCTGATTCGAACCCATGTTCTTTGAGACACAAGATTGAGTGGTTAACCAATTTGCCATTGTAACATAATAGTTTTAGCTCACATAAACTTATATATATATTTATGTTCGAAATTTTCTTTAAAATGCAAACAAATGGTAATTACACAAATTATACACTTATACAAATTACACAAATGGCAACATATAAAAACATTTAAATAGATCCCTTAAATAGATTACACACTAACTAAAATCCCATAAATACATTACATACTTGCAAACATTTAAACAAATCCCATAAATACATTACAAACATATAAATAGTACAAACATATAAAAACATTAGTCATCGTACTCTTCTTCGTCGGAGGCGTGGTCAGATAAATTACATTGGAATTCATCAGTTGGATCTTCGTCTTCGATTTCGTAAGCAAGGCCTTCTATCGGATGCGTCCCATCAGCTAAACCATCAACATTTAATTCCTGAATCGTAGATGTGGTTGTCTCATCGACCATTTGTTGCAAAATTACCATCTCATCTTCCACGAACTTTCTTTCAATCCGATTTCGCGGATTCACTTTCACAACGGATAGCCATGTTTTCCGAGAACGCTTTGGATTTGGATATGGAAGATAACAAACCTGATCAGCTTGAGACGCTGTTAACAATAACATTTCGAGTTAGTAGAAATAAGTATGACATAAGTTTGGAGAAATGTGAATTTGTACCTAATATGAATGGTTCGTATTTTGGATATTTGCGAGATGAAAGAACATCGACAACGCCAAACTCGCTCTTTTGGGTCCCTTTACCGAGCGTAGGATCATACCATTGACAGTAAAAAAGGATGATCTTCAAATTCAAGATTCCGGGATATGTGAGTTCAATAATTTGTTCAACAGTTCCATAGAAATCATCTTCATCATAGGCGTCTGAATAATTTTGTCCTCGAACACAAACCCCGTAATTCATTGTTTTCTTGTGTGCTCTGTGGTCATGCGTGTGAAACACATACCCCCTTGTAAAATACATAGGCCACGATTTCACCTTATTCTCAGGACCTTCTACTATATCGTGAACCCACATTGGAAAATTGTATTTGTGTTTTACCGCTTCCACCTACATAGTAAAATATTATTAAATTATGTAAACTTGACAATTAAATAATAGGAATACTTACATATTCGCGCATCCATGAATGAAATTCTTCATCTCTTTTCGCTGTGACCTCTACATCAGATAGTCCCGGGTTTTCAACTCGAATCTGTGCATCAAAGTACCTGCATTTGAAACAACAAATTTGTAAAAGATCTGAAAACCATTCAGTTCGACAACCATTATTGTGGAGAAAAAGTGTTAATACCTTTCGAACGGTCGAAAATACTCACAATTACGCAAAACATATGAATGTGCGGTCTTATACTCAATGTCTTTCAACCAAAACTCATTACATTTGCCACTTCGGCGACCGACCGCGGTAAATATATCTGGTACAGGAGCAGTATACACCGGTACGTCACCTTCGTCGTAACGAGCAGTCCTACAAATTTTTTTTGTTAATTAATATGCTGTTAATTAAGTAACACAAAACAAATTAATGGTTCTTAATTAGTTACCTTCTTCTTGCAGCTGTGGATATTTGGGGCGGAAAGTAGTGTTCAATGAAAGTTGATATCTCGTCATTCCGGTACGCTTCAACAATCGATCCTGCTGGACGAGCTTTGTTCTTTGCTCTACTTTTTAATTTTTTAAAGAACCTTTCGAACGGATACATCCACCTATACTGGACGGGACCCCCTAGCTCGGCTTCGTATGGCAAGTGAATAGGTAGGTGCTCCATCACATCAAAAAATGCAGGTGGGAAGATTTTTTCCAAATTACAGAGTATCATAACAATATTCTCCTTCAAAAGGTGGACCCGGCCTTGATCCAATGATCTACTGCTTAGGTCACGGAAAAATGCTCCAATAGCTGAATAAACAACTATGCACGTCAATAATCAAAGCACCAAAAAGGTAACAACAAAACTTTCTTTCCGTATATGTACCTGACAATGCTTGGTGAACATTTCGCGGAAGAAGTTCTGCAAATACAAAAGGAAGCAACCGCTCCATAAATACATGACAGTCATGACTTTTCATTCCTATAAACTTTCGAGCATTGATATCTGCACAACTTGCTAAATTTCCTGCATAACTATCTGGAAATTTGACTTGATTTTTTGCCCAATCTAGTAATGCATCTAGTCCTCGTGTAGACAATCTCCAAATAGGGAATGGGGCGTTCCCATGTTCATCCACCCGTAACTCAGGTCGGTGGCAATGTATGTCCATATCCACTCTAGACTTTACTGTATCTTTTGATCTTTCTTTGACATTCATCACAGTATACATGATGTTTTCAAAAAAGTTCTTGTCGATATGCATCACGTCAAGGCAATGTCGTAGATTCAGATCCACCCAATACGGTAGCTCCCAGAAAATGCTTTTTTTATGCCAATTATGCCAATCTCCATAGCCGGAAGGTTTTTTTTTATGCCCATTTCCACCACATTCAGATGTTTTCTTTGCTCTGCTGTTTTGTATACTCCGATATATTTGTTCACCCGTCAACGATTCAGGTGGATACAAATTTATGGCGTTACGTCCTTTTCGGAAATTAACTTTGTTCCTTCTTAACTGGTGATCATGCGGTAAAAATCTTCTATGACAATCAAACCAACACGTCTTCCGACTAGCTTGCAAGTAGAAAGAATTTGTATCTTCTTTGCATATGGGACAAGCTAGTTTTCCATGTGTCGTCCATCCCGACGACATAGCATATGCTGGAAAGTCACTAATCGTCCACAACAAAACAGCTTTGAGGTTGAAGTTTTGCTTTAATGACACATCAAACGCTTTGACTCCATCATTCCACAAATCTTTTAGCTCCTCGATCAATGGTTGAAGAAAAATATCAAGACTCCCACATGGATGATTAGGTCCGGAGTTCAATACCGTCAAAAACAAATACTCTTTATTCATACACATCTCTGGAGGTAAGTTGTAGGGGGTCAAGATCACATGCCACAACGAATGATTCTTTGACATACCGAAAGGATTGAAACCGTCTGTACATAATCCAAGCCGAACGTTTCGTGTTTCCCCCGCAAAATCGGGATGGAGTTGATCAAAAAATTTCCACTCCGCCGCATCAGATGGGTGACAAATAACTCCGTCTTGTGACTCGTGCTCAGCATGCCATCTCATTGCCGGTGCAGTCTTTTCTGACAAGTACAATCTCTTCAGCCTGTCACCGATAGGAAGATACCACATTTTACTAATTGGCACTCTTTTTCGCCCTCCGGTATCAGGCATATACCTTGGTTTCCCACAAAACTTGCAATTCTCCAACGACGCGTCTTCTTTCCAGAAAAGCATGCAATTATCTTCGCATACATGGTACTTCTTCACCGGCAACCCTAGCTTCCGTATCAATGCTTTTGTCTCGTAGTATGATCTGGTTGCTTGATTAGGCTGAGGTAAATACTCTGAAAATGCATCCGACCATGAGTCCATACAAACTTCTGCCAAATTATGGTCTGATTTGATGCTCATCTGTCGAATCGCTAACGATAGTTGCGAATGGCCTTCTCGACAACCATCATACAATGGTGTATTAGCAGCGTTTAACATCTGGTAGAAGTTTTTCGCGTCGCCCGTAGGTTCTTTATAAACATAATCATTTCCAGTTTGATCATGTTCATGTTGATAGTCATTCGTTGGTGTAGAACCATGAAATGCATCATGAACCATCCCAGCGTAAACATTATTACCATCGTAATTCATCTCTTCATTACCCGTACTAAACTGCTCATTACCAGTACTAAACTCGACATTTTCATAATTACTACTACTACCTACACCAGCAACATTATAATCTTCCCCGTGTTCCGACCAAACGTAATATCCTTCCATAAAGCCATTACTAAGCAAATGGTTCGATACAGTATTAACGGGTTTTGGTCTATGCCTGTTTTTACAGTTAGCACAAGGACAGTATATTTTACCTCCACTACCAAGAGCAAAGTCTTGGGACGCTGCAAACGCTATGAATTGTTCGACCCCCGCCACGAAATCATCGGAAAGATTGTTGGTAGCTGGATTAAACCGATTGTACATCCAGGAACGCGATGAATAAGGCCACATTTTTTCAAAGTTTTTTGTATTTTTTTCCTCTATAATTTTTTTTTTCTACCCACAATTTTTTTTTCTGCCCAAATATGTAATGAGAAAGAGATGATTAAATGAGAGAGATGAGTGAATGAATGAAACGAGGGCGTGTGGTATTTATAGGCAGAACCGTTTGCCTCTACTTTGTGACGCCAATACCGGCGTCGCAAATTAGTGATGCTTTAGCCACTCATTTGCCACTACCATAAGATAAATATCACTTAGTTCGGTACCAACATTATTAAACACGTGTTTTCTGTTTTTTTTTTGCCGACATGGTTGTCGATTTGTCTTTTTCTGCTGGCATAACAATAGCGACGCTTTTGTGACTACAAACGTGGCGTCGCTAATTTGTGACTCCTTGTGCGTCGCAACGTAGTCGCTAATTTGCGACGCCATGGTGTGGTCATAAATTAGTCGCAAATAAGTGACTGATTTTTGACTAACCCAAAACCTGGGTTCTGGCGTCGCAATGTAGTCACAAATTAGCGACGCTCTTACGACTAGGTTTTGGCGTCGCAAATTAGCGACTACTTTGCGACGCTTTTTTTGGGCATCGCAAAATAGTCTCAATTTAGTCGCAAAAGCGTCGCAAATATTAGTGACTACTTTCGCAGTCACAAACCGCAGTCACTTCTGCCCTGTTTTCTTGTAGTGTTTCTTCTCTAAGAATCTCCCTTTTCTCTTCTTATTTTTTGGCCAAAAACGTATGGGACGCGTCCCAACACCTTAAATACGGAACCCTAAGTTCCCTTAAACCGGCCCATTTACCAAACCGAACCGAAATCAAAACCCTAAGTCTGATTTCAATTCGTGTCGATCGACAGACACACACTGTGTCGATCGACATAGCCCTCTCTGCCCAAAACTTCGCAAGGCAAACACCCGTGTCGATCGACAGACACCCATTCTTGTCGATCGGCAGTCATCCAGAAAAATCCCATTTTGGATCACGGGCGTTACAGGCGTCGAAATAGATTTATTTTGTTTGAATTTTAATTACTGTACTACCATATATGAGATAACAGACTTATTTTAATGATTTGACAGATTTATTTGTGGTTTGATTAAAACATGTAACTTAATGGCATACAATTTTCGCAATCGAGATAACAGACATATTTCTGACTTCAATATCTTTTTATTGGCAACAAAGTTAAATATGGCTGATTTAATTTACTGATAGAAATACCAATTTTGCCCCAATTTAAACCTCAAATTTTCAAAAAAACCATGGCCATCTTCCATTTCTAGGGTTGCCGTCTGGGTCTCTTATGCCATGTTTTCTCTGAATAAACTTAACAAGTTAACATACAAAACAACATGAAGAAAATACTAACTTACTCTAAAACTCGTTCCATTCATTCATTGCTCCAATACACGCATATTAGTTTATTAAAATCGATGACATCATATAGTTTGGGAAGGAAAAAAATGCACTGCATATATAATTAAAACTACAGAGGACAACAAAGATGGAAATTGCAACAACAACACCAATCGTATCTTCTTAAAATGGGACCACTTGTTGCTTTGTACTTCAATTGCTTTGTACCTAAAAGCCCCAAAATGACAATAACACAAACGGGGCTATAGATTTTCTTCCTTCGACTAAATGCAAGCAAAATTATGAGTCAGTCTCCACACAAGCCTATTAACAGAGGCTGGTACTTGTACCTCCTAGTTCGATGTAATAGAGTTGGCCGGTGACGGAATCTCGCCATTGATGGGCTAGGGGTTTGACGATAAAAACCTATGTTAATGTTTGATATTCGGAGAAGGGGAAGAAGACAAAAAAAAGAGATGTCAATTTATGAAGTGGCCTTTTATATTAAAATATATCATTAAAATTACTTTTTATTGAAATATAATTCTAAATGGCATTGTTGTAAATATCAAAGTAAAATCTAGGTTATGAGTCTTTTGTCAAAAGATATATGTCATTTTAGTAATTTTCTTTGTAAGGGTGTTATTCCAGTAATTAAATGTTAGATATGTGTTATTCTGAGTAATTTCTCATAATAATTGGTCCAATTCCCCAATTGAGATCTTGAATCCATGTTCCCTAAAAACTTCCTAGACCAATGTTTAATTTAGTTGAACTGAACTAAATCGCCTCTTTAAAAACCATCATCAAAACCTCACCTCTACTATTTTCGTTCAATCCCAATTTGATAAAATTGAAGCGTACACTTGGTCTATGTGGATTTGATCCGTAAATATTACAATTGATTGACTGTATACTTTCAGTTTAAGTTGTCTATACATTTAGGGTAAAATTTTTACTCGTATCAACTACAATTGCAAGAAACCTTACATAATTGTTTTGCAACTTAGGAGGACCTTGTTGATGTTCAAACTTTACAAAAGTGTAAGATGGACCATTCCAATGGAGCCTCAATCTTTTCGGGTAACTGTTGCTTAGATGCCACTAAGACCGGTGAGTCAGATGCAAAAACTTTGACATGATCGTCAAGAGTCTCACTAGATTACTTAGGAAAAATGCACAAAATCTTGAACTTTATCTGAAAATGTACATAAAAAACAATATCACAACTTGACAGAACTTACATACAATTAGGGTTGGGATTATTATTCGAGATCCGACCCGGGATCTGTTACTATCCGCTCTGAAAATTAAAATATCCGGAGAGTCCGGATCAAGATAAAAATAGTAAAATCTCTAATCCATGAAAAGATGATACGGATCCAAATAGTAAAATTTCAAGTTTCGGATATCCAGATCCAGATCCGGACCTATTAAATATATGAAAATAATATATTTAATACATTTATTTAGTTATTTTCCCAGAAAATTCTAAATTTATTTTAATTCTTTTTACAACATATCATATATATTTTGTAAATATACCATACAAAATTTAATTTAATAATAATTTTATGTTGATTTTCTATTTGCTTTTAGTTAGATTAATTATTTTAATTATTATTTTTGGATCCGGATCAAGATGCGGATATCCGGATTTTTGGTCGGATATTTGAAATCCGAATATCCAAGAGCCACAAATCCGGATCCCGATACTTTTACCACGGATCTGGATCCGGATACCAAGAAATTCCATGATATTTGGATCTGTCCCACCGCTAGCTACAATAAGGGGTGGGCAAACGAAAAATGAGACGAGAGTTCACGGGAACGAGATCTACAAAAATAGAAAAATATGTTTCATTTATGTTCCATTTAAAATTCGGGACGAGAATGGGATAGAAAAAGAAGGGACGAGAACGGTGAAAGTGTATTTTGTTAGAGTGTTAGAATACACAAGTTGAAGATGTATCCGGTCTGAGGCATATTATGTGTCACTCAAGAAGTACCTGAGGAAGCAACTTTGGAATAGCTGATATGGATCAAGATGGATGAGTTGGACAAACGAAGATAGTCGATGAGCTAAATGACTCAGAGTTTTCTAGAAGCGTGGAGGATCAACTTGTAAGCGATCCACATCCTGAAAAATTCAAGCTAATCCCTCAGAGACAATCAAGGAATTGGATAACAATGAAATAGAGATTTGGTATTACCTCTAATTGAAGATCACGTTTAGGGTTTGCCATCTGCCTATTGTGTATAAATAATGGGGCTTAAGCTTCATAGAGCTTTAACCCCATTACGATTTGGAGAAAACTCCCTAGCAAATGGTTTTGGGGGTTCTTGTAAGATAAAAAAAATATAGGGGCTAAGAGTTTTTCTTGAGTTGTTCTTGGATCATGTTTAGATCCTTGAACAAGTGAAGCTAGACATATTGTTTTAGGTGAAACTTGTAAGTGCATCTAAGATATTTTCTAGCAATACATTCTTGTGAAGAAACCCTTTGTGCCAAGTTTTGTGTCACTTTCTGTCTTACTCGTAGTTCTCGCATTGCAAACGATTTGGGAATTTCCACGAAATAACTGATCACAAAACATTAGATTAAAGCGATGTTGCAAATTGCAAACATTTATTTAACATGCTATTTTTAGTTCCTCAAAAGCATGATCAAATTTTTTAGAAAAGAAACAATCAATTGTATTCCATAAAAATTAAATAGTCTAAAAATATGTAGCTAATCTTCTCTCTCCTATCATTCTAGGAGAATAAGAAACTTAATTACTTTTGTAATATATGACATAAAATATATTATATGATCTTATAATGAATAAATATAAAATATAATTTAATAATTTTATTTATCTCAAACCGTATTTAGGGAATTCATGTTCTTGTCCCATTTTTTTATCAGATTTTGAAAGGTTCTCCCATATGGGAAGACGAAAAATATATTTTAGGAAACGGATTGAAAGAGAGCTTTCTAGAGCATATGTGTAGTTGTTCCAACACGTGGAAGAAAGTGATAAAAGGCTTTGTGAGGCGTTGTGGCCTTGTTTCAAAGAGAAGCCCATGAGGAGCTTAGGGTTTGCTCATGGTGTATAAATAGAACGTGGTGGTGAAAGAAAAAAGCACGAGCCTAGGGTTCTATTATGGGAAAAGATTGCAGCCGTTGAGAAGATGTTGCACCTGTGCTGCAATTTGGTGTCGTGTTGATACATGTCTTCATAGGTTGTCCATGTAGAAAAAAGTGATAGTATGCCATATAGCAATTGTAGGTTGCAGCCTTTTCTAGTGGATTGATTCTAGACTTGGTCCCGGGGATGTAGAAAACGAACCTCGTAAAAAACTCTATGTGTTCTTTAATTTATGCTCGTACATAATCGCAACATAGACAAATATAAAGATCTAGCCATGCACCGCTTTTTCAATTGGTATATGAGCGAGACTCGATAGAGATCTATTCTTATTTTTGGGTATGATCCTAGATTTGGTATTGGTGGTAAGGATTGTAGATTAAAAGTATGAGATTAGGGATCCTTGTTGGAAGAAGGGTGGAGATTCGTTTTGGGATTCACAACCCTATGGAGATAGAAATGATGATTCAAGGAAGTGGAGAAGACAAGGATAAGCTGAACAAAGATGGCCGCTGCGACAAGCAACCTCGACGACTATTTTTACAGCAGACTAGAAAGAACCAGAAAATGATCGAAATACTGGTGAAAAGATGACAAAGCGAGCTTTCCACAGGACCAAATGGAGTTCAATTCTGACGTGAATTACAGAAGTTATGAGTATTTATTTGTGTTTAAATCTGCAGAAAAACATGTAAGTCAGTGCGTGAGGAGCCAACTTCAAAGACACATTCCTGACGACTCTGGTAGATTCATGCCATAATTAAGGTGTTTACAGAAAGATTTCACTGCAATGAAGATATGGAAACTTATGGCTTGCAAATCACAGTTATAATCCATCAGTAAAAGTTGGTGACATTTGGCAAATAATCATCTGAAAGGTGGAGTACAAAAACTGCACCAGAAGTTTGAACATGATAGGGAATGTTGGAACACGACGAAGAACAAAGGTAGTTTCAGAAAAAAAATGTTTTTAGAATTCACAAAGGAAGAGAGTGTGATATAGGTCCTTGTACCTTGATTAACTTGAGAGGTTTTGAATGAATGTGGCACCCAAGCAAGGGGAGATTAATGTGCGGAAGCATCTCAACAACTTTCGATGGAGAGCATAAAGAAGTGAGTATGAGAAAAGTTCTAATGCTACCACTGAGGAGGAGTTAAATGCTGATTCTAGAGAGTATGAGGATGAGCTTGGATGCAAATATTCAGTCAAAAAAGGGGAAAATGAAAGAGAGGTTTCTAGAGCATCAGAATACAACCTGCTGAAACATATGTGTAGTTGGTCCAACACGTGGAAGAAAGTAATCAAAGTCTTTGTGAGGCTTCGTAACCTTGTTTCAAAGAGAAGCCCCATGAGGAGCTTAGGGTTTGCTCGTGGTGTAAAAATAGAACGTGGTGGTAAAAGAAAAAAAAGCACGCGCCTAGGATTCTATTGTGAGATACACACATATGTGAGGCGTCGTCCCATCATACATGGTTAGATCTGTTGATGGTGAAGTCAGTGAAGAATGCACCCGCTGAGAAGTCGGTGCACAGGTGCTGCTGGTTGGTGTCATGTTGATACCTTTCTTCATAGGTTGTCCATGTAGAAAAGAGTGGTGGTATGCCATATAGCAATTGTAGGTTGCAGCCTGTTCTAGTGGATTGATTCCGGATTTGGCCCCGGGGATGTAGGAAACAAACCTCGTGAAAAAACTTTGTGTTCTTTAATTTATACTCATACATACTTGATGTTCCCTAAAAGAGAATGCATAGAGTTTTAATAATATATAAACCCTAATCGCAAGTGCACAGTTGAAAATTATACTATTTAGGGGTCGATCCACATGAGACTATGTTGTTATGTTACAAACCTAAATGATGTAGAATAAGCTAAGAGAAAATATATTTGGTTTTGGGGTTTCTGTAAAACGTGATGAATGAAACAAAAGCAATAAGATAAATAAAAGGATAGATAAATCAAAACACGCGAGATAAAAGAAATCTTAAGAACATATGCAACTTAAATTACACCGGTTTTAAAGAATTGAAACTAGTGGTCTTTTAAAACTAAATAAAAAGTGTAAGATATGCAACATAGAACCTTTAGAATGACTTTAAATCTAACATACAACTATTCTAACATGTTATTGAACATGTAGAAGCTAGAATAGATGATAAAACATAGTAAATTTGTGACTCCAGAGAAGGTCTAGGATGATTCTTCTCTTAGATTGAATGTTGAGAAGATATGGATCATTCATCGCTCCTTAACAAGACATATTAATGAAGAACAAGGAGAGAAAAAAAAATACATGTTTTTATTAATGATTACTGTGATGCCTAGGGCTGCTTCTTCTCTCAAAGGAGGCTAAAATCAAGTATGTATAGTGATACAAGAGGTTCTAGGTCGGCAAAACTTCTAGGGTTTTACTTTAGACGAAAACGTCTTTTTGTTCGAAACTGATCCAAACACCGGACAAAGACACTGGAAAAAATCACGTGTCCAGTGTCTGGGCCATATGTGTTCCTTGTGTCCAGGACTGGTCATAGACACCGGACCGCGAGTCCGATCGGTGTGTAGGGCAATTCTACACTTGCTTCATTTCCGAGGCAATTTGACATGTCTTCAGTAGATCAAGTATATCTTCTAAACCTCAACTCCAAATGATGTAATTACATCCCTACCTACGATAAGGTTCTTTAAGCTCTTTAGAAGAGCATAATTCCTGGAATGAAGATGTAGAATTTCTAGAAAGATTAAACTCTTGAACAAAGCTACCAAAACTCAGCTCAGTCTCCAGGACACGAATGTGACCTTGGATGAAGACATTAAAACTTTTTACCGATATGAGCATATGAAAGCTTACCTTGCAACTCAAAAGCTTATGGTTCCAAGTTTATAGTATTATCAACAGGTTGAAACGCTGTAGACTTTTGTAGGTGTTCCAGTTTCTCCAAAGTTATGTCTAACAAGTTTTCTGGCTTTCTATAGGCTTTCACTCCTTGTTCTGTGAGACTTCTGCGTTAAGTACATGTTGATCAAGAATATGAGAAGTCTTGAAAAAAATGGCTTCTCAACAGGACATCATAATAAGAAGGATTATATTCACCAAAACAAAAGCTACATGTACAACAAAGTACCGCCTTAAGTAACATGGTTTGCAAGAATCACCTCAAAATTGTCGAGCATCCATCCAATTCAGAATTATTTGCATATAAATTACCTTTTGTATGGCCAATTTGTTGTTTTTTAGCATGTTGGCTTCATCGACTCCCACGTTGTCTATTCAAAAGGGGCATATTCTTTTCCACACCGCTGGGCATAACAGACTCTCGTGCAGTAGTTTTGACTAGGTTGATCAATCTTTGTAGTTGGGGAAGATGGTCGATATGCATTTGGAGTCCCATTTTTTCTAATAGAGGAAACTGACAAAGAACCAGCAGATGCAAATGGATGCAAATGGATCTTTACCCATATTTTCAAAAATATTTCCACCAAAATCCATCTCTTAATTCACGTTTAATAGCTCCCATAAGTGATTATCAAGAAACATGAGATGGTACATGAATTAGATCGCTGGAAGACGAATATTCTTTTCAGACTGTTTTCCACCAGAGTGTTCTTTTCTAGTAGGACGGTGTAAAGGATTATCTAGAAAAATACGATCGTCGTTTTATTTTTGTTTTTTCCAGTGGTTTGGCAATCATCGCTCTTCTGGAGCTCAAAATTTTAGTTACAAGCATACTACATGAAGCTAAGATCTGCTGGTGCACTATGCTTGTCACTAAAATTTTGAGCTCCAGAAGAGCGATGATTGCCAAACCACTGAAAAAAAACAAAAATAAAACGGCGATAGTATTTTTCTTATTTGAATCCAGCTTAGATTTTTCCCGAAATTATACGTAACAAGTCATTGCTAGGCTTTATGTTTCCCAGGAAGTAATTATTTTTGAGGAAAAAAACAATGTAATGCCTACCAAGTAAACATAATAAGCATTACATGTCTCCATCTACCAATGCCACAAAACCAATGTAGTCATACTTAGTTAATTAAAAAATATATCTGAAAACAATACTAAAGAGTATCGTACCATGATATTCCATATGTATAAAAACAAAACAAGGCAAGTCAGCTATAGAACACGCTATGATGAAAGCAACATGATAAAGTACAATTCATGAAACATACCTTCTTTTCTTTTTTTCACGGTTGCCACAACTTTGCTAATATTTGATCCACAAGCCTGGGCGGAAGAATTCTTCCAACTTTTCATCAATATTTATTTAGACATGTTGTCTCCAACAATGCGAAACTCTTTGTTGGGACCTGCGCTAACAGACAACAAAAAAAAAAAAACATTTCTAGGTGAATATAGTTAATACATTACATGAAACTTGAAAACAATCACAAAGATTCAAAAGTCGAATTTAATGCAAAATCCTCGAAAGGAGAAGCATTTTGAGATCAATTTGTTTAGATGTCACTCGCATAATTTTTCTCATTTTATTTTACTTAATAATTAGTAATATTATACTACTATCCAAACACTTTATTTCCTACTATACTAATATCCAAACACTTTCTTGTGGCCTACTGTCCAAACTAGGCCTGGGCATATTTATCGAAACCAAAAACCGAACCCGAAACCAACCCGAAAAAATCGGGTTCGGTTCGGTTCGGTTTATAGTCAAAACCCGTTCGGTTTCCAAAGGGTTCGGGTTTCGGGTTCGATTTCGGGTTTACCCGAATTAATTTCGGTTTCCCGAATAAACCGAAATTTATAATTTTTTTTTTTTGTGGTCAAATTCGAAATTTATATATTATATACAAAAATTTGTGGGTTATTTAGGATCGGATTCGGTTTATTCGGGTAATTTTGGGTAATTTTTGGTTTATTTTTGGGTAATTCGGGTTTTTCGGGTAATTTTCGGTTTATTCGGGTTTTTTGGGTTCAAAAACCGAAATTAACCGAATCCGAATAAATTTCGGTTAATTTCGGTTTTCAATCCCAAAACCGAAAACCGAACCGAACCCGACCCTAACCGAACCGAATCCGAACCGAATTTTTACAAAACCCGAATGGTTTATAGATTCATAAACCCGAAAACCCGAAAACCGAACTACCCAAACCGAAAACCGATCGGTTAACCGAATGCCCAGGCCTAGTCCAAACACTCTATTTTCCACTATACTTATATCCATTTATATATAAAATTATAATAACTCACCATACCAATTGAAACACCCGGTTCCTTTTTTTTCTATTACTAATTCTCAAGTAACCAACAATCAAAAATAAACCAGCCGAAGACAATACACCATTCAACAACAATACTAGAACAATTCCAGATTCACTAGCAACCTAACCAGCAATCCTAAACAGCAGTTCTAACTCTTCGATGGCAACAAATCCCTATCTCGACAATAGTTAACGATGACAACGTGGAAGACGGAGGCAAAACAGATCGACCAGGCTCCAGCTCTGGCAAGAGAACGGCGGGAATTGCAGATCGGAGAAGATGAAGACAACAAAAAATATGTATATTTTCCACACAAAAAAAAAATTGTTTTTTTGTTTTTACCTTGTTACTTCAGGAAAAAGTGGTTGGGTAAAAATAAAAGAAAGAAAGAAAGAGGCATATTTATACTTGGAGGATTTCCTAAAACCCCTAGGTTTTTAGGAAAAATTCCATAAATTCTCCTAACAGGCCTCAAAGTTCAATAAAGCAAAGCATGACAGTCTCTTCAGTCTGCTAAACTTTTTTTAATAACAGAAGCAAGTCCAGGAAAACACGATTGCATCGGCTCAACATGGAATAACTGCAACCTCCCGAGTTCGATGACAAGACGTCAACGCATGGCTGCTTCATAGTCCATCACATCAATCTCAGACTTCAACAGCTTATACCATGGCATCATCATAACTCGATGCTGCAAGCAGAGGGGCTAACTATAGGGGTCGGACAATTCTGTAAAAACCCTGAAGAAATCATGAGCAGACTTGTAAAAGTCCAATTTAGAGTTAGGCCAATAATGATATTAAGATTATATTAAAATAGATTTGATAATAATATGGGCTTAAAAGCTATTTAGTTGCTTATGGGTCAGACCCAAATCTATTACTTAGCCTAGATTAGAAAAGTAATATATATTTCATTGTATTCACCCAGAATAAGGGATCCAAGTCTTAACATCTTTATGCATTGTGGTTTACTCAGAAGTCTCGCATTTCCTCTAAAACTCTTACAAATACAATTGTGCAAGTTACAACTCTTACAGTCGGTGTGGGTGATCCATATTTGGCAGTTTCGACCAAAAAGACGTTTTTGCCCGAAGTGAAGCCTTAGAAGATCATAAACCTATATATACTTGTTTTTAGCCTCTTGTTTAGGGTGTGCCGAAAATATAAACACTTTTATTCATTGAATGAAACCACCACGCCACCCTTTGAGGGATTCATCATAGACTTGTATTTTATGAGCTTTTGGTGGATGATCTCGCTTTGTACTTCGATATAGAGAAGAATCTTTTATCCCTTACTCTTTTAATAAAGTTTATCATCATGAATTCATCATATCTTTGTTGTTTTTCGTACACCATGTTTGAGTAATTCACTTGTTAGTTTTTAGGTTTTCAATGAGTTTCATAATATGATAATTGATTGATGATTATTTAGGGATATCTATAGAGTCTTCATCTTTATTTATACTCTAGGCATGATTATTGTACCCCGCATTTAGTAATTTGATCTTAGGTTAATATATTCTCCAAAAGTTTTATAATGCATGAACTATTATACGATGAGCCAAGCGTCTTAACTAAGGAGTTTGGTGAACTTTATCAGAACTTGAACATTTATTGCATGTTTTCACTTTGTAATAACCATCGAAAGTTGAGTCTATTAGGGTGATTAAACATAGTGGTTGAAGCCACAAAAGTGGAAAAGTTATACCTTCGTGTTCTGAGTTTTAGATGGCTCGGTATATCTTAAATCCCTAGATTAAATCATTCATTATTGTTGCACAATTCTCTGCGAATTACCTAATTCCTAACGTTTTTCTTTCATTGATTTTAGTTTTTATTTCATATTGCATCAGTGTTATTTCACAATCACACAAAAGACTAAAACAAATTTTGTTCTTGCTTTATTTTATTCATTACAATTCGTAGTGTGGTTAACAAGCTTTCGTGGATTAGATCCCTTATCTATACTAATTATGATTGATGTGCATTTGCATGAAGTTGGTTAAGTGGTTAAAACTTTTACCACATCAGCAAGTCAAGCATCAAAGCAACAGTGAGACAACAGAATAAAACATGACCAGTCGTTTCTTCATCATGCTACAGAGTTTGCACATCAACCCAATGTTGATTCCTCGAGATTGAAGCCTATCCACAACTACCATAGTACAACCAATCACTCTCCAGAGAAACATTCTTATCTTAAGAAGAGTTTCCAACTTCCAATTTTTTTGCTTCAAGGAAACCCTTACATGTTCAAGATGCATTCTTGGAGGATAAGGCACAAGACAAGGGCCAATATCCACTTTTTCCAGAGTATGAATCATTGTTGTTATAAGCCTATATGTCGCAATCATCAACCTGTCCCAATGGTATATTCAAATACGAGTAACTTCAGCGAGTTGGAAAAGGTCACAAAGCATACAATCTTACCATTTTCCATCTTGGGAAATCAAATCAACAACCGTAAGTTTTAAATCAAAGACTAATTGTTGAGTGATAGGAGCATGTGGACGATCATCCATGATCTAACTTTCTCACTATACTCTTGTTGATCTTCCATTACTTATCGATTTGATTAATCTTCTCTTTAGCAGCTCACTACCAAATAATATAATAAGCAAAGCATATGATGGATGGTATTCTTGACCACAATCCAAGAACTCATTCGAAGTAAAATATCTTCCCTTGTAGAGTTTGGGTAACAATGCCTTTGGTTCATTCATTATCTTCCACGCTTGCTTTGCAAGCAAAGCTTGGTGAAAATCACTAACATATTGCATCCCAATCCCACTGTTCTCCTTTGATTTTCACATCTCCTTCCAAGAAATTCAATGAATCTTATTTTTCTTATCACACGCATTCCACCAAAAATATGTCATTGCGCTTGTGATCTTTTGACATTGATGCTTGGAAAGCCTGAAACACGACAATGCGTGCACCGGGAGCACCAACGCAATATATTTAAGGAGTACATTCTTTCCTCAAGGAAAGCGTTTTGGCAAACCACCCATTAAGCCTCTTGATGAGCTTTTCTCCAATAAAAGCAAAAAGTTTATGATTCGATCCACTAAAGAATTCTGGAAGGCCAAGATATGATCCATCACCACCTTCTTTTTCAATACCCAATAATCCAGACATCACATGGCACATTATTGGATCAATATTTCTTCCAAATTAATTGCAAACTTAGAAAAATTAATCACTTGGCCATCCTTCATTCACTGTAGAATGGCAAAGAAATAGATTATCATTTGCCAATAAAAATTGTTGGATTGATGGACTCGTCCTAGAGATCTTCAAGTCGTGAACCTTATCCTCTTTTTCAGCTTTGTTCAATACATTCACCAGCGCTTCAGCACATATAATGAAAATAAATAGAGAGAGAGCGGATCTCCTTGTCTAAGTCCACTAGTAGACTTGAAATAACCATGAGTTGTGTTGTTCAAAAGAACTGTAGACGAAACCATTCTCACACAATATACAATCCATGTCAACCATTGGCCAATAAAACCTATTTGATAAAACAAATTCTCCAGTAAATGCCACTCCACACGGTCATAAGTGTAACATCCATTTCATAGACTATGAATCCATGACCAAGTGTTAGCCAATTTTTTTTTATCTTTCATTGCTCTCAAAATTTCTTTACATTGTTTACGATAAGATACAATATAATATACGCCTTGGGAAAGTCCTCGCCTTGTCTGCTGCTTCATCCCTCATTATCGTCTGCTCTATCCCTCATTGTCGTCCTTTGGTCCATATGTCCTACCCTTCGTTAATTTCCTACCAATCTAGTAAGGATGAGTATAAATACTTAGTAAGACGGTTGTTCTCATCTCACCACCTAACACTCATACACTACCCTTAACCCTTATAACCCCCACATGATGACCTTAGCACACATGTGACTTTTTCCTTTGTTTGGTCACTACGTGACCTTCACCATTTCCTCATTTCAAGTTTACCCTTGGTCTCCCTTTTATTGTGCCTCATAAGACACTACCCTCTTTTAGGTGACTACTAGGGTAAGGCAGCTTGTTGAACCTTCTCTAGTCGCCATTTTATTCCTCTTTAGGTGACAACTAGGGTAAGGCAGCCTGTTGAACTTTTCCTAGTCACCCCATTATTTCTGTTTCCCTTTTTTCTTTTTTTCCACCTTTAGTCTGCCCATCGGCTAGACTTTTTCACATATAACTCTCTGATCCCTTCCAATAATCATATGATGTAATTTAGTTTTCGTGCCATTATCTCAAGCCAAACACAAACAAGGCGGTACACATGCCCATATATACGCCCTATACAATATATAATTATGGTGGCCTTGTGAACTGCGTATTCTAACCATTTAATATGCGTTCTACTCTAGACACTCTTACGGTTCACAAGCAATATTTATACTCCATTTTACCCTAGTTTTTAATATCTTTATGTTCTTTAACAGTAGCCAAAGCATTTCACACAATACATTTGCCATGTATGGTCGGCCGCATGTACATATGACTAGGAGGCACCATTGATCCCATTAGATGCGTCATCGGTGCCTCGTAATGGTCATCGAGCAAAAATAACTACGATATGCGCAAACGAGGTAGAACTACTGATTCGATTCTTAAATCCTAAAATCACTACATCACTAGGGTTTTTGAGTACAGAGAAGAAGAGAGAAGTGTTTTAAGAGACGGGAAAAAAAAGAAGATTTTGGAAAAGGAAACGAGGGTTTATTGTCATGCGTCAAAAGGGTAGAAAAAGTTGGTTATAAAAAACCCACAATGATCATTTTACCTTTATAGAAAATTCAAAAGAGAAGCGAGTATTGCAAAATTTCTAAAGAGTTAATACTAACTAGAAATTTCCCTTTTCCTATTAGTAAATGTACATTTCTTATTCAGAAGTTAGGACATACTATGAGTGAAGAAAACGGATTATCAGTTTAATCGGAGTTTCTTAGAATTAACCTATAGACCCTTAATAAAATAACAACAACAAAATTTATTGAAAGGGCTTCTTCATGTAATTGAAAAAAAAAACAGAAGAGAAGAGATTTACTAAGAAGAAACACCAACTATAAAAGTAGATGCATTACAGAGAATGGAGATACCACCCGATCCGAGCATCCACATATCCCGATCTGCCAAGTAGACGCATCTTGGACAAATCAAGGGCCCACTAGCGGTCTCGGATGGTGTCTCACTGAGGTCAAACACACACCGGCAAGCAGGGATGTCGAAGAAGTCTTTCAGCATTACATGCAGAGTTCGAGGGACTCCTCTGGGCAATGGATTGTCTTATTCAACATCGTATACTTAGGGCCCGATTTGAGACGGATTGCTCAAACCTACTGACGATGACCGACGATCCGATAGATTGGCCAGCTTTCCAGTCTGAGTTAGATCACTTCGCAGAACTTAGAGAATATTTTATTTCTTTTCAGCTAGTTTATATTCCCCGTTCTTGTAATGACCGTGCCGATGCCCTTGCAAAAGCGGCACGAGCACGTAATCATTTATTTTCTAATGTAGATCTCGATGAGTCGGTAGAAAGTACCTAATGACGATGACCGACGATCCGATAGATTGGCCAGCTTTCCAGTCTGAGTTAGATCACTTCGCAGAACTTAGAGAACATTTTATTTTCTTTCAGCTAGTTTATATTCCCCGTTCTTGTAATGACCGTGTCGATGCCTTTGCAAAAGCGGCACGAGCACGTAATCATTTATTTTCTAATGTAGATATCGATAAGTCGGTAAAAAATACTCAATTTCAGGATGTTTCTACTGACCAAATGTGATCTAATATATGGAATTTGTTGGGAAAAAAAAAAAAAAAAGTAGATGCATTACCAGAAACCAAAGTTATTTCAATCAATGTGTAGCTTCTCTTCAAGTAAAACATTTATAAGAAAAAAAACTGTTTTGTTTATGCTATGTCAGATTCCTCTAGAGAGCATCCCATCCCATCATCATCCTCATAAGTACTGCTGTTGTATCCGGGCTCTGTTCTGCTCCCACCACAATCTTGCATTCGTTTCCCCAAACCTCTCGCGGCTACAACCACAACGAAAATGTTGCTAAGCGTTTGCTTTTGTAAAGGTTATTTCAAACACAGAAGTAATGTTTTCTTTTTTTTTTACCTGAAGCGAACGCGTCTAAGCTCGCGAGTCCCATCTGGTAAAACTCTGATTGTGATGTAGACACCAGCTTCGTCTTGTTCTACCCATTCTGTTTCAATGTCACTTGCATTACTTACAGAGAGCTCCCCTGAATGACCTGTTTCTTCTTCTTCTTCGTCTTCTTCTCCTTCCCTTGATGAGCTACTTCTTGCAGAACCATCAACCGATGATGTCTCGGTTTTGGTCCCATTTGTGCCAGAGAGTTTTGGAGTTGTAGCAAGACCAGCTGAATCGTGGAATCGACTTTGTGTTTGGGATGTCGGTAGGAGAGTGCCTTTTCCTCGAGGACATTCTTTGTTCAGAGGTGGAGTTGCAGGACTGTTCTTGCTTGACTGAATTCGTGAGCTCTGGTATACAAAATTGGTTCCACATAAAAACTAGTTAGACTTGAAAGAATCAAAGACTGGTGTTGATGAGAGGATTCATGAGTTCAAAAGCAAAGAATGAAGATATACCTCATCTTCAGATCTAGGAGGAGTTGGCAGCGGGACGCTCTGCTGATTGAACTGCTGCACATTATATAACTCCATGACCTTGTCGAAATTCTCCGCCCACCACTTCTGAGCTTGCCATTTATCGAACATCTCACGGCTGCAAGCAATACAAATTGAAAGAATTCAACTCAAGCATATTCAATATTGAATACGAAGACCCCAACGAAAAGAACAGTGTTATATTCAAGAAATATATCAATCCTTGAGGGCAGTGTCCCTCTTTGATGAGACCATGAAGAATGTTGGTTAGATCATCCTGGCCTAATAGATGTCAACTAATTTGTACTAAACTCAGCAAACCCTTCCCCACACAAATGTCCTTGGGGAATCCATTTAAGTTCTGCATCGGATTCAACTACCGAAATATAACCCACATCTCAAAAACCTTTCTTGGCAAAAGGATGTACAGATTCTCATAATTACAACAAATGTTTGGGGACCACTTCAACTGATAAGTAAAATGCAAGCAGCAACAGTTTCCAACACAGAAATCTCACAAAATAATATCCTTAATATCAGCTCTACTTCCTATAGCTGTCGCCAAGAAACCCACATTTCTATTTCCAAAATCAGATCAAAAACATTATGGATTAGGTCATTTCAGTTGGACAAACAAATATCATCTTGATCCATATCAAGAACTCAACTTTTATTTTGTGATAATGCTAAACAGTTAAATTACCTGAACCGAATACGCTTGAGATCATTCCCTCCCTCGGACAATGATACGAATGTGATGAGTACACCAGGCTCCACTTGAGCAACCCATTCCTTAGGCTCATCCTCTTCCTCCATGAACACTGTGGACTCTGTCCTGCCACTCAAGGACTCAGGTGTTCCTTCTCCACTCAAAAGCCCTTTCAACCTCGACTCCATTTCCTTCCCGAGAATCTTCGGTGTTGAGTTTCCGCTCCCTGCTCTCTTATACGCATAGCGAAACCTCCCAGAATCCGAAGCAGCATCAGAATCAGCGTAGTTTCCGTTATGATTCCGGTTTGACGACCCTGAACACGGTTTGCAGCTTTTGTAAGCACCTGATGCTTTTACTGCCATGTCTTTTATCTGGAGATTCACAGAGAAAATAAAATCTAAAAGTCACGGACTAAATTTGGCAAAAAATATTCCCATTTCGTTGAAAGCTTCAGAAACCAAAGAGTACGCACAAGAATTTGACTGTTCATTTGCACTTAGCTCCAAAACAGAAACCAACAAAGACCCAAAAATGGTCCCTTTTAGTTTTTGTTTTCACACTAAGCTTGTGAAAGTGACACAGAGGAAGAATTTTCTCTACCTGTGACGTCAGTGACTTGACCGCTTGCTTAGACCTGGGCGTTCCGATAACTCTGTCTTCTTCTTCATCTTCTTCTTGCTTCTTAGATCCACCATTGCTGGTATTTAGTTGCTTCGAACAAGCTATACAAGTCAGCATCTTTCAATTCGACCTGAGAATCAAGGAGCAAACCCAAATCATTATTCTCAGCAAAAAAAAAACGATCAAATCGAAACCCTTTACAAAAAAAAAAGAAAAGAGTAGTAATCATTTGTACCTTTATGCGACAGTAATTGCGCACTATCACTTCACTGGCTAAACAAATCGATTGCTTTTCTCTCTGCCAAGAGATTTCAAAGACTGAAATGACGGCAAGCGAAGGAGGAGAAGAAAACCGTTACAGAAGCGAGAAATTAGGGCACAGGATCTGCAGATCAGATCTAGAAACGATATTGCATTAAAAACTCTCTCTTTCTCTTTCTGGGTCCTCCGTTCTCTGCGGCCTGAAGTCTTGACAGAGAGATTGAGTGAGAGTCACTCTTGAACGCTTTCTGAAATCCCAAGCTGAATGCAATAAAGCTACGATTTTTAGTGAGAAAGAAGTGAAGGAGAGAGAAAGAGAGGGGCTTTGAGATTTGGGCTTTGAGATCGTCGGACACTGCGAAAGTTTTGCGCACAAGTGGTGTTTTGTGTTCCTATATTAACAATGCTCTATTCTTTCTTCTTCTCTTTTTTATATCTTTTATTACAATCCAAAAACACTACTGGTTATTTTCAGATTTTTTCTTTTTTCTTTTTCAACTTTGGTATAATGGACTGTTAATAAAAACGTAGATTCTTATTGGTAACCAACAGAATAGTTCTACAGCTTTATTTGCTGCTTTGTATCCGAAACTTGTCAAGTTTTATTTATGTTTAGCTCTTTTTAAAAGTCTATTTATGTTTTACTTATAATATTAATTTCATTGATTATTATTATTTTTAGTTAAATTCTTAATTTTCAAATACTATGCATTTGAAAACACATTTTTCAAATATATATTGAAGCACATTCTAGAACCGGTCCTACTTTTTAATATAATGCAGGCTTAAAAACTGTAAATTCATGTTTTGTTTTGGACTTAAAGTCCATCATAACTATGATCAAAAAAATATATATGAAAAAAAGAAATACAGAAAAATAATTTTAAATACAATATTATTATATTTTACAATTTGGGAGTGTGGAACAAAACGGACCAAGGAAATTCAAATGTTATTTTCTTTATCTCATCCCTCTCTAAATTTGTTTTCTTTATTTTTTTTTCTTTTCCGTTACTTGCTTTTTCTAATGTTCTATTCAGCAACAAATAAAATGATTGGCTTTTTAGGTTTTTTCATAAATAATGATGCCTTGCAGAATATCCACGGCGTGATCAGAGATTGACACGTGCACTGTTGAGGGATTTCAGCTGTCGATTTTGCACCCAATAAAAGAAAAAGAAACAAAAAAAGAAACCGATTAAAGAAAATAGAGAGTAAAACATGAATTTGTTACCTCTCAATTTTATCCATAACAGCTGTTTCAAAATTTAATTCAGTGAAATTTAGGAAATGTATAACATAATAGTCATTGGCCAACGTTACTATTATTTATATTTCAAATTCATTCAACATTTAATACTTTATATACTTTATAGGCAACATTAAATTAATTGCATTCGAATAAAATGCAAATCCAATACGTATATATGTCAGATGGTCACAGAAGCACCGTGAAGCAACGGGCGAGAATTAACTACACTGTGGAATTTGTTACAAACTTATTCTTTAATAAAACAGAAAATAAATTTTCTAGTTTAGTTTTTATCATAGAGATATTTCTAGTTTTACCCTTTATTTCTTCTTATTTCCTCTTTTTTGTTTACTACGACGACTGTGAAGGTGAAAAAAAAGCTATAAACATTACTGAAATTTACTCTCTATTTAGAATGAATAATGAAAAAACGTTTTACAAGGATCTTATATACACACTCAAAAGAACAATCCAGAATAGAAAGACAATTAAAGCTCATCATCCATCGATTACAGATTTGTGTAACGATCTAGCTTCAGTGCTCTATTCTTCTCTTTAAAACAAAGTTGTTGTGGTCGTTGTGGGCTCGTCGTGTGGGCCAAGTGTCTATGTTTCGTGGGTGGACAAAACACTTCAAGTTTGGTTCGAAGATCAATAAACGAATGGCGTGGAAGAGGTTTGGTGAAGACAACGGCGAGATGTAGAGTAGCAGGAATGTGACGCGTTTTGATGAATCCCAAAGCGACCTATTCTCGGATATAGTGATAATCACGATCAAAATGCTTAGACAAATTGTGAAGAGCAAGATTCGCAGAGAGGTAAACCGCAAACACGTTGTCGCAGCGAAGATGGTTGGTTGAGATTGAGGAATGCCAAGATCACGAAGAAGACCCGATAACCATGTGATTTCTAGAGCAATAGCGGTGAGTGCTTTGTATTCCGCCTCTGTTGACGAATGAGAAACAGACGATTGCCGTTTTGCAGACCAACATAGCAAGTTCGAACCCAATAAAACACAAAATCCAGTAGTAGATAGCCTTGTTTCTTTACAACCGGCCCAATCGCTATCACATAAAGCATAGAGAGTGAGATGGTCATTTTTCTTAATAGGGTTACCCAGAGAAAGCGTTCCTTTGATGTAGCGGAGAATTCTCTTATGTAACTTGAAATCCGAGATGGTGGGAGAATGCATTCGTTGACAAATGAAGTTCACAGTATATTGAATATCGGATCTTGTAATGGTTAGATATTGTAACTTCCCATCAAGACTCCAAAAGTAAGTTGGTTCCGAGAAGGGCTCTAAATTCAGGTTGTCCAAGTGTTGAGAAAGATGCGTTGATACCGGTTTACAATCAGACATCCTAGCTCGGTGTAATATATGAGATGCATAGGCCTTTTAATGTAGGAAGAGACCGCTACTTTAAGCTTCAACCTAAACTCCAAGAAAGTAATGAGGAGAGCCAAGATCCTTCATAGAGAATCTGTTACTGAGGGAATCAAGAAGTTGGCCAAGCAATGTTTGATTGTAGAAAAATATTGTCAACATATAGTAGAAGAACAAGAGACGTACCATTTCGTCGATAAACAAACAACGAAGGATCCGAGGTGCTACATTAAAAGCCAAAGTCAATAAGAAACTCACTGAAAGTGTCAAACCATGCCTTCGGCGCTTTTTTACGACCATAGAGAGCTTTAGTTAAACGGTACACATGATCAAGTTTTTCCGGGTCAATAAATCCAGTAGGTTGAAACATGAACACCGGTTCTTGTAATTCCCCATCTAAAAATGCACTGGAAACATCTAATTATTTGATCGGCCATTCATTAGTCGTGGCGACAGTGGGAACAAGACGGATAGTAGCTGTCTGAACCACAGGGCTAAATGTTTCAAAATAATCCACACCTTCTTATTGATCAAAACCTTTTGCAACCAAATGAGCCTTGAGTTTATCTAAGTCTCCATCACGCTTGAGCTTCGTCATAAAGACCCATTTGTTGCTTATATTCATGTTTGCAGTTGGAGGGACAAGAGTTCAAGTATTAAGCATGTGAATTCATACCATTTCCTCAAGAACGGCCGCATTCCAACCATGATGCTTCATGGCTGTAGTAATAGTTTCAGGTTCATCAGAAATTTAGAGATCAAATTAGCATACCAGGGATTTGGTTTACGAGTTCTAACTTTAGCTCTTATGATCATCGTATGATCATTGACAGGAAGAGCTGAAACATAAGTAGATGCGGCTACATTGTATTTTTCAGGCAACTCAAAATTTTCGACATGAGACTCAGACGGAGAATTCTCACTAGAAGAAGACTCATTAGAGTCAACTGAATTTGCACTAGTGGATAACTTAGAGGATAAATGAGATGTAACTTCAGGTGTTTCAGGAACAGTTCCATAAACATCTTCTTCTGAGCTACTTGGTTTAGGAAGCAACTTGATTAAAGCAACTTGAGGCACAAAAGATATCGGTTTAGGAATTTGCCAAGCTTAATGCAAAGGAAACTTGTACTTTAGAACTATATGATTGAATTTATCCTTAAAAGGGAGATTTCCTCCATCAAAAATAACGTGTCGAGAAATATAGATTTTGTCGGTCGGTGGATATAAACAGAGATGTCCTTTATATTGGTTGTTGTACCCGAGAAACACGCACTAGAGAAATATTTGATCAAACTTATGTTGCGTCATAGCTCGTAGACATGGATAACACGCAGAACCAAAAACTCGAAGAAATGTATAATCAGCTTTAAGATTAAACAAGATTTCATAGGGGCTTACATTGTTTAAGACTGAAGAAGGTAGAAGATTACTGAGATAAGCAGCCGTATAGAATGCCTCAGCCTAGAACTTGAGAGGTGTGTGGCTATGAAACATCATAGATAATTCCAACTCAACAAGATGTCGATGTTTCCTTTCTGCTAAGCCGTTTTTTTGCGGAGTATATGGACACAAAATTCGGTAAAGAATAACATTATTAATAAGATGTTTCTTGAAATTATTGCTTATAAATTCACCTCTCCCATCACTCTGACACTCTTTGATCTTTACATTTAGTTGATTCTCAACTTATTTTTAAAAGGATTTAAAAACCGTAAAGAACTCAGACTTAGCCCTTAGAGGAAAGAACTGAGAGAAATCATCAATGAAAACGGCATGATATTTGAATCCCTGATTCGATATAATAAGTAACGAACCCCAAAGATCATAATGTATTATATCAAGAGGATTTAAAACACGAAAATTTGAAGAAACAAATTGTAATCTTGCGTTTTTTCCCATATGACAAGGCTCACAAATCAGAAAGAGACTGCTCTTATTCACTTGAATAACCTTGCTTGTTTGTAATTGATGAAGATATTGATGTTGGTATGTCCGAGTCGATGATGCCAAGTATCTTCACTGGCTGAACATTGACGATTAGAGTATAAAGCAACAAAATATTGATTCTCCAACACATAGAGTCCATTACTTCGAGGACCCTTGGACACCACTTTCTGAGTAATTCAACCGATTATACAAACCTTGTTAACTTCAAAATAAACGCCAAAGGGATAATCGTCACACAATTTTGCCACAGAGAGAAGAGATTTTTGTATAGAAGGATACACTAGAACTTCATTCAAGGGAATTGTACCTTTGGAGGAAGGTAATGTTCAAGATCCAACATGAGTTATGGGGAGATACGTTCCATCACCAACCAGAACCGTATATGTGCTGTCATATGGTATTATGGTCTGCAGAGCATTGGTTACGGTGTGACATGGGCATAAGCCCCAGAGTCAGGATACCATTTTTTATCGGATTCATCAGAGACATGAAGTGACGAGAAAGCTTTATTAGATACCTCATTGTTATGATTTTTTTTCGTACCTATTGTAGCACTTAATCGCAGTATGGCCGATATGTCCACATATTTGGCATATAGGTCTCTGTCCAGATAACAGAGAAGATGGCAATTGATGCTGAGGGAAACCTCTACCTCGTGTAGAATAATATATTTTCCTCTGTTTTAACCATAGTAACCTCTTCCTCTATGATTTGAGTTGTAAGGTAGTGGTCAAGATTCAAACCTCTTTGTGTTAAATGCAAGGTGAGGTATGACATATATTGTATCTTCATATGATTGGAGTTTGCTATCAAAAATTTGAACATCAGAAACAACATCATTAAACGTTAGAAAAGGTAGTTTGCTCAAAGAGATTTGGATGACTATTGTGATGGGATCATATTCACGACCTAAACCATTGAGAAAACCAAAAATATTCATAGATTCATCAATGGGCTTACCAATGGAGCTTAAGGAGTCACATATAGTTTTGAACTCGCGGTAGTAGTTGAAGTCTCTAGCAAAGAGAGAATTCTCTGGTGATGCTGTTCTTGTTGAAGTTTTGATCGAAAGAAAGCCAAATCAGTCTACAGTTTTCCAGACTATGCACGTGACCAAGGACTTCTTTTGAAAGTGTCCCAAACAACCATGACAAGACAAGCTGATCGGTACAGAACCAAGACTCAAACTAAGGATTTGGGGTTTCGGTGTTAACATCACCGTTGATGACAGAATGAGACGGGGCTAGAGCAGTGATGGCTCCATTGACAAAATCTATAAGTTTTTGGCTCGAAAGGAGATATTCAAACTGTGCTTTCCATAATAGATAGTTGTTGTCGTTAAGCTTGAGAGTGACTGAGCTTGAAACATAGACATTATTCGGGAAAGGATATGAGGTCGCCATTGGTATACCTGTTAAGATTACAAGGGCTCTGATACCATGAAGGTGAAAAGAAAGCTATAAACGTTACTGAAATTTACTTTAATTTAGAATGAATAATGAAAAATCGTTTTATAAGGATCTTATATACCACTCAAGAGAATAATCCAGAACATAAAGACAATTAAAGCTTATCCTACATCTGTTATAGACTTGTGTAACGATCCAGCTTCAGTGCTCTATTCTTCTCCTTAAAACAGAGTTGTTGTGGTCGTTGTGAGCTCGTCGTGTTGGTATTGTATCTGACACCTAGCTTTGAGAGTATCGTAGACTTTGTTCCTATTTTGAAGCATAAATTTTTTATTTTAGTAATGATTGAAAAAGTTTTTTTTTTAATTTTGAAAAGCTTGTCATAGCTTTGTGCAAAGAGGAAAGATAGGTTTTTAAGTTTTTTGAGTGATTGAAAGCAGGAGTTTTTGGGAGAGTTCAGTGAGCTTGTTAATTTTGTTTTGAATCTAAGGTAAAATGTTTAATTTTCCATTTCTCTACACAAGAAAATGGGAATTTAGTGGTGAACTAACAAAAAATGTTGTAAGGTAGGATTGAGTCGCCAATTGCCTTATCTTTGAGACAGTTTGTCGCCTGAAAAGAACCAATTGGGATACGAGTCATGGGTTATGGGCAATCGCGTGGTATTCAAACCATTATGGATGCTTGTGGAAGAGGAACGAACCATTATCCGTGAATCATCATTTGGGAAATTTGTGAGCATTGCCGATAAACTAGCATACTTCGGGAGATTTGAGTGTTTTTTAAAATTTCTCGACAGCTTAAGGTTGACAAGAAGCACGAGATTTAGTTTTTGTATATTGGGCATCCAATTAGGCTTTCAATAAGGGAGTTTGCAATTGTGACTGGTTTGCCATGTGAGAAGTTTCCCAAAAAGTCTAAGAAGAGATTGTCGTACAATATATTGGAGATCCCCTACTGGTCGTCGCTTTTTGAGAAGTTGGAGTCCGTATCTGTTGCTTTGGTGGTGAAGATGTTGGGGAGGAAGAATTTCAGGGATAAGGAAATTAGTGTTAAATATGCTTGTCTAGCTCTGCTTTCATATGTGCTTATGCCGACTACACACCTTCCGAAGATTGTTAAGGACCATGAAGAGGAAATCAATGATTTAGAATCTTTTTTTGCTTATCCTTGGGGGAGGCTAGCCTTCGAGATGTTAATTATTAGCATAAAAAAGAGGAACGAGGTATCTCTCTCTCCTAATACACAATTGCTATCAAAGGGATTGTGCATGTTGTCTAATTAGTGTTAGTTGAAGCAGTCCTTGCTTTACTCGAGGTGGTTCAAGTCAATTATACCTCTTTCGAGTCTGAAGGTGAAGGTGATGGTAAAGGGAAACTCCATGTTGGGCTGCAAAAGACCAAGATCACATTAAGTCTGGCACATGCAAGGCAACTTCTTGAAGAGGAGAGGTAGTTTGTATATTTAGAACTTATATGTATGTTTTTAGTGGTTAAATATATTAGTGGTTGTTATTAATTTTGTTTATTGGTACCCAATAACTTATGTGGAAATTTTCATTGTAGACTGTTGTGGATTGTATCATAGCTGATGATGGTAAGGGAGATATTGATGAACAAAAGTTGTATTGGTCTGATGAAGAAGATGATTCGAAGGTGGATAGTGTTATAAAATTAATTCGAGAGGAGCATAGTTTTGATAGTTCAATGTTTGTGGGTGGTGTTATAAAGGCATATGTTTTGCGGATGATTAAAGAGGGTAAAGCAAAGAAAGTGAAAAGAAAACTAAAAAAGGTATCTGGTGGAAAAGAATTTGGAAGCCAAAGCAGCGGGTTTGTGAAGGATTTGGGTTGAGATGGAGTTAAGCAAAATTGCTGAAATGGTGTGTAAAAAAATAAAAGAAGACATGAATAGGTTGAAGGAGAAGGTTAACAACAATGTTGTACAATTGGTTGATCTGAAGCACTCAATATAAGATTTGGAAACTGATTTAACTAGTATAGTAGAGAAACATATAAGTGAAATGAAGACGGCAGTTATTGATGGTATTATTGCATTTTTGGGCAAGTCGGACTATTCGCAAGGACCACAATACCAAAATGGTGGTAGGAATAATGTGAATCATTCTATATAACCATCGATACTACATTTTTACCCATATCCAAATTATAGTTCAACTATTAAAACGCATGTACGACTATATAAGAAAATAGCTAATTATAAAATGTTTTACCTTGTTCTGCATTTTCTGGTCCATGGATATTCTCTGTAGCTTTAGCCACTACAAGTAGAATGTTTACATCTGGATGAGGTAAGAGGGCTAGGTGGTGCTCTGTTTCAAAGTCAGCCACTAGACAAATTTCACCTGAAGTCCTGTTAACGAGGTATCATCACTGTCGTCCGATGTTAGGACAATGGTGTTGTTTGTTGGTGAGAGATTTGCTTCTGCATCAGCTATTACTTCGTTCTCGCCCTCATTCCTTGCTTCAAGGTAAAGGTGATGTCCAATGTTAAAGCTTTGATTGATTAGACATGTCCAGAAAAATTTGGATTCATCAAGCCACCCATAATCAATTGTCCCAGTATGGTTGACGTTGTTCAGAAACTAGTTACATCCACCCACACTAAACCAGTTGGGTTCGTGACTTGTTGGTATACCATTTGAGGCCATTGAAGACGGAAAAACAACTGTTATTGGAGCTGTAATGATAAGTATTAGTGCTCAAATGAATATTTGTACTGATTATTGTAGTTTAGTATATGTAAAAGTTTGATATACTAACTAGGAGCCAGATCCGAGTTATTGTTTTCATTCAGAATCGAGTTACTAGGTTGGGTGAAGGCCAAAGTTGGCATTAATTCGTTGTCCATGTAAGTAGTTGTAGAAGGGATTTGACTAGTTGTTGATATGAGTAGTGTCAGAACTTCGCGAACTTGGTCCAGAGGGTTTGAGTAAAGTATTTTCTGGTGAACCTGTGGAGAGCTAGCATTCAAACTCTGTGAAGATCTCTTCTATGTCTCTTTGGACACCCATGATTCTCCTTCCTGTTATCAAATCTGTAAATAACAAATTATTATTAGTGTTAATATTTTAGTAAAATTTAAACATTTAATATATAATTATATTTCAACATACTGGCCATTACAGTGTTCAAGGCTTTGTTGGTACTCTTCATAGGTAGTGGTTGGAAGTAGGTAAGTACTTCTACCCACAGTGAAGGGTGTTCGACACTGAAACTGGTATGCTGCCACATGTTCAGCTCCAAAGGTGACACACATAGTAAGAGCTGGGTAACAATAACGTATAGCCATAAAGACGGAGATATATGCGGCTCTTGTTACATCATACGGTAGTCCACTATTCCTTAATGGTTTTGGTAAGAAATATTGTACCCTATATGTGAGGGTAATTGGTGTAGTTGTTGCAATTAAGTACCAAGTAAGGACTCCATTGTCTTGTTGTCCCTGATGTTGGCACCGTATCCTAGATCTCTCAAGTGGCTACGGAATTCCCACCTTCCATAATCCGTTATGACCCAATCTCCCCTCAACAGACGAATTATATTGGCCATCTGTGTAGAGGAATTCAACAGAACTATGTTAGCAAGAAAGTAAAGTGTGGGAAAACTGAAACCATAAATATTTGGTTTTATATGTTTCAGTGTTGACTTAGATCTCCATAAATGTACTTAACAAAAATAATGAAGGAATAGCTTTAAAAAACTAAAAATTTTCGTATTTGGTGGGGACCAACCTTGACGAGGTTGTTGAGAAGATTTCGTAAATGCTTTGTGTTGTAGGTAAAATAGAAAATTGTCTGCAACTTTAATGAGCAAAAGATTGAAGTATTTATGATTGTGAAGGTTAATATCTTCTGGTTAGTTTGATATATAGTGGGCAATTAAAAGGTTAGGGTTTAAATACAATTTTATGTATTTTTGTATATGACTCGTCACATCTCGTGAGACGAAACATTTATTACTCGCCGCCTGACACACGGAAATGTGGCTGAGATTTGCCAAAAGCCTACCCTATATTACCGTAGACTATTCTATGCAATATTTTCCTGTAGAAGAAATATTCACACGTTTCTCTTACCGTATCCGGTTAAGTTATGGTGAGGAAAATTTCATAATTTGTATGGGCCGGCTGAAAAGCCAACAAACCATTTTTCACTTCTTAGGGCATGTGCATTGGAGACACTTATGATGCACATGCGCTTATAGCCACTTTCCTAAATTATAACATGCTATTTTCTACCCTGTTAACCCTATTCGATTAGAAGAAAAAAATACAGATTTTGCAGCAGCTAATTATGATCAGATCGGAAACTACAAATATTAATATAATTACACCTTGCCACAATGCCACGTCAACAACCACTGTGTGTTTCTTGGTATCGTGTTTTCTATTACTATAGTTTGATTTTGTTGTTTGTTTAATTGTTTCTCTTTCCTTTTTATTGTTGGCCCGTATTTTATAACGATAGCTATGACCTATTCGTTATACTTATACGTAATACTGTACAATGATCTCTCATTCTCACTACGTTAAGTTGGATACACTCGAATATCTTAGTTTACATTATTACTTTTTTTGGTCAATTATTAGTATTCAAAACCAATGTTGTATTTATATAATTTGGAATACAGTTTTACTTCTAGTGCAAAAGTTTCGTATGTATAGAATTCTTTTACTTTTTATAGGCCACACCACTTTTTTGGTGCGTCATTTATAAAACTATACAAACATATAACATTGAATTCGATTCCTCCAACAAATCCATGTGTAAGTAATTTAATCTATGATTGACGTGATTTTCATCCATTAAATTATATAACTAGCGGATAAAAAGAGGAATTTTCAAAAATACCACCAAAAAAAGTTTTTGTTTTAAAAATACTACCAAAAAAGTTTTCGTTCCAAAAATACCATTTTTTAAAAAAGTTCCAAAAATACCACAAATTTCAAATTAACTTTAAATATTCAAAACTAAACTCTAAACCCTATCCCCAAAAACTATATCCTAATTATGTATTAGTTAACCCAAACCCAAAAAATTTAATTCGAAACTCTATAAAACTAATTTTTGAACTTGTGGTATTTTTGGAACTTTTGAAAATTAATGTTTTTGGAATAAAAACTTTTTGATGGTATTTTTGGAACAAAATTTTTTTTTGATAGTATTTTAGGAAATTTCTCATAAAAAAAACTCCAGACCTCTTTTTTTTTATTAAAGGCCTTTGTGATTAGTTTCTTAAAGATGATTATCTTACTTAGTTTTTTATTTTGGTCTAATACTTAGTTTTGTCAATTATGAGGATAACATTTATGCCTAGCTTTATGGTGACAAATGGTATATTGCACCTTCGGAACTGAAAAAAGGCATAAAGTGATGATGACATGCAATGAAGCATGTCAGTTTTAGATTCAAGCTTATTATTAAACAATAAATTAAACTTTGTAGACTTGTTTTCCCAACTAAGCCTATTAATGCTTTATTTCCCCTCACCTTTCTGTCTACTTCAAGGCTTAAGAACTTCAACTAAACACCATTTTGAAAGCTAAGTTAACATTAACCCCATCTTTAAGTAAACCACGCACTTTTAAAAGTCATTTCGAAGTATGCTTTGCTTCATGTTATGCTTTGATCAATCTCTTTATTCTGGCTGATTTCTTTCGTAAACGAATATAAAGGTAAATTATAATCGAATGTTTGATCCTTTATGTTTTATGTTCGTTAAAAGATCCCTTTGTTTTTACTAAAAGCATCGCTTGAGTATTATTATAAAATTGAATCTTATGAAGTCCCTAAGTTAGATATTCTTAATGACTAAGGTAAAGTGATCGAAGATTGATCAAATGATTCAAAATTTAAATTAAAAAAAAAGAGTGGAAAGACAAAGTTGATAGCCCAAGTGAAGCCCATGACGTTTATTGGGCCAAAATAGCTCATTTTAATCTAATTGTTCACGAGGTATTAGTTTACAATGCACTTGCCCGTAGAAGATCATAACCTAATAGAACGATCTGTTTCTTGTAGCTCTTCTTTCTTTTCATGATTTTCGCTTCTCGCAAAAATCAAAGTGTTGCTTAGCTCCGATCACTGTGTATCCGATTAGCTTTTGCTCAAAGATTCATGGTGAATCACTCTCTTCGCGCAAATCGTAGCTCTGTTTCGAAACCCTAACTCACTGCGTTGGAAACTATCGAACTCGCCCCTCCCACTTCGGAGCATTCGTTTTTGAGGTGTGCAATCGGGTTGATTTCTGATCGGATTCGGTTTTTGAGGTAAAAAATCAAATTCTTCTGGTAATTTATCGATTTGATTATCTTCGCTTCTTTATTCTTTCGCTATCGGAGCAGATTTTGGGAAATTTGGTGATTCAGGTAGCCGATTTAGGGTTTGTTGTCGTGGAATACGTAGGTTTAAGTTCAAATACGTTAGAGATCGATTTTCTTGATTGCTGATGAGTATATCATTGATTCGGTTTAATGCTTTCCTTTTCTGCATCTGTTTGTGCCGAAAATCTTTGGTTTTGTTTCCATTAAGGTATGATCGTTAAAAATCAACGCTTATGTTTGATGCATGAAGCCAGCTCTTGATTATATTATGGCGACGCTATTCTCTGATTGTATTACGTCTGTGAAATTTAGCAATGGCTATTCTCTGATTTGTGGGGATCACTTTACCCTTAACTTTAACTATGAACGCTTAATAAACCACTTCTTTATCTCTCTTTTCTTGTTAGTTTGAACAGTTTGAGGCTGCAATGAGTTCGCTACAGTCAAAATCTTCATCAAATGGATTACACAGGAGAGGTGAAAGAGAGGGAGTGTCAAATAAGGCGCAGTCGATAAAGTCACAACTAGAAAAGACACCAAGTACAGGTTAGCTGTTGATATTCTTGATTTATCTGCACCATCAGGTTCTGAGTTCTCATACTTGTTGATATATATCATGCACTAGATGGGGATGCTGGAATCTTAGAGAGCTCTTTGCGTGATCGGTTAGTGTACCTTACAACATGTAAGATTGGGCACCTTGTGGAAGTACATCTGAAAAATGGATCAGTGTATAGTGGTATATTTCATGCTGTTGATGTAGAGAAGGATTTTGGTGAGGCTCTGAATCAGAATTTTTATTTTCCCTTAAAGATGTAAAGCATTGAAAGACGGCTTCTTTTCTTGCCGTTTATAAATTGTTTGAAACTTGCAGGAATCATTCTGAAGATGGCAAGCTTGATCAAAGACGGTAATTTACGAGGGCCTAAATCCCGTTATGAGTTTGTCAGAAAGCCCCCTTCGAAGACATTGATTATTCCTGCAGATGAACTTGTGCAAATTGTGGCTAAGGTGTGCCTGCTTTTATTAAATGCAGTGGAAATTTTACTGTTTAAATTTATGTCAACACGCTACATGGCAGGGTGATTACTTTGATTTTTGACATTGTCATTTTTTTTAATTGATTTTGGTGCTAGGATCTCTCTATATCCAGGGATGCCAGGTTAAATGTCGTTCAGAGTGAGAAGCTGATGGAGCTGTTGACAGACTCTTCTATATCACAGTCTTCTCATGTTGATCTGGGAAGAGAGCTGAAACGTTGGGTACCTGATGAGGATATTCCACAGCGTCCAGATTTGGAGAATGTGTTTGATGACCCTTGGAATAGGTATATCTATGGATATATGAATTTCCTGTAACATTTGTTTTGGATTGTTAATATACAGATTTGTTAGCTAGATCCTAGACCACAGTTTCTTAGCTGAATATTTTAGGAAGAGAATAGTGGGATGAATAGATTATTTTTATGCTTGCGCGTTTGCACTTTAGACTATGCTTATGATATTTCTTTTCGGAAGCTATTCTCTTTCTATATGTCTGTCGAGCCCTTATATTTATTGATTTCAAGCATATTGTGAGGTAGAGCCCTTGGTAGATTTCCATAAGATTATGAAGACTAGTGTTTCCTTAGTTATCTCTCTTATGAACCATCTTTGCTGTGTAGTTATCTAGGTCTTCTTTCCCAGATACCTTCCATAACTTGGCGCTTTATTGGTATATTTGCTCATCTAATTTGTTTCCGCCTGTAGGGGCTGGAATCAGTTTAAGGTGAATGAGTCACTGTTTGGAGTAAAGAGCACTTTCAATGAGGAACTCTACACCACAAAACTTCAGAGAGGTCCTCGGACTAGAGACCTGGAAGAGCAAGCCGTGAGGATTGCAAGAGAGATTGAGGGTGAGAACACCCGAGATCTTCATGTAGCAGAGGTGATTTTGGGAGATTATTCAAAGCTTGATTCTTATCCTTTGTTGTAACAAGTCCAAAATTCTAACTGTTCATGCATGCCACCACCTTAAACAGGAAAGAGGGATTCAGCTAAATGACAAATTTGATATTGACGAGGAAACCAAATACTCATCTGTCCGTCCAGCTGATGGATTTGATGATAGTGGGTTTGACGAGGAGGATGAAAATTTGGTGGATACTTGCAATGATCAGACTTTTGGTGGTTCATCTACTTCTGATGGCCAGAAGCCAGCTTCTAGTGGCAAGGGCAATGAAGAATTACGGGTAAGGTTGAGTTCTTCTTTGATAGTGGTTTCTAGCAGAGCAATTGATGATATGGCCATTGATTTCCTTTCAGGTTGATAGTCAGTCTTCTCCAAATAAAACAGATGTAGACCAAAAGGAAGCTAAAGAACCAATTTCTCAGCGTGATAATCAGTCTTCTCAGAGTAATAGACAGTCAGCTGACGAATCCGTTTCTGACCATGGAGGTATATGCTACTCCTTTCTTTCGCTGTTTCTATATCTGCACCTCATTGTCTTTATTTATCCCTTTGAACAATTGATGCTGACGAAAGTCTAAACGTAGAAATGCCTTTCAGTTTTACAACCATGGCTAATGGTTTCCTTGGCCTGACACTAGTATTTACTTTCATGGGCATCTCATCTGACATCTAGTGGCATTGAAAAAATGTCGCATTATCGGTTAAAATTGCTAAATGGAATCTAGAAAAGTTGTTTCCATACACAAGCGGTGACCTGTTATAAAACTTCTATCTAATTATTAAGTAAATATGTTATAAAACTTCTATCTAATGGAATCTAGATAACAACGAAGGTGAAAAATCTGGTGGTGGTGCAACCTCGACGTCGAAGGCCGCTGCTGAGAGAGAAAGACAAGTCAGTCAAGTTTCTGGTAAAACAAAATCTGATAGCTCAATTGGTCAGTCGGCTTCTAGAAGTTCAGAGAGCCGCCCAGCTCCTTCAACATCAAGTCGTCCTGGACTATCACCAAGCTCCTCAATTGGTTCTATGTCCGCATCAGAAAAGTCCACTCTTAATCCGAATGCAAAGGTTATTTATTTGTTTTGTTCAATCTTGATAGAATGTTAACCTGCATGTTTTTTAAAAACTAATCATGAGTGTGCTGGGTCTGATTAGGAATTCAAACCCAACGCAAAGAGTTTCAAACCATCGCAATCAGGTGTTGTGCTACCGCAGTCTCAAAGACAAGAGACCTCATACTACATTCCTGCTGTTAATGTTCAGCAGCAGATGCCTGCAATGCCTCCTGGTGGTTACGGAGTAAGTTCCTTGTGTTGTATAGTGTCTAAATTTACTCCAAAAAACAACGGAATATGTTTGAAAAACTCACCACACATAAATTGATAGATGGCACAGCAACAATATCCTGGGCAGCAGCAGCCGGTGATGTATCATTATCCTCCAACGTATTATCCTCCAGGTGTACCACTTGAGGTAATCACTATTCACAAACCCTTTTAAAGAATTCATCAAATTTGTTTTCCTGTTTATGTAAAAAAAAAAAAAAAGTGTAATGGTAATGGGATTGTGATGTAGTACGGGAACCAGCAGGAACAGATGATGTATGGTCATCCTAGGCCAGGTGGTTACATGCATCCGCCGCCTCCTTACCAGCAGGTTATTAGCTATTTGCCCTCTCTGTTTGTTTAGGTGCAAAGAGTAAAGCTTTTGGATGCTGAAATCTTTTTTATCTGTTTACAGGAAATGCCGCCATATAACCAAGGATAAGACTCTGAACCATTTTCTCTTATCGTGGTGAAAATGATGCTTTTTGTCAAGGACGTGAACCATCGTCTCTTCTTTTCTCTCCCTGGTGTTTTGGTTTACGTTCTTCTTTTATCTCTCCCTTACCCGGTTACTGAAAAAAAAAACCATTTTCTGTTTTTTTAGATTCCTCGATCTGATATTAGTATTTCGCGTTTTAAAAAAAAAACTAAGAAAAAAAAATAACGATCTATCTGTACTCTTTTTTTTTGGTATTTGGAGATATATACATTTTAGAGTTTAGGTTTTTCTCAGGTGTCTCTTCACTTCGTCGTTCGCATTTCCATGTGTGTTTTATTATATGCATGATATTATTGCTAAATTTCTGGGTGGGTTATTTCTTCCCCTCAAATCCAAAACTTGTGATTCGCTTTATTGAGGAAAGGCGAAAGACGGACGATTTTCAAAGCGGATAAACTATTAATTGGTTGCATGTTGGGCAGATTTTGATTAATAAGGCGTTGAACTTTGCTATCTATACTTTAGTTGGTCTTGCGATTATTAATTGTTATAATGATGGATCTGAAGTTGTGGAATATGTAGTTGAGGACGAATTGGTAGGCAACAAAATTATGCGTTAATATTCGAAAAACAAAAAAAAATCATATCTAATTTACGTGTCTAGTGACGATTATAATATCTATAATAATTCCAGACGTTTTAAAAAAAAAAATTTACCTTTCGCGTGTCTAATTAGGTACAACCGTACAAGTGTAACTGTCACTCGACTTGTGAAATTACGATCGCTCACCAATCTTCATCTAGAATTTACCTTTGCTCCCTTCACAACCACCTTGTCTACTTCCTTCTCATGTTTTCAATTCTTTCTTAACAACTATTTTTGGCGAAACCAATTAACATATTCTATGATGATTCCTTACGGGATATATAAATTGATGAATTTTCCAAGGTTCATAATATATATAGATACCGAAAAGAAGACAACAAAATAACGAATACTCAACTACAATACCTTGCTTGTGTTCGGGAGTGTTCCTTGGCGTAAAAAGAAACCGAAATCAAGTCAAGCAAAGTAAATTACAAATTTATGGTAAAGTCTATTGTGATTGTGCCATTATGAGATGTTGACAACCTTCACCGAGACTTTTGCTTTACTGCCAAGATATTTTTCTAAAAAACAATAATAAAAGAAACTACTTTATTTAGGTTAAAAAAGTAGTTAATACTTACATTTGATAGAAATTCGATTTTTTTTAGGTGAAGATTTTAAAAATCTTGTTCTTTGGTGGGGCATTATTATATTTGTTATCTTTAAAATGAAATCTATCAAAACTCATCGTTTTTAATTAAAGATATAAATATTTTATTAGTTATTATGTTGTTCTAAAATATCATGCCCCAAAAAAAAACAAAAACTCCAAACTACAAACGTCAAACAAAAAAAGGAAGTGCGTATGTTGTGACGTGTTTCATCTTCCAACAACCGGGCTTGCTAACCACGCGCACTCGAAAAGCGCGTGGATTTTGGAACAGCGATGTGGCGGCTATGAATAAAATATGGCAAAGAACAAATATGTCTCTGTTTTATGCAGTGATTGACAATTTTTCATTACATTTACAATCATATAAGAATCCAAACAACTAATCACCACTACTCTATCAGATTATCAAAAAGATTTTTTGTTTTTTTTTGGTTTTAATGTTATCAAAAAGATTATTTCTAATTTGTAAATTCAAAGCAAGTATTTACATAAATGTTGATTACATTTTGAAAGAGTTCACTAATTAAATTGATAAATAGAGGATTTAATCCGACTATTTGGTAGTAGTAAGGAAGAAGGACAGACAAATAATAAAACAAAAGGAAGAGAATATGAAAATAACGAATACTGCTAATATTAATAACTAATGTCAGCTAAAAGGTGGTGTTCTTGGTGAATTAGTGGTGGGAAAATTAATACTACTGTTTAAGAGAGGAAAAAGTGAGATAAAGCTTTTTAGCCATAGCCAATGATACCCAAACTTGCAGAGAGATAGTGAGAGAGAGAGAGAGAGAGAGAGAGAGAGAGAGAGAGAAAAGCCATGTTTTGAGGAAGGAGACATGCATCATCTTAATTCTTAACCTTATCTTTCCTTTTATTTTATCTTCACTAAATCCATTGATTTATTCTTATTTTGGGGTAAAATTGGTATCTCTCTTTTTGACTACCAGTAGTCTGCTTTGAGAAGGAAAGAAACCCATTTTTGGGTGATAGGTGAGAAAATCTGAATTCTTGTTTGTTTCTTTTTTTGGTTATGTTCTGTTTTTCTTGCTTTTTTTTTTTTTTGACTTGGATCAGTTAATTTCTCTTTGTCGTGTGTACTTACAACCTCAGAAATCTAGTCGATTGAGTTTTGCTTTGCATGTTTCTGCTTTCTTTGAGATAAATCAAAAATCTGTTTTTGTTATGATTTGTTAGGCCTTGGATTGTCAAAGTCTGAATCTTTTTGCTTTCTATTTAGTATGGTAATTACTCAGATCTGCTCTGTGGTTTCTTTATTTCTCTTAGATCTCTTTCTTTGGATCAAGAACTTTGTTTAGATCTGTCTTTTTACTTGATTGGACTATAGGTGACTCTGAAACAAAGAATCTTATCTCTCTACTTTGGTCTGGAGATTAGCTTATTATTGAGACAATGCAAGAGTTCCATTGCAAAGATTCATTGCCTTATCCTTCTACAACTTCTTGGGAAAACTCTGTGTTCACAAACTCAAATGTTCAAGGATCATCATCTTCCATGACCGACAATAAAACTTTAAGCTTGACGATGGAGATAATGTCTAGGCATTTCCCAGGGATGAAACAAACTGGTTTTCAGTTTCAGGACCACCCTGATTCCTCCTCAACTCAATCCACTGAAGGAGAATCATATGGTGAAGTTGCTAGCTTAAGCCACCCTAAACATCGTTATAGCCAAAGCATTGTTACCCATCTCTCAGGTCCAACATTCGACGTTTATTCGCCCGAATAAGAGTTCACATTGTATGATTGTGCAACTAGTTTGTTTCTGATACATGTGTTCTTGTTTTGATGCAGGGTACAAAGATAACCCTGAGGATCATAATGGAAGTCATTCAAAGTCGATCTTGTCGAAGGTACCTCAAGATTTAGTGGTTCCACCTATCATTGAGGTTAATTAGTCAATCGTATATGACTTATAGTGTAAATCTTTAGTAGATGAGACTGAGTTTGAAGCTAAATACAGTATTAATGATCTCTATTGTCTATACTCATAGGCGGCTTCTTGGCCTCTACACGGCACTGAAATGCCACATTTCAATGGTTTCTTGCCTTTTCCGTATGCATCCCAACACATGGTAAATACAAAATTCTTAGATATCGAGATAATGCTTTTGTTGCCTTATCACAATGAAGCCTTTGCACATAAACGTTTCTTGATATGTCATGGAAATGTTTGCAGGCGCACCATCCTCAAATTGGAGGATTGATTCCTTCTAGAATGCTTTTGTCTCACAAAATTCCAGAGAACAAACCAATATTCGTCAATGCAAAACAATACCAAGCCATTCTCCGTCGCAGGAAGCACCGTGCTAAACTCGAAGCTCAGAACAAGCTTATCAAAGTCCGCAAAGTACGTTTATCTTTATTGCACCATTCTTATAAATAGAACTATTCAAAGTCTCAATTTTTTATCAAAAAGATTCATAGAATTTTGTCTGAAGACCAATTCTGTTTATAATATGATGCCAGCCATACCTTCACGAGTCGCGCCACCGTCATGCGTTAAAGAGAGCTAGAGGCTCAGGTGGCCGTTTCCTCAACACAAAGAAGCTTCAAGAATCAAAGTCATCACAATCTCCGCCATTCTCGGACCCACAACATTTCTTCAAGAACAGTCACGGTAAGTTCCCGCAAAGGGACATTTCAAGCGATGGGGCCGGGTCTAGTGGCTCGGCAACATCTTGCTCGGAGATAACTGGGAACAGCAATGACATATTCCAACAAAACCCACAATTCAGGTTCTCAGATTATCCATCAAACCACCATGTCGCAATCCTTATGTGAGACGGCTTGTGGTAGATGAGATCATCACGGGAAGTCATCCTTGGCTATATATATCATTTGATCCATATAAGAGTTTCTGTCTTTTATTTGCTTTCATTCTACAAAGAAAATTGAAATCTTTCAACTATTTTGTTCCGTAATTTAAGTTTTTTTTTTTTATGTGATTGTTTATGGATTGTTGATATTTGATTTAAACATGTTAGTTATGAATAAAAATGAACCCATATGGATTTGTAATTTATGAAATGTATAATTATTTGTTTTAGTTAGTCCTTTTTCTAACGAGGTTACAACTAAAACAAATTATTTTTCTTTATCATATATACAAGGGTCCGTTTTAGTGGATGTGGAAATCTAAACTAAATCTTATGTTATTCAATTGGAGGTGTTATTGGATTAAGAATTTTAATGTATTCTATTGTATTTGTATTTGAACATATTCTGATGGATTTTGATGAATTCATTATGTTGAATTGGCATTATGATGTATTTTACTTGTATTTAGAATTGTGGGGTTTTGTTGACTTTTAAAACAAAATATTAGAACTTTTGAACATCTGAACAACACACGTGAATTCATTCTGTTTTCTACCTCTTTTCTTGAACATTTTGACAAATTTACCAATTGAAGCCAAGACAAAATACCAAACAAAAACAGAATTTTTGAGAAGATTTGTTCATCCGCAAGAAACTTCATCTAATTTTGTTTTCGGTTTCTTCTCTAATTTCAAGGATTAGCAAATGTGATAAGATCCAGTATTATAATTTGTTCACCCCTGATATGTATGTATTAGAATTTGAAATTTAGGTTGATTTTATGTTTGTGTAGTAGTTAATATTACAGATCTATAATGACTTAAAAAGAAATCATAATCATATTTTTTAGGGATTCATAAATTTAGGGTTTTATGTGTAGGAGACAAGGATATCCGGACCCGGCCCACCCCTACTTTCCACATATTTTCGCATACTACACAAATATGACGTGCATATTTGTCAATAAAAATCTTACTTTTCACATATTTTTTTGAGGAATTCCCAGAGTTCCAAAAATATCACTTTTTCAATAGTTCCAAAAATACCACAAATACTAAAATTGATTTTCAATAGATTGTAATTAAAAATTTTGGGTTTGGGTTAACTATTCTCAAAATAGGGTATAGTTTTCGGGATAAGGTTTGGATTTGGAGTTTAGGGTTTAGTTTTGAATGTTAAAAATTTATTTTAATTTTGTGGTATTTTTGGAATTTGATAAAAAAGGTATTTTTGGAACTTTTAAAAAATGTGGTATTTTTGAGAATCACGCTATTTTTTTCTTATAACTACTTAAAAAATAATTTCAAACCAATATCTTTCAAGATGATCTTTGTATCATCAACGAAACTTTTCTATCTATTCCGAGCATCTCAATATAAACTACAACAAAATAACTTTTCTATAAAATAAAAGATCAATGGGAGATTTACAACAAGAGCTTCTGATTTATTATTTTTTTATCATGCTTTTATTTTTATTGGATTTATAAACCCACTTTATTTGATTTTGAAATATAATCTTATTGATTCTTAAATCCACATTATTTGATTTTGAAATCAATGAATTTTCAAATTCTACGTGAATTTTCAAATTCATTAAAAAAATACCAAAACTAATAAACCCCCTAATTTAAGTTGGTTCTATCCCAAATGGCACCAGAATATCACGGCGGCAGAACGCGCCGGAGAATTGCAATCAAACCATTTCCCGACACAAAATAGAACCAAGGAAGTTACTTAGCAGAAGGGAAAACTCATCAATGTCGATCTCAATTGATCTCATTATCGAGATATTCTTGAGGTTACGGGCGAAATCTAATGCTAGATGTGAAGCTTTGGTGCTCTGTTATTCGCCGACAATATTTCACGGAGTTTTTCTTGATCATATCTTCGTCTCGGCCACAACTCTTGTTCTCTTACCACAACTCTCCTTGTTTTCCGCACATGAAGTGACCTCTTGTATTGTAGCGGCCAATCATCTTGTGCATTGATCAAGAAAATCAATATTTGTAAGAAAACAACTCCGTGAAATATTGTCAAGTATTGTACATATTGATCTGAACATATGATCAAGAACAACTCCGTGAAATATTGTCAAATATTTGTAAGAGAACTCCTCCGTGAAACACTGAAGTTGTTCTTGATCATATATTGTTCCTGATCGTATATTTGTAAGAGAACAACTCTGTGAAATATTGTCAAATATTGTCAGAATGAGAATCACATTTCCCCTTGACAAAATTTTGACAGGAGAATCACATGGGAAATGTGATTCTCATTCTGATGTCCAAGTCTTCGCACCTGTAAGTGGCTTCTTGTGCTTATTATTGAAAGGCTTTTAAAGCCCATGTCCAACTCTCCTCATTAGTATGATATTGTCCGCTTTGGGCCGAAGCATTAAAGCCCGCACGGATTTATCTTTGGTTTCTTTCCCAAAAGGCCTCATACTAAGTTGGATGGACTTTACTTATATATTAGACATATCTCATATAATCTTCAGATGTGGGACTTGGATTGATATCCCAATATTCTCCCCTTCAAACCAAGGACCACATGACTCGTGTCCTCCCCTCTAGCTAAACCTTAAGTACCATCATGTACTCATCTCGTTTATTGCTAGGGTCTAGCAAAATCTTGGCACCGTCATGTACCTTCTTATTCGCAAGGTCATCTTATGAGGAGTTTGTTCCCACATCATTTAATTGTCCATCACTTCTTCAGGTCTCCTTTAAAGCCCATGTCCAACTCCCCTCATTAGTATGATATTATTCGCTTTGGGACGAAGCATTAAAGCCCGCACGGATTTATCTTTGGTTTCTTTCCCAAAAGGCCTCATACTTAGTTGGATGGACTTTACTTATATATTAGACATATCTCATCTAATCTTCAGATGCAGGACTTGGATTGATATCCCAACATTCTCCCCTTCAAACCAAGGACCACATGACTCGTGTCCTCCCCTCTAGCTAAACCTTAAGTACCATCATGTACTCATCTCGTTTGTTGCTAGGGTCTAGCGAAATCTTGGCACCGTCATGTACCTTCTTATTCGCAAGGTCATCTAATGAGGAGTTTGTTCCCACATCATTTAATTGTCCATCACTTCTTCAGGTCTCCTTTGATCGTTACCGCTCTGATACCATGTTGAAATTGGGTTTTAAAGCCCATGTCCAACTTCCCAAATTAGTATGACATTGTCCGCTTTGGGCCGGAGCATTAAAGCCTGCACGAATTTATCATTGGTTTCCTTCCCAAAGGCCTCATACTAATTTGGTTGGACTTTACTTATATATTAGACCAATCTTGTATAATCTTCAGATGTGGGACTTTGATTGATATCCCAACATTATCTCCTTCAAACCAAGGACCACATAACTCGTGTCCTCCCCTCTAGCTAAACCTTAAGTACTATCTTGTACCCATCTCGTTTGCTAGGGTTCTAGCGAAATCTTGGCACCGTCTTGTACCTTCTTATTCGTAAGGTCATTTTATGAGGAGTCTGCTCCCACATCATTTATTTTGCCCATCCACTTCTCCAGGTCCACTTCTCAAACTGGCTCTGATACCATGTTGAAAGGCTTTTTAAGCCCATGTCCAACTTCCCAAATTAGTATGATATTGTCCGCTTAGGGCCGAAGCATTAAAGCCCGCACGGATTTATCTTTGGTTTCTTTTCCAAAAGGCCTCATACTAAGTTGGATGGACTTTACTTATATATTAGACATATCTCATCTAATCTTCGGATGTGAGACTTGGATTGATATCCCAACACTTATGTCTTAGATATGAGCGTATCATAAGCAGTAAGGTATGTAGAAAATTGTCGTGGGTGATATGTAACCCTAGCACAGGAGAATACTTTCCTTTACCCAAAGGTATTACAAAGAGGAAGATAGGAATGTGTAGCTATAACGGATATGATCCTATTAAGAAAAAATCCAAGGTATTGTCCATGACCCGGTTACCTAAAAGTTGGATTATTTCTAAGGTGCATCAAGTTATGAGGAATTGACAATGTTGCATACCTCATTATTCTGGAGAGGATAGTAGGATATGCATCAATGGTGTTTTGTATTATAAAGAAGATAATTATAATGAGGAATCTATGATAGTTTGCTTTGATTTTCGTTCTGAGAAGTTTCACGTTTTGGAAATCGAGGAACTTTTCAGTAGGGAAATATTTCATAAACAAAATCTGATAGACGGAAAATAGGAATGGTCAAACCATGTATACATATTGCCTACTTTGTGGGAGGACGTAGTTTGAGTTAAACAAAATATGATAGACGGAAAATAGGAATGGTCAACACAGTCTCAAGTTAGACTTTGTTGGAATGAACGGTGCAAATGAGACTGTGTTGGCGCCACACTACCTATCCATGCCTTGCGAAATTTTTTGCTATAATACCGAGACTCCGAGAGGGAGACGATTACAAGAGTTGAAATCCAAGGAATGGACGCATTTGAGGGTCGCTGGTTTACAACCTTTATAAATTATTCACACAACGTGATGTGTATTCAAGGGTTGTAGGATTTTCATATATTGTAACATAGCTATTTTGGATCTCTTTTAAGTTCTCATCATTATAAGTGATGACAGAGGTTTTAACCCTATAAAACTACTGCAAGTGCACAGCAAGTTTCGTAATAATTCATGGATCAAATCCACAAGGACCAAGTGTTACACTACGATTTCCTAAGATTGTCATTAAGGAAAGATGGCAATATGATTTTGAATGTTTTAAATGCAATAATGAAAACGAGAAAGCAATTAAACGATGTAAACTTATGGATTAAAAACGTCAAGCTGTAGGGATATTAGCATGAAATCAGAGATCATGAACCAGACAATTATTCATGGAATAAATAAGCACAATCTAGAACTCAAACATGAATATATGATTTTTCCACTGTCGTGGTTCCAATCACTTTATCTAGCAACCTAAAATCCTAACTGCCGTTGAACTTAGAATTGTAGACAAGCATTATAAACGGATTTGATATGTTCAAGAATCGCCTTAGCATCATCTTTCGTTGGCTAAGGACAATTCTCTCACCTATGTTCTTCTCTAGCAACCTAACAACACTTTTGATGAGTTAGTTCACCTAAGATCATGAGACATGAGATTAGGTGATCAATCTAGTTCAAGCATTAAAAACGACTATAGATGAAGATAACAAAAGATATTAATCCCTATCTATGTCTAATTCAATGATTCATAAAATATCTTGAAAACCCTAAAACCTAAATATGAAATTACTCGAACAGGGATGCAAAGAAACAAAAGAGAGATGAAGAAAAACTCATGATCATAAAATAAGAAATCCAAAGGGGTTCATAAATGTTAGAGTCAGAGCTTCGTCTCCCCAAATATTACAAAAACAAAAGTATGAATAGAAAATAAAAGCTTGCTGTCTAAAGTGGCTAAAAACATGTATTTATAGGCGTTAATTCATGCTTGGTTGAAATTCCTAGCTAAACCAAGTCAAATTAGGAAATACTTAAATTTTCCTTTATTTTCGTCGGTTTAGCCATAATGACGTTTCTTCACAATAATTGGTATAACTCTCTAACCGTTGACCCAAATGACTTGAAACTTCTTTGGAATGAAAGCTGCTCAATTTTCTTTCTCATATCCAAATTTCAGATCAATCCGATGTATTTAAGGTCTCTGACAGTTGCTTGACATTTGACGCTGCATAACTGTCCATTATCTTGATTTCTTGTCCTTTTCTCCAATAGACCTGCAAAAGACTCTAGACACTACAAACACACTAAAACTACCACTTAAAGGCATAAAACCCAATAAAAACCAGTAGATATAATAATAAAAACCAATTTAAAAACCATAAAACCATGTTGCATTAATAAGATAGTCTTATCTCTCCTCTATTGAAAGCCATTTCTGGCTTATTTGATACAGTGTTTTCCAACTTTTTGTGATTTTTGTGGTTACTATATACCTACCCTTATTTCAGTTTTTCATATACTCCAGAGTAATGGTTCTTCTAAGCTAAGCTAATAGTTAGCTAAACGGACTTGTTCATATTTATAGCATTGAAAAAGTCATGTCCTTCTTTTGTAAGGAGACTTTGACAAGACAATGATTCATCAGAACAATAAGCTGCCCACTTAGGCTTTGAATGGAGACAAAAGCAGACGGTTTTTTTGGTGGTTTTGATGAATTCGCTTTTCAAACTCCAATCACAACTTTTTTCCAAAAATTGTGTTTTTAAAAAAAAAATTTTAAAAACCGCAAACACAATTCGAGACTGAAAAATAAACCAACAAATAATGATCCGCACTTAAAATTCCACCTCGAGTATTAACCAGCGGTCCACTAATATCCGCACTGGTTAATAAAACAATGTTTTGATTATTTTTTAAATATTAAATCAAATAGAAAGTCATACCAATTATACACTTTTAATAGAGAAAATTTGTAAATGTTCCATAATGTCTAAATGACCTTTCAAAATTTGCTATAAGTTGAAATCATTTTCAAAACCTGCCAGAGTTCGTACGAACGTTTACAGTTCAAAGATAAAATTACTTTCAGAAATAATAACCAATTAGTTTAGTGTGACACTACTGTCTTGTCCTCTGTCTTGTATTTCTTGTCCTCCGTATTGTATTTCTTGTCCTCTGATGGCCACCGTCCTTTCCACCGTCTCCCGCTTTGTCCACCACCGCCTCTGTCACCGTCGACCATAATTTATGTCACTGTCTGTGTGGTGGACATAATAAGACAAAAAATACAAGAAGTTCACAAAATAGATGTCCGTGTCGGAGACGGTCGGAGGACAAAAAAATACAAATTCTACCACAAATTAGACATCCGTCTAGGAGCGAGGGAGAGAGGGAGAGAGAGGGAGAGAGGGGAGAGAGAGAGAGAGAGAGAGAGAGAGAGAGAGAGAGAGAGAGAGAGAGAGAGAGAGAGAGAGAGAGAGAGAGAGAGAGAGAGAGTACTCGAGAAAAGAAGACAAACCATATCAAAACCTTTATAATCAAGATCAAAACCAGAAAATTATACAATAAAAACTCAAAAACCTAACTAAATCATAAGAAAAGAAATTCTTTAGAGATAAAGGGTTTATTTACCTGAACTGTAACATCCCGGTTTGAGAATATATGTGGCTGTAGCGGAGAGGCTTCAAAAAATTGATTTGGCTACTTATGTCATCAAAGTGCACTTATCTTCGGTGACAGGTCTTGAGAGAACTTCAAAGTTTAGCGTGCCTGAGCTGGAGCAATATCATGATGGGTGACATACTAGGAAATCATTTTCAGTATCATGTGAGTGAGAACAAAATACGGGGAAAGATCGCGTGGTGATTTGCAGGGTCAGTAAACAAGACTTCCGAGCCTCCCGAACTAACGCGCCGACCATCGAACATTTTGGACCCACAAGCTGAGAGTGGATCGGGGGGCCCATGAGAGGGGCGATCGGGGAGTTACAAGTGGTATCAGAGCAAACCCAGACAACTGTGTGAGTCAGACTATCGGGGGTAACAATTTTGGTATGCGCAACGAGGACATTGCTGTCTATTAGTGGAGGTGATTGTAACATCTCGGTTTGAGGATATATGTGGTTGTACCAGAGAGGCTTAAAAAAATTGATTTTGCTACCTATGTTACCAAAGTGCACTTATCTTTTTGGTGACAGGTCTTGAGAGAACTTAAGAGTTAAGCGTGCTTGAGCTGGAGCAATCTCATGATGGGTGATGATACGGTCAAATTTCCCTTTGTCCTACTCTCTCAAATTAAGAGATCGATTGTAGTACTTAGGGTATCGAATCCTCAGAGAATCAGATTGCACAATAGATTTATATGTTCGGACTAAACTAAGCAGAAAGAAGTAAGTAAAAACGATTGCAGAAATAATAAACAGAATGATTGTAAACTTTAAATTCAATAAGAGGAAAACGCTAAGCTTTAGGGAATTCGCAGGAGGAAATCCAAGTAGCAGAATAAAATCACTTTTGGGATAAGTTATGATGCACAATTCTTGAACTCGAAACACTGTTTTAAAGTAAATCAACTGTCGTTGCAAATACTATCTATGCTTAAACTCTAGACAACCAACTGTCGTTGCGAAATCAAATTGATTTAAACAAGCAATTATAATCAGGTTCGATTTGTTCACAGAGATTCAAAGCCAACTGTCGTTGCGAATCGAATCTCTGCTCACCTATGATTTAGTTCTAGTTATTCAATAATGCTGTCGCATCTACTAAACAACCTAAGATATCCAATTCAGCGCTAAATCAGAATTCAAAGCAATCAAGGTGAAGAATACAAATAAATATGAATGCAAATCCCAATAGTAATTAGACTCTACAACTCTTCATTCAACCTTTGAAAAACCCTAAAACCTAACAAGGGAATTACTCAGACATAGTAATGTAAGATAAAACCCTTTTTATTAAAATCTCTTAGAAAGTAAAGCATAGCCTAAACAATGGCTGTAAATACGTATATATAAGGTTCTGAACCGTCATAAAACATAAAAGTAAACATCTGGAGTCTTCGGGCTTCGAACGGGCTTTTCTGATGAAAATCTGGGCTGTGATGAACACGTGTCGATCGACATAGAATGTGTGTCGATCGACACGATACTCTCTGTCGAAAATTCTTGTCTTCAGAAATGTTCGTGTCGAGCGACACAAACAACCTCGTCGCTCGACACTGCTCTGAATTCTTCAATCCGAACTTGCATTTTTGCCACTTGACTCCACGAATGCTCCAAAACCTCCAGTACACATCTTTTATGTTCCAGACGGTCCAGTTCCTGTAAAGACACTAAAAACACCTGGAAAACACTAAAAGACTCTAAAACATGGACTTATATCGTGGTTGAAAATCGGTAAAAACCACGATATATCAACTCCCCCAGACTTAGCTTTTTGCTTGTCCCTAAGCAAAACAGTGTAATCACTCCTTTAGAAACCACATTCCTCAAAGTTAATACCTGGTGATACTTCGATGTGTCCCTAGAAGCTTAGCAATTCTCCAGTTTGATTCCAAATCCCTTAGAGAAACTCAGACCTTCAGTCGCAAACCCCTTTCATTACTTAGATGCGGTATCATCGAGGGAATATCGATCGCTGGACCTTCTAGATTCTTTCAATTCCTTTAACACTTTCCTGCGTTTCACCCTCTCTCTTCCCTCTGAAACTGTATCCAATTAAGGATATCATAGAGATGCAATGCCTTTTTGTTGATTGATTTTTCTGCGATGGCGGGTACCTCAGCAGAGGGTCCTTTCCCACCAAAGCATGAAGCTGCGTTTTATTCTGGCATGCTTGCACTTTTCTGCTTGATTTTTTTATTTCCTTGGCATCTCTATGATCACTAGATCAGCTCTCATTACTGTTGTTCTTGCGGAGACAGGGTCATGAGGCTTTCTTTTTTTTGATCTAGGACAGTTGAATTCGTCATTCGGGAAGAAGTTTCAAGAGCGGTCCTTCCTCGCTTTCAAGTGTTGGAAGCTGAATCAAGTCTTGCGATTTACCAACGCCCTTGACGAGAGATTAAAGATTCATTAGGGGCGGGGTCTTTGACATCCTTTCTGAGTTCTCCAGAAACCTGAACTCGCTCCAGAAAACCGATCCCTTTCCAGTTACCCACCTTGTAAAACCGCTGATCAACTTGTATTGGAAATGGTTCGTCGAGTGCTGTTCAAAGCAAGTCTAAAGGAGAGGTTTTGACTCTAAAAATTTTAAAATTAACACAAAAACTCAAAATAGAAAACAAAAGAGTCAGCGACTACCTCCCCCAGACTTAAACGACACTGTCCCCAGTGTTAGCTCGTCGATCGACTGCCTGATTTGGTTTGTGTCGAGCGACACGTATTTCTACGTCGCTTGACATGAACGTCTGTAGTTCATTCTCACTTGCATTCGAACGTTTATGTTCCTGAAAATCAAAACAAACACGAAAACCAAACGTAAAATTGAAAAAGAAAGTAAAAAGAAAACACATAATTAGTAAACTTACAAGTGGGTTGCCTCCCACTAAGCGCTTGTTTTAAGTCCGTTAGCTTGACTGTTTTAGGACTTCCGGACTTATGGCGGATCTTTGAGAAGCAGAGAACTTCTCGTATCTAGGTGGATGGTCGCAGCCTTGCTCTTCATTCGGCCTCTCTTGCCAGCTCCCCCAGACTTATCAGAAACTATCCCAGGGAAAAGTTTGATAGTATTCTGCATCATTTGCTGAATGATCTCCTCTCCTTTCTTCTTTATCTTGGAAGGGATGATGATGCAGAATTTAGAGAAAGCCTTTGAAGCTCGCTTTTGTGCCTGGACTCCTTGCTCCACCTCTTTGCACTCCTCAGGTAGTCCTGCAGATTCATCAGGAAAACCAAGCATACTACGAGAAACTCGTTGCTTGCGTGAGCGTATAACCGCTTTTTCAACTAATAAATCTTGAGGAAAAGACTTGGAGTTAAGAACAGGAAGTGCGTACCTTTGTTATATGGGAGGCTTGGGGGTTGGGAGACATTTGCAGGATCTAGCTTTTCCCCTTTTACGACCGTCCAACAAGAGAAGGCATCCATCAGAACTGCTGGGTAGAAGACCTCTTTATCGATCTTGGTGAAAGATATTCTCTGATTTGGGTAATCCAAGATCGCACCAATAGAAGTGAGGAAAGAGGCTCCAAGGACCATTGGCTTCGTTGTCTCGATGATATGAAAATCAGCGGGCACGAGACAGTCTCCTATTCGAATCTTCAGGTCAGGAATGAAGCCTACAGCAGCTACTGAAGAAGAATTGACCAAACCAACAAGAGCATTTGAAGGTTGAATGCTTGAGATCCCTAGCTGCTTCACAACATCATGTGAGATGACGTTGACGTTCGCTCCAGTGTCTAGTAGAGTGCCCTCCAATTCCTTTCCATCAATCGAACAAGGAATGATGAATTGCCAAGGATTCTCCATCTTGGTTAGCTCTCTCAGGACCGGTTCCTTGACTGTTCTAGGCTCTTCCTTACTGCTCTGAATGCTAGCTGACTTGCAAGGCTTCACAGAGGCTCTGGGGAATGGAAGAAGAGGCTTGTAGATGCGTTCGACGGTGCAAACGGAAGGTTTCACGGAGTTTGGATCAGTCTGCAACTTTTGTCGAGCGATGCTGTCTGTATGTCGCTCGACACTTGAAGTTCCCTTGCGTCGATCGACACGATAGTCTACGTCGATCGACATGCTCTCTTCCATAGTGTCGATCGACACCAAATGTGTGTCGATCGACAGAGACTCCTCTGTCTCGAAAATTTGAGCTTCCTCTTCTTCTGTAAAGTGGTCGATTCGCCTCGGAGCTCGTTTCTTCTCTGTTCCAGACCTTAAACTGAGCATATTGGAGTGGAGCTTCGTCACTGTCTCACTGGTTTGCTGCACTTGAGTATCAAGCTTCTTCATATGGATGTTCAAGTCTTTGATCTTTCCATTCAAGTCCGTGTAGATAGAATCCAGCTTTCCATTCAAGTTGACAGTCAAAGTCTGCTGTCCTTCCAGCATTCGCTTCATCATATAATCCAGTTTACTTTCTGCAGATGGAGGAGGAGGCTTTTGATACGCTGAAGAACCGTAGTCTCTCTGATAGCTGTTCTGGAAGGCCTTTTGATAAGCTGAAGAACCATATCCATGACCATTGAACCGCTGATATCCTGAACCATTGACGTAGTTCACATCTTCAGGCTCGAAAGTCTCAACATCCTGAGCAAACTGAACCATCTTCTGTCCTGTTAGGAGACTAGTCATTGTGTCGAGCTTCTTTGAAACCTCTGCGAATTGGCTTCCATTCACGTTCTTCCCAGCCTGGCTTCTTTCGAAATCGACGCTCTTGGTACTGTTGTTGTTAGCTAAGTTCTCAATGAGTTGCAGGGCTGTCTCTCGAGAATTCTTGTTGAAATGCCCGTTACTTGCAGCATCTAATGTGATAGCATAGTGGGTGGCAATCCCTCTGTAGAAAATGTTCAGCAGCTGAACATCTATGAAGCCGTGGTGAGGGCAGTCTCTCTGATATCCCTTGAATCTATGCCACGCAACCTTGAATGCCTCGTAATCACCTTGTTTGAATGTAGCAATTTTCGCTCTGAGATCTTTAGATTTCGTATCATCGAAGAAATTGCTTAAGAAAGCATTCTTAGTATCCTCCCAGTTAGTTAGTGAGCCTGGAGGTAGCATCCTCAACCAATGCTTTGCTTCCCCATGTAGAGAGTATGGGAAAAGCTTGCAGAACAGATAATCTTCAGAAACTCCATTAGCTTTGATGCTTGATGCCAAATCTTCAAACCTCTCAATATGATCCATAGGATTCTCATGAGGCAAACCGCAAAAAGGGTCCTGAGCTACTAGACTGAAGTAAGCAGGCTTCAGCTCGAAATCGTTCCTTTGAAAAGGAGGTGGTCGAATGGCAGACCTATTAGCGTAGCATTGCTCAGGTTTGTTGAAATCCGCAAGCGTACGTCCTGGAGCAGCAATCGCGTCGTTTCTCAGCCCAGCTGGCTGATTCTGTACCTCATGTCGATCGACGTGATCTGCGTGTCGCTCGACATGTTGGTTCCCTTCATGTCGATCGACGAGTGCTTGCTGTCGTGCGACACGACGCTCTTGAACGCGTCGAGCGATTTCCTCTTCGTGTCGCTCGACACGAGCCTGTTCCTCTAAAACCAGTCGTTCTTCCTCTTCGCGACGAGCGATATCACGTTCCTCTGCCACGGCAGGGTCCTCGATGACGTTTCCATTGTCGTCGATCCTCTCTCCATCCTCATTGTATCTCAATCCTGCCGGATCACGCAGGATTCCATCTTCGTCTGGTCTCAGAATGATTCTTCCTTGAGCAACCATTGTCGCTGCTCTTTTATTCTCACGCTCTAGACGTGCAAGTTCCTGAAGACCGTATCCAACTAGCTCCTTTTCTTTGCAGCTCCTTGTATCAGGCATACACCTGAAACTCAAAACAAAAAGAAACGAAAGAACTAGTTAGTAAAGTAAAAATAAAAAAAAAACTAAACTTAGACAAAATCCTAATAATAGAAATCTAATGGCGTGATTCCCCGGCAACAGCGCCAAAAATTTGATACGGTCAAATTTCCCTTTGTCCTACTCTCTCAAATTAAGAGATCGATTGTAGTACTTAGGGTATCGAATCCTCAGAGAATCAGATTGCACAATAGATTTATATGTTCGGGCTAAACTAAGCAGAAAGAAGTAAGTAAAAACGATTGCAGAAATAATAAACAGAATGATTGTAAACTTTAAATTCAATAAGAGGAAAACGATAAGCTTTAGGGAATTCGCAGGAGGAAATCCAAGTAGCAGAATAAAATCACTTTTGGGATAAGTTATGATGCACAATTCTTGAACTCGAAACACTGTTTTAAAGTAAATCAACTGTCGTTGCAAATACTATCTATGCTTAAACCCTAGACAACCAACTGTCGTTGCGAAATCAAATTGATTTAAACAAGCAATTATAATCAGGTTCGATTTGTTCACAGAGATTCAAAGCCAACTGTCGTTGCGAATCGAATCTCTGCTCACCTATGATTCAGTTCTAGTTATTCAATAATGCTGTCGCATCTACTAAACAACCTAAGATATCCAATTCAGCGCTAAATCAGAATTCAAAGCAATCAAGGTGAAGAATACAAATAAATATGAATGCAAATCCCAATAGTAATTAGACTCTACAACTCTTCATTCAACCTTTGAAAAACCCTAAAACCTAACAAGGGAATTACTCAGACATAGTAATGTAAGATAAAACCCTTTTTATTAAAATCTCTTAGAAAGTAAAGCATAGCCTAAACAATGGCTGTAAATACGTATATATAAGGTCCTGAACCGTCATAAAACATAAAAGTAAACATCTGGAGTCTTCGGGCTTCGAACGGGCTTTTCTGATGAAAATCTGGGCTGTGATGAACACGTGTCGATCGACATAGAATGTGTGTCGATCGACACGATACTCTCTGTCGAAAATTCTTGTCTTCAGAAATGTTCGTGTCGAGCGACACAAACAACCTCGTCGCTCGACACTGCTCTGAATTCTTCAATCCGAAATTGCATTTTTGCCACTTCACTCCGCGAATGCTCCAAAACCTCCAGTAAACATCTTTTATGCTCGAGACGGTCCAGTTCCTGTAAAGACACTAAAAACACCTGGAAAACACTAAAAGACTCTAAAACATGGACTTATATCGTGGTTGAAAACCGGTAAAAACCACGATATATCAGGTGATCTACTGGGAAGTCATTTCTAGTACCGTGTGAGTGAGGACAAAACACGGGGAAAGATCGTGTGGTGATTTGTAGAGTCAGTAAAAAAGACTTCCAAGCCTCCCGGACTATGGCACCGATTGTCGAACATGGTGGGCCTACAGACCTGAGAGTGGGAGGGGTGGACGAGGCGTTAATGAACCCTATGTTACTTATTTTTGTAGATATACAAGAGAAGCTTTCATTTGTTTTTACGTTCATTATGTATCAATGACCTTTATAGTACCTTGGCTTGGAAACTTGGAAAACTCGAATCTTATGTATTCTAAGAGAGACCAGAGGCAACTTCTTGTACTCATGCATCTGATCTCAATTTGAAGAAGAACAAAAACCCTTAGCTCCATGAGTTGTTGTTACCGAGTTGGATGAGTAAGGATTGGTGTTCTCAGCATGTCGAATCTCGGTAAATTGTTATATCTGCTAATTTTACTTAAGAATTTATAATCAAAATTTGAATAAATGTCAATAGTTATCAACATACAACCACACATAAAGATTCTCCAGAACAGGAGAAATATGCAAAAAAAATCTAAAAAATCTTTGATTCGGTGAAAACATCCCAACAAAAAATATGGTGATAATTTTAACCCTATCTTTTTATTGAATTTTTTCGTCGAATAAAAGATTTCTTGGGATTTTTTTTTTGCATTTTTCTCTCCAAAACAAGGATGATTACTTTGTAAGGGGATTTTGTATGATGCCAATTGAATTAAGAGTTAGTGTAACTTCAAACTACAAGTCCCAGACAAAAAAAGTTTCCCCACTTATGTTAGTGCGAGAGCTGCTGCTACAGAAAGTGATACATGAAATGAACACAATGACACAAGGGTTTTTTCTCTCAAGAATTCATTACTAGATCAATCACCAAATGTTCTTATAAGTTCCATTCAATATCCTTAATCTAGCGTCACAAGTTCCTAGATCTATACATGATCAATGAATATTTCACTACCCATTAGCCCATTTGACCAGGATCTCTTACAAGACAACCCTAAACCCTCTTTGCTAAGAAATATGATTTCCCCTTTTTGTGTTAAGCGTACACCCTTGTTTTCCACTCCTATTTATACCCAGTAGAAATAAACGGCTAACCCTAGGTTTGGTCTTCAAGTTTGGAAGATTTCGCATCTTTACAAAATATCCTCCTTTCCTTAATCTTAGCTAATATATAAGGAAATCTTCACAAAATATTTTTTCTTCAAGTAAATATTCTTTGTTTCCGTCCAGCTCCACTTTACATCAGCAAATGATCATAACCTTGATCCAGGCCCAACTCCTTTGATCCATTTGTTGCTCTGGTATTTCAGATCGTTTTGTACTTCAATATTAATGATACAAGGACTGATTCAGTAACTGCATCTTCAATCTTTAAACTCTTTTACCATTAGCTTCTCCTTGCTTAGATGAATACTTATAACAACTCATATTAAATTCTAAAACTCATTCAACATACATCTTTAATCTCCCCCTTGATGACCGAGTTTTAGAATTCAAGCACTTCTTTGATGAACTTCAAACTTCTCCTTGATCGTGTACCAACATTAATCTTCTTGTTCATCAAACTTCTCATTCTCCCCATGCTTGAATAATAAAACTTAGTATCAACTTCTGCATCAATGGCTTTTATACGATTTGTTGGCTCTTCAGGTGATACAACACATGCAAGTCGAACCATTTCCTTGAATTTCAGTTTCACTCCTCTGGTTGTCCTCTTTATCATTAAGATTTCCTATCACATCAGACAGTGAATAGTTTCTAGGGACTTGAAGTACCTTCTCTTGTTCTAAACCAAAATTCCCTGCTGACTCTTGTTGTATCTTTTCTTGTTTTGAAGCAGATTTTCCTCATGAAGTAGATTTCCCTCCTGAAGCATGCCTTTGATCTGAGTATAAGCCACTGTATGCATGTATTGCACCCCAAGAAATGAAAGACAAGTCCTCAAATAGAACATTGACTGATTCAATGATTACCTCAGTCTGTTTGTTGTACACTCTGTAAGTTGTACTACTTTCTGAGTAACCAAGAAACAAACCTTCGTCATAACTGGAATAGTTCTCTCCATGTCCACCATTTAATATGAGGCATCTGCATCCAAACACGCGAAAGTAACTCAAGTCTGGTGTCTTTCCTTTCCAGAGCTCACAAGGAGTCATTGTTGTTCCCTTCGTAACATAGACTCTGTTGATGATGTAGCATGTTGTATTTAATGCTTCTGCCTAAAACCTTGTTGGGACATTATTTCCATTTATCATGGCTCGTGCCATCTCTTGTAGCATCTTATTCTTCCTCTGAAAGACTTTGTTGTGTTGCAGCATCATTATTGGAACTAAGAACTGATGCAGAATCCCATGATTTTCACAAAACTTTACCATTGTCTCATTCCTGAATTCTCCACCATTATCACTTCTAATCTTCTTGATACTTCCTCTTTGATTAATAATTCTTAATGCCCATATCATGAAGCTTTCCACTCCCTCAGATTTCTCCCGAATGAATCTGACCCAAGTGTATCTCGAACAATCATCAACTAGTACAAAGACATACCTTTTACCCCCTATGCTCTCAGTTTGCATTGGGCCCATTAAGTCTATGTATATCAAGTCCAAAGCAGCTTTTGATTGTATGTCTTGCCCTTTTTTTGCATTGAACTTTGACTTGCTTTCCATTGTTACAAGTACCAAACACAACCTTGTGTTCTCCATGAAGCTGAGTTACTCCTTCAACTATCTCATTTTTAAATAGAGTATTTAGATCCCCAACGTTCATGTGGCTAAGTCGTCGATGCCACAAATTCATATCGTCCTTGGCACTGAAGCAATTGACTAAATCACACCACATGTAAAGTGAGTTTTAGAGCGTACCCCTCCAAGAACAACTTTTTCATTCTCATCCATAGCTTGTCAATTAACCTTGGTGAAAACCACTGTCAAATCTTCATCACACATCTGGCTAACGCTTATCAAATTTGCTTTTAGTCCTTGTAAAAGGTAAACATTCATCAATTGTGGAAGTTCTGAGTTACATGTTTTATCTTTCCCTTGAATGTCCCTTTGATCTCCATTTGTAAACGTAACCTTTTTTCCTTTGACCTTATTAATACTCTCCAAGTTGCTCAGTGTGCCAGTCATGTATCTTGAACTACCACTGTCAAAATACCAAGAACTAGTACCCTCTTTTTCTTCTGTTATGTCATGTTGCACTGCAATTCATGTCTTGTGGTACTGCTAGAAGCATGTCTTGTATCAGTTGTCTGCAGATCAACTTTCTTTACCCAAATCTGATTTCAAAATCCATTTCAAGTGAATTTCCCTTGTTGTCTTAGCCTGTTGACTCTTTCCCAGAATTTGTAGCAGAACTTTTTATGTGCCCGTACTTACCACAAAAGTAACATCCACATTTTAGAGTTGTACTACTCACAATTATGTGCTCTTTCCCAAGCATGATAAGTGTTTCCCATACTTTTTTGTAACTTTCAACAAAACCATCTTTGTATTCTTCATCAGATTCAGATTCATATGCGTCTTCTCCTTCAACAAATCCAGTGATGCCTATAAGCACCGCACAGTTTCTCAAATCTTCATCTTCAGCACTCTCTCGTTTTATCTCTAGCCTCATCTCTTCAACTCTTGATTAACACCTTATAGCTCTCGATTTTCTCCACAAGATCTCACCTGTATAAAATACGGACAAGTGTCCACTCTGATACCAATTCTTAGCGCGAGAGCTGCTGCTACAGAAAGTAATACAAGAGCCAAAACAATGACACAAGGGTTTTTTTTTTTTCTCAAGAATTCATTACTAGATCAATCATCAAATGTTCTTACAAGATCCATTCAATATTCTCAATCTAGCCTCACAAGTTCCTAGATCTATACACGATCAATGAACATTTCACTACCTCTTAGCTCCTTTGATCATGATCTCTTACAAGACAACCCTAAACCCTCTTTACTAAGAAATATGATTTCCCCTTTTTGTGGTAAGCGTACATGATATATCATGGTTTTTACCGGTTTTTATACCATGATATATGTACGTTTTATTGAGTCTGTTGGTGTTTTCGAGTCTTTTATGTTTTATCTTAGGTACTTGGACGTTTGGACTCAATTGGTGTTTACTGGAGCTTTATGGAGCATTTCGGAGCGAGCTGTCAAAGTTGCAAGTTCGGATTGAAGAAATTCAGAACATGTCGAGCGACAGAGACTAGTTGTCGATCGATAGGAAGATTTTACAAGCGTCGAGCGACACACTTATCACGTCGCTCGACACGACCAACTTCAGACGAACCAGATTTCAGATTTGGAAGATTTCCGTTTTCGCGCCAAAAAGCCCAGATGTTTGCAATTGGGCCAATGCCGACTTTTGTACTTATAAATACTTATTTTCCGCCATTGTTTAGGCTTATGCTTTATTTTACTTAGAGATTTTTATACTAGGGATTTATTATTCATGTCTATGTCTGAGTAATTCACTAGTTAGGTTTTAGGATTTTTTCAAAGGATAATGAAGAGTTGTAGAGTTTGATTACTATTGGGATTTTGCATTCATATTTTATATTCTTCACCTTGATTGCTTTGAATTCTGATTTAGGTCTGAATTAGATATCCTAGGTTGTTTAATAGATGAGACATCATTATTGAATTTCCTGAATTGAATCATAGGTGAGCAAAGATCTGATTCGCAACGACAGTTGGCTTTGGATCTTTGTGAACAAATCGAACCTGAATTTAAATCCTTGTTTAGATCAATTTTGATTTCGCAACGACAATTGGTTGTCTAAGGTTTAAACATAGATAGTATTTGCAACGACAGTTGATTTACTTTACAACAGTGTTTCGAGTTCTAGAATTTGCACTTCATCAATCCCAATAGTAATCTTATTCTGCAACTTGGATTTATTCATGCGAATTCCCTTAAGCTTAGCGTTTGTTTCCTATTGATTTAAAGTTTCTGCAATCATCCTGATTTATTTTCCTGCAATTTATTTACAATCTTACTTGCTTAGTTTAATCCAAAAGTCTAAATCTATTGTGCAATATGATTCCCTGTGGATTCGATAACCTCAAGTACTACAATCGATCTCTTAATTTGAGAGAATAGAACAAAGGAAAATTTGACCATATCAGTACACTCATGTTTTCCACTCCTATTTATACCCAATAGGAATAAACGGCTAACCCTAGCCTTGGTCTTCAAGTTTGGAAGATATCGCATCTTTACAAAATATCCTCCTTTCCTTAATCTTAGCCAAGATATAACGAAATCTTTACAAAATCTTCTTTCTTCAAATAAAGATCATTTGCTTCCGTTCAACTCCACTTTATATCAGCAAATGATCATAACCTTGATCCAGGCCCAACTTCTTTAATCCATATGTTGCTTTGCTGTTCCAGTTGTATTTCAACATTGATGCAAGGGTTGATTCAGCAACTACATCTTCAATCTTTAAACTCTTTTACCATTAGCTTTTCTTTCCTTAGATGAATACTTCTAGCAACTCATATTAAATTCTAAAACTCATTCAACATACATCTTCAACTTATACATGCACCACTTTATCAAATATATGTTTTTTTTAACATTCCAATATATGTTGTAAATCGATATATATAAAGATCATGTAATTTCTTTTTACGTTCTAATTTAAGGATCTCAAGGTTTTTCAAATAATTGATACATCGTGTTTGCGGACGTATATTTTATTTGCAAAATCTTTGCGGGTTTTATTCGGTTTCACTAGTCTTTTTAAGTTTATGGGGAAAAGAACATCAGAGTAATATTCCTACTTTTGTTTTATAGTGTCATTTCATAATTATATTCTTGTTTTAAAAAGTCATTTTACGTTTTTAATATGACTTTTCAAATGCAACTTTTTTTTGTTACTCTTGGTTAAGCTAAAAACATTGAATTTAATCATTATCGTTTAATTAGTAGTATATTAAGGAGGATATATATATATATGTATGCTTATTGTTCGTAAGCTACGTAAAATATGTGTAGACGACACTCTTATTGAACGTATAGAATATGAATAATGAGAAGACACACGCATGTGGTCCATGGAACTTGTTTTGACCAAGACAAACGATTCAACATGGTGGGAAGGAATTAGGACATCTTTGTCTTTGTCTCATTTTATTAAGGGCACATTGTGTCTTGACTTTCGTATCCTTCAGTCATTTCTCAGTTATACCCAAATCTTTACGATTACAATCACTTACCAACCAAATAGGCGTCAAAAAACAATTATTTATTGTACTGCTCGAAGGAATATTGATTGGACATCTCTCTAAATCTTTATATAAACTCCAAATCCACAACTATGTATCCAAATCCAATCGTGGATTTTGAAAGAGTTATAAAAACCTATACACCAACTAAATACTGGTACTTAATTCATGCTAGTAATTTATAAGATGTTCAAACATAGACGCAACTAATTTTCTATTAAAATATTCATGATAGTCAATCGTTGTTTGTGGGAATTTTTCACAAACAATAATTTAGATAATATTCTAGAGATAGATTTAAAGTTTTTCCTCAAACTCGATTACATGTTTGAGCCAAAACATGTGGGTGTGAAACTGTGAAAGGCTTTCAATTTGGACTAACAATTAGACGATAGATAATTGCACAAAATATTAAATAATAAATCATGAATTTTGGACAAGATATTCATGTCCCTAAAATATCTGTGTTGTGAAACATATATATCAACAAATTGGGACGAAAATGGTTGATATCGTATGTTTTCGGAAAGTAATATTCTTCTATCACAACTTGAGCTACACCACTTAGAGTTTCGGTTTAATTGGGAATCGAAACAAACAAAAAAATGTAATATAGTTTTATTTTGACTCAATTTGGATGGTTATTGTTGAAAAATAATTTGGCTGTAAATAATGACCACTAAACGAGAAAAGAAATGAATACGAACGTTAAACTTTCTCCATTAATTCTTTAAAAATTATATCATTTGTAAGGAACTTTTGAACCTATGATTAATTCCTCTTCATTCTTTCTTTTATAGAGAAGTACAGAACAAAAATATTTCTAATCAAAGTTAAAAAGGAACCAGAACCAATTTTTTTTTTTTTTTTTCACAATTCCTTTTCATTTCTCAAATTATGTTCATTTTCATTCCTTTTATTCTTCTTCCTCATAATTGATTTTCTTATTTTAGTGGTCACCATTTAATGTTTTAGAATACTGAAATTGGTTTCGTCCTTTTTTTTTGTTTTCTTCCTCATTTAAAAAACCAATTGGCTTATAATTCCTTTTTGGTTCGGTTTTGGTTTAATTCGACTATGGATTTTTCCAACCCAAAATTATCGTGACGAGAAATAGAAGATAACACCAGATTCTATGTATGCATCATATTATGTCCCCACAATTTAAAACTTGTTATTATAATTACTAAGGACAAGATCATAGTACAGATTTTTGATACTTTATACCTCTCGTATTTTCTAGAAAAAATCCTAAATATTATTTTAAATAATTTATGATTTGCAACATATATAGTATAGTACAACCTACAACAATGGTCCCAAAGTGCAATAAGTGAAGAGACTAAATTGACTTATGAAATGCAAATCAAATTGTAATATTCAAATGATATTTTTTCACAACTATAACCATTTTCTAAAGGTAGTTACTAGTTTTTTTTTTTTTTTTCCTGGGGTAGTTACTAGTTAATGTACTCCTCGACACACACCTATATATATTAGATCACGCCATTTCAATATATATTCAAATCTCATCATAGAAATTCTCCATTCAAAATTTTTCTATTCTTGTGTATCGTAAACTTTAACCTATCTCCTAGTCACAAAAACATACCTTTTCCGACACGTTATTAATGTTGTTAGAAGAAACAGAACCACCAAACCAAACTCCAGATCATGATGTCGTACGCTGGCTTGAAGATTCTATGTCCTTAACCCCATTACTGGAAATCAATGATCCTTATTTGCTCCAAGAATTTGATGGGTCTCAAACGTGGGAATGGGATCAGACTCAAGATCCGGAACTTGGTTTTCTTCATAGCTATAGTCAAGATCTTAATGCATATGTGGGTTGTGAAGCAACTAACTTGGAAGTGGTAACAAGAGCTCCAGTCACTGATTCAGATCCTCCACAAGAAGCTCAGCAATCCAACGATCAGTCGAAGAAAAGGAACCATGACGGGCTTATTGAGGCCCAACCAGTGAAAAGATTAGCAAGAAGCAAGAGAAATGCAAACAAGTATAGTGAGAAGAGCTCCAAAGATGAAAACAAGGAACTAAGATGGGCAGAGCAACTGCTTAACCCTTGTGCCTCGGCAATCACGGCAAACAACTCATCAAGGGTTCAACATTACCTTTGTGTTCTCTCTGAACTTGCCTCTTCTTCTGGTGATGCTAATCATCGGCTTGCAGCTTTTGGTCTTCGCGTTTTGCAACATCATCTATCCTCCTCCTCCTCCTCCTCATCATCCTCTTGGGATGTTGTTACCTTTGCTTCAGCAGAAGTTAAGATGTTTCAAAAGACTTTACTCAAGTTCTATGAGGTAAGCCCTTGGTTTGCTTTGCCTAATAACATGGCAAACTCAGCTATCTTGCAGATTCTAGTACAAGAGCCCAAAGATTATAAAAAGTATCTTCATGTTCTTGATATTGGTGTTTCTCATGGTATGCAATGGCCCACTTTGCTTGAAGCTCTGAGCTGCAGACCAGAAGGACCTCCTACTCATGTTCGGATAACCGTTGTATCCGATCAAACCGGAGATATACCTTTCTCAGTTGGTCCACCAGCTTACAACTATGGTTCTCAACTCGTTGGCTTTGCTCGGTCCCTCAACATAAATCTCCATATCAATGTAGTTGACAAGTTCCAGCTCATTGATACATCTCCTCACGAGACCTTGATCGTATGTGCTCAGTTTAGGTTGCATCAATTGAAACATAGCATCCCTGATGAGAGAAGTGAGGTTTTGAAAGCACTGAGAAGTTTGAATCCAAAAGGAGTGGTTCTTTGTGAGAACAATGGAGAATCCAGTAGTGGTGGGGACTTTGCAGCAAGATTCTCCAAGAAACTGGAGTATATGTGGAAGTTTCTGGATTCAACAAGCTCTGGATTCAAAGAAGAGAATAATAGCGAAGAGAGGAATATAATGGAAGGAGAAGCAACAAAGGTGTTGATGAATGGAGGAGAGGTGAATGAAGGAAAAGATAAATGGTATGAGAGGATGAGAAAAGCCGGTTTTTTTGCGGAAGCATTTGGAGAAGATGCAATTGATGGAGCCAAATCTTTACTGAGAAAGTATGACAACAATTGGGAAATTAGTATGGAAGATGGAAATACCTTTTGTGGGTTAATGTGGAAAGGAGAGGCAGTTTCCTTTTGTTCCTTGTGGAAGTAGTTAAGCCTCTCTTATGTCTTTGTCTTAATTTTTGTTGTAATTAAGCTTCCAAATCGAAAGCTTTGTGTAAACTGTTATCTGCAACAAAGTTTTTTTAATAAACAATTAATAGATTGTTGCTAAAACATGCAAAAGGTTAGTAGTTCTTATTCGGAAACGACATGAATGAAAAACAAACTAATTACTTATCTCTTTCTTTCCTTTTGCCGAGTTGTTCATTTGCAGTTGCACTAAGCTTGGCGCATAAGAAGAGCACACAAGTCGGCTACAACATATGTGCGGAGTAAATCCCATATTCATAGATCTGAAGTACCCCCCTCGTCCAACGATGTAAATTCTTTGGTCGGGACATGTCTTGGTCCATTCCTTTAAGTATGAACTGAAAACCACAGCGACTTTATTCACCTCGTCAATGAAGAAGCTCCAAGATGCAAAGTAAACCAGAAAACCAGTGAGCGGTCTCGTATCCACTTTCAAAAACTTGCTCCACGACACCGTACTGGGCTCAATGTTATTCGTGACCCAAATCTCCATTGTCCCATACTTGCAAACTAGAAATACCTTTTCTTGGATAAGGGAAGAGATTACTCGCTGCATATATGTCTCACTCATCATCTGCTGTTTGAAATAGAAGTTGGTAGAGGATCGACATTGGTGCATATAAGAACAGATCATTGGCCTTGCTTAGCCTTATGTTGGTGATCACTTAGAAGCTTATGTGGATAGACTTTTACTGTTTTCTATTCTTTTTGTGTGCATCAGAGTTATTAGTTTGATATCATTATGTTGGATCAAATATACATATGTTTTCTTAAAAAGTGAATTCAGAGAACACCAATTAAGTTGTTTGTAATATGATCGGAATCCTTTCTATGGTTTGACTTGTCCGGTGAAATTGATAGAGGGAAAGGAATACAAGTATTCCACACTGATCAGCTAAATAAAGAGTGTTTAAACTAAATAGAAACAAGATACTAATTGATGATTAGTCTTTGTTCAAAGGACATTGCAAAAGCAAAAACAGAACTGGATGCAAGAAAGAGACCAAGCTAGCTAGCTAGCTAGAATCATAAAAAAGCTATTAATTAATAGAGTGAACTTCTTCTTTCCTTTTGCCTCATGTGGCTTGGTTGATTTCTGCTAAACTTGGAAAATAAGAAGACACAAGCGGGGAAAATTCTGCTAACTTCGAAGAGTACTGGTTTTGAAGTGGTCCAAGATCCACGTTTTTCAAGTATCCACCACTCTCTCCAATAATGTAAGCAGCTTGGTGGCATGGGGGAAGGTTCCATCCAATAGGTCCGTCTATATCAAAAACCACGGCAATTTTCTTCTCCTCGTCAATGAAGAAACTGGCACCGTCAGGGTTAAAGTTAAAACCAACAACTAAACTGTTAAAGTCTGGTTTGGGATCCATATCAACCTTTAAGAAAGGGATCCAGGACACTGCATTGGGTTCAATCTTAGTTGTAACAAATATCTCCACCACATTCGTATCCATGCCCACAAGACCGCGAGTTTCTCGTCTCTAACAGAACACAAACTCCCAGTATCGCAACGGTCGTGATAGCACGACAGAGGAAGACGCGGTCCAAATCTCTCGCTCGTGAAATCAAAACAGAGTAAGAAACTAGGGGGCATGTCTACAAATAGACCTTCTTCTGGTATTATTTTTTGTTGAGCAAAAAAGTAACTGTTTCCCTTCAAAGACACCCCGCGTTGGACAAAATCTGTATCCCAGTCCAGAGTGATATCGAAAACCCTCCATGAACTAGAGCTAAAATCGTAGACTTCGTATCCAAAAACGTGTTTTTGGTTACCGAGATTTCATCCACAAACCTCAAGATCTTGTGGTTCTTGTTCTCGTTGTATCCGAGAGCATACCTATCGAATATGTGGAATTTGTCCCTGGGTTCGATCCACCTTGTTTGTCCTAGATAGGGATTCCAAACCACAAGCCTAGCACTGTCCTTTTGGACGCATAACAATAAACCATCGGAATGAAAGACTTTAGATTTCTCGACTTGATCAAGGAAAGTCCCTCCTATCTCCTTTATGGATGGATCAACGAATTCTTCACCTTCTTCGTTGCGGATTCCACGGAGATTGAATCTCATTAATATAGAAAAACGGATATCAATATCAATATAAACGGATCGCTGTTAAGAAAACAACCAACCGACTTACTCACCGCCGGATCTCCTCGACGGAATCCCCGGAAACCGATGAGCAAGGACTATGTTTGCCCCTCTGCCCTCACAGGACGCAAGGAGTACGTGATCGAGCGATGGGGAAGGAGCTGCCGTTGACGACGTTTTATTGAGTCTTCATTGAACAGCTTCTAGTGCTACGTACTTAGCTCTCGGTCTTGTGGGTTTCTCTTCGCATTAGCAACTCTCCAAGCTGAATTAGGAAGAACAAATAACATCGAAATCACTTCGTCGTACTCCATTACTATTAGTGGTTATGTTGAGCGGATGGATTGAAAACCGTAATGAACTATGTTTTTCATGTTTTTACCTTTTTTTACCATGAAATTCATCTTTATAGGTTTATGAATTCCTTTTGTAATCCTAAAATATTTTCATTTTGAATGAAATATGTACTTTTTAGAAAAAAAGGACTATGTTTGCGACAAACACGATTGTAACAACGGTAACAAGAAAAAGGAATAAAAAACGCATAAAAAATGAGCTAACAATGCTCAGAGTTTGTTTATACTATTGACTTTGCAGAGTAGTCCATGTACTTTCCCTTTCTTTGTAAATGTGTCTCCAAATGTCTTTTGTAATCCTAAAATATTTTCATTTTGAATGAAATATGTACTTTTTAGAAAAAAAGGACTATGTTTGCGACAAACACGATTGTAACAACGGTAACAAGAAAAAGGAATAAAAAACGCATAAAAAATGAGCTAACAATGCTCAGAGTTTGTTTATACTATTGACTTTGCAGAGTAGTCCATGTACTTTCCCTTTCTTTGTAAATGTGTCTCCAAATGTCTTCTGTAGTAATTATTCTTCGAAATCACCCCATCACTTTTGTAGTCCCATGATTAATCACCATTACTCCCTTTTGCTATATCAAATCTCCCCTGCTCAAGAGAACCTTGTCATCAAGGTTTAAAGAAGGGAAATTTCTTCTCCAAATCAAATAGGTATTCCCATGTAGCCTCTTCTTCTGGTCAGTGATTCCATTTGATCAATAACATGGTAGCAGCCTTGCCTTGTCGGTTGACCATTTTCCTTTCCAAGACAACTTCAGGTTCCTTGGTTAACACATCACTGAGCACAGTTGGGAGCTGAGTAGAGGTAGGGACATTACCAACTAATACCTTGAGTTGGGAGACATGGAAAACAAGGTGAATTAAGGAAGTCGTTGGGAGATCTAGCTTATAAGCCACTTCACCGCATTTATCCAAGATCTTATAAGGTCCATAATATTTGGGAGCTAACTTCTGGTTGTTTCTCATGACCACTGATTGTTGACGATAGAGCTGCAACTTCACATACACCCAATCACCAATAGCAAATTCCCTCTCAGTTCTGTGTTGATCAGAGAAAACCTTCATTCGATGTTAAGCTCTGAGGAGGTGAAATTTTAGAATCAAGATCATGCTTTCTCTTTCCTGCAAGTTTTTAGCCACCACTGCCACCTTTGATTCCCCATGTAGATACAGAAGGTGAATAGGAGGAGCTTGACCATAGACTGCTTCAAAAGGTATCAAATCTGTAGCGGAATGGAATGTTGAATTGTACCAAAATTCAGCCAGAGGTAACCATTTGCTCCAAAGATGGGGTCTGTCACTAGTCATGCACCTCAAGTATGTTTCCAAGCATCTGTTCACCACTTCAGTCTGGCCATCACTTTGAGGGTGATAAGCACTGGAGAATTTCAACAGAACACCTTGCAGAGAGAAGGGTTCTTTCTAAAATTCACTGAGAAATACTGAGTCCCTGTCACTTACAATGGTTTGAGGACAATCATGAAGTTTGTAGATGTTGTCCATGAAAGCTTGAGCCACCGTGATAGCTGAATAGTGATGTGAGAGAGCCACAAAGTGGGCTGCCTTGCTCAGTCTATCAACAACAACCAAAATGATTCTCTTACCAAAAGAGTCTGGAAGACCATCTATGAAGTCCATGGAGAGGTCAGTCCCGATGGATTCATGTATAGGTAAAGGCTGGAGAAGGCCAACGTAAGCACTAGTGTCATACTTACACCTTTGGAAACTGTGAAGATAAGCCTGGATATTCGTAATCATTCCCTTCTAGTAGAACAAGCCCTTAACTCTCTGATTTGTAGCATCACGTCCAGAGTGACCACTGCTACCATCACAGTGAAGCCATTCAAGGATCTTATTACGGATAGTAATGTTGTGAGGGACCACTATTTTACTCTTCCTCCTTAATATCCCTTGCATCCAAGTGAAATGTCTTTTAGACTGAGGATCCTTCTCCAGTTCATCAATGATCTTCTTAATCTTCAAATCCTCTGCATAAAGAGATTGAATTTCTTGGAGGAGATCACACTCCAAGACAGACATGGCCATGTGTAAAACCTCTGATCCTTCAATCCTAGATAAAGCATCAGCAGCTAGATTATCCTTCCCCTGCGTGTATTGAATTTCATAATCAAATTCTAATAGTTTGGGCAACCATTGTTGCTGGATTGGAGTATTCAGACGTTGCTCCAACAAATATTCAAGCTCCTCTGATCCATCTTGATCACAAAATGATTTGATAATAAATAATATCTCTATTTCTGCACCGCAAACACCACAGCAAGGAGCTCATTCTCATAGATAGACAGAGTGAGTTGTTTACCTTTGAGAGTCCTGTTAATATAAGAGAGAGGGTGGCTCTCTTGCATGAGTACAGCCCCGATTTCGTGTCCACAAGCATCCATTTCTACCACAAATGGCTTGTCAAAAAGGGGCAAAGCTAGAACAGGAGCTTCACATAAGGCTTGTTTCAGGGCATCAAAGGCCACTTGAGCTTCGTCTGACCACACAAATGCGTCTTTTTTTATCAACTTAGTCAGAGGCCGAGCAATAATACCAAAATTCCTTACAAATATTCTGTAGTAGCCCGCTAATCCCAAAAAAACCCCTTAGTTGCTTCAGGGAAGTAGGAATTGGCCATTCTTGTATTGCATTGATCTTGTTAGGATCTGTAGACACTCCATGAGCCGCAATATAATGACCAAGATACTCTACCTTATCAGTGGCAAATGAACACTTGCTTCTTTTAGCAAATAAGCTATGTTGTCTCATCAGGTCAAAAACCTGTGCTAAGTGATCCAAACGCAACTCCAAAAAAGAACTATAGATGAGAATATTATCAAAGAAAATAAGCACAAACTTCCTCAGGAAGGCCTTGAAAACCCAGTTCATAAGTGATAGAGAGGCGGAAGCTACGAGAATTAAGAGGTCAGTAACGAGACCAAATGATCTCAAGTGGGGTTCTTAGTTCTTGAATTCGATGAGAAAACGAGAACAAGACGGTTCGCGAATACTCTTCGCAGTGCTTTGAAAGCTCTTTATAAGATTAATATCAAAGTTCTAAAGTGAAGTTTACAAAGGCTAAGAACACCTATAAATACTACCGTAAGAGATAAGCATTGAGACTTCTAATCCTAATCAATAAAAGATATGCATCTATCTAGAATAACGAAAACACCAAAGAATCTAATCAACAAAAGCATGAAAACGTGCAACACAAGTCGAAGCCCAACTTGTGTTATGAAAGCCCATTAACCGAAGGATGTGATGCATCAGGTTTCTCCGGGTGAAGAATGATTCGTCCACGAACCAACAACATCGTTCTCCCCATGGTAAGGCGACAAAAACTTCACATTAAACACATCTGAAGTTCGAAGATGAGGAGGGAGACACACTTGATAAACATTGGGATTAATACGCTTGACAATTTACACAGGTCCAATCTTCCTTGATTTGAGCTTGTTGTATTCATGTGAGGGCAAGCGATCTTTTATTAAAATGACCCAAACCAAATCACCAGGCTCAAATATCACCTCACGACGTTTGCGATCAGCGGCAGCCTTGTATTTGGCAGACGCCGTCTCAAGATTAGAACGTGCCTGTGAATGTACGAACTGTAAATCCTCCACAAAATCAACAGCATTACCATGACAACAAGTTTTATCAGGCAGAGATGAAAAGTCCAAAGGACAACATGGTAACACGCCATAACACAACACGAAAAGGAGAAAATCCCAAACTGCGATTAAGAGCATGATTGTGAGCAAACTCAGCTTTACATAGCTTCAAATCCCACGATCGTATGTGATCACCAACTAAACACCAAAGCAAATCACCAAGAGCACGATTAGTGACTTCCGTCTGTCCATCCGATTGAGGATGATACGCAGAACTCACATCGAGGCTTGTACCAAGAAGCTTCCACAGAGAATGCCAAAAATGGCTCAAGAAACGCGTGTCACGATCAGAGACAATAGACGATGGAAGGCCATGAAGTCGATAAACCTCTTGAAAGAACAAATTGGCCACCGTAACAGCATCTGTCGTCTTTTTGCAAGGAATGAAGTGCGCCATTTTTGAGAAACGATCAACTACCACAAAAATTGAGTCAAAACCGCGTTGTGTTCGGGGCAAGCCGAGTACAAAATCCATACTCACATCAGTCCATGGTTGAGTGGGAATAGGCAAAGGTAAATAAAGGCCAGCATTTGAAGCTTTACCTTTAGCTTGTTGACACACACGACAACGCTCCACAAAATGCTCCACATCACGGCGTAGCGTAGGCCGAAAATATGATGTAGTAACAAGTTGAAGAGTCCGATCACGAACCACGTGTCCTTCATTATGAAGTTCCATAATAATCTTCAACCGGAGACTATAGTCGGGAACACATAATCGAGTACCACGAAACAAGAATCCTTCATGAACCGAATAGTCAACACTAAGACCCAGCTCCGCATCGGCAAACACACAGCCAAAATAAGGATCAGTAGCATATAAAAAAGCAAAGATGGTAAAACCAGGTACCGATATCTGCATAGTGGTTATCAAGCCATGCCGCCTGCTCAAAGCATCAGCTACACGATTCGATTTGCCGGATTGGTGACAAATCGAAAAAGTAAATTGTTGTAAATATGAAATCCAGGATGCATGACAAGCCGATACCTTTGTTTAGCGATCAAGATGGCGCAAGGCATCATGATCAGTGAATAAGACAAACTCACTGTGCACCAAATAATGTCGCCAATGTTTAATGGCTTGAATGATAGCATAAAATTCGACGTCATAGGTGCCATAACGGCTGCGTGCACCTGTGATCTTCTCACTAAAATAAGCAACCAGTCGTCCTAGTTGGCGAAGAACAGGGCCAATATTCATTTTTGATGCATCGCAGTGAGCTCAAAGGTAACAGAGAAGTCAGGAAGGACCAAGATTGGGGTCGTCGTGAGTTTCTCTTTAATGAGCTCAAATGCTGCATCTACCTCGGAAGTCAATTCAAACTTACCATTCTTCATGCAGCTTGTAATCAGTGCCATAATGTAATCAAACCATAGAAGCTACGAACCTCCGATATTGTTGTTGGAACCGGCCATGATGTAATCGCTTCAATTTTTGAAAGATCAACCGAGAGACCTTGATCAGATACGATATAACCCAAAAGAGGACCTTGGATACACCAAATTCACATTTGTGTTTAACCGCAAAGAGTTGTTTTTGGCGCAACACTAAAAAAACACGACGAAGATGCTCAACGTGATCTTCCATGGACGAACAAAAAATAAGAATGTCATCGAAATAGACGACAACAAACATACCAATAAATGAACGCATTGACTGGTTCATGATCCGCATTAACGTGCTTGGCGCATTAGACAAGCCGAATGGCATAACGAGCCATTCAAAGAGACCTTCTCGAGTTTTGAATGCCGTCTTCCATTCATCTCCTGGACGAATTTGGATTTGATGATAACCGCTTTTCAAATCGATCTTGGAGAAAATATTGGCGGCACCAATTTGATCAAGTAAATCGCCTAACCGCGTAATGGGAAAGCGGTAACGATTTGTAATCTTATTGATAGCGCGACTATCAACGCACATTCGCCAAGACCCATCTTTCTTTGGTATTAAAAGAGCAGGTACAGCGCACGAACTAAGACTCTCGCGAATGTGTCCTTTCGGTAAGAGATCCTCTACTTGCCGTCGAAGTTCTTCATGTTCCAAAGGGCTCATATGATAATGGGGCCAATTTAGAAGAGACGCACCTGGAACAAAATCGATTTGGTGTTGAATCTCTCTCAAAGGAGGAAGACACTTTGGTAGCTCGGTAGGAAAAATGTCTTTAAATTCGTGAAGAACCGGAGACAACAATGGTGAGGCCACTGTGGAGAGAATTTGCGATGACGATGCAGCAAACAGAGTAAAGGAAAATCCCTCACTTTGAAACTCAGAGAGTAGCTTTTAATACGAGCATAATAGAGTGGGATGATGCCGTGGTGATGGACCACCGACCAATTTTTGTGGTGGTGGTGAAGGTGGAGCTGGTATAGATGTATCGCGAGACGGGGTAAGAACAATATGGTGAGTTTCCCATATAAAGCTATATGTGTTTCTAGCGCCATCATGAATAATTTTGCGATCGAATTCCCACGGGCGTCCAAGCAATAGGTGACTGACATCCATCGGAGCGATATCACAATAAGTGCGGTCCTGATAAAATTGGCCAATGAAGAAAGGTACCAAAGCGCGTTGTGTAATACAGACGCTAACATCTGCACTTAACCAACTGAGAGTATACGTGCAGGATGACTCTCACGAGTTAAACCCAATTTCTCCATTGCGTCATCAGAGATAACATTACGACAGCTACCGGAATCAATCACAAAGGTGCAAATGCGACCCTTAATAGTGCACGTCAACCATAAAATATTAGTACGCAACCATTGTTTGTCTTGACGTCGTGGAGTTATACAAGATCTGCGAACAATAAGTAAGTGACCTTGGTCCCCAGGAGTGATTTGAGTGTCGTCTTCTTGTTATTTTCTTCTTTGCCATATGAATCATAAACTGGAATGTTGTCCCCATTGGTTTTATCTATTACCAAACCGCGCTTGTTCTGATGAGGACAAGCCGATTGTCGATGCCCTGGCTCCCCACAAATAAAACATTTAAGTGTATTCGGACGCGTCGAACGTCGTAAGGCTTGTTCATCGGATGGTCCAGGAGCACGAGATGTCGTAGAAAGAGGATCACTTTCCTTGGATGTTTGTGTTAGAGTAGGTTGCTCTTGCACACGAGTTCGTGATGATTGAGAACTCCAAGTAGATGATCGGTGTTGTTGTTCAAAGGCAGATGCGCGGCGATGAGCTTCAGCGATAGACGACGGATCAAATTGAGACATAGATGTCTGAAGTTGAGGTCGCAAGCTGCCAATAAACTGAGAAACTAACAGCTCCTTGCTATCGAAAATCTCAGTTCGCGTGAGTAGAAGTGAAAACTCCTCAGCATAATCATCAACAGAACGAGATCCTTGTCGGAGGTTTTGTAATCGATTATACTTAATCCGTTCGTAATTTTAGGTAGAAATTGTGAACGTAAGTGCTTTTTGAGTTTTTCCCATAAAAGAATTGGATTTTTACCTGTACGTTGTCTTGTGCTCTTTAATTGTTTCCACCATGTAGCCGCATGGCCCCGGAACTTCATTGGCACAAGAGGAATACGACGATCATCTGAAATATTTTTAAACTCAAAAATTTCTTCGACCGACACCATCCAATCAAGAAGAGTGCCTCCTCGGGGACTACCATGAAACTCAGAAATCTCCACCCAAAAACTTGATTCCCAACGTTGCTCTGGATACGTATAACGATCTACAGTATCCCGAGGAGCACAACGCTGAGGTATAAGTCCCCTTCCCTGCACCGGCTCTGCAAATGGGTTATCCTCATCCTCTGTGTCGTCATCAACACGCTGAGAGTTGTTGGCTTGGTCACAAGTAATCAAAGCTTCTCTGAGCTCTTGGATGGAGCGTGGGATCGTGTTTTGTAAGTGTTCTTGCATCGTTACCAAGGTGGTACGCAATTCAGCCCAATCTGATGCAAACGCATCTTTGGTAGTGTCGACGGTCTTCTTTGGTGGCATAGTGGCGAACAAACGACTTCCCAGGGTTTCTGTGTCTGATACCAACTGATAGAGAGGCGGAAGCTACGAGAGTTAAGAGGTCAGTAACGAGAGCAGATGATCTCAAGTGGGGTTCTTGGTTCTTGAATTTGATGAGAAAACGAGAACAAGACTGTTCGCGAATACTCTTCGCAGTGCTTTAAAAGCTCTTTATAAGATTAATGTCAAAGTTCTAAAGTGAAGTTCACAAAAGCTAAGAACACCTATAAATACTACCGTAAGAAATAAGCATTGGGACTTATAATCCTAATCAATAAAAGATATACATCTATCTAGAATAACGAAAACACAAAAGAATCTAATCAACAAAAGCATGAAAACGTGTGATATATCATGGTTTTTACCTAGATTAAGCCATGATATAAGTCCTATATCTAGACTCTTTACAGTGTTTTCTAGTATGTTTTAGAGTCTTTTACATGTACTAGACGTTTGGAGCATAAAAGATATTTCCTGGGAGTTTTGGAGCATTGCTGAACGAAGTGGCAAAGATTGAAGCGAAGAATTGGAAATCTAAGTTGGTGTCGATCGACACTCTGCTTGACCAAAGAAAAGGCCCGATTGCGAAGAAGTCCGTTCGAAGCCCAAAAGTCTCAGATGTTTACTTTAATGTTAATGACGGTTTAAGAACCTTATAAATATGTTTTCGCAGCCATTGTTTAAGCTTATGCTTTATTTTGCTAAGTTTAATAGATATCTTTCAATTAATATAATGGTTTTTGCTTCGATTATGTCTGAGTAGTAACCTTGTTAGGTTTAGGGATTTTCAAAGGTGTTTGATGTTTTGCTAGATCTGATTTTAAATTGCATAGGATAATATCTTTAGAATGTTCTTCATCTTGACTTGAGTTTGTTGCTGATTTTAGATTCATGACATGAAATCTGATTTAGAGTTAATTAATAGAAATGACATTTTTGTTGATTACCTGATCTAGTGTTTGATGAGCAAAATTATTTTTCGCAAAGAAATTTGGTTTAGGTTTTTGTGAACAATTGAGCTTGAACTTTAATGCTTGTTTAGATTGTTAGGATTCGCAAAGAAATTTGGTTTTCTAGGATTTAAACATAGATAATCTCTGCAGCGAAAGTTGATTGATTTTATATTCGTGTTCATGTTTAAGAACTGCGCTTAATATCCTATCTTTTATTTATCGATCTGCAATTCTGATTCACCTGAGATTTCCCTGTGCCTAGCATCTTTCTTTATTGATTTTATCACCGTTTTAACTGCTTTGTTTACTTGTTTTTGCATTCACCTAATTCTGCTTAGCATAATCTGAATTTATAAATCTAGTGTATTTCTCTAATTCCCTGTGGATTTCAATCCCTAAGTACTACATCTGATCTCTTAATTTGAGAGAGTAGCTCTAGGGTAAATTTGAGCTTATCAACGTGCGACACAAGTCAAAGCCGAACTTGTGTTATGAAAGCCCATTAACTGAAGGATGCGCTGCATCAATATGGCTCTGGAAAGTAGCAGGAGCATTTGTGAAGCCAAAAGGCATGACTAAATACTCATAGTGACCATTGTGTGTCTTGAAAGCAGTCTTGTGTACGTCACTAGGATCCATTCTCACTTGATGATATCCAGCTCTCAAATCGATTTTTGAGTAGACCTTTGATCCTCCTAACTCATCCATAAGGTCCTCTATTAAGGGGATGGGAAACCTGTCCTTGATTGTCAACCCATTTAACTTCCTGTAATCCACACACAACCTCCAAGAGCCATCTTTCTTCTTGACTAACACCACTGGTGAAGCATAGGGGCTGGAGCTATTCTGAATAGTTCCCTGAGCAAGCAATTCCTCCACCATTTTATCCACTTCATTCTTCTGATGCACTGCGTAACGGTATGGTCTCTGGTTCACCGGATTAGCTCCTTCAAGCAATGGGACTTTGTGATCAAAGTGTTGTTTGAAAGGAGGTAGGGATGTTGGTTCCTCAAAGATATCTTTATACTGGTGAAGAAGCTTCACAATACCAGGTGCTACTTCAGTTTCTTCTACCCTGACAGACTATAACATTATGGTGTCACTGGATTCCCCAGGCTCCTGAAAAGTGATCATAGAGACATGAGCTCTCTCATCCAGGAATTTGTTGAATTTAATAGCTTTAATCTCCCTGACAGAGCCATGTTTGATACCATGGAGTAACACCCTTTGCTACTTATAAACAAACCCCATCTCCAGATTGGTGAAGTCCCAAGTAATAGGATCTAGTTTAGTTAACCATTGTACCCCCAATACCATATCACAACCACCTAATGGGATAACCATAAAATCATCACAAAATTTGACAGCCTGAAAATTTCAGGAGAAGTTATCCACCTTAGCTTGTACTTCTAGCTTACCACCGCCAGCTACAGAACCCTTAGCCATACCTACACTCTGGAGTGCACATTTCAGTCAAACAGCTACTTATGTATCTATGAAGTTGTGAGTAGACCCTGAGTCAACCAATATGAATAAAGACTTCTTCGCATGGAGCCCTCTGACACGCATTGTCTGATAACCAGAAATACATGCCATCACATTCACAGAAATCTGGAGTGTTACCTGTTCTTCTGCAACTTTTGCAATGTTCTCGTCTTCACATTCATTCATTCATTACTTTGACACAGTCTTCCTCCTCTTCACATTCTAAATGATACAGCTGAGTCCTCTCTCTCTTGTGCAACTGGAAATGTTTTGGGGTGAACTTTTCATCACAATAGTAGCAAAGCCCTTTTGCTCTTTTCTCCAACATTACTTCAGGAGATAAGAATGGAACTACCTTCTTCTCGGCATTCTTAGCTCCACCTTGCCATCCAGAATCATAATCTTTTTTAGCTTGTCCAATGCTCCTCAGAGGTTGAATAGATGTCTAATTCTTCTGGCTTCCCCAAGTAGTATCCACAACCTTTTTTGGGTGAGCCTTTTCATATAGTCTGCCCAGGAGTAAATAGTGACGTATACACTGAGGGGAGAACATCTTGACATGCATCTGTGTGTCCAATCTCAGGCCAGCCATATAAGCACTCAACAAGTCAGCCTCAGAGAGATTAACCCGGATTTTGATAGCCTCAAATTTCTGGTGATAAGCCAAGATGCCATCAAATTCATGGAGATGCTTTAACTCAGCTATTGGGTCATCCAAAACGTCCTCAAACCTCTCTTGCAACACTCTTTTATATTTATTCCAATCATTCATCAATTAGCCAAACCCAGATTGGAGGAGAGATTGATGGAACTTAAAAGCTTCCTCTTCAAAATGAACAGCGGCAAACCTTACTTTCATATCTTTCGGAGTGAGATCAATCTAGAAAAATTGTCCAACCTTAAATAACCAGTCCTTAATGTTACCACAGTCAAATTTTGGGAACTCTATTCCGCCTAATCTGGTAAGACCATTGTAACTGTTGTGGCCTAGGTTATTGATCATGGTCTCATTCCCACATTGTAACCTGTAACCACCGGCGGACTCAGAGGTTGATTATCGTTATGGTTGTAACCTGGGTTATTGAACATGGGTCTCATTCCCAGATTGTCACCTGCAACCACCGGCGAAATCAAAGGTTGATTCACCGGTTGATTCAGGTTATGCTGCATCTGTTGAAGCACCGGATGTTAGATCGGCGAATACACCATCAGATTTGGAGCTGCCGGAGGACGAGCTAATGTTGGAGGATTCCTCTCTCTGGGTTCACATGGGTCAGCTCCGTTTGATTAATTTTCACCGTTTATGTTTATCGCAAAGCTTGCTTGAATCGACTGGATCATTTCAAACATCTCAGACAGATTCCTCCTGAGGAAATCGATTTTCTCACCTTGTTTCTTCATAACTCCGCCGAGAACATCAATTTTTTTGTCCTGTTTACTTAGAGGACCATCGATTTGAGCTTGCAGCATCTCCGAGAGTGGAGATCCAACCATTTCTTCCGATTGCACCCTCACGTCGTTCAACGCCGACTGGGAACGAGTTTCAACCATGGTTTCCAAGGCTCAACCTGGCTCTGATACCCTTAATATAAAAAAACGGATATCAATATCAATATAAACGGATCGCTGTTCAGAAAACAACCAACCGACTTACTCACCGCCGGATCTCCTCGATGGAATCCTCGGAAACCGATGACCAAGGACTATGTTTGCGACAAACACGATTGTAACAACGGTAACAAGAAAAAGGAATAAAAAACGCATAAAAAATGAGCTAACAATGCTCAGAGTTTGTTTATACTATTGACTTTGCAGAGTAGTCCATGTACTTTCCCTTTCTTTGTAAGTGTGTCTCCAAGTGTCTTCTGTAGTAATTATTCTTCGAAATCACCCCATAACTTTTGTATTCCCATGATTAATCACCATTACTCCCTTTTGCTATATCACTCATTGAGCAAAGCTTATAATTCTTCACCATGAACCCAAAAACCTCATCGGTTGCTTCTGCTTTACACACAATCCGAGTTTTTGATAACTCGTTCCACTGTTTGCAAGTACGTCTCACTGCTCCCAGACAAGTTATCGGAACCCTAGAGAGTATCTTTCCTACCAAACCTCGTGAAATATTAGAGATCATCGGAGAAAGTGAGGCTGCATGGCGCTTCTGGACGATCCCATCCATCAGTACTGATTTCAAGATCTGGTAGAGAAGAAGACGATGAAGAACCCTAAAGCTGGGAATGACAAGAGAGATAGAGAGAGAGAGAGAGAGAGAGAGAGAGAGAGAGAGAGAGAGAGAGAGAGAGAGAGAGCTCAAATTTAGGCACAAAATCATTACATAAAAACCCTAATCAGTATGGACTTTTCCTTTTTCAAAAAAACCCTTAACATTTTTCACTAATTTTTCTTCCCCAAAATGTTAATATTTGTATAAACGGTTAAAGGGATTACAAATTGTTAAGGAAATAAACTCTGAAACCTCAGAATTTGGTCCCATGGCAAAAAAAATAGAAACATGGAACAATCAACGATCTCTATCCTATATATATTAATTGAGGAGACACTAAAAGTTAAAAATCCTATGTGTCATTCAAAGAGAGTCTTAAGTAACATTAATTCTAGGTGTCATTCAAAAAGGAACTTAAGGAACAAATTAAGTAAAACAACCAATCAAAACATTTCAATTTGTCATGGTGGAAATCTTTACATATTTTCAATATCTTTAATATATGCGGAGCATTGATGACAAAAATATATTATTACCAAATCCATTACCATATTAAGAAACTCAAACCGATTTAACTCATTTATGTAGTTGTATTTTGGTCAGTGATAAAGTTAGGTTTAAAAACATTTTATAGAGTTTTTAAAAAACATTTGTTTTTGTAAATACAAGATATATATCAATTTCATTTTTTGTCATACATTATAAGACAATGTTCGCTTTTTGGTTTTGTTATTGTAAATCAATTTCTTTTATTTTTATATTTTGTAAGAACTATCATATTAAGACATTCAAGATTCGAAAATCGACCAATTAATCTTTTTATTGGACATAATCATTTATCTAATATATTTTTGGTATGCATGATTCAAAACAATATATTTTTACTATACAATAAACTGAAATTTATATTCCCACGCTTGGCGTGAGTGAAAATCTAGTTTTCTCAAACCGAGTAGTTCAACCAACATCGAGTAAATATGATAAAATCTGAAAACTCGATGGATAGAGTAAAATACTGGAAGCCTTTATAGCCGTGAAGGATTTTTTCTTTTGCTAAAAATTTTTCAAGGTCTGGACATAAACAAGAGAAATGCAAACAATATACAAAGATGGTAACAAAAAATGAAAAGATGGGCAGAGGAATTGCTTAACACTTGTGCTTTGGCCATAACGGCAAACGAATTCATTCAACGGGTTCATCATTTCAAGATAAAAAAGGTTTGTCTAACTACTCATGTTTCTATCATTTTCTTTGAGAGCATGTAAATTGTAATTTAAAATCACAATCTAACTCCCATTTTCTTTGAGAGCATGTAATCGGTAATTTAAAATCACAATCTAACTCCCATTTTTTAAAGAAAATTATCTTTGTCCTATAGATAGAGAGATCCTATATCATTTTACATACGAGAAAGAGGAAAAAAAACATCACAAAATCAAGTTTATTTAAAGAATTTAAGATAAATGAGTTCCCAGTGTTACATGAAAAATGTATTAAACTGGTTAAAATTTTTGTAATCAGCTATAGATTTCAGATTTCAAATTGATAATTGTTCCACATGGGTATTTTCAATATATGATTTTTTCAGTATATTCAACTTGACACCATTTCATTGAGAAAATCAAGTGACATTATACTGTTCTCTTCATCGGATTTTTGTACATGTCGTGCTCAGATTCAAACACCTTGTGAATTGGGTTTGTGAATTTCAAGAGCCTTGAAGCGGCTGAGGTTGTGGTTGAAAAGATGAATGGTATTAGCCTCAGGGAGGATGTGTTGTATGTTGGTAGGGCGCCAAAAGAAGTCAGAGAGGGAAGAAGAATTGGGGAGAAAGTTTGAGCAAGAGAAGCTAAACATGTTTGAAAAATTTCAAGGATCGAACCTGTATTTGAAGAACCTTGATAACAGTGTGAATGATGAGAAGCTCAAGGAGATGTTATGAGTACGGGAATGTGACTTAACGCATGGTTTTCTCTTGATTCCAAAACATGTCTCGTCTAGACTTTGGTTTTTTCTACATCACATTGAACCAAAATGTTTTGCTTGTGGTCATGCATAGGTTATGATGAATTCACAAGGTTTGAGCAGAGGTTGGGTTTTGTTGCTTATGCCAATTCCGAAGAAGCTTTAAGCGCTGTAATTAAGTTTCAACTAAATTCACAATATTTTTACATATATTTAAATTCGAACAATTTTAAGAAGCATCGCTCCCTCTTCATCCTTTCCTTTTAGATTCATAGTTTAGAAACGTAAGCGTTTTCAATATCAAATTGTTTAGTTCATTGTTTGTGAACAATAAATATTTCCTTATAACTTTATAGACACTACAGTAGATGAGAAAAAACACAAGGGTTTTTAATTTCACGATGACACAATAAATGCAACACTTCCTCTCACTGACAATGTTCTTAATCCTTTGACTAAGATGCGATTAGAATGTAAATATACAATATGAGTACGAGAATAGGTGTCAAAAAGGGAAGATCCCAATGACCATTGCATATGAAGGATTTAAGATTGGTTAACTTGATGCTTTTTGACAGACTCATTGTAGTTTATATGTTTTGGAGAAACAAGTAGTACATATGTTATCCACATAATCTCCAAAGTAAATCAAATGATGTGTCTATCTTAACACCCTTAATTTGGAGGATCGATTCCAAGATTACTTGCTAACAATACTATTGGGGTCGAAATCCTCTCTCCGGAGAACAACAGTTAGAAATGGCCTTGATGTTATGATGAAGATTAGTGCCTAGTTCATTTGCGTATCTTGTATGTTTACGTATACAACTTTTGGACCAATATCGCAAACATTGGTTCAAAAGTTGTATGGATCTAAAGTTGAAGCATAGCAAAAACAAAACTAAAATGATATAGCGTAATGGGGCTCAATTGGCTGATTTGAGTTTTTGTACAATTGTGAAATCCGGTTCACTATTGGCTATTTGGTTGCTGTTTAGCTTATTCAAAAGTGAGTTTGTCAAATTGGATTAAGAGTGTAAGACTTATTTCTCTTCAATAACTTATGTCGGTTTTTATCTTGTTGAGGTCTTTAAACTTTTCTATAACAAAAATGCATAATGTTAAGAAAAATCAAAATTCGAATAAATGTTCCAACTCATTGATCTATCGCCTCACGAGACACTGATCGTATGTGCTCAGTTTAGCCTGCATCAACCGAAGCATATCATTTTTTTATGAGAGAAGAGAGTCTTTGAAAGCACAGACAACTTTGGGGCCAAAAATAGTGGTTCTTTGTGGCAAGTACAATGGAAAAATTGAAGGAGTTAGAATTATTGATGGGGAAGAAGCAATAAATTGGGGTTATCCCTATGAGAATTTAGAAAATAGTGGTTTTGATAGAAAAAAGAATCCACAATGGGATGATTTTGTATATCGATTCATTAGTAAAAAACTTTTTTCTACATCTGAATTATCGAAACAAAAACTTTATGGAAGAGTAAACTCCAAAAGGGGAGTTGGAATTTTTTTTCTCATAGGAGATCAAAGTGGTTTTTTTGGAGTTGGAAAATCCGACCACGGGGTTTTATTAATTTGCAATTTTTTTCAAAACTAGTTAAAAGAATGAAATTGTAGTAAATGTGGAAGTTTCATGATTAAAAAAGGTAATGATAGGAGAAGCAGTGAAGGTGTTGATGAATGCAGGAGAGGTGAAAGAAGATGGATAATATAAATGTCATGAGGGATGAGAAAAGCCCGTTTGGAGAAGATGCAATTTACTAATAAGCAAATTTAGTTCAAACATTTTTTACCCCAAAACTAACCATGTCAATAAAAGTAATTTATTCCTAAAGATAAAAGTCCATTTTTATTTCATCTGTTTTCTCTAACTTGTGATGATTGGGGAAAAAAAAACAATTTTTCTCACAAAGATATGAATGAATACAAGAAAATGAAACTAATGACTAATCTCTTCTTTTCTTTTTTCTTTTGCTTGGCTAGTTGTTCAGCAGTTGTACTAAGCTTAGAACATATGGAGAAGAGCACACAAGTAGACCACGATATCCGACTTCCTCGAGACTCATAATTTTTAAGCATCCATCTCTTCTAAGGATGTAAGCTTTATGATAGCGATTGGTCTCAGTTAGATTTTCGTTGTAATTTCTCAAAGAATCGTTTATTTTTCTTTAGTGTTCTTTCTGTTAGGGCTGGGCAAATTATCCATTAGATTTGCTCCGATCCGTGATCCGTTTTGATCCGATCCGAAAAATTCGAATATCCGTTATAAATCAAAGCAAAGCAAATAGTAAAATCTACGATCCGTCTAAAGCAAAGCAAATCATAAATACTAATTTTAAAAATCCGAATATCCGATCCGATCCGTAAATTACATGTATGTACATATAATATGATATATCTACAACATATATTTGCATTTTTTAACCTTTTCAATACATTGAACGGATATAGTTATAGTAAATTTACGTAGTTACTAATTTTGTAAATCAATTGTCTCATATTTTTATCTAAAAATAATAATAAATGTTTCGTAGTCCACCATTTTTTCTTTCACTTTTCATTTTATTTTTAGTTATATCAAATAAAATTATCTAACTTATATTATTTTTTCACTAATTAGTTTAAAATTTATACTGAAAAAATAACTTTTTGAAAAAATAAAATATTTTTCTTTCGTTTTTTTCAGTTAAAACAAATATCCGCAAATATCCGAATATCCGCAAATATCCGGAAAAAAATCCGGATATCCGTAACTCCAAATATCTAAAATTTTCAAAGCAAAGCAAATCGGAAAATTTAATATCCGTGAATAACAAATCGAATCACAAATACTATAATTTTTTCCGGATATCCGATCCGCGCCCAGGCCTACTTTCTGTTACAATTTCTTTAATCCCAGAAAATGAATGAATCCAATAACCCCCAAATTCTCTATTTATATGAGAGTCTTCTCTACACACTCCTTTCACTTGTTGACTTTGACTCTAACCTCTTCCACTAACTGAACGAACCACTCAACGACTAACAGTCACAACCACTCTTCAATCCTTCTTCTTTCTACTCACATAGCTCTTCATGGGTTTATCAATAGCCCTCCCCCCCCCCCAACCTGGGTAAGAAGAGAATTGCTGCTTTAATTCTTTAGCTAACATCCAAGTATGTTCATGAGATGGCACATTTATCCATTTGACCAATAGCTCCAAGTCTCCTGCACTATTGTAACGAGTATCCAAAAGCTCATCAGGTTCAATTACCAAATCCCTTTGATCAGTCCAATGTGTAGGTAAAGGAGCCACCTCATGATGGGTACCTAGGACAGGTCTAAGCTGGGAAATATGAAATACCAGATAGATTTTAGACTCCTCAGGCAGTTTCAAGCGATAAGCAGCTTTGCCTATACGTTCCAACACCTCAAAAGGCCCATAATACTTAGCTCCCAACTTTTAAAACTGTCTTCTTACTACTAATTATTGTTTGTATGGACGCAACATCAAGAACACTTGAGACCCTACTATCAGCTCCAAATCTCTCCTCTTCTTATTGGCATTTTTCTTTATAAGTTGTTGAGCTCGTTCCAAGTTGTCCTTGATCTGAGTGTGCATCACATCTCTTTCTTTCAGAGCAGCTTTTAATTCAAAGTTAGATGTTGACCCCTGCTCAAACTTAAGCAACGGAGGAGGATCTCTCCCATAGACAATCCTGAATGGTGTCTCCTTCAAAGCAGTGTGATACAATGTATTATACCACAGTTCAACCCATCCCAAGTAAGAAAAACATTGTTTAGGTTGAGTAGAAGCAAAGTAGCGAAGGTAAGTCTCCAAACATCTGTTTAATACCTCCGTCTGTCCATCCGTTTGTGGATGGTACGTTGTACTGAACTTCAATTTTTTACCTCCCAATCTAAATCCTTCCTTCCAAAACTTGCTCTGAAACACCTTGTCCCTATCATAAATAATAGAAGAAAGATATCCATGAAATTTGATTATCTCTCTAGCAAATTTGATAGCCACCTCAGTTGAAGTAAATGGGTGTTTCAAACCCACAAAGTGACCATATTTGCTTAACCTGTCAACCACCACCATGATCACATTAATGCCATGAGACATAATAGGGAGGCCCTCAATAAAATCCATGGACACATGATGTGCTAAAGTTTTAACCCAAAATAAAACTGCAAGTGCACAGACAATCGCAGTAATATAAAAGGTATCGAATCCACAGAGATCAATGCTACACAATGAAATTATAGATTTTAAATTAAAGCTAAGATAATATGGGGATTGGTTGTAATTAAACAATGAAATGAAACAGCAAATAAACGACGATAAATTCAATAAGAGAAAGGCACTAGATCAAGGTCATTCGCCGGTGATTTCGGACTAAGGACTGAGCAACTATTCAGGATTCAATTTAAGCGCAGTCTAGAACTCAAACATAAAAGTAATATTGCCCCACTGTCGTGATGCATCAATATCTTTGTCTAACAACCTAAATGCCTAAACTGTCGTTTGAATTCTGAGATGTTGACAAGCATTATCGAATGGGTTCAATTTGTTCACAATTGATGGTAACAATCAACTGTCGTTGGTTACACGCCAATTGCTCACCAATGGTTTATCTAGCAACCTAGAGCACTGTCGTGAATAAGTTAACTTGAAATCATAGACTAGGCGGCCACGCTAGCCTAAGCATTACGAATCCCAATTGATGAAGACATATGATAATCTATCCTATTTGGCTCAGTCACTAATCAATCCTAAATCACCATTGAAATCCCCTAATCTAGCTAATGGACTACTCAAGCATGATGGAATCAAACACAACAAAGATGCAAGGAGAATTCATGATAATGATATTGAAAGAGATAGGGTTTAGAATTCTTCTCAAAACAAAGTTGTGGAATGATCCTCCAAATTGCAAACCAAAGAGTAGAACAAGTCTCAAAAACTAAGAAAAGCGTCTAAAAAGAAGTCTGGGTCATGAGTCTCAAAAAGTCCCCCTTCTATCAGAGGCGGCTCTGACTTATTTATAATTTCCTTTTAAAAACTAGGTTAAAAATCGGATCTGGGTTCGGCACCGGTCGGTCCCGTTTCTTGGCTTTGGCTCTTCAGTCGGGAATGGTCGGTCCTTGTAAGTGGATCGGCCGGTCTCGATTCCAGGAGCTTGGCTTCGAGTCTTCGGGTTGGGACCGGTCGGTCGCTGGGTTGGACCGACCAGTCGGTCTTGTTCCGAACTCGGCATCTTTTCATCAGGACCAGTCGGTCCTGTTGTTGGATCGACCGGTCCGGTTTCCAGGGAGCTTCAAATCTTTGAGTCCTCGGGCGAGCAGGTGCTCGCTCTAAACCGAGCAGGTGCTCGGTTATGAAAAACGCCATCTTTTCTCCAGATTTGTCACTTTTGCTCCAATGACCCCCTATGACTCCAATCCATGCTTGAGAGCCTCCTAGAACCTGAAAAGACACGAAAGGAACTAGAAAGAACCGAAAAAACTATAAAAAACTATACGTAAAAGAGGCTAAAATACTAATATATCAACACATCTTCCAAAATCTTATCCAGAATGGACAGAGGTTGCAAAAGTCCAGCAGAGCCAGCGTTGAGTATTTATGTGTCTGACAAACTTGACACTGTAACACATATTTCTCCACCTTATTCCTCATTTTTGGCCAATAGAATTGAGCTTGAAGTCTCTTCTAAGTTTTTAAAACTCTGGCATGACCTCCCAAAAGACTATTATGATACTCCTCCTATAACAATGGAATAAACTGTGAAGTCTTGGACAACACCAACCTTCCTTTGTATAACAAATGTCCTTGATGCACATTATTCCCTTGTTTCGTGATCACACCATCTTGACCTTGTCTCTTCAGGGATTCAACTTCCATATCCTCCTCAATCTCTTTAAAGATATCTTGGATCTATATAGATGCTAGTACTGAAAAGGCAGAGAAGAGTACCATTTCACTCATACCTAACTGCTCAATCCTAGACAAGCCATTTGTTGCTGCATTATCCATGATACATGATGTCAAAATCATACCCCAAGAGTTTAATTAACCACCTTTGATAATCCATGGAGACTTCCCTCTGTTCAAGCAGAAATTTCAAACTCTTTTGATCTGTTTTTACCAAGAATTTTGTTCCCAATAGTAATGCTTCCACTTTTGAATAGGCATCAATTCTCTTTCATATATGGGTTTCAATTTCTCCCTCTATGTCAACCCATGACTAAAGTAGGCAATAGGATTATGTCTCTACATCAACACATCCCCAAATCCAAAACCAGAAGCATCGGATTCTACGACAAATGTCTCTGTAAAATCTGGTTATGCCAATACATGAGTTGTACTCATAGCCTTCTTCAACTTCTCAAATGCATCCTGAGCTTGAGAGCTCCATTCAAAACCCTCTTTCTTCAGTAACTCAGTCAAGAGCTTAGCAATGGAACCATAATGCTTTACAAATCTTCTGTAATATCCCGTAAGCCCCAAAAATCCACGGACACCTTTCACATTCATTGGAACTGGCCAATTCACCATTGCAGTTGTCTTACTTGGGTCAGTATGCACCCCTTCTTTGTTGATTATATGGCCTAAATACTCCACTAGAGGCTGGCCAAATAAACATTTCTTCTTGTGAGAATACAACTGATACTCTTCAAAAATCTTCAACACAATATCCAAATGTTTCTTATGTACCTCCATAGAAGTGCTATAGATCAGGATATCATTGAAGACTACCAAAATGAAATTTCTCAGGTAAGGACGAAATAGTTCATTCATGAGAGCCTGAAATGTAACTAGACTGTTTGTCAACCTAAATGGCAAGACCAGGAACTCATAAAGGCCATCATGAGTTCTAAATGCGGTTTTTTCAACATCTGCTTCTTTCATTCGTATTTGATGATACCCATCCCTCAAATCTAGTTTAGAAAATACTCTCGGCAAAATTGGAAAACTTCGAATTTGGGAATTTGGGTTGTTCGAACAGGGTGTCGATCGACACCAACTCCTGAAATTGGTTCTTCACTTCGATCTTTGACTCTTCTTTCCGCAATGCTCCAAAACTTCCAGTAAACATCTTTTATGCTCCAAACGTTTTGGAAACCTGTCAAGACACTAAAACACAAACAAAACACACCAAAGACTCTAGATATTGGACTTATATCATGGTCTAAAACAGGTAAAAACCATGATATATCAATGAAGATTTTTGGTGTCAAGCATAAGTATGCTGTTAAATTGTTTGAAGAATTTAAGATGATGAAGTTGTTTGATTAAATTGTTAAACTTTTTATTAAATTGTTTCAAATTGTTTGAAGAATTTAAGATGACTAACTTGTTTGATTAAATTGTTAAACTTTTTATTAAATTGTTTCAAATTGTTTGAATAATTTAAGATGACTAAGTTCTCAGTGTTAGCATGAAAATGTATTGAGCTGGTTTAACTTACGGTAATCATCGTATGTTGCTATAGGTCTAAGATTTTAAAGTGAGAGTTGTTCTTATGGGTTTTTCAATAGATAGTTTCTTGTGTATATAATTTAAGTTGAGAAAATCGAAGAGCAATTTACTTGTAAAGAAGGTAAAGAAGAAATCAAAATTGGACACCCTTGCAGTAAAACATGTGAGAAATGATAATATAAGTTTAAATTGCTTAATTGATCTTCATCACTGTCAGAGATGTTATTTGTCACCTTTTATGTTTATGGTATACGTAGCTAGTGCACAACGTGTACAACTCCCAAGGACACATCATCCTATATGTCGATTAACAATTAGCCAGTCGTTGTTATCAATGTATTCGTCAGAATCACATTTGAATAGACTGCTTTGTCTGAGTTTTGAAAACTATCAAAATTGTTCATCAAAATGTCTAACTCGATAGCATGTAGAAACCGGATCCTTGAAATTTGAAGTATTTGATTAAGTTGCCTACCGAAAATAATTAAACCCTTTATTTTCCTGATTTATTACTGTTGGATAATAAGACGGTAGTGCACCAATGTGTAGAGCTGCCAGTCATCTCTCTTCCTTATCTGTGAGCTCCAATGTTTAGCGATGATTGTGTGTAGTTGAAGATAACCACACCATTCCTCCTCTAATTTTTTTTTGATTTTCAGTGTAAGAAATAGTCATAAAATCATTGATACCAAACAGTCATAACCAATTATCATTTACCAAAGTGCATGATCTTGTAGTTTTTCCGATGACATCCCAATTGTTATTGTCATTATACTCGAGGGAATCACGTCGATATAGCCCTGGGGTTAGCTCAAGGACAAGTTCGACTGAGTTCTGGAAATCTTCCATGTTCACCATTAATATTTCAACTTCGTTAGCATTCAAATTTCGAAGCCTTGATATGTTCAACACTCGATTGGCCTATAAACTATCTCTAGTGACATGTATAGATGATATGTATAGATAAGATTCAACACTAAGAATCTAAATCCTAGAAAATAAAAACGCTTAAACCTTTATTTATTCTCTTTTAAACCATAATAGAAACGTGTGTTATAATCATCTCTAATCAAGATACTATCATTAGAAATGTTTTGTACCCCTAAGTTAACATAATTGATCAAATTAAACCCTAATTTTGCAATCGGAAGAGGAAACTTACCGAAAATGTATCTCTAATCAAGATATTTTATCATCATTAATGTTCGAATCTTATATTAACACGATCGATCATATCGAATGTCCATCAAACCCTAATTTTGCAATTGGAAGAGGAAACTTGCTGAATAAGCAACCCTAATTGTAAAGTTGGAAAAGGGAAGTTGAATCATCGGACCTAGATTAAGAAAAACCATGTCTTGCATATTCATGGCTTCAAGATTCAAGATTGTGGAAATAAAAAATTTGAGTGAGTTCTATTCTCTTTTACTAGTGTTAGTTTTACAGAGAAACTAGATTACGACTCTCGCGATGCAAAAATTATTTGATTTATAGTAAATAGTTAGGTTCAAAAAATGTTTTGGAGAAAAAGATAATATCTTTTCAATTCAAACCTTAACTTAGATAAGATTATTTGATTTATATTAAATAGTTAGGTTTGAAAAGTGTTTTGAAGAAAAACATAATATCTTTTTAATTTAAACCCTAACTTAGATAATGTAATGATTAAAGTTATATGTTCATCTGTACTTTGCAAAAGTGATTTATGAAGAATTTCGAATTCAATAAAATATATACCCATGATATATATAAATTTGGTTTAAATCATTAAACTATTTAATATAATAACTAAATTATTCCTACATGTTTTGACGATACTTCTTTGGTGCTATTTCGTAAAATTTAAACATGTAAAACATACCACTAACCAATATTTTTTTATCTTTCCGTCTCCTTGAAATATTTCTTTTTATTTTCGTCGTCAATTATTTTGTATTCCTCATAGATATACATATTTTAAACCTCTATCTATATATAACGATATAAACATCTCGTTTCCATTATTAATTATATTGTTTGCTATTTTCCTTTTCCTAATTTTTGTTTTATTTAAATTTTTCTTTATTAAAAACCGTTTTCAACTAAATATCTTATATATCTATTCGCACAGATGTTTTGTGCAATTTTTAAAATTACTTTATATTTTTGTGTTCCATTTTAACTTCTTTATTTTTGGTAATTAACAATTTTGATATTTTGCATATTTCATTAGGATAATAAATCATATTTTATGATGAAGTTTCAGAATTTTCGAAGTACTTTTACTATTTTTCTTTATTTTACAAGATTGGGATGATAATGGTTCATCTTTAACTCTTGTTTGTGACATGACATCATCAACTCTTTATTAATACATTTGTGAGGTTTCCATCGAATCTGAAGATTCAATACAAAGCTGCTACTCATATTTATTCAATGCTGTGTGGGAAGTGTACGGGTTCTTCATCCAGCACTGCACACGAAAAGTTTGCACTAAAGGAGGCAAAACCGCAGCAGGACTCGGTCAGTGCAGAAACTGTTGTACAGGCGAGCGATCTTCACTTAGCTCCCTTTCCGAGATATCATCAGCTGTTTGAAATGGAAGTTGGAGAAGGATCGACATAGCACATGGTGATGATTACTTAGAAGCTTTGTTTTGCAGTAGGATAAACATTTACTGTTTATTTTTTATTTTTGTGCCTTACCTACATCAAGTTACCAAAACGGACAAACACAAAAAGCGTGAAGATGTTTTGTTGGGGGAAAGAAGAAATTAATTCAAGTAAAGAAGAATTATGGAATGACTATCAAGTTATGTTGCATCAGAGTTATTAGTTCAATATATCGAATATACATGTTTTCTTCAAAAGTGAACACCAGCAAGTTGTTTGTAAGGTGAAATTGAAGATTTAGAGGAAGGAAAAGAAGAATTCTACACTGATCAGCTAAAGGACTGATTAAACTCAATAAAAACAACATAATAATGAAAGCTCAGTCTTGTTCAAAGGACATTGCAAAAGAATAAACAGAAGCGCCATAGAGTTAGTCTTCTTTCCTTTCGTCTCATGTAGCTTGGTTGACTTGGGCTAAACTTGGAACATAAGGGCACACAAGAGGGTTAAAATCTCCCAACTCAAAAGTCTCTCGGAGTTGGGGTTCTCCAAGGTGCACCATTTTCAAGTATCCATTCTGTCCAATGATGAAGGCTGTTTGGCGGCTTGGGGGATAGTTCCATCCATCAGGTCCGTCAAGATCAAAAACAACAGCGGTTTTCTTCTCCTCATCAATGAAGAAAGTGGCACCGGCAAGGTGAAAGTTAAAACCAAATACACTCTGTGGAAATGGTTCCAAACCAATTTTTAAGAAGGGGATCCAGGACGCTGCATTGGGTTCAATATTAGTTGTAACCCATATCTCCACTTCCCTGGAATCCAAGCCCTGAAACAAGGCCGCAAGTTTCTCGTCTCTAATACAACACATACTCCCAATATCCCAAACATCGTGCTGAAACGGCAGAGGAAGAGACTGTCCAAATCTCTCGCTTGTGAAATCAAAACAGAGTAAGAATTTACGGGGCGATTCTACGTCTCCCCCTTCTTCCAAAAGTATTTTCTCTTTAGCAAAAAAGTAGGCGTTTCCCTTCAAAGACACCCCGCGTTGGAAATAATCTGTATCCCACTCCGGAGTGAAATCGAGAACCCTCCATGAACTAGAGCTAAAATCGTAGATTTCGTACTCAAAAACGAGGTCATTGCCACCGACATAATCATCAAAAAACCTCAAGATTTTGTGCTTCTTGTTCTCGTCGTATCCGAGAGCATACCTATCTAACCAGTGGTACTCGTTCATGGGTTTGATCCATCTCGTTTGTCCCAAATACGGATTCCAGACTACAAGCCTAGTTTCATCCCTTTGGACTCATAACAATAAACCATCGCAATGAAAGATTTTAGATATCTCGACTTGATTAGGGAAACTACCTCCTCCTCCTATCTCCTTTATTGATGCTTCTTCACCTTGGACATTGAATCTCATTGAACAGACCCTATTATCCTTCACCATGAACCCTACAAACTCATGATCCGTTGCTTCTGCTTTACACACAATCCGATTTTTGGATATCACGTTCCATCGTTTGCATGTACGTCTAACTGCTCCCAGAGAAGTTATCGGAACCCTAGAGAGTATCTTCCCTACCAAATCTTGTGAAAGATTAGAGATCATCGGAGAAATTGTGGCTGCACGGCGCTTCTGGAGGATCCCATCCATTATTTCAAAATCTGTAGCGAAGAAGAAGAAGATGGAGAACCCTAAATGCTAAATCTGACGGGAGAAGAGATTAGATTTATCTTTATTTGATCAAAACACGAATCTGGATGGGCTTTTCCTTTTTCATGAACATCCTTAACCATTTTCCTTAAATTTCGCCGTTTCAAGCTAACTGTGGCCCAAAACTTTGCATATTTTCCAAACTAATCCATTTTCAGTTTGCGGAATCAAACTAAGTTTTTTGCAAGTAGATTTGAATTTAACTTGAATTCGTATGTGTCTGTTAGAGTTTTCGTATATGTTTAAAATTTTAATGATTTGATGTTGAACGCTTTTAGTAAATTACGTTCTTGTCTCAATAGGAACAAATTCAAACCATGGAGCTTTGATTGTGTTTATCTGTGTAATGGAGCTCAATAGGCTGATTTTAGAGCTTTTGTAAAATTGTGAAATCCGGTTACTTTTGGCTATTTGGTTGCTGTGCGACTTATTCAGAACTTAGACAGATCACAATTTGCTAAATTCGATTCTGACTTGTTTCTTCTTCAACAAATTAGGTGGGTTTTTTGTCTTGTTTATATCTTTTAACAAATATGCTTAATAATGTTAAGAAAAATCGAATTCGAATAAATCTCCCAACTCGTTGATACATCGCCTCACGAAAGCCTTTTTTGCTAAATTGTAAATATCATTATAGAATGAAGCAAGGGATTACAAAGCAATACCTAAAGTAGAGTAATCTTGGCAAAAAAATAAAAACAAGATAACAATATGAAAGTTACAAAAGAGGAGCATTAACAAATGCTACCTGATCCAAAGAGGCATGAGAGTGCTCCAGTGCTTCCGTGCCTCCTAGAACTGATGATGTTTCTGATGTCCCGATCAACAAGGTTGAGGATGACAGAGGAGCGATGTACATACCGTTGTGGAGTACATAGTTCCTCTGTTTCAGATATGAAAAAAATAAGCGTTTGGGAGACCAATCCCTGAGGAGAGAAGGAGCTTCGGCTGAGGTGAGTCTGATCGAAGAGAGCAGCCATGTGGTAAATATACTATGTTGAGGATCCAATCTGGTGAAGACTTCAAACCAGATAGTAGCAGCAAACACACAAGAAAGCATAAGGTGGTCTCTAGTTTCAGGGGCAACAGTACATAGGCAGCAGTCAAAGCAGCTAGCAACCCCCCAAGATACCAGTCTATCCCTTGTAGGAAGCCTATTAAGGTTTGTAACCCACATCTGGAGAGCTAACTTTGGAACAACCCCTCTATACCAGACAAGATCAGCCCACTGTTTTTCTTCCTTTCTAGGTCTGATAGCCTCCCACATCCTAGAAGAAGAGAAACCCCTGCAGAGAGTATCCTCAACCACCCAATCAAGAGAGACTGTCGGCAGAGGAATAGTTGTTAAATAGGCATGAACACTGAGAGCTGAGTCAGACCTGGGAGCCCTGAGGATCCAGCCCTAGTTATCACAAGCATCATCCACCATTGCCTTAACTGAATACAAACGATCAGCCTCATGAGAGGTTAATCGTTTGTATTCAGTTAAGGCTGCATAAGCTCAAGTATAACATCCCTGAAGAGAGAAGTGAGGCTCTCATAGTCTCATATCACTAAAAAGATTGGGGCCAAAAAGAGAAGAATGGAGAGAATTCACTAGTAGTTGAGAGCTTCTCGAAAAAAACGAACTATTGCATTGGTATGTAAAAAGCTTTTCAAATGTAATGTCAAAGAAATAATAAAGAGTGAAAATAATGATTTTTCGAAATTCATGCCTTATTGCTTGATTTGTAAAGTTTCTGAATTTAGTGCTCTGTTAATCAACCTCATGAAGATAAGCTTGTGAATTCAGAACATACTCAACTTCTGACGAAATAATATATTGTAGGAATCACAGAGAATTGTCTCGACTCTCAATAAACTGGCATAGATTTAATAATGAATTTGATGTTATAAACTTGTAACGATTCAATAATGCTATATGAGTATTTCTTTTTCTTGGCAAATTTAAAGTGAGACTATTTTCTATAGCTTTTAACCAGCTTAAGATGTGAATCGAACCATTGGTTATGTACAACAAATTAATCATTGCTATATAATATATACATACATGGACTAGTTAAACAATCAGAGGACTCATCATCAGTTTCCCCATCCGACCATGGTCCCAGGTCGAGAAAACGCGAGCCCGCGATCATACATCCTTTGAATCTCTTCTCTGTATTCAGGCAGAGACTCATCAGGAATTGGTGGAGTCAGCTCCACCACATCACCCATCTTCAGCTTACACTTGAGGTCACTTACAGGCCTCTGGTTTAGCCTCGGCCTTAGTTCTTCTTTTGCTGGTATACCGTACATGGACCACCTCGAGCTCCCTGGGCCCGCCCGGCTCAGTAGATCCGAGACTGTTGAACTCGCTGGAAATTCTTGCACAGACATCTGCATTTTCCCGATTTGTTTCATTATGACAATCAAGCGTAATACTCTTGTGCTAGAGAAGTGATAACAAGTATATAACAAACCTTGTCGTTTTCGATTACAATGACATAGACTGGTCCGTCCTGGCTACTGTTAGGCGTGTAAGAAGCCGGACAGTCCCCAGAGTGAGACGGAAACTTGCAAGGGGGTTTGATCGAATCAGAAGAGCGTATGGAAGATCGGTCTTTGCTCATTGTTTCGCAATGCCAGGTTACAACCCATCGAGCCCATTCCACCATCTGAAGCACAAACGAAGAGTATTTGCAGTCACCTTCCTTGTACCTCCAATGAGCTGCAAACCCAAACTCAGCTTGCAAATGCATCTCCTGTGTACGTATTTGGACTTCAAGTGGAACCGTTCCATCGTCCATCACTACCGTATGCAAAGACTGATACCTAAAATGAAAAAATTACTAAAGTCCGTCAGATTCGTAAACCTTTAACAAGCCAAAGCTCAAACAATGTTATCTAAACGTACCCATTGAACTTGGGATGAGTAATGTAATCCTTAAGCTTTCCAGGAACTTCAGACCATAACCTATGAACTACTCCTAAGGCTTTGTAACAATCTCCTTCGTTGTTAACAATCAAACGTAATCCATGAATGTCATGAATTTCATCCACTGTTAGCTTCTTCCTGGTATAATCGAAAACACAACATAATCATTAGTCTTTCTGGTTTCACTCACATTATTTCATCTGTAAAAGAGAGAGGAAGGAGAACTTACTTGAGCATCTTGCAGTAAATACTATACAAGCTCTTGTGCCTACCACAAAGAACATGATAAGAAATGCCTTCTTTCTTGAGAGCTTGCTCCAATTTCTCTATTGCAGAAGTAATCATGGCTTCATCGAATGAATCCTCGAGCATTGTTGACATCTCATTATGCTGCTGTGGGTACAGATGCTTGAAACAAAGATTTTCAAGCTGAACTTTCCATGTAGAGATTCCCAATCGATTAGCCAAAGGTGCGAATATCTCAAGCGTCTCTTTCGCAAATCTCTGCTGCTTCACTGGAGACAGAGCGTAAAGCGTCATCATGTTGTGTAGACGATCAGCCAGTTTTATAAGAACAGCTCTCGCATCTGCCATTGCAAGAAACATGGTGTGCAATCGATCCGCTTCAACGGTTTTACACGCCGTGTTGTTCTCTCTAGCGAGTTTGCTCAACTGGCTAAGCTTTGAAACCTAAACCAAATCAAACATTGAGCTTACATATACAAACCAAGAATCACAATCAAATCAAAGTTCAATAATACATGTTCCTTGTTTCTTACCCCTTCAACCAAATCAGCAACACCAGCTCCGAAGTTTCTGAGAATATAATCATAACTCATGAATGAATCGTCCATTGTATCGTGAAGAAGCCCAGCCACAACAACAGTTGAGTTAGCTCCAATATTAGCTAACAACATAGCAGTCTCAACGCAATGTTGCAAGTAAGGATCGCCACTAGCTCTCATCTGATTACACACATAGCATCAAAGTCATAAAAATTCCAACCATCAAAAAATCATAAAACAAGAATCAAAATCAATGAAAAGTGATTGTTTTTTCTAACCTGTCCTCTATGAGCTTTCTCTGCTTCGTAAAATGCTTTAATCACAGATTCATCTTTGAAGATTTTGTGCCTTAATTGAGCACGTCTAAGCAAATCCCTAGCATATGGCTGTTTCGTATCAGCCCCAAATCCATCTTCCATTGAAAACGTTAGCTCATCGACGAGAATCGAATCCGATTCCAATTCGTAATCCACACAAGAACCCAGAGCTTTCCTTACGAATCCATTGAACAATCCGTTAGCTCCTACGCGATTAAAGCTTCCATCGAAATTCCGATCGCGAGAAATTCTCATCGGAGGGCTACAGCTACACGATAACGGACCGTGAAGGACAGAGATCGGGCTTTGGTGATCTCGTCGGAGATACGACCCAAATTTCGCCGGAGAATAATACAAGGAGCTGCTCAAGCTCAGATCCATCAAATCCTCGCTCCGATCATGACGTAAGGACGAAAATTCCTCTACACCGATCGGATTTGTGGATTTGACGGATGCGCCGGAGAAAATCGAAGAGAGACCTCCGATGATCGGTTTATGCGGCGTCGAAGGAGATGCCGACGAACTCCTTGAGCCCAGATCGAATTCACAACCGTTGATCTGATGCGGTGGTGTTGGGGTCGCGTAAAGACCTATAGTCGTCGCCACCACCATTGGAGCTCGTTGGTTTTTGTTTAAAATTCCAAGTTTCAGGTTTCTTCAGAAAATCAAAGAATAAAAGAAATTCCCAGAGTTAGCTCCCGAAAACACGTTGATTTTCAGGGAATCAAAAGTCACCTTTTTTAGATGGAAGATTCACGAATTCTAACACGAAATCCACCCTAAATCCGAGAAAACCCAGATTGATACGGAGTTCTAAAACGAATTTTTATACCAAAAAAAATAATAATAATTACTTAGGAAGAATAGATCAAATGATAGGCTATTCACAATTTATACGAGTTTAAAGTTGAAAATGAAGAGTGGAAAACACGGAAAATTGCAGGGAAAACGAGTCTAATGCAGACAAGAGTGTGAGAGAAAGAAGAAGAGACGAAGACGCTTTGCTTTAAGGAAATTAGATTTTTCTTTTTTTTTCTTCTGTTTGAGTTAAGTTCGACCGTCCAAGCTAAACCGATCAGTATAATTACTGAAATACCCTTTTACTTAACCGGTAATTAAAACTATAAGTAGGATTATTAGTACAGTCTCGTTATCCATTGCTGATGGCGTAAATGATAAAAAAAATTGAATTGTTTGTTTTTTTTTGGTATTTTTGAGAATTGCCCTTGTTTTATTGGGTAGAGATTCGGTATGTCTCTACGAATTAATTATTTCTAATGCTTTATTACCGAGCCAAGATCTATGAGATCTTCCGAATTTTATATCTAACTTTGGTTATATGACATATCTGTCTGTCCTCCAAACTCAAAACACGAATAGATTAAGTGCCACTAAGGATATTATAATTAAAGCTAATTCTTTGGATTAGAGAGACTTGCAATATAAAAACATTTTATGGATGCTAAATGATTAACAATATCCAATCAGATGACATCGATGTCAAAAATAAAAAACTCCAATGGCTATTAAATAGATTAAAGTATAGTTTTATGGAGAAGCCATCACTAAATGACTTTTGTGTACTGATAAAAGACATTTTAAGGTAATTGTTTTTTTTTTTTTTTAAGATAATTGTATGTTAATCTAACTCGATGACAAAGTCATATATAGATTACAAGTCTCAAATTAGCAAATATTTTGAGAAATTTAGATCAAACTCAAATATTTTATCTTTACATATAAATATATTTATATGTATGATAAAATTGTTTTTATGCATATTTTCTTGGCAATTAGGAATGAGATATTTGTAAAAATCATTAATCACATATAAAATCTTTAGCTTCACGCCAATGCATTGCCCCGTCATATATATATTAATATAAATTTATTGAATTACTCAAATTTTTCATGTATCTTCTTTAGGGTTGGGCATTGATACCCGTTACCCGTCTTCGACCCGTTATCCGTCTTCGACCCGTGACCCGTCTCGTACCTGTCTCAAAAACAAGAATACCCGTAGCTTTCGGGTCGGGTAACGGGTATCACAATTCTATTACCCGCGGGTAAGAGTCTGGTATCGGGTATCAATTTTTTTTCACTACCCGTTTTCATACCCGTTCCGTTACCCGTCTTATACTACCCGTTTTATACTACCCGCATATATTACATAATACAACTATAAATTTATACATGTTCTCCCAAATTCTTTGGCAAACCAATATGATGGAAGAATCATCCAGCAACGTGGACTTTTGGAATCTTTTTGGCATTTTTGAGCTCAAGTCCGGACACCAGAAAATTAATTACAATCTTTAAGTTTTGGATGTAATTAATCTTTTGAACGGTTGCGTATGTGTTAAGTATAATATGATTTCTTCCTCTTTTTGTAAATCAGATCTTATGTGGTCTTTGAATCCTAAATATATATGTTTTCAGATAAAAAAAATTGTTATGAAGTGGGTAAGGGTAAAGGGTAAAGGGTCGGGTAATTACCGGGTCGGTTAATTTTGACCGGGTACCCGTTTATCCGGGTACCCGCTTTTTCCGGGTCGGATACGGTACTAAATTCTAATACCCGTAAGAGTCGGGTCGGGTAACGGGTATCTTAAAATTCAAGGGTACCCGACCCGTGCCCAGCCCTAATCTTCTTATCCTCTTGGAATCTTTTATTCTTCCTTTTCGATTTCTGTTTTAAAAGGGTTATAGTACAGTAGCAGATGAGTCATCCCATTTGCAACAACTTGATTCATTTTTATAACTATATACTATATAACTATGACGAGTGTTGAAAAACAACTTTATTTGGAATAAACGTATAATGGTTTTACTTTTTCGCAAATGGAGTCTGCTACTTTAAACATGAACAAAAATCAGCAAATTGTAGAAAAACAGGGTCCACAGTGAGATTTCTTGTTCTTTCTCTACTTTAATGTCAAATCTCTAATTCTCAATCGCTTCTTTGCGGGTTTGTTCTCATAGTTTCATTGAAGATTTTTAATCCAATATTGAGAACTTGTATCGAACCCGGATAGGCGACTGTGTTAACAATCCCCCTAACCCTCATTCCTTGTTAACACTGAATTAATAGCTTGATCAAAATGATGAAATATAGTAACAAATAATTTTATATATTGAAATGATGATTTTAGAAGTTTCATAAAAAAAGATAATAATAATCATGACAGTGACAGTCAGGATTAGGCCTGGGCATATTATACGAACCCGAAAACCAAACCCGAAACCAAACCGAAAAAATCGGGTTCGGGTCGGTTCGGGTTTAGCCTATTACACGAATCTGTTCTATAGTCCTCGGGTTTCGGTTTCGGTTTCGATTTCGGTTTCGGGTTCGGGTAAACCCGCGTTATCCGCGGGTACCCGAATTACCCGATTTTTTTTTTTTTTTTATGAAATGCATGATACATGTTTATGTAAAAAATGCATGTTTTTACAAAAAAAGATTTCCCGAATCAAGTTTTAAAACAAAAATGCATGTTTAAAACGAATGTTAAATTTTATTCACACAAAAAACCATTTTTTTACATATACATGCATTTTCAAAAAAAAAAAGATTTCGGGTAATTCGGATAACTGCGGGTTCGGGTTTATGCTTCCCTTTCGGTTTGATTTGGAGATAATTTGTGGTTAATTTGGAATTGGATTTTGACTCGATCTTGATTTTGTTTCTAATTTGCTCCATTTTGATTTTGTTTGTAAATTTGATTTTGATTTCCATAATTTATGGTCGATTTGATTTTGTTTCTTTATTTGATTTTGAATTTTGTGTTTATGTAAAAAATGCATGTTTAAAAAAAAAAAATAGATTTCCCGAATCATGTTTTTTAAAACCATGTTTAAAATGAATGTTAAATTTTATTCACACAAAAAACCTTTTTTTTACGTAAACATGCATTTTCAAAAAAAAAAAAAAAAATCGGGTAACCGCGGGTAACGCGGGTTTACCCGAACCCGAACCCAAAAATTTACAGTTTTTTCGGGTATTTCGGGTTTTCCGGTTTAAAAACCCAAAAATACCCGTAACCCGATAACCATAAACCGAACCCAAATATCCCGCGGGTTTTTATGGGTTTTGACCTCCAACATGAAAACCGAACCGAACCCGAGTGTACCCGAAACGAAACCGACCCGATAATTTTAAAAATCCGAATGGGTTTCATATTCATCAAACTGAAAACCCGTATACCGAATAACCCGACCCGAAACCCGAACGGGAAACCGAATGCCCAGGCCTAGTCAGGATGCTATATGCGGCTATTTAGATTACAATGTTTCATCTGAATCATCATATGAGGAAGATGACGAATGTTGTTTCAAAATCACGCAAATACCAAAACAAGGAGAAATACAAACACCACACTTGCCTGTTACATGTTCTCCCAAATTCTTTGGCAAACCAATATGATGGAAGAATCATCCAGCAACGTGGACTTTTGGAATCTTTTTGGCATTTTTGAGCTCAAGTCCGGACACCAGAAAATTAATTACAATCTTTAAGTTTTGGATGTAATTAATCTTTTGAACGGTTGCGTATGTGTTAAGTATAATATGATTTCTTCCTCTTTTTGTAAATCAGATCTTATGTGGTCTTTGAATCCTAAATATATATGTTTTCAGATAAAAAAAATTGTTATGAAGTGGGTAAGGGTAAAGGGTAAAGGGTCGGGTAATTACCGGGTCGGTTAATTTTGACCGGGTACCCGTTTATCCGGGTACCCGCTTTTTCCGGGTCGGATACGGTACTAAATTCTAATACCCGTAAGAGTCGGGTCGGGTAACGGGTATCTTAAAATTCAAGGGTACCCGACCCGTGCCCAGCCCTAATCTTCTTATCCTCTTGGAATCTTTTATTCTTCCTTTTCGATTTCTGTTTTAAAAGGGTTATAGTACAGTAGCAGATGAGTCATCCCATTTGCAACAACTTGATTCATTTTTATAACTATATACTATATAACTATGACGAGTGTTGAAAAACAACTTTATTTGGAATAAACGTATAATGGTTTTACTTTTTCGCAAATGGAGTCTGCTACTTTAAACATGAACAAAAATCAGCAAATTGTAGAAAAACAGGGTCCACAGTGAGATTTCTTGTTCTTTCTCTACTTTAATGTCAAATCTCTAATTCTCAATCGCTTCTTTGCGGGTTTGTTCTCATAGTTTCATTGAAGATTTTTAATCCAATATTGAGAACTTGTATCGAACCCGGATAGGCGACTGTGTTAACAATCCCCCTAACCCTCATTCCTTGTTAACACTGAATTAATAGCTTGATCAAAATGATGAAATATAGTAACAAATAATTTTATATATTGAAATGATGATTTTAGAAGTTTCATAAAAAAAGATAATAATAATCATGACAGTGACAGTCAGGATTAGGCCTGGGCATATTATACGAACCCGAAAACCAAACCCGAAACCAAACCGAAAAAATCGGGTTCGGGTCGGTTCGGGTTTAGCCTATTACACGAATCTGTTCTATAGTCCTCGGGTTTCGGTTTCGGTTTCGATTTCGGTTTCGGGTTCGGGTAAACCCGCGTTATCCGCGGGTACCCGAATTACCCGATTTTTTTTTTTTTTTTATGAAATGCATGATACATGTTTATGTAAAAAATGCATGTTTTTACAAAAAAAGATTTCCCGAATCAAGTTTTAAAACAAAAATGCATGTTTAAAACGAATGTTAAATTTTATTCACACAAAAAACCATTTTTTTACATATACATGCATTTTCAAAAAAAAAAAGATTTCGGGTAATTCGGATAACTGCGGGTTCGGGTTTATGCTTCCCTTTCGGTTTGATTTGGAGATAATTTGTGGTTAATTTGGAATTGGATTTTGACTCGATCTTGATTTTGTTTCTAATTTGCTCCATTTTGATTTTGTTTGTAAATTTGATTTTGATTTCCATAATTTATGGTCGATTTGATTTTGTTTCTTTATTTGATTTTGAATTTTGTGTTTATGTAAAAAATGCATGTTTAAAAAAAAAAAATAGATTTCCCGAATCATGTTTTTTAAAACCATGTTTAAAATGAATGTTAAATTTTATTCACACAAAAAACCTTTTTTTTACGTAAACATGCATTTTCAAAAAAAAAAAAAAAAATCGGGTAACCGCGGGTAACGCGGGTTTACCCGAACCCGAACCCAAAAATTTACAGTTTTTTCGGGTATTTCGGGTTTTCCGGTTTAAAAACCCAAAAATACCCGTAACCCGATAACCATAAACCGAACCCAAATATCCCGCGGGTTTTTATGGGTTTTGACCTCCAACATGAAAACCGAACCGAACCCGAGTGTACCCGAAACGAAACCGACCCGATAATTTTAAAAATCCGAATGGGTTTCATATTCATCAAACTGAAAACCCGTATACCGAATAACCCGACCCGAAACCCGAACGGGAAACCGAATGCCCAGGCCTAGTCAGGATGCTATATGCGGCTATTTAGATTACAATGTTTCATCTGAATCATCATATGAGGAAGATGACGAATGTTGTTTCAAAATCACGCAAATACCAAAACAAGGAGAAATACAAACACCACACTTGCCTGTTACATGTTCTCCCAAATTCTTTGGCAAACCAATATGATGGAAGAATCATCCAGCAACGTGGACTTTTGGAATCTTTTTGGCATTTTTGAGCTCAAGTCCGGACACCAGAAAATTAATTACAATCTTTAAGTTTTGGATGTAATTAATCTTTTGAACGGTTGCGTATGTGTTAAGTATAATATGATTTCTTCCTCTTTTTGTAAATCAGATCTTATGTGGTCTTTGAATCCTAAATATATATGTTTTCAGATAAAAAAAATTGTTATGAAGTGGGTAAGGGTAAAGGGTAAAGGGTCGGGTAATTACCGGGTCGGTTAATTTTGACCGGGTACCCGTTTATCCGGGTACCCGCTTTTTCCGGGTCGGATACGGTACTAAATTCTAATACCCGTAAGAGTCGGGTCGGGTAACGGGTATCTTAAAATTCAAGGGTACCCGACCCGTGCCCAGCCCTAATCTTCTTATCCTCTTGGAATCTTTTATTCTTCCTTTTCGATTTCTGTTTTAAAAGGGTTATAGTACAGTAGCAGATGAGTCATCCCATTTGCAACAACTTGATTCATTTTTATAACTATATACTATATAACTATGACGAGTGTTGAAAAACAACTTTATTTGGAATAAACGTATAATGGTTTTACTTTTTCGCAAATGGAGTCTGCTACTTTAAACATGAACAAAAATCAGCAAATTGTAGAAAAACAGGGTCCACAGTGAGATTTCTTGTTCTTTCTCTACTTTAATGTCAAATCTCTAATTCTCAATCGCTTCTTTGCGGGTTTGTTCTCATAGTTTCATTGAAGATTTTTAATCCAATATTGAGAACTTGTATCGAACCCGGATAGGCGACTGTGTTAACAATCCCCCTAACCCTCATTCCTTGTTAACACTGAATTAATAGCTTGATCAAAATGATGAAATATAGTAACAAATAATTTTATATATTGAAATGATGATTTTAGAAGTTTCATAAAAAAAGATAATAATAATCATGACAGTGACAGTCAGGATTAGGCCTGGGCATATTATACGAACCCGAAAACCAAACCCGAAACCAAACCGAAAAAATCGGGTTCGGGTCGGTTCGGGTTTAGCCTATTACACGAATCTGTTCTATAGTCCTCGGGTTTCGGTTTCGGTTTCGATTTCGGTTTCGGGTTCGGGTAAACCCGCGTTATCCGCGGGTACCCGAATTACCCGATTTTTTTTTTTTTTTTATGAAATGCATGATACATGTTTATGTAAAAAATGCATGTTTTTACAAAAAAAGATTTCCCGAATCAAGTTTTAAAACAAAAATGCATGTTTAAAACGAATGTTAAATTTTATTCACACAAAAAACCATTTTTTTACATATACATGCATTTTCAAAAAAAAAAAGATTTCGGGTAATTCGGATAACTGCGGGTTCGGGTTTATGCTTCCCTTTCGGTTTGATTTGGAGATAATTTGTGGTTAATTTGGAATTGGATTTTGACTCGATCTTGATTTTGTTTCTAATTTGCTCCATTTTGATTTTGTTTGTAAATTTGATTTTGATTTCCATAATTTATGGTCGATTTGATTTTGTTTCTTTATTTGATTTTGAATTTTGTGTTTATGTAAAAAATGCATGTTTAAAAAAAAAAAATAGATTTCCCGAATCATGTTTTTTAAAACCATGTTTAAAATGAATGTTAAATTTTATTCACACAAAAAACCTTTTTTTTACGTAAACATGCATTTTCAAAAAAAAAAAAAAAAATCGGGTAACCGCGGGTAACGCGGGTTTACCCGAACCCGAACCCAAAAATTTACAGTTTTTTCGGGTATTTCGGGTTTTCCGGTTTAAAAACCCAAAAATACCCGTAACCCGATAACCATAAACCGAACCCAAATATCCCGCGGGTTTTTATGGGTTTTGACCTCCAACATGAAAACCGAACCGAACCCGAGTGTACCCGAAACGAAACCGACCCGATAATTTTAAAAATCCGAATGGGTTTCATATTCATCAAACTGAAAACCCGTATACCGAATAACCCGACCCGAAACCCGAACGGGAAACCGAATGCCCAGGCCTAGTCAGGATGCTATATGCGGCTATTTAGATTACAATGTTTCATCTGAATCATCATATGAGGAAGATGACGAATGTTGTTTCAAAATCACGCAAATACCAAAACAAGGAGAAATACAAACACCACACTTGCCTGTTACATGTTCTCCCAAATTCTTTGGCAAACCAATATGATGGAAGAATCATCCAGCAACGTGGACTTTTGGAATCTTTTTGGCATTTTTGAGCTCAAGTCCGGACACCAGAAAATTAATTACAATCTTTAAGTTTTGGATGTAATTAATCTTTTGAACGGTTGCGTATGTGTTAAGTATAATATGATTTCTTCCTCTTTTTGTAAATCAGATCTTATGTGGTCTTTGAATCCTAAATATATATGTTTTCAGATAAAAAAAATTGTTATGAAGTGGGTAAGGGTAAAGGGTAAAGGGTCGGGTAATTACCGGGTCGGTTAATTTTGACCGGGTACCCGTTTATCCGGGTACCCGCTTTTTCCGGGTCGGATACGGTACTAAATTCTAATACCCGTAAGAGTCGGGTCGGGTAACGGGTATCTTAAAATTCAAGGGTACCCGACCCGTGCCCAGCCCTAATCTTCTTATCCTCTTGGAATCTTTTATTCTTCCTTTTCGATTTCTGTTTTAAAAGGGTTATAGTACAGTAGCAGATGAGTCATCCCATTTGCAACAACTTGATTCATTTTTATAACTATATACTATATAACTATGACGAGTGTTGAAAAACAACTTTATTTGGAATAAACGTATAATGGTTTTACTTTTTCGCAAATGGAGTCTGCTACTTTAAACATGAACAAAAATCAGCAAATTGTAGAAAAACAGGGTCCACAGTGAGATTTCTTGTTCTTTCTCTACTTTAATGTCAAATCTCTAATTCTCAATCGCTTCTTTGCGGGTTTGTTCTCATAGTTTCATTGAAGATTTTTAATCCAATATTGAGAACTTGTATCGAACCCGGATAGGCGACTGTGTTAACAATCCCCCTAACCCTCATTCCTTGTTAACACTGAATTAATAGCTTGATCAAAATGATGAAATATAGTAACAAATAATTTTATATATTGAAATGATGATTTTAGAAGTTTCATAAAAAAAGATAATAATAATCATGACAGTGACAGTCAGGATTAGGCCTGGGCATATTATACGAACCCGAAAACCAAACCCGAAACCAAACCGAAAAAATCGGGTTCGGGTCGGTTCGGGTTTAGCCTATTACACGAATCTGTTCTATAGTCCTCGGGTTTCGGTTTCGGTTTCGATTTCGGGTAAACCCGCGTTATCCGCGGGTACCCGAATTACCCGATTTTTTTTTTTTTTTATGAAATGCATGATGCATGTTTATGTAAAAAATGCATGTTTTTACAAAAAAAAGATTTCCCGAATCAAGTTTTAAAACAAAAATGCATGTTTAAAACGAATGTTAAATTTTATTCACACAAAAAACCATTTTTTTACATATACATGCATTTTCAAAAAAAAAAAGATTTCGGGTAATTCGGATAACTGCGGGTTCGGGTTTATGCTTCCCTTTCGGTTTGATTTGGAGATAATTTGTGGTTAATTTGGAATTGGATTTTGACTCGATCTTGATTTTGTTTCTAATTTGCTCCATTTTGATTTTGTTTGTAAATTTGATTTTGATTTCCATAATTTATGGTCGATTTGATTTTGTTTCTTTATTTGATTTTGAATTTTGTGTTTATGTAAAAAATGCATGTTTAAAAAAAAAAAAATAGATTTCCCGAATCATGTTTTTTAAAACCATGTTTAAAATGAATGTTAAATTTTATTCACACAAAAAACCTTTTTTTTACGTAAACATGCATTTTCAAAAAAAAAAAAAAAAATCGGGTAACCGCGGGTAACGCGGGTTTACCCGAACCCGAACCCAAAAATTTACAGTTTTTTCGGGTATTTCGGGTTTTCCGGTTTAAAAACCCAAAAATACCCGTAACCCGATAACCATAAACCGAACCCAAATATCCCGCGGGTTTTTATGGGTTTTGACCTCCAACATGAAAACCGAACCGAACCCGAGTGTACCCGAAACGAAACCGACCCGATAATTTTAAAAATCCGAATGGGTTTCATATTCATCAAACCGAAAACCCGTATACCGAATAACCCGACCCGAAACCCGAACGGGAAACCGAATGCCCAGGCCTAGTCAGGATGCTATATGCGGCTATTTAGATTACAATGTTTCATCTGAATCATCATATGAGGAAGATGACGAATGTTGTTTCAAAATCACGCAAATACCAAAACAAGGAGAAATACAAACACCACACTTGCCTGTTACTATCTTCGATCCGTCACGAAAGGAAGATCCGGTGCACGTCATCGCTTTCATAGACACAGGTGCTTACTCAACGATAGTTAACCCAAAAGTTCTTCCGGCATCCATGTGGCTGCCACACAAGCAGGAGTTCAGAGTTGCAAATGCAGGTTCGCTATCGGTCAAACTCAGGTCCAAACCTATAACTATAGAACTCTTCCGAAAGTGTCAGATTACGACTGAAGTGCTTGGATCCTCTGCACCTGGAAAGGACTTGGTATTGGGATGGGATGTATACCAAACATTAAAGGAGAAGTATAACATTTCCCTCGAATCACGGGGAATGAAATGGAACAACCTCTACAAAGCTTTCACAATGATACATCGCCTATTCACAATTGAAGATGTTGCCCCTCACGAATTCAACAAAATCAAAGAAGAGATCACATTAATTTCCTGTGCAGACTCTCACACCGATTTCCTAAAGAAATGCGATAATCCACAATGGTTAAACCTGGAGTTCTTTGTGTCACTACCCTTCAAAGAAAATGTTCACACTACTCCTACGCTTTTACAACAAGCAAACGAGGAATGTGATCAATTGGTAAGCCAAGGAATAGTCTCGTCAACAAATTCACCATGGGCATGTAAAGCGTTTTACGTCAATAACCGAGCAGAACAAGCAAGAGGAAAACTTAGACTAGTCATTGACTACAAGCCTTTAAACCAATATCTCCAAGATGTCAAGTTCCCTCTGCCAAACAAGAAGGCTCTCCTACAACATCTCCAAGGGGCGACAATATTTTCGAAGTTTGACCTCAAATCAGGTTTCTGGCAACTTGGAGTTCAACCTGAAGAAAGATACAAGACGGCGTTTTGCCTACCTAATCGTCATCTACAATGGAATGTCCTACCTTTTGGTCTAAAAATAGCACCATCACTGTTCTAGCAAGCTATGATACGAATATTCAAGCCCATTATCCACACGGCTTTGATATATATTAACGACATACTTTTGTTCTCTTCAGACGAGAGGGAACATATTCAGTCTCTCAAGAAGTTTCAAGGTATACTCAAAGAATACAGAATTATGCTTTCGGCCCGAAAAATGATCATAGCCCAGTCCAACATCGATTTTCTAGGCATGAAAATAAATGATGGACAGATAACGCCACAGTCTCATCTAGTTACAGCACTTCTCGACTTTTCGGAAGAAAATCTCACAAGAAGACAACTTCAACAATTCCTTGTGGTAATCAATTATGTGAGCGACTTTATTCCGCAACTTTCACAACTGACAAGACCACTCCAGAAGATGCTGACGAAGAACCCACCAGAATGGACAAAACGACAAACAGAAGCGGTCAAAAGGCTAAAGCTAGAGATACAGAAGCTACCACCTTTACAGATTCCCTCCTCAGGGACACGTATTCTCCAAACTGACGCAAGTGACAAATATTGGGGAGCAATATTATTCAAAAAAATAAATGGCAAACGTCAAATCTGTGGATACAAAAGTGGACGCTTTAAAGATTCCGAAATACATTATCACTCCACGTTCAAAGAAATACTGGCAGTCAAAAGGGCAATCGAAAAATTCGAGTTCCATCTGATAGGACATAAATTTCGTATCGAAATGGATATATCTTCTTTCCCAAAGATGTTCCAATTCAAGCAGAAGACGGTCCCACACCAACAACTACTTCGATGGAGCAAATGGTTTTCGAAGTCCGATTTCGAGTCCTTCTATTTAAAGGGTGAGAAAAACACTCTTGCAGATATGCTCAACAGATAACCACTCAAAGAGATTCACATGATGGCAAGCTCATCCAAATCAGAAGATGGCTACTTCGATTTCGAAGCCAACATGCCAAAAGACGCCCATCAACTAATCGAAAAGAAGATTCTACACGAACACTTTCTTCAGAAGGCCTTCCGTTATCAGTCTATCATCCTTCGACATCAACTGTCGTTACATCGCACCAATGGGAATCACCCAGAATACCCTTTCGCTCACCTCTACAGGATTGAGAATTCAAACATGCCAAAAGAAGTGTTGTGTTTCCTCTGGTACCTTTGCTCAGCCTACACCATCGGCATTGTCTTTAACATAGCATGGATGTATCAATACATCAATGCTCAGCAAGGCCAGAGAAAATGTTTCTCTACCTTCTTAAGTGAGCAACATTTCGCCATGAAGTATTCCTCTTGCAACTTTTCCTTTAGATGAGTAGGGGCACCTGTAGTGACCCGTACCGCGATCTAGGCCGAGGCCGGCCCAGGTCACGGGGAACGACCGGTCCAGGAAAAGGAAACGATCGGCCAAACGAGGATTTTGCCTTGTCATGGTAAAAGACCCGGGAACTGATCGGACTAAGCCCGCAGTAGGTCACGCGCCAAGGCCGGTCCAATCGGATACTGTTCGGCCTTAGGCGCCGTACGTCGGCAAGAGTAAGCCGTCGGCTTACCGACATAGTAGCACATTTCGCCCGTTTACGCGCCCCGTCATGCATGCCGCCCAAGAAAGAGAAAGGCACGTGTTGGACCGTAAAAGGCACCCGAATTATTTCCCAAGGCCTATATATAGAAGGACCCCTTGTTCTTCATGTGACCGTAAGAACTCATTCGAAAAACCCTAAAATCCTCCCGATAGAGAATAGCCGATCGACCCGTACCGAGCGTACCACGATCCGTACTTACCCGCTAGCGATTCCATTCTGATCCGCACCAATCACGTACTGAGTCCGAGAGCGATCTGATCCACGAGCGTACCGTTCCGACCCACGAATCCGATAGCGACCGTACCAACCCATCTTTGTCGTGCCGAGCCAGCGTCCATTCTAGCCGCCTTAGGATCTTTCTGGAAAGGTTGGTATCATGTTCTGCTTCAACCTAAGTAAATATCCTTTAGCCTAAATTCCTTAAGGAAAACTCTAAGTGTTGCCTTAGTAATCCTAAGACTCGTTTGTTCAGGAACAAGCCGAGTTTAAGGAGGACCGAGAGTAAAGTCTTGAGCCAACTTCATACTTCTTCTTAGAGGTGAGTCCTTAGCCTTTGTGGCGAGGGACCGGGTGATGCCTTGACGTTACGTGACGGGAATGGACAACGCGTTAGGATTTATTGATTAAGAACGTTAAATGCATAAACCGGCCATGTCTATATATGCATTGCATTGCTTGTTGCTTGATGATTGTTGATTTGGGGTTTGGGATGGGTTATAATATGTTTAAATCGTTTAGGGGAAACCTAGACTCACTGAGCAACTAGTGCTTACGACTCAATCTGTTTTGCAGGTAACCGTAGTACAGTAGACCCTTGTTGCACTCGGAACATTAGGAGAATCAGTGGTAGCTTTTCCTTGCTTTTGTAAATGTATATGTTTATTATGTACAAGACCGTTTTGAGTGCTAGACTCAGGATCAAGTATAACTTTGTAATCGTTTTGAAAAACTAAGTATAAATAAATAAAAGAAAGGTTTTAAAATATCATGGGTTTCATATGATGCTTAGTCTTGTCCGGACGATCCAACTATCGGGTAAGACTCGGGTTGGCAAGCTTTGAGTCGTATTCGATAGGGACGGATGCTTGAATGTTCAGTCTAGGGATTGAGGATCCGTTCCTTGAACCTCTGACCGGGCGTTTAAGTGTTCCTCAGTACCGTTCCGGTCTAGATACTGGATTGGGGCGTTACAAATAGTGGTATCAGAGCATTGTTTTTACGATGCTCAATGAGACTTGGTTTTCAAAGGTTTTATCGAGTCAAAACTGTCGCAAAAGCAAGTAGGATAAACTGATTATGTTCTAGTGCTATAATATGTTTAAGATGATTAGGACTTACCCGACTCTTTGACGCAGATGTCTATGCCAACACGTCGTGATTGGCCTGATGTGAGTAGATGGGGAGCCTTGGGAGGGCGTGGCAACCTTCTCTAGGGAGTCAGAGAGTATATCCTGGTCTTCCTCCACCTGAGCCAGACGAGTCATCTACATTATTGGATACGGATCCATCAGAGGATTCATCAGAGGAGTCATCAGAGGATTCAGAATACGTACCAAGGAGTATTTCGGAACAATGGGCTCAGGAACCGGATTTCACAGGCGAGAACTCACCACACTTGTTGTCGGAGTTGGGACTCCGAGACCATAGTGATCCCGGACCTGAGGGATCACATCAAGGGCATGTGGAAAGGATGCCCACTGACCCGTCGAGTTCAACACCATCGGAGCCATACCACCAGGATGATAATAGCTTCGAGGGGCCGAGTAGATCGGGATATGATGGCAGGTCGCCATCGAGGTCTCCGTTAGTCACTTCTCGGAGACGGTACCCAGAGCTAGAAACACCACCGGAGGGACTAAGGCGTGAGAGGGCACGAAGCCGTTCTGGTCATCTTGACCGTGAGGAAATCAGACCGCAGATGGCAGAGACTACAAGGAGGAACACTGGTGATAGCGTTGTAAGGGAGCTCAGGGAAATTGTTGGACGCATGAGAAGCCGAAGACTACCCCGAGAACACCAAGATCCACCACCGTCACCACCGGATTTCCTAAAGATGGTGATGATGATGCAACACTTGGGAACCCAGAAGTTCTTTGGGGATAGAGGACCACTAGAAGCCGACTCGTGGTTGAAACACATCGAGAGGAACTTCAACGCGGTTCGATGCCCGGAAGACTTTAAGACAGATGTAGCTGCGCATTATTTGCTAAAGGGCGCTTGTAACAGGTGGGACGGCATCAAGACTCAGTATGCGGGTACACTTATTACCTGGGATAGCTTCAAGAGGGAGTTCGAAAGGAAGTACTTTCCACCCGAAGCCAGGGACCGGATGGAAGCACAGTTCCAGAACTTGGTGCAAGGAGAAAGGAGTGTGCGAGATTACGAGGCGGAGTTTACTCGGCTTCGGCAATACACACACTATGGGATAAGTGATGAGCCGGTAGTGATAAGGAAGTTTCTACGGGGATTGAGACCACAGTTGATGAGTCGACTTGTGGTAAATCAGTACTACAGCTTGTTCGAACTGGTCGAGAGAGCGGTCGACGTTGAGGAGGGAATCAGGATTGAACAGGCCGCAGAAGATCGAGTTGAACAACGGAACCGAGAACAACAACCACCCGGGCCAAGGAATCAGGGGGCCAGGCAGGGTAATTGGGCACAAGGACGTGGACGCAGCCAAGGTCAAGGACAAACCTTTGGCCGTGGACAAGGACCAGGGCATGGGCAGACGCCGGGACGAGGACAGGGTAGAGGAGCGGGCGGTAGAGGAACACCGACCTTGGACCAGCTACCCGTATGTTTTAAGTGTGGCAACCGAGGCCATTTTGTGAGAGCTTGTCCCAACGGAGGACAGACCTCACAGGCCGTGCCGATTTCAGTGATTTGCTTCATGTGCAACCAACCGGGGTACTACGCAACCTCATGCCCCGTTATGCATTCGATCGACCAGGCAAATCAGGGAGTTGGACTACGAGCAATGGAGTGGGAAGTTGAACCATCAGCTAAGCGAACAGCGATTGCGGGACGCGTGTATTCCCTAGATAAACCCGAACCCACTCGACCTTATGGAGGACCCGTTTCAGGTAACTAAAGGGTTCTATCCTTACGGCTTTTTGGTGATGTTTTGATGTGTTGTAAAATATGTGTACCTTTTGGTTAATGAATAATAAATAAATAAGGAGTTAAACGAAAGTTTATTTGCTTATTTAGGAACATTGCATATGGGCGGCTCACCCATTCATGTTCTGTTTGATTCTGGCGCAACACATAGTTTTGTGTCGCCGAGTGTCGTATCGAAATTCCAAGGAATTTTCACAATCGTAGGAATAGCAATCCGAGTTAGAACACCCGGTGACCAAATCCTTCATGCCGATAGGTGTTACATGGGAGTGCCAATAGTGATTGGAGACCATGTCTTTAGCGCAAATCTATTAGTCGTTCCACTAGAAGAATACCAAGTTATCCTAGGAATGGACTGGTTGACGGCATACATGGCACACATCGATTGCGGTCGAGGAAGAATAACCTTTGAACGGTTAGGGAAACCGTCCATAACCTATCATGGGATCAAAACTAATGCCGGAGTTTCCTTTATTACGGCAATTAGAGCAAAGAGTACCCTCGAGAACGGTGAAGTGTATCTTGTAACGATGAGTATGGTTAGTAACCCCAAGGAAGAGCAGAAACTTGAGGAAATACCAGTGGTTCAGGGTTACGATGATGTTTTCAAACCCTTGGAAGGGTTACCACCATCTCGTAATGACCCTTTTTCTATTTCATTGGAACCAGGAGCGGCTCCAATAGCTAAGGCACCATACCGGATGGCTCCAGTCGAGTTAGCAGAACTAAAGAAACAGTTGGAAGATCTAATGGGGAAAGGATTCATTAGACCTAGTTCATCACCATGGGGAGCTCCAGTATTATTCGTAAAGAAGAAGGATGGGAGCATGTGATTGTGTATAGATTACCGTGGGATAAACAACGTTACCATCAAGGATAGGTATCCGTTACCAAGAATAGACGAGTTGTTGGATCAATTACAAGGAGCGAGTTGGTTTTCAAAGATTGATTTGGCATCCGGCTATCATCAAATCCCAATCGCAGAGGCAGATGTCGTGAAAACCGCATTTAGGATGCGTTATGGCCAGTATAAGTTTGTGGTTATGCCATTCGGCCTGACCAATGCTCCGGCGGTATTTATGCGGTTGATAAACGAGATCTTCAGAGATTACTTAGATGAGTTTGTCATCATTTTCATCGATGACATTCTTATATACTCTAAGACCGCAGAGGAACACGAGGTGCACTTAGAGAAAGTGCTGGAACGCTTGAGGAATTAGAAACTTTTTGCTAAGTTTAGCAAGTGTATTTTTTGGAAACGGGAGATAGGATTCCTAGGACATCGGGTATCGGAACAGGGAGTTTTGGTAGACCCGGAAAAGATTATGGCAGTTCGAGACTAGCCACGACCGACTAATGCAGGAGAGATAAGAAGCTTTCTGGGATTAGCCGGTTACTACCGGAAATTTGTAAAAAGATTTTCAAGTTTGTCCAAACCATTGACTTGCCTGACCGGTAAAGGTGTAGTCTTTGTATGGGACGAAAAGACGGAGAAAGCATTCAATGAGTTGAAAGAGGCCTTGACCACCGCACCGGTCTTAGCCTTACCAGAACCAAACCAGCCATTTACAGTTTTTACCGATGCATGTGGGATGGGATTAGGTTGCGTGTTGATGCAAAGCAAGAGGGTAATTGCTTACGCATCCAGGCAATTGAAGAAGCATGAGAATAACTATCCCACCCATGATCTAGAGATGGTTGCGGTTGTTTTTGCCCTTAAGATATGGCGGTCCTATCTTTACGGTGAGCCGGTAAAAGTGTTGACCGATCATAAGAGCTTGCAATATTTATTCACCCAACCTGATCTTAATTTAAGACAGAGAAGGTGGATGGAATTTGTAGCAGATTATGACTTAGCCATCACTTATCATCCGAGAAAGGCCAATGTAATGGTAGATACTTTAAGCCGCCGTAAAGCAAGTGTGGATGTAGAGAGAGATCTGATGAGTTTGAACTCGGAGTTCAAAAGGATTAGGCTTTCCGCTTTAGAGGGAGAGAGTAGTGAACCCTTGGGTTTGCAAGCAGTAAACCAAGCTGGTCTACTACGACGCATCCGGCAAGAACAGAGAGAAGATGAGAAGCTAAAGAAGATCATTGAAGGACTCAATGATCAGGAATAACCGGACGCAAGTGGGTATCATTTGGCCGAAGATGGTACCTTACTCCAGAGTAAAAGGATTACCGTGCCTAAGGGAAAAGGCTTACGGGAAGAAATCCTAAGGACGGCACATAAATCGAGACTTAGTATCTACCCGGGAAGTACAAAGATGTACCGGGACATTCATCAGTACTATCACTGGCCCGGTATGAAACGAACAGTCGCAAGATGGGTAGCGCAGTGCCAGACGTGTCAACAAGTCAAGATAGAACACCAAGTACCGGTCGGACTGCTTCAAAGCTTACCAATCCCAGAATGGAAATGGGACGCAATCTCTATGGACTTTGTGTCAGGATTACCGGTAGCACCCGGACGGGGAAATGACGCGATTTGGGTAATCGTAAATCGTTTAATCAAGAGTGCCCATTTCCTACCCATGAAATTAAATGACAACATCGAGATATTGGCTAAGTTATATTTGGATAACATCGGGAAGCTACACGGAGTTCCAGCCAATATCATATCCGATCGAGACCCCCGATTCACGGCCAGGCTATGGACAGCCCTTCAGAAGGCGTTAGGGACGGAGTTACACATGAGTACGGCCTTTCACCCTGAAACCGATGGTCAAACCGAGAGGACGATAAGAACGCTTGAGGACTTGTTACGAATGTGCATGCTGGATTATAAGAATGTATGGGAAAACCACCTACCCTTAGTGGAATTTGCATACAATAACAGTTACCACGCTAGTATAGGTATGGCACCCTATGAAGCTTTATATGGGCGACCTTGTAGATCACCCATATGTTGGACCGAGGTGGGAGAAAGACAAGAGTTTGGGCCAGAGATAGTGAAGGAGACCACGGACAAGATCAGTCTCATCCGGACTAATATGAAGACCGCCCAAGACCGACAAAAGAAGTATGCTGATCAACATAGAAGAGAGGTAGTATTTGAGGTTGACGATTGGGTATGGTTGAAAGCCGAGGCATCGAAAGGAAATGACAGATTTGGTAAGCCGAGTAAGTTGGACCCGCGAGCCCAAGGACCGTACCGCATAGTTAAGAGGATAGGAGAAGTGGCCTATAGGTTGGATCTTCTTTCAGATAAGGGAATGCACGACGTGTTCTATGTTTCCATGCTTAGGAAATTTGTCCGTCGCCCAGAGGAACCACAACCGGAGCAATTACCCGATCCACAGACCGAGCTTAGACCTCCTTCCCCGGAACCTTTAAGGATCGGTGAGAGACGATCTAGATTTCTCAAAGGGCGAGAAATCTTACAGATTAAGGTTATCATGAGAAAGAACCATCGAGATGCGATTTTGTGGGAAGATGAGGCAAGATTTAGAAAATCTCATCCAGAACTGTTTACCGAACCTCAAACCAATGAAGCCGGACCCCCAATTAGATAAGAATTCGGGACGAATTCTAAATAAGGAGGGGAGAATATAGTGACCCGTACCGCGATCTATGCCGAGGCCGGCCCAGGTCACGCGGAACGACCGGTCCAGGAAAGGGAAACGACCGGCCAAACGAGGATTTTGCCTTGTCATGGTAAAAGACCCGAGAACTGATCGGACTAAGCCCGCAGTAGGTCACGCGCCGAGGCCGATCCAATCGGATACCGTTCGGCCTTAGGCGCCGTATGTCGGCAAGAGCAAGTCGTCGGCTTACCAACATAGTAGCACATGTCGCCCGTTTACGCGCCCCGTCATGCATGTCGCCCAAGAAAGAGAAAGGCACGTGTTGGACCGTAAAAGGCACCCGAATTATTTCCTAAGGCCTATATATAGAAGGACCCCTTGTTCTTCATGTAACCGTAAGAACTCATTCGAAAAACCCTAAAATCCTCCCGATAGAGAATAGCCGATCGACCCGTACCAAGCATACCACGATCCGTACGTACCCGCTAGCGATTCCGTTCTGATCCGCACCAATCACGTACTGAGTCCGAGAGCGATCTGATCCACGAGCGTACCGTTCTGACCCGCGAATCCGATAGCGACCGTACCGACCCATCTTTGTCGTGCCGAGCCAGCGTCCATTCTAGCCGCCTTAGGATCTTTCTGGAAAGGTTTTTATCATGTTCTGATTCAACCTAAGTAAATATCCTTTAGCTTAAATTCCTTAAGGAAAACTCTAAGTGTTGCCTTAGTAATCTAAGACTCGTTTGTTCAGGAACAAGCCGAGTTTAAGGAGGACCGAGAGTAAAGTCTTGAGCCGACTTCATACTTCTTCTTAGAGGTGAGTCTTGGTGATTTTCATCGTGTGTTAGATGAGTAAAACACACGAGTTTGATTACTATTAAGTTTATAGCCGTAGAGGTTCAGAGCAAAGAATTCATTATGCTATACAAATGGAGGTTCATGTAGCTCATTAGTAGTTTTGCTAAGTGTTGAACATGAATCCATGAATGGATAATTATAAGTTTATATGCATGGTTAAATGGTATAAAACTTAGTAAGTACGCGGTAAGTCGTTCCCGTGTCCCATGACTTGGCTAATCTACCCGTTGGGTATTAGTTAATACTCACAATGACATGGATAGACGGGATTGCAGCCTAGGGCCATGTTTTGCATAAGCGATCGATGCAAGTTGTTAAAGGATCATAAGTCCTTAGCCTTTGTGGCGAGGAACCGGGTGATGCCTTGACGTTACGTGACGAGAATGGACAACGCGTTAGGATTTATTGATTAAGAACGTTAAATGCATAAACCGGCCATGTCTATATATGCATCGCATTGCTTGTTGCTTGATGATTGTTGATTTGGGGTTTGGGATGGGTTATAATATGTTTAAATCGTTTAGGGGAAACCTAGACTCACTGAGCAACTAGTGCTTACGACTCAATCTGTTTTGCAGGTAACCGTAGTACAGTAGACCCTTGTTGCACTCGGAACATTAGGAGAATCAGTGGTAGCTTTTCCTTGCTTTTGTAAATGTATATGTTTATTATGTACAAGACCGTTTTGAGTGCTAGACTCAGGATCAAGTATAACTTTGTAATCGTTTTGAAAGACTAAGTATAAATAAATAAAAGAAAGGTTTTAAAATATCATGGGTTTCATATGATGCTTAGTCTTGTCCAGACGATCCAACTATCGAGTAAGACTCGGGTTGGCAAGCTTTGAGTCGTATTCGATAGGGACGGATGCTTGAATGTTCAGTCTAGGGATTGAGGATCCGTTCCTTGAACCTCTGACCGGGCGTTTAAGTGTTCCTCAGTACCGTTCCGGTCTAGATCCTGGATTGGGGCGTTACAGTACCGATGAATTCATTATGGATTTCTCTAAGTAATATCGGTATTTCAGTCTGATAAGCTTGCCTATGTCGATATTCACCAAGGGAGTTCCACCATTCTTTGAGTGCTCCAGATAACCTTGCGGTAAACTGTCGTATTACTATTTCCTTTGGTGAGGTAAAAACTTCTAAATTCATCCAAGCATGAAATTCGTCAATTCGATCATTCTATTTTTCAAAAGGAATATCGTCAAACGTAAATGTATTGATCTTGGAAGCAAATTATTTTGGTGGTATATCGTGATGTTGAGAAGGTGCTTGATCCATCTCTTCATCACTTGAGATAGGCTCATCGACGTTTGGTTCCCTTTTTGGAGTAGATGATCCTTCACCGATGGCGAATTGTTTTGGTAGTGATTCTACCTCTGATCAAAATTCGTCATCATAGCTTTCAGAGCTTGTATCATAGAGGTGCTTGATTGTTGCGATTTGTTGTGGCAAGTGAACTCGAGATTGGTCGTTTGTTGTTGCTTCCTGAGAAATTTTGCCTAGGGTATCGAGCAGGCTGGTCATTGAAAATTCGATGATTCCAATATCTTTTGATTTCTTCTTTTCATCCACAGATTTGTGGCTCGAGGACGAGGTAAGAGTTGGTTTCTTGGAAGGATTGCTCTGGAATTCAGAATCCTTTTGCCTTCTAGGTTTTGATCGAGTTGATTTTGTTTTAAGGATTGATGTTGATGGAGTTCCATATCGGGATGTAAAGGCCTCATCAGGAGATAAGAATCCCGGGAGTGGGGTCATCTTCTTTGGTCTTTGATATCCTAAGAGAAATTTTGGGGAATATGAATCTTGATATATGGGCATCGATGGCATACTTCCGAGCGGATCAAAATATGAATCGGTTCGCTTCCGATTTTGAACCATGCTTTCCAAACTCCTCTGGAGGTCCTTCAGATTGTTTTTAAGGCTAGCCGTCTCAGCTTCTTTATTCCGGAAGGTGGATGTGTTAACCATCATATGTTGCGCCATCGTCATCATTTCTTGGTGTAGATTTCCAAGTCTTCCATGTATTTCCATAATTGAGTTTTGTAAAAAACTCAACCTTTTATCGTAGCTATTCGTGAGCTGATCAACTTTGTGACTTATCGACGTTAAGAGTTGATTTTGGGCTATCGCATTCTCTGTTTGCCAATTAAGTACCTTTTCTCCCTGACTTAGTTGGTCGGGTCCTGAAGAGTTGATGGCTCTTGTAAGGATTTTCGGGATGTGAGCGACACCATCTCTTGTAAAGTCTTCTCGTGGAGGAAAATATGTAGGTTGCATCATCATTAATGGTGGCTCATCTTTCTTTGATGAGTATTTGACTATGAAGTCGTAATTTCCTCTATCGTCTCTCCTAGTGGTCTGACAATGGGATCGCCTTCGAGATATCTCTTGTAGAGAGGATCTTTCTTTTTTCTCCTTCTTCGGTAGATCTCGTTGTCAGATTCATAGTCTTCCGTGTCGTCTAGACATGCAGAGCAGGAGCATGTATCAAAGTATTTATGCCCATTTTCGTCCATGAAAGGGTATATGACCTTTCCATCGCTATCAAACAAAATGGGTGGTAGTAGCTTCTCCCTTTGTGGGTCAAGGAAGTCTTGCTCCAACTGGATTGAAAATTGAGTGAACAGTTTTTTTCGAAATGACGATGATCTTGGCTTTTCAAACTTGATTTTCGTCGTTCCATCACTTCTCGAATGGAAGCTACCTTCAGATGTCTGTATTGGGGCCTCGGTGGTTTGATCCAGCTTTTCATAGCTTGTTACCCATGATTCTGGTAGTCGACGCAACAATTCTTTGCGAGAAATCTGTCGAGGAATTTGAACCGAACTTGGTGCTTGTGATGTTGATGTAACTTCCAGGAATAACGCCTCATTGGAGGATGGTAGTGCAAGATTGAGAGCATGACCATGGATTTAGTAGACCATCTGATGGTGTAAAGTGGTGATAACGCTTTTTTCTTGCATTGGTGCTCCTATCAATTGTAGTTGGACCTTAAGAGTTTGTAATAAGTTGGGATCCTTCAGTGAAACGTTAAAGTTAGGGAACAATGTTACGAACACTGTTCCTGCATTTAAAGTTGTTTGCACCGTTCCAATGCAAGCTTGTTGGTACGACTTTAGTCTTGAGTCGAGTAAGGCTATGCGTGCAACCACTGGGAGTCCTTTTCGAGCATGTAAGGTCAAGCCAATTCGTACCACTCCGAAATGTAGATGAGTGTATCCGTGTTGTTGCCATAATCTTGGTAGATTCTCCAGGATATTAATCGAGATGAACTGCTCCTCTTCGGTGGCTGGAACTTGGCACGATGAGAATTTACTGGATTGGACATACTCCATGACCTTCCTGCTTGAGGATGGTCATATAAGTTCACAAACTCCTTTGACTAAAAAGGCACTAGGCTTTTCGCAAAATATTCGCATGGATTAACCAAGGGAAGAGTAGTTTCTGGTAACTGGTCACCTGGAACATACTCTATTTCGTAAAAAGAGTTTATATTGGACGAAGATGAAGAACGGCTTCTAGATTTTGGTAAAGTAGAAATCAGAAAAGGGGAATCGATTGCTAAAGGATTTGAAGTAGACATGATGAGAAAGTGTTACCCAGAACATTCAGAACATTCAACCATAAACAATGATTCTCTCAGACTCATGAGAACACCGGGCTCTGATACCATTAAACTATGAAAGCCATCTAGGCATCGTGTTGGCTAGAGTCGTGTTGATAATCGTGTGGTACTTTCCAAGTATTGGGAGCTTTTAAACGGGCCTCATGCCTCTGATTTGCTCAACCACTGTTAGGAAATTTATTAAACTATGAAAGCCATATAGGCATCGTGTTGGCTAGAGTCGTGTTGATAATCGTGTGGTACTTTTCAAGTATTGGGAGCTTCTAAACGGGCCTCATGCCTCTGATTTGCTCAACCACTGTTAGGAAATTTCTCCCACGACAATCGTGTTGACTGGAGCCGTATTGATAACCCAGATGCTCCTTAAGAGTTGGCGTAGAGATGTATCTCTTGAATTGAAAGTAATCAGAGCTTATGAAGAAGCTCAAAAGTCTGGATAACTAAGGAAGTGTTTAGGGAAACATTCTAGAGAGATAAACTTAGAGAGAGGTTTTTTATAGAAATTATGAGGTGAATTTTACAATGGGGGTACACACATATTTATAGGAGGGGGAATGGAGCGCTGACATAAGCGCTTACATCACATTCCACATTATTGAGCACTGACATAAGCGCTTACATCACACTTACATCATCATAATTAAACATAATTAAACATACTTCTTAAACACACTTATTATATATATAATGAAGTATTAGGAGTTACTTCATTTAGTGTTCCATTTCGAACTTGATGATGTGCTTTTCGCAGCAACCGGGTTGATCTCCTGGACATTTGTATTTAACTTCTGGCTCCTCGTAATCTGCAAAGTCTGCGAAATTGTCTTGCGTATTAACTTCAATGTTGAATTTCTTCCCGATTTCATCGATATTCATGTCGTCGTCAGGGGGTTGAGAATCTTCGAAGTAATTCTCCGTTGCGTACGCAGATATTGGGACTTGCTTAATTTCTTGAAGAGTTCGAGCCATGCTCTGTTCCTTTTCCATGAAATATTGCAGATCTTCATCGAGACTCATCTGCTAGTCTACAGAGTAGTATGTCCAGTTTGGGTTGAACAGGATTGGAAATGACTGTCTTGCATTATTGAGGCGAAACACATGTGTTTAGAAATCTTCATATGGCTTATTGTCATGGATGTTGAAGTCTGGATGAATCACAAAAGTGATAATCGTTGTGGTGAATGAGCGTGGGCAGTGCATGAAGCTTGCCAGATTTGTTGTTGCCTTGGATAGGTCGATGGAAGAAGTATAATGTATGAGGGTAAAAGAACGGATTGAGGTTCCTTTAGCTTCCTTGTCCTTTCAGCTTTTTGAATGGTAGGTTCGTCGCTTTCGCTGATCTTCTCAGTTTACCGGTCCAGCTGGATAGCGGTGCAAACCATGTTAAGAAGGTAGAGAAACATTCTCTCTGGAATCTCGAGTCTGTCCTCTCGTATGCCAGTGACAGTCAGGATACCACCAATGAAAACAAATTTCTAAAAGAAAAATTTTCTAAAATACCACCAAAAAAAGTTTTTTTTCCAAAAATATCATCCATCAATTTTCAAAAGTTGCATAAATACTACTAAAAATTCTAAAAATACCATTAATTTTCAAAAGTTCCAAAAATACCACAACCTCAAAAATTGATTTTCAAGAGCTTAGAATTTAAATTTTTGGGTTTGGGTTAACTATTGTACAATTAGGGTATAGTTTTAGGGTTGAGTTTAGGTTTGAGGTTTAAGGCTTTAGTTTTGAATATTTAAAGTTAATTTTAATTTTGTGGTATTTTTAGAACTTTTGGAAAAAATGGTATTTTTGGAACTTTTGAAAAATGATGGTATTTTTGGAACAAAGACTTTTTTTGTTGTATTTTTGAGAATTGCCCTTTATAAAATGGCTGAATATAAAAAAAAACACAATCAAATGCAAGAAAATAAGAAAATAAGAAAAAAACAATCATTGTTTGTTATTGTGGCCTACATTCACGAATCACTCACGTATATTCAAATATATATGAGAGTCGTAAGCTGTAACACAAAAATGATAGTAAAACGGGAATCCCTAGTAAAACACATTACTAGCATACAATATTTTACATAAATAGTATAGATTACATTACTGGATTCTCCATGATGGCCAGAGCAAAATCTGAGACTTTTGGGGCTCCAAACAAAAATTAACATCCAAATTTCTATATTTTTTTACTAAAAAATCGAGAAACAAACTATGAACAAAAGTGATATTATTTTAGAAAACTTCTTTCAATAAACAAAATAGTCATGAACAAAATTATTATTTTTCTTCTACATTTATCATATAGTTGTATAAAATATTGTTTCAGAAAACTTCTTTCAGTAAACTTACAAAAATAATTCTTAGTTGTATGTAAACCAAATGAACAACAGTGAGAAAGACTTTATTATGCCCTAGCTAATAAGATATTTCGAACTGCGCGATCAATAATCTTGAACGTATGATTATGAGTGGACGAGACTCCCATATGGAGGCGAGTGTTTCTTTCCCTCCATATGTAAAACAGTGTAGCTTACGATGCTACCCGCTTTAACAGTTTTGGTGAAAGAGGAGAAGTAATGAGAGAAGACCCAACTAACAAAGTATTCCTTGTGTGCCTAAGCTTGAGCAATACCTTATCCCATATTTCTTTAGAAAACTCACAATGGATCAGAAGATGGTATCTTGTCTTTGGAGTTATGTTGCAGTTAACACACAAATATGTAATAGTAATTCCCTAAACAAGGAGGCGAGTCCTTACTGGTAGTCGATCTCTATGTGCAATCCAGAAGTTGAATGCATGTTTAGGTATATGTTCCTTGAACCATACCACTTTTTCCCAATAAACCTTAGGCTCCGAGTGCCAGAGACATTTCCGAGTGTCATAAGAAGAGAAAGGATAGGAATCCAAGTTACATGTCCTCCAAAAGTAAGCGTCTTCACTTCTGAATATATCAGGTGGTGGAATACCTAGTAGCATGTGCCTGACTTTATGGAGCTTCGTGTCTCTGACCATAGGACAAAGAAGTTGCTAAATACCATGAGACTAGGCTTCAAAGACTTTGCTTTCAGCAGGGATCCCCAAAAATCTTGGTCACTCTATTCTACATAGGCAAACAATTGTTCAAGACTTGACCAATTCTCAAATCAAAAGCTCGTAGAGTTATCATCACCACTGACCACCTTAAGAATCCCTTAGCAAGAGACCGAAGTTGTAGCATAAATTTCTAGACCCAAAAGGCAATTGATTTCTCTTCACAAGACCAAAAACAAGCTCTCTATATAAGATCCAAGGAGAGAAATTCTTATTGAGTGTATTTTTTTTCAATGAATCTCATTCGTTTAGATTTCAGTACTCTATTGTTTTTTGTGTTTCCTCCCAAATTCCTCACTTGTGTTTAGAGGAATTGTTATAAAAAGCTTTGTGTCAAAGGTGTTATAACTTAGAGTGGAGAAGATCGTTATCAAAACTGTGATTTTAGCCATTTCAGCTATATAAACTATAGAAATTTGACAATTCAATGTATCTACGAAGACTCTTTCTCTTATCAAATTTCTCAAGTTAAGAAGTATTGCTAATGAGTTGAAAAACATTTTACATAATATTTATTGTCTATTAGAATATTTTTCTTCTCTCTTTTTTTTTGTCAGCTTTTTCTTCTGTCTTTATCTCTCAAATATTAATATTTAGTTTGACAATTGTTTTAGCCGGGTTTTTATCCATGTGTTTTTTGTTACTCTTGAATATTTTTTTTTTATTTTTTTTTTTTGGTTGCACTCTTGAAAATTTTTTATGGTTAGAGTTTATATCCAATTTGATTTTTTTTTTTTGTTAAAAGGTTTTCATTAATGATAATATAGTAGAACAAAATACAAAAGAAATAAAAGAGCTCATACAAAGCCTAAATAGGCTCAATAACAAAAGTTTAACCTAATCACTAAGGGTTGCATTAACCGGAGACCGCCATGGAGGAGAAGAGGACGGCTCAGCACCGCCGTTAACCAACTCCGGGATCACCTAGACCGCAATCTCGATCGCAAACGAGAGAGACCACTCCGGACTCAACCGTAGCCTTGACCGTAAGTGGAAGAAAAGCCCACACCACGCCTTACCGTCGCCGCTAGCAACAAGTGGAGGGAGAGATCGCCACCACGCCTTGTCGCCTCTTAACGCCCCCATCGTTAACCGACCAGATCTACACCCAAACACACCGGATCCAGAAGAGCCACGTCGAGACCCAAGCGTCGACCGGAACAAGTGGGAAGAAAGACCGAACCACGCCTTGAAACCGGCTAGTCTTGGCCGCCGGAGTTCACCTCTCCGATCCGACCCACCGTCCTCAAGCAGATCTGCAATCAAAGAAGGAAGATAACCGACGGTTCTCTAAACGACTTTCTAAACCGCCTCGATTTAGGCTTTAACCGAGCAAGCACTCAAAAGACGCCGGAGAAACCAGAGCAAACTCTGCCACCAAGGAGCACCGTAGCAGCCTTGGAGAGGACCTCTCGCAACTCCGCTTCCTGTCCTTTACGAATCCGGATCTACGGAAACGAAACCACCATTCTCACTGCTTAGACAACTCGCACCATCTGGATCTGAATCGCAACCATAAGAGCGACGAGCTTGGATCCATTTTCGGCGATGAAAGACCATAAAAGAAAACGAAAAGAGGAAGGGGAAAGAAAGCCCTCTCACAACATCGGCGGCAAGGCGCGGCGGATGCTGGAGAGGCGGCGAGGAAGAGATGAGTTGACTGCTAGGGTTTTCTTGTTGAGAGAGAAAAGCCTCTCAAAGGCACTCTTTTTTTTTACCTTCAATTACCATATAAAATTTGATTTGATAAGAGAAAAGCACACATTACATTACACTGCATGATTACAGTATTATAACAAATGTCTTTCTTATAATATTAAATCAAAGTATTGATTTTCTTAATAATAAACTTTAGTGACGTATTATTTCCCTTATATTCAAGTTTTGGACGCATGTTCTTCTGATATTCAATTTGTTGAAATATAAAACTAACCCATTAAAACGGGGAAAACAATGGATGGTTGTTAAGGCAGGGGCACCAGTGACATTTTCAATGCATGAAGTACTTCCTATGACAAATTTAAACTAAATTTATAATCTATTTTAAAACATTTTGGTTTCTCCAAAATCTCTAGAAGATACCACAAGGAGTTTCCATAAGGACACCGACGCGTCTCACAACAAGACAAGTCGACACGTGGCGACAAGTCGGCAAAGCCGAACATGGCAAGCGTCCTAATTGGCGGCCATGAAAGAAAGAAATGGATGTCACGCTCGTCTCACGTGTCCATACCCTAGCTTCAACTCCCATGACTTGTGGGGATCAAATCAACGGTCGCGGTTAAGTCTTCAGCTTCAAGATCGAATTACAGCCGTATATTATATACCTGACTTTTTACGGTTAGTTCAGACTTCAGAATCAAAAACCTGTTACATTCTATAGCACGTGTGTCACGTGGATATGATATGTTCGTATACAATGACGTGGGTTTTTATGTCGACGGTGGAAGATGATCATATTTCATATTTGAATTGGTTAGAGAATGTTTGGCTGTATTATATGAAGGCATTTGAGATATTTAATTAGGGTATCAACTGGTTAGTTTCGGTTTGAGAAACGAGAATCTGTATATAAAAACAAAAAGTGGAGGTGGTCCCGAAATAACAAACAAATAATGGAATAAGATTTGCGTAAGAAGCAAAGTAATTAGGATTTTTTGGTCAGCCATGACTTTGCCATGTGGAATTGTTTGCGCTGCCTTTTTCTCTACTTCACGCAACTATCTTCTCCTTACACGCATCTTCACATGTACCATTCCGGTTTTTCTCTTAACCGAGTGTATATAAGGTTTGGTTTACTCTTGGTTTAATTTTATGTAAAAGATGTCAGTAGCCTAATACTGTTTTTAGAGCTCTTTGGGTGAAGTTTCATGGCCTGGGATAGGCTAAAAAGTATAGAGCAGTTGGGTTTATAAACCCCCAGATAAATTACGAACCCAATTTTTTTTTGTCAAATATAAAACGAAGAAACCATGTTCCCATACCAATCCACCATAAATAATCATGATTTATACTTTCCATTTTTCAACCAAACTAGGGTTTTTAACTGTAATATCTCCCAACGACACACACAAAAAATCTACCATAATACCTCTATAAACTAATAACGTTGGGACTTTCAAAATTTATTAATTTAAAAAAAATATTAATTTATCGACCAAATTAGGGGTTTTAATTGTAATATCTCCCAATGACATAAAAAAAAAATCTACCGTAAAACCTCTATAAATAATAACGTTGAGACTTTGAAAATTTATTAATTTTAAAAAAAAAATTATGGATAAATTAATAATTATTAGTTTATAGAGAGATACTTTTTGAAAAATAATTTTCTTAGAAAAAAAATTCAAATGATGTTATATTATAGAATGAAATTGAATCCACTAATAAAAATAAATTGTTTTAACTTGAAATTATGATTACAACTTGCAGTGATTGCAATTAAATTGATGTTAGTTGCTTAATATCATAATATAGTATAGAGATAAAACAATTATACACGGTCTTACTCTTGGATACAAAGTTCAAATCATACTTCTTAACTTTAATGTTGATGATAAAACTAATACTCTTGAATACAAAGTTCAAATCATACTTCTTAACTTTAATGTTGATGATAAAACTAAAAACGATATCCATATATTAAGATACATTTAGGAAGAATTAAGTGTAAAAAAAATCAACATTAATGTTTTTGGATAAATATATAGAAATTAATCATTAATATTTTTGATGCAAAAAGTAAAATTTGAGATAAGTTCTAACAAATTTCAACTTTAAGTCAAAACAAAAAGTGGCCGAAGCCATGTTTTAAACACTATTACAGTTATATATGCATACCAATATATGATTATTAATTTATACTATTTTTGGGATCATATTTTACATGGAAGTTTCTAAAAAAAATATTATCTTATTAACTTATCGAATTTTGTTAATTTTACATTGGCCTGACTCAGAACTGAAAAGTAGATTTTGAACCATTTCATGAGGATAGAGTGTATGATACTTACAAATTGTTCTTCGGATGCTTGGTTCTTGTTGTTGAAGTATGGAGGTGATGCTGCAGTGCCTCCAAGTGTACTGTTAAACGGGAATGGAAGAAGACCACAGAATCCATCATCAATCCACCGTCCTTCACTAATGAAATCAGGCACGAAAAACGATGATGGGTATCGATGCATTCGCTTCCCACACACAGAACAGAACCTGACGTACAAACCAACCTAAAACTCAGTGGAATAAGGCAAGTTGAAAACAAAGGGTGCAAATGGTTTGTATAAGTGGAATAGATGGAATAACGTGAGTGAAAAAATGAAGGAGTGGAAAATTGATTGTTTTTTTTCCACTAATTCCTCTCTTATTTTGTAGAGGAATGTTTTTCTCCAATTTTGTTCATGTTTTCAACTTTTATTAGTGGAATAAGTTGAATCACTTTTAAAAAAATTTCAACCCAAATGGTAAACATTTAGAGGAATACATAATTCCACCAATTTTTGTTTCACTCAAATGGTAAAAATGTAGAGCAATACATAATTGTACCCATTTTTATTCCTGTAAATGAACAACCAATTGCAACCAAAAATTTGTTCGACTTGTTACCATTATATTTTGTAGAGGAATGTTTCCATCAAATTTGTTTGTTCATTCTTTCAATCGTTGGTGGAATAAGTTGAATAATTGTTTTACACTTTTTAACATAAATAATGAACTAAAATTTGATATTCAACCAATTTTTGGTTCCTCTAAAAGTTCAACCAATTTACCCAAGTCTATCATAAAATGAATTTATGTTGGAGTCTGGGTAAAATTTATCATTGAATGTGGGGAAGACTTTGGCAGATTATGATAGTAGTTTCTTTAAAATTCGAAGGTGTTTGTTTTGCATTAGCTCTAAACCACTGGTGATCAATCCAAACCTACATAACGACATCCAATTTATCTCATAGTTAAATTTGGTTTTTATATGAGCCATTCTGGTATTATGCGTAATACCTCATGCTTTTTAATTCTTACATTGATGATTCCAAACATGCATAATGACATCCTCATGATATTATATGATGCCATCTTCACTTATGCTTCTTGATTCTTGGAATATTTAGTGTATTAAATTGATTAAATTTCTTCAGAATGTTATTCTTGTATATTTATCCAAAGTTTGACCCAAATAAAGTTGTATCAAAACCTAAAGTGTGAAATCCAAATTAGGAACAAGAAGTATACAAATCTATTGAATCAAATCTAAAGTATCAGTAGATAATATCATTTAAAGAAACGAAATCAATGTCTCGATTTTAAAAGAAAAAGTTAACAAGAATGAGAAATTAGGGGTAGGCAAATTAACGGAACCAAATCAAATTGTACCGAACCCAAACCGAACCAAAGTATATAAACAAACCATTGGTCGATTTTATTGCCAACCCGAATGGTTTGGTTCTGTTCGGTTTTGAACCGAACCGAACCGATAAACCAATTTCTTTTTGTATTTAATTAATGACATAAATAATAATATAGATGTGTTCCTAAAATCTTCATCTACCACTAACCATTAGACCACGTAGGTTTAGTTCTTGCAAAAGAACTAGAATTCTTAAACCCAAATCAAAATAAACATTTAATTTTTTTTGTTCTCTCCCTCCAAAATCAAATGTCGTAACTCTCTCTTTCTTTTACTGAAATTTCTTGACTTTTTTACTATTAATGTCTTTTCTTCTTTACAAAGCCGAATACCAACCCAAACTTAAACCAGACTAAAATCAAACCAAACCAAACTAAACCATATTTACTTCGGTTTGAGTTCGGCTAATGATTTATTAAAACCAAATAAACGGAATCCGAACCGAACCCAAAAAAATGGAGAAATAACCACCCCTATGAGAAACAACAACAGAAAAAAAAAAAAAAAAAAGGGAAATTGTAAAGATACTAAAATGACCAGGAATAGTAGGTCCGAATAGTAGACATCATTATAAATAAGTAGACCGGTTCGATTTTGGTTATTTCTTATAATGTACACATAAAATCAATTTTAGTTGGGCCACTTTAAAGCCCAATTAGTTTTTGAAATATATCCGTTAGTAACGCGTGTTATTAAGAACTAAATGTGATAAAGACTCTCTCCTTAACTAAATGTGATAAAGACTCTCTATCAAGGAGAGGGGTTGATCTCCGAATTCGAACTGAGGGTAAAAGCGTCTTTCCTCTATTCTGTTTTTGTCGTTTTCTTCTCTAACCGTTAAAGAGAGAGGATTGTTCATTGTTGTGGTGAGAGCAAAAAAAAAAGATTTGCAGAGAGAAGTGAGAGAGAGAAGAGAGAAATTATAATCGGAGATTCTCTGTTCTAGTGGATTACGGCGAGGTTTATCGCCGGCGAGTTAGGCCGGAACTAAGACCGAAGCTCGATTCTTTTATATTTGCTCAATCGCTAGAAATTGATTCGTTAGGTTGCGGAAGAACTTCGATTAGGTTATTGCGATCTCTAATTTGAGATTAGTCGAGTTGAATCTAGGTCATATAATCCTCACAAGAGGAAATTGTTTCTTCAACAACTCAATTTCTCCCAAATTTTCTCAAAATTTTTTTTTCTTAACGAATTCTCTGGATCGACCCTTCGACGATTTTAATTACGGAAAATTCCGTTTCGTTCTTGATTAGTAAGTTTTTCTATCACTCTAAATCGCGAATTGGTTTTTAGGATTTCTAATTTGCGTAGAATCGATGTTTGAGATTTTTGTTCTTTTTAGGGTTTACAAGTTTTCTAATCTTTGATAGATTAGTAAGTTTTACTATATCTGTAAATCGCGAATTCATCTTTAAGATTTATAACATGCGTGTTATCAGTTGACTGGGATTTTGATTTTATTTTAGGGTTTACAATTGTCCTAATCGTTCAGTTTTTGACTATTGTGGTGATTTTGTTTAGGGTATCTTTTGCTGCGATATTGTTTTGAAGCTACCTGGAAAAGATAATCACTGAGGTAAATTCTCTGTCTTATGCTTACACTTTTTTCGTCTGTTGGTGTTTTTGAAATTAAAGAAAGCATATTCTTTTTTTTTCGTTTTACCGAATTTCCAGTCTTTGAGAATTGAATCACAGGAAGACAAACAAATCTTATATGTTTTCGCCTGTGAGATTGTTTACTTATTTAATCAATAATGTCTTTGATTTCGAAATCAGAATTCCTTTAAACTGTTTTTTTTTTCTTTTGATTCAACAGCAAAATTCCTCTTGTAATAAAATTTCAAAGCCCTCTTTGATTAGGTAGACATTCTTCTAATGTTCTTATTTTGGGATTTTTCTATTTATTGGTTTTGTTTTGATTGTTTTGTTTTTCACTTTAAACCCAAAAAGGATCAGAAGCAGACACTAATCTAATAGTGTTTTGTTAAATTCTTCTTTGGGGACATTGTCCCATTGCTTGGTGCCTTGACCCATTAGGAAAATAAGACCCACGACTTAAAAGTTCTTAGGGAAGGACTATGGATCTGTTTTTGATTATATGGATGGAATGGAGAATAATGATCATTGACACAAGAAAGTCTTAAGGCAAAGACTATGAAACAGATTCCTTACATTACCAACGGCTTAGAAATGTCTTATGAGAAGACTATGGGTTGGTTTACAATTTGTTGGATGGATATAAACGACCAACATGTTAAATAAGTCTTAAGACAGAGACTTGGAATTGAAAACATATTCCTTATTTTACCCACGGCTTAGAAAGTATAAGAAAAAGACTTTGGATTGCTTTAGACTTGTTAGATGGTAGAAACAACTAACGAAATGTTTTGTTAAAAAACCTAACGGCTTAATTAAGGTTATGAGGGAAAGAATATGAAATGATCAATGACACAAAAAGCCTTAAGGCAAAGACTATAGACTATGAATTGCAAACACGTTCCTTACATTACCAACTGTTTAGAAATGTCTTACGAGAAGACTATGGGTTGGTTTGTTGGATGGATAAAAACGAACAACAACTGAAATAGGTCTTAAGACAAAGACTTAAAATTGAATTGAAAACAGATTCCTTATTTACCACGGCTTAGAAAAGTAAAGACTGGATTGGTTTGGACTTGTTAGATGGTAAAAAAAAAACGAAAAGTTGGCTTGGAAAGACTATGAATCTGTTTTCGATTACTTGGATGGAATGGAGAATAACGATCAATGACACAAGAATGTAATGAGGCAAAGACTATGAAACAGGTTCTTTACATTACCAACGGCTTAGAAATATCTATAGAGAAGACTATGGGTTAAGTTACCACTTGTTGGATGGATAAAAGCGACCAACAACTGAAATAAGTCTTAAGACAGAGACTTGGAATTGAATTGAAAACAGGTTCCTTATTTACCCACGGCTTAGAAAAGTTTACAAAAAGACTATTGATTGGTTTAGACATGTTAGATGGTAAAAGCAACTAACGAAAAGTTACGGAAAAAAAAACAACGGCTTAAAGTTTCTTAGGGAAAGATATTGGATCTGTTTCCAATTATTTGGATTGAGTGGAGAATAATGATCAATGACACAAGAAAGTCTCAAGGCAAAGACTATGAAACATGTTCCTTACATTACCAACGGCTTAGAAATGTCTTACGAAAAGACTATGGGTTGGTTTACAATTGGTTGGATGGATATAAATGACCAACATCTTGAATAAGTCTTAAGACAAAGACTAGGAATTGAAAACATTCCTTATTTACCCACGGCTTAGAAAAGTTATAGAGACTATGCATTGGTTTTAGACTTGTTGGATGGTAAAACGACTTACACAAAGTTGCATTTAGAAAACTAACTGCTTAAAAATATAAATAGAATGGAGAATAACGATCAATGGCATGAGAAAGTCTTAAGACAAAGACTTGGAATTGAAAACAAATTCCTTATTTTACCCACGGCTTAGAAAAGTTAAAAACAAAAACTGTGTCTTGGTTTAGACTTGTCCGATGGTGAAAACGACTAACAAAAAGTTGCTTTTTAAAGCCAACGGCTTAAAGGTCCTTAAGGAAAGAATATGGACATGTTTCCGATTATTTGGATTGATGGAGTGGATTGGAAACATAATTCTTACTTCACCAACGGCTTAGAAATGTCTATAGACAAGACTGTGGGTTGATTTACGATTTGTTTGACGGATAAAAGCGACCATCAACTGAAATAAGTCTTAAGACAAAGACTATGAACTGAAAGTAGCTTTCTTATTTACCCAAGGCTTAGAAATTTTCAGAATAAGACTATGGGTTGATGGACTTGTTGGATGGTATAAAAGACTAGCAATTTGTTAGATGGTAAAAACGACTAACGAAGAGTTACGTTCAAAACAACCAATGGCTTAAAAGTCTTTACTCAAAGACTATGAATCGAAAACAAATTATCACCTAATCACATGGCTTAGAAGTCTTTACTCAAAGACTATGGATCAGTTTAGACTTGTTGGACTGTAAAAACAACCAACGATTAGTTGCATGAAAAACAGACCTACGGCTTAAAGATTCTTGACAAAGATAATGAATCAAAAGGAGATTCTTAACCAGCGACTTAGAAGAAAGAGTATTGTTGATTTAGACTTGTTGGATGGTAAAAACGACAAAAACTTGTTAGATGGTAAAAACGACTAACGAATAGGTGCGTGTAAACCAACGGCTTAAAATTGATAATGTGAATAATATTGACAAAAATTATGAATCAGAACAGATTCTTACTTAACCTCACGGCTTAGAAATCTGTAGACAAAGACTATGGATTAGACCAATGGCTGAATGAAGTCACAAGACAGATTCTTGACAAAGATTATGAATCGAAAGCAGATTCTTAAGACACCTAACAGCTGAAATAAGTTTTAAGATAAAGAAGTCAGAAGGCAAATATTATTGACAACGATTAAGAATCGAAAACAGATTCGTACTTAGCCTCAGAGCTTAGAAGTCTCTAGACAAAAGACTATAGATCCATTTAGACTTGTTGGACTGTAAAAACAACCAACGATTAGTTGCATGGAATATAGACCTACGGCTTAAAGAGGTCATAAGACAAAAATTATGAATCGAAATCAGATTATTAAACAAAGAGAAAACTCTTGACTTTACCCACCACAGTTTCAATGTCTTTAGAAAGACTATCTTTTGATTCACTGGATGGAAAATACACCAACAGCTTCAAAGACTACGAATCAAAAATCGGTTGTTTACACTACCCTAGGGCATCTACACTAACTTATTTCGGATTTTTTTCAGGTATGTGGTATGTGCTTCAGAATGTCTTCAAATGGTTAGAGACTCTGAGGAGACTTCAAGTGTAGCAGAATTTTGTGACAGGTTTGTGCTTTTCAAACTTGTAATTAGTTTAGACAATTTTGAAACTCACTAATAGGAGAAACTAATTTGAATTCCACAAATCAGGCGCTTGAATAAGCATCCAAATTCTTAGGAGATTTCTAAGTGCTAGTATATTTATGTAACAACTTGAAGTATAAAGACTGATGTGCTAAGTTTTAACCCAAATAAAATCCGCAAGTGCACAGACAAAAGCAGTAGTATTTTAGGTATCGAATCCTCAGAGACCAAGGTTACTCTATGAAACTATGGATTTATATTTAAAGCTAAGACAAAATGAGGGTTGGGTTGCAATGAAACAATGAACGAAACAGCAATTTAAACGATGTAAATTCAATAAGAGAAAGGGACTAGAATAAGGTCATTCGCCGGTGACTTCGGAATAAGGACTGAGCAACTATTCAGGATTCAAATTTAGCGCGGTATAGAACTCAAACATAAATGTAATATTGCCCCACTGTCGTGATGCATCAATATCTTTTATTTAACACCCTAAATGCTTAAATTGTCGATTGAATTCAGAGATGTTGATAAGCATTAACAAGATGGTTCGATTTGTTCACAATCGATGGTAACAATCAACTGTCGTTGGTTACACACCGATTGCTCATCAATAGTTTATCTAGCAACCTAGAGCACTGTCGTGAATAAGTTAAACTTGAGAACATAGACTATGTGATCAAATTAGCCTAAGCAATACGAATTCCAATTGATGAAGACAAATGATATCATTCATATTTGGCTCAGTCACTATCATCCTAATTCACCATTGAAATTCCCAAATCTAGCTATGAGACTACTCGACCATGGAGAACAAAAACGCAGCAATCAAATGAGAAGGATTCATCATGGTAAAATAAAGAGATAAGGGTTTAAGAAATCTTCTCAATAGAAAGTTGTGGATGATCCTCCAAATCTTACAAGCAAAATCCAAGGAATGAAAAACACTTGAAAGATCTCAAGAACTTGGAACAAATTAGTCTCAGCCTCTCAAAAAACGTCATATGGAAAAATATCAGAATAGATCTCATGTTTAGGAAAGCGGTTGCCTCTAATTTATAGTAAAAATTAGGGCAACTTGGTTCTGGGTGACCGACCGATCGGTCTGGTTCCGGACCGGTCAGTCTGTCTTCAAGCAGCTACGGTCTTCGGGTCTTTGATTGTCGGGACCGGTCTGTCGGTCGGTCCGGATTCCAGGGGGCTTCGGCTTCGGGACTTTGGGTGTGGACCGGTCGGTCTTCTTATCCGGACCGGTTGGTCCGGATTCCAGGGGGCTTCGGCTTCGGGACTTTGGGTGTGGACCGGTCGGTCCTGTGGTTGGATCGACCGGTCTGGTTTCCAGGGAGCTTCAAGTCTTTGAGTCCTCGGGCGAGCAGGTGCTCGCTCCAAACCAAGCAAGTGCTCGGTTATGAAAACGTCATCTTTTCTCCAGATTCGTCCCTTTTGCTCCAATGACCCCCCCCCCCCAATGACTTCAATCCATGCTTGAGAGCCTCCTAAAACCTGAAAAGACACAAAATGAACTAGAAAGAACCGAAAAGACTAAAGAAACAATACGTAAAAGAGACCAAAATACTAATATATCAATTTCCCCGGACTTCGATCTTTGTTTATCCTCAAACAAATTCAGAAATAAGTAAAGGAGAGAGGTTTGAAAACGCGGGATCGTCCACGGAGGGTGAGTCAGGGCCTAAGATCAGGCCGAAAGGCGTAGTCGATGGACTAACTCTTTTATCCTTAGTGAACCAAATAACCTTCAATCTGCAGACCACATAATCCAAATTACGAATAGCAAAGCTTTACCAGAACAACCTCAACACATTTCTCAACCAAATCCATTTCCCAAACACAAACTCAACGCACTCGAAGTATGTGTGAGGATCTCGCTAAAGGCACCTTTTCAGGGAAGACGGCGCTAAGGGTTTAAGACCATTTAGAGGTGGAGTTCAAGGTGTTTAGAGTGTTTAAGGGTTACCCGATGTTTCAGAGAGGATGGAGGATATCGCACAAAATTGCAGGAGAAAATGAGTACGTTGATATCCACATTCTCTAAACCATTCTTTCTTCTCCAAAACTCTCTAACGTCTCATTCGGCTAATCATCCACCTTGGGTATACTCGCTGTGTAGAGAGACTTTTTCTATTTTACAGATTCACCACTCTTCATCATCGATTTTTTTTTTTTTTTTAATATGATGATGAAGAGGGACATACATTACAAGTATGTGTCTCTCAAACACGAACATAAATAGGAGTATTGTACATACCCAAGTGGAGCTCATCATTGCTATTCCTTCCTCATTATAAAATCATCTTCTGAAATTAGGAGCAGGTGCTCAATGACTTCAGAGCAGGTGCTCGATCCTTGGGAGCAGGTGCTCGATCTTCAGAAAGAGTGATTTAGATGCAGTGTGGACTCTATTCTCTCCGGCCCTTTTGCGCATATGCTGCACATGTGACAATGAAGTAACAAGAAGGCGAGGAGTTTGAAAAGAGGTAATGGTTAAGGAGGGTACTAGCTAAAAATGAGCTAGCTATTCTGGAACAACAAGAGTGGTAAAAAGAATAAGGAGTCCTGAATATGGTTCGTTTCCCTAATCTAGTGCCAGTAACGAGAGGAAATTTTGGTCAATCTGAAACCTGGAAGATAGTGCATCAAAGTGTCCCAGCTGTTCCTTGTACCCATGCTATGTAAAAATGGTCACTAGAGAGAAGGTTAAACACAGATAGTTTAAATATCATCATAAGATAAAGTCCTAATTCTCTACAAAGTTTTGACTCAATAAAACAGAAAATAAAAAGTACAAACGCAAAAGCAAGACCGCTCCCCCGGACTTAAATCACACCGTCTCCGGTGTGGAAAAAGTTTAGGAGATTGGTGACACAAGAAAAAGATAAATAAAACGGATAATACAATGATGATGAAGGGGGAAAGAGATATCACCGAGTGGAAGGTTCATCGCCTCCTTCACCGCGCGTCCTCCGCTTCTTCCTTGCCAATGGCTGACCTGAGCCTGAGGTTGAGCTTGAGGGAACTGGTTGAGCGTCCCTTGCTGCCGTAACGTGACAACATCCTTTGGATAGTGTTTTCATAATCCTCTGCATGAGGCTATTTTTCTTCTTCGTTGATTGGATCATCCATTGCCTATACTCAGCACCATCAGCATCATCAGAGATGTGTGGGAGATCAAACTCACCATGGGGAGGGATGGTGTGATATGTCAGGCGTGGGATTGAAGGGCCAGCATCGTCGAAGTCGGGTTGCGAGCAGGTGCTCAGTCTGGGGGTGCTCCTACGCGAGCAGGTGCTCGGTCTAGCGGCTGAAGAAGAGCGGCTCGGATTGGGCACAAGATACTCCGGAGGCGGCTGAAACGCAAGTTCATCCATCGTGTTGAGCTGTGTGAGGTGTAGGCACGGAAGCATAATGAAGTTTGAATCCCCGTTTGCAGCTATGAACTAATGAGCACTTAGCTTAACGATGATCTTCGAATTGAGCAGATGCTGCATATCCACACGTGACAGCTCTTCGACGCAAGAAACCTCGGATAGATCCACTCTGAGATGGCGGAATAGTGAGGTGAGCAAGCTTCCAATGCGCTCAACACGAGGTCCATTGGCGGTCGATGCTGGTTGACCCTTAATTGCGCATATCGTCTCGGCAAACCGGATGCCCAAGTTATATCGATAATGCTCATATTGCTCCGAGTCTCCATTTCCTAAAATCGGACCAACACCCAAAAACAGCAACATCAACTCATCGTTATGTACCTTGTTACCCGCAGCTCGGTCAAACAACATATTGCTGAGAAGTCGCGCAACAATGTGGAGAGCGGGATGACGGAGGCGGTTTTGGCTCGCGGAGTTGCTCGAGTATGCTCCAGAGGCTATGACGTTCCAGAACGTCTTGGATTCCTTGAATCTCTTAGGGCCTTCCAGCTTCTTGTCGGTCGCGTGTAAACCGTAGATAATGCAAAATTCGCTCATCAAAATCTCGTATCTCATTCCTCCAGCAAAGAACGAGAATGTAGCCTCATCAAAGGGTGGTGCCTCCGGATTTGCATAAGTGAGAGTGGCGGTCGCGAGGCATTGCCTAGTTATATCCAGGTAGAGAACATTCTCTTCCAGAGTAAAACTCATGCAACGCACGTTGAAAAGAATGCTACGCACTTGCTCCTTAAGGCCTAGTTCGGTCAAGGTTTGCTCGCACAAGAACCTAGTCGGTTCAAGCTTCAAGGTCAAGAGCTTGTTGTAGTTGTAAGCACTTATCTCGTCCCAAACGGTTGTTGAGTTAGGCGGGAGCCCAACGGTGTCTATATCGAACGGAGTGTCCTCGGGGCGAGGCCACGGATAAGTGGTGGGTCTCCGAGCAGTGGAGGAGGAGGCAATACCATTGCCTTTGTTGCCAAATCGCACGTGTGGAGGCATTGTTGTGAACGGCGGCGAGATATAAGGTTGAGCGACGAAGAGGACTCGGCGGTGGTGAAGATGAGCGGCGGTGAGTTAGATGGTGTGTTGGTGGCGAAACCCGGTGGAGAAGTGATCGAAAGGAGGAGTGACGGCGGCGATTCCAAATAGAGAGAAGTGGAAATGAGAGAGAAATTGATGGAGATTGATGAGAGAGAGGAGCGTGAGTGTAGTGGGGGGGGGAGAGAAGCGAGGGGTGTGGCACTGCAAAAAAAAAGGAAAAAAAAGGTTAGTAAAAATTTGATGCTTTTAATTTTTTTTTTTTTAACAGAAAAAGGAAAATCGGAGTGGGCCCTCGTGCACTGGATCGACCGGTCCCGATACTGGATCGGTCGGTCCGATTTCCAGTGGAAAAATCGGTTCTGGAACTTGGATGTGGATCGACCGGTCCTGGGTAGGACCGATCGGTCGTTGCGGTTTTCCCGATTCTTTGAGTTCTCTGGATCGACCGGTCTCATTTCCAGAGACTTAATCTGGGCCTTTTTCGAAACTGAGCAGGTGCTCAAAGAAGATTCCTTCGCTTTTTTTTTTTTAGAATTCAAATACCGAAAGCACAAATAAAGTGTTAGTAATAAAAAGAAATGAAAACCAAATTATGTGCAAAAAACCTTACCGATGGGTTGCCTCCCATCAAGCGCTTGTTTTAAGTCGTTAGCTCGACTTTGTAGAGCGTTTAAACTTGAGGAGGGTCGCTGAGGGGAATAGATCCACCTTCTCCGATGCATGTGTCAGCGAGATACGGCTTGACCCGCTGACCATTCACGATAAACTCTCCTCCTTTAGTGTCCAACAACACTATAGCTCTGTGTGGTCTTACTTCTTTAATCGTGAACGGACCCGACCATCTTGACTTGAGCTTACCCGGAAACATCCTGAGGCGTGAATTAAACAACAAGACTTGATTGTTAGGATTAAAGTTACGGGAAATAATCCTCTTGTTATGATAAGCCTTGGTCCGCTCCTTATAGATTCTCGAGTTGTCATAGGCGAGATGCCTAATCTCCTCCAACTCGTGCAGTTGCATAGACCTCCTCTTGGATGCACTAAGGATGTTAAAGTTGAGCATCTTAACAGCCCATGCCGCCTTGTACTCAAGCTCCACCGGAAGATGGCATGCCTTCCCATATACCAAATGAAAAGGCGTTGTACCCAACGAAGTCTTATAGGCAGTCCTATAAGCCCATACCGCATCGTCCAACTTAGCGGCCCAGTCTTTCCTAGTGGTACCTACGGTCTTTTGTAGGATACTCTTTATTTCTCTATTGCTAACCTCAACTTGACCACTAGTTTGCGGGTGATATGTCGTTGCAACCTTATGCTTTACACCATGTTTCCTTAGAAGGTTCTCAAAAACCTTGTTGATGAAATGAGTCCCTCCATCGCTAATGACCACTCGGGAGACTCCAAACTGGGGGAATATTATGGTTTTGAACATCTTTAAAACCACAGTGGCATCGTTTGTTGGGGAAGCAATGGCCTCAACCCATTTGGAAACGTAATCAACAGCCACCAAGATGTACTCGTTTTCATAGGAAGATGGAAACGGTCCCATAAAGTCTATCCCCTATACATCAAAAACCTCTACTTCTAGAATGAAGTTCTGAGGCATCTCATTACGCTTACTGATGTTCCCTTGCCTCTGACAGACATCGCATTTAGACACAAATCTGTTTGCATCCCGGAACATCATTAGCCACCAAAAACCAGCTTGTAACACTTTTGAAACCGTCTTGAATGTGGCAAAATGCCCAGCATAAGACGAACCGTGACAATGGTGTAAGATCCCAAGGATCTCTGCCTCTGATATGCATCTCCTATAGAGCCCATCCGAACAATGCTTGTACAAATACGGCCCATCCCAAAAATACCGCCTAACATCGCGGAAGAAATTCCTACGCTTGCTTTTCGTTAGGTTCTCAGGAACCCTATCAGCAGCCAAGAAGTTAGTAAAATCACCAAACCAAGGGAAACTCGGAGGTTGAGCATTCTGAATCATTCCGCTAAAGATCAATTGAGCAGGTGCTCGTTCCATCCGAGCAGGTGCTCGATCTGGTGCTCGGAAATTATCGCAGATTTTGATCGAATAGATATGCTCATCCGGTAGACAATCATCCATAGGCGTTTCATCTTCAACGTGTAGCTTACTCAAATGATCCACAACTCCATTTTCGGCCCTTTCTTATCCCGAATCTCAAGATCAAACTCTTAAAGCAACAAAATCCACCTCAACAATCTGGGCTTAGCATCCTTTTTGGTCAGCAAATACTTCAATGCGGCATGATCGGTGTGAACAATTACCTTAGACCCGACGAGGTACGACCTGAACTTCTCAAAAGTGAAAACAATCGCTAATAACTCCTTCTCGGTAGTAGCATACCGACATTGAGCATCATTCATCGTCCGACTAGCATAATATATCATATGGAGCTTCTTGTCTTTCCTCTGACCCAGAACGGCTCCCACAGCAAAATCACTCGCATCGGTCATGACTTCAAACGGTAGTTCCCAATCCGGCGGTTGTACTATTGGTGCACTAACCAAGGCACCCTTAATGGTGTGAAACGCCGCCAAACAGTCACTATTGAAGTCAAACTTCACCTCTTGACACAACAATCTAGTGAGGGGTCTAGCAATGTATGAGAAATCCTTGATGAACCGACGGTAGAACCCGGTATGTCCTAGAAAGCTTTGGATCCCCTTAATCGTAGTAGGCGGTTGCAAACTCATCATCACCTCTATCTTAGCTTTGTCAACTTCGATCCCTTTCTCTGATATTTGGTGCCCAAGCACTATCCCATCTCGGACCATGAAGTGACACTTCTCCCAATTGAGAACAAGATGCTTCTTCTCGCACCTTTGCAACACCCTGCACAAATTAGAAAACACACAGAGAAAGAACTCCCATACACAGAAAAGTCATCCACAAACACTTCCATAATATCCTCAATAAGGTCAGTAAATATGGACATCATACAACGTTGAAGCGTTGCTGGGGCGTTACACAAACCGAAAGGCATGCGTCGGTACGCGAAAGTGCCATAAGGGCATGATAACGTCGTCTTCTCTTGGTCCTATGGGTGGATAGGGATCTGAAAGAAACCTGAATAACCATCTAAGAAACAGTAATAAGGATGGTTAGCTAGACGTTCAAGCATCTGATCGATAAATGGTAAAGGAAAATGATCCTTGCGAGTAGCAGCATTCAATTTCCGATAATCTATACACACCCTATGTCCGGTTACTGTCCTAGTCGGTATCAACTCGTTCCTATCATTTTTAATTACCGTGATACCTCGTTTCTTAGGCACGACATGCACAGGACTGACCCACTTACTGTCAGATATAGCATAAATCACCCCATCATCTAGAAGTTTCATTATCTCCTTCTTGACGACATCCTTGAGATTCGGATTTAACCGTCTCTGATGCTCGACAAAAGTCATCGATTCATCCTCTAGGTGTATTCTGTGCATGCACAAGTCAGGAGATATCCCAGTAATATCATCAAGTGAATATCCTAGAGCCTTCCTATATTTTCTCAATTCACACAAAAGCAAGGTAATCTCAACATTTTTCAATTCAGCATTCACTATAACGGGATAAGTGGAGTTAGGACCGAGAAACGCGTACCTGAGCCCTGCTGGGAGGGTCTTCAATTCCAGCTTTGGAGCTTTCAGCTTGCTCCAAGAACTGTGAACAGTAGACTGAGAAGGTGCTCGATCTGTCTGAGCAGGTGCTCGCTTGTTTTCGATTTTTGTATCCTCTCCCAAACTCAGATATTTATCTCCCTTTTCCACTCGGGTGTTAGAATCCAGAAACTTAGCGAATCCTTGGGTGTCTTCACTCATAAAACCATATTCCCCCTCGGCTTTAGTCAATGCGACTTCAAGCGGATCCTTTGCTAGAATCTCTTCAATCTCATCCTCTAACATCTCTGATTCATCATGGACAACAAACGTGTGTCCATCTATCATTAGTTTCATGAGAAGCTTGCTCATCTTGAACCGGACTATCATGTCTCCTAGACGGAGATCCACTATGCCTTCTTCAACATCGATAATGGCACGTGCTGTGCGTAAGAAAGCTCTGCCCAAAATCAACGGATCCTTAGGTTCTTCATCAAGCTCTAGAACCACGAAATCAGCTGGGATTAGAGTATCCCCAATTCGGACGTGCAAATCCTCTATGATACCCACCAGAAGCTTTGTAGACCGATCCGCAAAAACCAATGAGATCTTGGTGGGTTTGAACTCGGTGAAGCCCAAACGCTTAGCCACAGAATATGGCATCAAATTCACGCTGGATCCTAAATCGCACAATGAGCATGCAAACGTGCAAGGCCCAATCTTCACGGAAATCACAAATCTTCCTCTGAAGTATGGCGCTACATTCCTTAGAAACCATCATCTTCTCGTCTTCAACGACCTTTCCAGCAACTAACTCCTTCATGTACCTCTTGAGTGACGGAATCATTTGAACGGCATCAGCTAAAGGAAGCTTTAGCGTCAAATCCTTAAGCATATCCTTACACTTAGCATTCTCCAAATCCTTCCTAGATTTCTTGGGAGGTACTGGGTAAGGCACCTTGGGTACATAAACTCGTTCGGACAAAGTTTCGGAAATTTTCTTGGGAGCATCCTGAGTGAGCAGGTGCTCGGCAGTAAGGAGCAGGTGCTCAGAATTTTTTTTCTCAGCATCGACTTGGACAGAAACCTGAGGTGTCCCTGAGCTTGATCCAACCTCTTTAAGTCTATCCTCTTCTGATAAACCATCCTCATGAGCCTGGTGTTCGGGTAACTTCTTCTTAGCTTTCACTTGAGAGCTTGTAACCGTAGGCGGTACCAAATTCCTTCCACTCCTCAACTCAATAGCATGCACGTCATACTCCTTCCTAGGATTAGCCTCACCACGTCCTGGAAGAGACCCAGCTGGTCTCTTGATAGCCTCGGCGGTTTGAGCCACTTGTGTATCAAACTTTTTCACATGTGCGGTGACGGCCTCATACTTAGCATTCAGGTCATTGTACGTGTGATCTACCTTGGTATTAATCTCAGTGGATGCCTTATGTTGGTTGACCATCAGCTGCTGCATGAGACTCTTCAACTCCTCTTGAGAAGTAGACGCGGAGGGAGCTTGTTGTGGTGCGGTGAATTGAGTGGCTTGTTGTTGGTTTCCTCCTTGGAAACGATTCTGATTCGGGATGAATTTCTTCCCTTGAGAGTTGCTGGAGTAGTATTTCTGAAATCCTTGACCTTGTGCATTCTGATTCGTACCTCCTTGCTGCGGGTAGACTTGGTCTTGTGGGTTCTCCACATTGGTGCTTCGGTAAGAGAGATTGGGGTGACTCCGATAGTTGGGGTTGAACCAGCGGTTCTGATAACCTTGGCCACTCACGAAGTTAACCTCTTGAGCTCCAGCATCTTCATCATCCTCAAACTCTTGAGGGATAAGCGTACCCTCATTCTCCTCCACAAGCTTGACTGGTCTTTGATTCTCGCGTAGAAGTAGATTCACCTTCGCTGTTAGCTCATCAATCTTCTGAGTGTCCACACCATTAACCTTCCTGGACCTATCATACTCAAGAGCCTTGTTGTTGGACCTTGAAGCAAGATTCTCAATCAGCTCAAATGCACCATCTCTTGTCTTGGTTATGAAGTCTCCATTACTCGCAGCATTTAGAGCATTCTGATAATCCCATTCAACTCCATCATAGAAAATCCCCAGAATCTGCTCATCCTTGAAACCGTGATGAGGACATTCCCTACGGTATTCCTTAAGTCTCTCCCAAGCTTCACAGAAAGCTTCTCCAGAATGTTGTTGAAAAGATGAGATCTTGTTCCTCAACGATGCCGTCTTGGACTTAGTATAGAAGTGGTCCAAGAACGCAGCTCTAACCTCATCCCACGTCCTCAAAGAACCAGCTGGCAGCGACTTCAACCATCTAAGAGCCTTGTTTGCGAGCGAGAAAAGGAATAGCTTGCATTTCAAAAACTCATTCGGCACCCCATTAGAACCCGTAGTGCTGCAGATTTCTTTGAAGTTCTCGATGTGGTCCATCAGTATCTCAGCCGGTAATCCATGGAACAAGTGTTGTTTCACCAATGAGATCATCTGAGGCTTGATCTCAAAGTCTTGCCTCTGAATTGCTGGTGAAACAATGGCCGAACGGTTTTGGTAGAATGCATGGGGATTGTACGAATCCCCAATTCCCGGCTGTAGAGGTGGAGCATGTGGTTGATTCCTTTGCAACACCGCAATCCGATCCCTTAGCAATTGTAACTGAGTGTTCATCTCTTCCTGATCAGCCATAATGTCTGGATTGGGTGAGTTCCTTTGCCGACGGTTTTGACGTTCAAGACGGGCTAACTCTTCGTTCGTGTGACTGATTAATTCTCCGTGCAGATTTCTTCTCGTTCTTCTACTGGTCATGCACCTGAAACATAGCAAAAACAAATAAAAACAAAAAATAAAATTAGCAAACGTCTTAGGCTATAAACAAAATCGAATTTCAAAGGCAACGCAATTGGTCCCCGGTAACGGCGCCAAAAACTTGATGTGCTAAGTTTTAACCCAAATAAAATCCGCAAGTGCACAGACAAAAGCACTAGTATTTTAGGTATCGAATCCTCAGAGACCAAGGTTACTCTATGAAACAATGGATTTATATTTAAAGCTAAGACAAGGGGTTGGGTTGCAATGAAACAATGAACGAAACAGCAATTAAAACGATGTAAATTCAATTAGAGAAAAGGACTAGATTAAGGTCATTCACCGGTGACTTCGGATTAAGGACTGAGCAACTATTCAGGATTCAAATTTAGCGCGGTATAGAACTCAAACATAAATGTAATATTGCCCCACTGTCGTGATGCATCAATATCTTTTATTTAACACCCTAAATGCTTAAATTGTCGATTGAATTCAGAGATGTTGATAAGCATTAACAAGATGGTTCGATTTGTTCACAATCGATGGTAACAATCAACTGTCGTTGGTTACACACCGATTGCTCATCAATAGTTTATCTAGCAACCTAGAGCACTGTCGTGAATAAGTTAAACTTGAGAACATAGACTATGTGATCAAATTAGCCTAAGCAATACGAATTCCAATTGATGAAGACAAATGATATCATTCATATTTGGCTCAGTCACTATCATCCTAATTCACCATTGAAATTCCCAAATCTAGCTATGAGACTACTCGACCATGGAGAACAAAAACGCAGCAATCAAATGAGAAGGATTCATCATGGTAAAATAAAGAGATAAGGGTTTAAGAAATCTTCTCAATAGAAAGTTGTGGATGATCCTCCAAATCTTACAAGCAAAATCCAAGGAATGAAAAACACTTGAAAGATCTCAAGAACTTGGAACAAATTAGTCTCAGCCTCTGTAGGGGTCAAAACTCCCCTAGAAGAATCGATAAACCAAACGGCTAAACGCACGTTGAATCGGCTCAGCGATCGAGCCCAGAAGACGAAGGCCCGTTAAGCGATCCATTAAGGGCCCATTAGCGATTTGTCAAAGGCCCAACAACAATTCTTTAGTATTCCACTTACGGTATGAACAGTAGCGTGTTACTGTTCATACCGCCTTCTTTTTACTATAAATAGGCATGTACCCCTTCACTTGAGGGGGATCCGAAATGTGCTGTAAAAATACTGTTTACAGCTCTGATCTTGATGAATAAGAACCCTAATTCATAATATAATTCTATCTTCCTCTAAGTGTTTGAAAACCCTAAAGAAGCTCTATTTCAAACGAATCTTCACAAATTCGATTGTGTGATAAATCCAGCACGCACAATTTGGCGCTAGAAGGAGGGGGCACTCGCAACACTAGCTTCATACACGAAACAGACACTTAGACGAACTCGCAACATGTCAATAACGAACCCGCAGTCTCCAGCGGCCGAATGTACAGGTCCAAGCGAGCCCATTGTGGCTGGGCTGATGAACCAGTCCGCATTGGGGGCGGAAGCAAGCAGACCTGTCCCGACAGAGAACCAGGCAACCGCCAATACAAACACGGCCGACCCGTCCACACCAGGAGATTTCGGTCAACTCAAAGCAATGCTCGAACAGTTGCTCAAGCAGTCGCAAAACCAGGAGACGATCAACAGCAACCTGACTGCTGAAATCAGGGCCTTGTCGACAACTCGTCAGTCTCGAGGGCAACCTCAAGGTAACGCGCTTCGCGTCGCCCCGCTTGCTCTTAACTTCTCCCAGGCGGCATCGCCATCGGCTCGGGGCACTCGCGAAGATCATACGCCTACACCTCTCAGAGACGGAACCGTTTTCGCCGCAGGCGCTCCCGGCGGCATACCTGCAATCGCAGACAATTTAGAAGGGCGAGAATTCGGAGCAGCTCGGCCCAGTCGACCGACTAGTCGTATCCAGAGTCGGGACGAGGGCGAAATCTCAGAAAATACGCGATGGATGGAACAAGCTGAAGCCCTAACCGCCCGTAGAGCTGTCGATTCGCAGGGAACGGAAATGGACGAGCTCAGAGCCGTCTTGCAGCAGAACACTCGCGATCTCAAGGATATGAGGTCACAGGTCCATCGCGCAACCAGCAAGGCGCCGGAACTCGACCGCGTTCTTGAGGAAGCTCGCACCACTCCTTTTACCGAGCGAATAACAAAGGCGCGTTTATCTGACCCAGGGAAGCTCAAGATTCCTATCTATGAGGGAAAGGGCGACCCCACGGAGCATATCAGAGCATTCTCAATCGCAATGGGGCGAGCTAATTTCAGGCTCGATGAAATCGATGTTGGTTGCTGCCTCCTCTTCGTGGAGCATCTCCAAGGGGCGGCCCTCTATTGGTTCACGGGGATGAAAAGGAACTCTGTTGACAGCTTCGCCCAACTCTCCGAGGCCTTCCTAAAGCAGTATTCCGTCCTAATCAAACGCAGGTCATCGGAGGTGGACCTTTATACTATAACGCAAGCGGCCGGCGAGCCCTTGGGAGTTTTCATTGAACGCTTCAAAGCGATGCTTATTCAGGTAAAAGGGATTGACGACAGATCCGCCCTGAGTGCCCTGCGAAAAGCTTTGTGGTACAGCTCGGATTTCCGAAAAGAGATGACGATTAACGAGCCCTCGTCAATTCAAGATGCGCTTCATCGCGCTAACGACTTCGCAAGAAGCGAAGATGAAACCAAAATCCTGAGCCAGAAGCATGGAAAGGCCAGGAATCCTAGTCCGCAAGAAGTCCCAGTCGCGACAAAGAGGAAGCCGGGAAATTTCGTACAACATGAAGGAGGTTTCAAGGGGGCCCATAACTACCAGGTGGACTCGCCCGGCTACGGTCGAGGAAGAGGGTGAGGCCGCGGAAGAGGCGCCCCTGGTCGCGCTAGCGGCAACACTTGGCCGAGAATATCGCAGTATGACGAGTCTGCTTATTGCGACTTGCATAAGATGGAGGGACACTCGACGTCTAACTGCAGAGTCCTCTGCATGCGACTCGCAGCAAAGTTGGCCGCCGGCGAGCTCAAAGGAAACATCAATGTTAACGATTTTCAGCTCGAGCAATTCGACGATGCAAGAGAAGGGGACGGCCCGTCGGGAGACAACAGGAATAATAAGCGAGACCGACGAAACGACGAGGCCCACCTCGACCGACGAAACGGTAATGATGGCCGTAGCGCCTCGAAACAGAAAATCTGCAACATGATCATGGGCGGCTCGCGCTACTGCTCTAACACCGTCTCGTCGATCAAAGCCTATCAGAGAAGAGCGGAGGTAGGGGCAAACAAACCCGAACCGTCGAAGTTCCCGAACGACGTCATCCAGTTCGAAGAGAATGAGGTCGATGACATCGAGAAACCTCATGACGACCCGCTTGTCATCCGACTCTCCGTCGCAGGATGGGACACGGGTCGCGTTTTAATCGACACTGGGAGCACAGTCGACATCATTTTCGTAGACGCTCTGAAGCGCATGGAAATTGACCTCGCACAAGTCGAATCCTATCCTAAGCCATTGACCGGATTCAATGGTGAGACGACGATGACACTCGGTACGGTCAAGCTTCCTGTAAGCGCGGAAGGTGTGACTAAAATAGTCGAGTTCGCAGTCTCGAACAACCCGGCAATTTACAATGTGATAATGGGAACCCCTTGGCTAAACTCGATGCGCGCCGTCGCCTCAACGTATCATCTCTGTCTTAAGTTTCCAACAAAGGGCGGAGTCAGAACAATCAGAGGAAGTCAGTCGGCGTCAAGATCTTGTTTCATGACCGCGCACAAACTAAGAACTCAGGCGACAGTGCCGATCCCAAGCGAGCCGCGGAAAAAGATTAAGACAGACAGGGAGCCCGTCAAGGAAATCTCAAACCTCTTATAGCAGCTACAGGTCGCGGAATCCGCTGAAGCTAGAGGAACGGGCCCGACCTGCGAGCCTGTCATATCGGTTTGTATAAACGACAAAGTCCCAGAGAAATACGTAGAGATAGGCGCGACACTTGACAAAGCCGTCAGGCTCGACCTCATCGAATTCCTCAAGAAAAACGTCGGTACATTCGCATGGTCCGCGGGAGACATGCCCGGGATCGATATCGACATCATCAGTCACGAGTTAAACGTGGACTCGACCTACAAACCGATAAAGCAAAAGCGAAGGCGACTAGGTCCTGAAAGGGCTCAAGCGGTAAATGACGAAGTAGACAAACTCTTGCAGGCCTTTATGGACGAACCCAGTCGTCGTGAAGAAGAAAAGTGGTAAGTGGCGAGTCTGTGTAGACTTCACGGATTTGAACAAGGCATGCCCTAAAGACAGTTTCCCTCTTCCTCACATCGACCGCCTCGTCGAGGCGACATCTGGAAACAAGTTGTTGTCCTTTATGGACGCCTTCTCTGGCTATAATCAGATCTTCATGCACCCCGGCGATCGCGACAAAACATCTTTCATCACAGACCGCGGAATCTATTGCTACAAAGTCATGCCCTTTGGACTTAAGAATGCTGGGGCTACTTATCAGCGATTGGTAAATAAAATGTTTGCGGACTTACTCGGCAAAACGATGGAGGTTTACATTGACGACATGCTCGTCAAATCACTCGAGGAAAAGGACCACGTCGGCCACCTCGCAGAGTGCTTTGCGTTATTAAACAAGTATAACATGAAGCTGAATCCGGCTAAGTGTCGTTTCGGTGTAACGTCCGGCGAGTTCCTCGGCTACATGGTTACTCGTCGCGGGATCGAGGCAAATCCAAAACAAATCGACGCACTCATCCAGATGCCTTCGCCAAAAACGAGAAGAGAAGTCCAGCGACTAAACGGCAGAATCGCGGCCTTGAACCGGTTCATCTCGCGCTCTACTGATAAGTGTTTACCTTTTTATGAAACGCTCAAGGATAAGGGGGCAGCTCGACAAGATTTCGAGTGGACTGAAAAATGTGAAGAAGCCTTCCAGAAGTTGAAACAGTATCTCGCGACTCCACCCGTTCTGACAAAGCCAATTGCTGGCGAACCGCTCTATCTTTACATCGCGGTCTCGACCTCGGCAGTTAGTGGGGTTCTGATTCGCGAAGACGGCACCGAGCAAAAGCCTGTTTTCTATATTAGCAAGTCGCTAATCGATGCAGAAACAAGATATCCTTTGACGGAGAAACTCGCACTCGCAGTTATTACGTCGGCTCGAAAGCTTCGACCGTATTTTCAATCACATTCGATCGTGGTACTAAGTACTTTTCCACTGCGCGCTGTTCTCTACTGTCCGACTCAGTCCGGGCGACTCGCCAAATGGGCGATCGAGCTAAGCGAGTTTGATATCGAGTATCGCAGTAGGACGACGATCAAGGCACAGATATTGGCCGACTTTTTAATCGAACTGCCGGAGGCGGAAGCCTCGCCCGAAATCGAAGATGCACTTGCGGACAGTTCTGCATCCCAAGTCTGGCAGCTGCACGTCGACGGCTCGTCATCTAAACACGGATCGGGAGTAGGCATTCGACTATCGTCAGACAGAAAATCTCTAGAGCAATCGTTCTGCCTTGGTTTCAAGGCATCAAACAACGAGGCCGAATACGAGGCCCTTCTCGCAGGTCTTTGATTGTCTAAAGCGTTGAAAATAACAAGGATAGAAGCTTTTTGCGACTCTCAGCTCGTCGTAAATCAGTTCAACGGCGAATACGCGACAAAGGACGAGCGCATGGAAGCATACCTCGCTCTCGTCAAAACTTTAACAGCTGAATTCGATCTGTTCACCTTGATAAGAATTCCAAGGTCGGAAAACTCCCAAGCAGATGCCCTCGCATCACTCGGCTCAACCGCAAAGCTAGATAAAGATCTTCAAAGAATTGTCAAGGTCGAATTCATTGAAGAGCCGAGTATCGCAATCGCAAAAGCGGTCAACGTCCTAACAAGATCTCTGGCAGCGAAGCAAAAAGCAGCTCTCAGCAATGGCTCGCCCGCTCGCTCCGCCGCAGACCCGATGGACCTCGACCACACCAAAGAAAACGTCGAACCGGATCCGATGGATCCCAATCAATCCGGTACAGTCGGCGCAGACGAAACGACGGATGTGATGGCAACAGATAACGAGCTCGACCCGAATAACACAGCTTTTGACCGTGGCTTTCTCCCCGAACAACTTGAGGAATCCCCAGAGGATGCTTACCCATGTAGCGAGGAGCCTCCACCTGGGCATGAAGTCGTCGACATTCCCATTGACGACGAGACCACAGTCTATGGATGCGACACCAAGTGGATGGCCAACATTCGCGTTTATCTCGCAGACGGCGAGATCCCAATCGACAAATGGGTGGCTCGCAAATTAAAGTCACAGTCATCTCGTTACGTTTTACTTGATGGAAATATCTTCAAATGGCGACTGTCCGGGCCACTACTCGCTTGTGTCGAGGGCCAGGAGGCTCGCGAGATAATGCACGAGGTTCATGGCGGATCCTGCGGTAACCACTCGGGAGGTCGCTCACTCGCCATCCGAATCAAGAGGCACGGATATTTTTGGCCATCAATGATAAAAGACTGCGAGCTGTTCGCAGCAAAGTGCGAGAAGTGTCAGCGACATGGTCCGTTCATCCATCAACCGACGGAGTTCTTAAGCTCGATCACCTCGCCCTACCCGTTTATGCGATGGGGAATGGATATCGTCGGACCGCTTCATCCGTCTCGGCAGAAACGATACCTCTTAGTCCTAACGGATTATTTTTCCAAGTGGATCGAGGCAGAAGCATTCGGATCAATCAAGGATAAGCAGGTCGAAAACTTCGTCTAGAAGAATATCATCTGTCGTCACGGCGTACCCTATGAGATAGTGACAGATAACGGTTCGCAATTCATATCTAAGCGGTTCGAACTTTTCTGCGATAAGTGGAAAATAAGAATCAGTAAGTCAACGCCTCGCTGCCCGCAAGGCAACGGCCAGGCAGAATCGTCAAACAAAACACTTATCCATGGCCTAAAGACTCGACTCGACGCTAAGAAGGATCGTTGGGCAGATGAACTTGAAGGCGTTTTATGGTCTTGTCGAACAACACCGCGACGCGCTACGGGCGAGACGCCTTTCGCCCTTGTCTACAGAACAGAATGTGTGATTCCTCCTGAAGTCTATTTTCCAGGAGTTCGCCGACGATTGCTTCCAGAACAGGAAGGTCTCAATCATCTCCTCATGCTCGACGAACTCGACCTTATCAACGAAAGGCGCGACCAAGCACTTATAAAAATGACCGAATATCAAATTGCAGCATCCAAGTATTACAACTCCAAGGTGCGAGTTCGGCGTTTTTACGAAGGAGACCTCGTCCTTCGCGCAGTATTTCAAAACACTGCCGAGCCCAATGCCGGCAAGCTCGGCGCTCACTGGGAAGGACCTTATCAGATCACAAAAGTAGTTCGCCCGGGCGTCTACGAAATCGCCAACATGAATGGCGAGATGATCCCGCGTTCCTGGAATACGCGACATCTGAAGAAATATCACTGCTAAAAATACTAAGTCATTAGACTTGAACTACGACGCGACTTGATCCCTTCATTGGGTACGTAGGCAGCTCGTTTTCGGACGAGTTCAGTTGCCCCCTTGTTCAAAAAAAAGGGGGGGAGTGGGTCCGTATATTCATACTCCCACTCGCAATATGTAACGACTTAAGGTTTTAACCAAGTCTTATTCGCTCAACTCGCTAAACGACTTCGGTCTAAACGCGATAATCGATTCGCAATAAGCTAAGGTTTTAACCAAGTCTTATTCACTCGACTCGCAAAACGACTTCGGTCTAAACGCGACAACTCAACTCGCAAACGACTCCGGTCTAAACGCGATAATCGACTCGCAAACGACTTTGGTCTAAACGCGACAAGTCGACTCGCTATACGACTTCGGTCTAAACGCGACAAGTCGACTCGCTAAACGACTTCGGTCTAAACGCGACAAGTCGACTCGCTAAACGACTTCGGTCTAAACGCGACAAGTCGACTCGCTAAACGACTTCGGTCTAAACGCGACAAGTCAACTCGCTAAACGACTTCGGTCTAAACGCGACAAGTTAACTCGCAAACGACTTCGGTCTAAACGCGGAAACTCGCTAAACGACTTAACTGTCTAAAACGCGAGATCAATAACAATTAGGCGTCATTATGGCCATAATGGCGACCTGATTAAAACTTCATCATCATTATGAAGTAAACTTATACATCCTCAATGGATAAAGCGCGCTATATAAATTTAGAGTTCATTACTGGGATAGACGTATTCAGTGCGAGTATTGTCCGTTAGCCGGGGTGTCCATCTCGCGAGTCCATCTCGGGATAGACACATTCAGTAGAATGTGTCCGTTAGCCAGGATGTTTGACTCGCAAACCCAGTCTTTACCTTAACAGACTGGTCGAACTTAGCAAATATATATTTGCCTGGATAAGATATATTCAGTAGAGTATAACCAGGATGTTCGTTTAAGCGTCTTAAAACCGCATCGCGTCTTAAAACCGCATCGCCTCTAAGCGTCTTAAAACCGCATCGCGTCTTAAAACCGCATCGCCTCTAAGCGTCCTAAAACCGCATCGCGTCTTAAAACCGCATCGCCTCTAAGCGTCTTAAAACCGCATCGCGTCTTAAAACCGCATCATTTCTATGGCCTTAGACAAGCTCTAACAGGCCTCGTCGACAAACTAATAATCGAAAATATAGTTAAGAAATTGCTTAAGGCATTCATATAAATCTGCTCGACCAACTCGGCATAAAAATGTTGTTACAAGTTGGATAAAGCCATCCAGGCACAAAAACAAAAATCGAGTCATAAAATCCTTAAGCAAAAACAAAAAACTAATCCTACAATTGCAAAGTCCGGATTAGGCGACAGTCTCGCCATCTTCGGCCTCTTTGTCATCAGAAGCCAGCTCGCCCTCTTCGACAACTTGTTCTTCGGCTGGAGTAATGATAGCAGCCGAACTCGCAGCCTCGCCGTCCTTGGGTTCTGGTTCCGAAGGAGCCTGTTCGCGAAGAGGTTCAGTTGGTGCGACTGGGATAGGAGCGACGGTCTCATCGGCTTCGTCCGACTCGCTCTCGTCTAACTCCTCACTCGCGCTTCTCAAGCGCATACCAAGAGAGCCATCGTTCGACCCAGAAGCTGCATTTATACCAACAGACTTAGCAACAACTTCGATTCGCGGAGACGCAACTATATCCGCTACTCTAATGGGGACAACATAGTTCTTACCCAAGGTCTTTCTCAATTCGAGTGCTATCGCATCGAAGATCTCGTCGGCTTTTCCGAGCGACGCCTTGTGTTCAGCTAAAAGGGCACGCTCGGCCTTGGGATCAAAGGCTTCCTCTGCTTCAGCATTCTCCATGTCGTCAAGGAGCTGGAGATTAGCCTCCGCTTGTGCAAGATAGACCATTTTCCTAATCGGCTTCTTCATCATCTGTTGAAACAGCTCGTAAGCCCGATTAAGCTGGCCTTGCACTTCGGCGGCCGCAGATCGCCTCGCAGAAGAAACAGCTTCTTCAAGATCCTGCTCGCGACTCGCCTTCAGAGCAGATAGCTCTTTCGCCAGCTCGGCGTTGTTCTCCTCAACCTTCTCCTTCTCCTTGCCGACTCTGTGAAGGTGCACGCCCAGGTCGTCTGAGCTCTTCTTGTACATATCTCGCTCAGCAGCAAGATTTCTCATTTGGGCCGCGACGTTTTCCTTCTCGACCTCTTCTCTCTGCCTGGCCTCGCCTATAAAGAGCTCCTTAGACCTCGAGTCTTGATCATACGACATGATCAGCCTGTTGAAATGGGCGATGGCCTGCGAAGAAGTTGACAGTATGAAAAATAAAGCCAAGTGAAAAAGAAAGAATAAAATGTGGAATTACCTTGGCCTGGCGAGACGCGAACTCCTTGTAGAGCTCGCTCTTTACCAGCCTTTCCGGGATAGGCATACGATCGCCCGGATATGTAACCTTAGCCATCATGGCGGCTGCGGCTAAGGGATCAGTGTAAAGCCCATCCGAACTTCCAGGAATAGTTTGCCCTGGGGACAGAGCCGGCAGCTCGCGACGAGATTTCTTCTTCTCGCCAACTTTACCTTTGCCTTTCTTAGAGGCAGAAGATCGTTTTCTCTTTCGATGCAGTTGGGCCTCAGGCTCGGCGGGCTCGTCAGTAATGGTAGTTGGCTGTGAAGTAATAACAGCCAACGCACCACTCGCAGCTACAGCAGCCGCTTCGTCGCCCACAGCAGTGGGGATAGTATCTTTGTCGACGCTCCGCTCGGACGTCTCGACGATAGAATCAGTGGCCTTCGGGTCGGCCTTTCTCTTAGCCTTCTCGGCTTTTCTCTTGGCGAGATCGCGGAAAGTGAGCTTGGGAGGCATTATTTCTAAATCGTCGGACTCGCTTTGTTCGACTTCTTCTTCTTCGTCGTAGGAAATGAACTCGCGAGCTCGAACAACTCTTCGAAGATTGAAGTGACGATTCCAAAGGCACTTCCGAGCCTTCAATTTATTGACCAAATCGTCGATGTTGGCAACAGGAGTGAAAAGCAGTCTGCTAGCTGTAAAAACAAATTAACAGAAAAGTTAGTATAAAACACAGGGGGGGCAGTTCGCGCAGTAAACATTCGAGAAAATCTACCAAGTGTCCCCCACTTCGCCACCACTAAGTGTTCATCCTCGGCCGACGCGGCCGATATCGGCACGAAGAAAAAATACTTTCTCCAGCTATGATCTTTGTTTGGGAAGTCGTCCAGTATTTTATAAAGGGAACGACTCGCCAGATTGTAGTACTTCATGCCACCCGGGTTTGATTGCTTGCGCCATTCAAGAAGGTTGTGTAGATGGCGAACTCCGATGGGCTCGCGACATTCGGCTGCCCGCGTCGTAATTCCCACCAATTGGCGAATCCCTCTTGAGTTGATTTGCGCGAGCGCGATTTTGTGAACCCGCGCGAATCGGAGAATCAGCGCAGGAATGGGGAACGTGAGGAAACACTCCTTAAACCAACACGCATAGGCGGTAAACGTGCCGGCAGGGGGATCGTCTTCTCGCTGCTCGATAGAAGGCGCGATCAGTTCGACCGAGTCGGGAATTCGGCACTCTGAGCGATAGTCTTCCAGGAAGTCCTCATCGCACCAAGAAGAACCTGGAGGCAGGCGTTGCTTTCGCCTCGATCTCTTTTTCTTCTGGACAACCTCGGCCAACCCGCACGCAGCCCAAGCTTCCAGTCTCTCCTTTTCTACTAAAGAGTTGTACGACCAGTTACCTTCTTCGATCTTTACTTGGAGAGGCAGCTCGGCAGGCCTAAGGGACTCGTCGCGGAGTTGTGGGATTTCCACAACCAGTCTTCGCCCATCAGTGGTCGAGGCCTCGCCAATTTGCGAAGGATGCGAAGTCCCAACTCACTCTTCAAAGCCAGTTCGTCCAGCTCGCATGGATGAAGTAGACTCCCTTGTCTCGCGACTTTGTCTTAAGACGGGAGTAGGATAAGAGAATAGTTCGACAAGAGGAGAATGGCCTCCAGCTCGATCTTCTCGACTAATGGGACTCGCTTCCTCGCGGCCTGAAGGACTCGCTTCCTCTTGACCACGGAGCCTACTACAACTCGAACTCGCATCTACAATCGACTCGCTATCAGGAGAATACTCCCAGGCCAATTTTCCCTTCTCGGGGAGTTCGGCAGACTTCGCGGATGCAAAAGAACTAGTCGACGACATCTTTCTTTGGATCAAAACTTTAAGTTTTTTCAGTTTTTCTGAAGAACACTGCGGCGGCGATGAAGAACACTGCGGCGGCGAAGTGATGGGACGGCAAAATTCCTATCTAATACTCGAAAGAAAAAACAGAGAAGGGAGAGAGAGAGCGAACCTGTTTTTTCGGAGGAATGAGAATAATGAGAAGTATCAAGGGAGCGTTGCCTCTTATAAGGAAATTTTCGACGGTTCGACTTTCGAGGTGGGCCTCATTTCTTAATGGGCCCAAAGATTCTGGACTCAGAAGATCAGTTTCGCGAGATTGATCCAAATCAATGGTCCCACAATTGTTATCTGGCCCTAAATGCGACTCCGCGGGCTCCTCCTCGATTTGTTTCGCGACTCCATAGTTTCAATATTCTCATGATTTTTACCTTCAAAGAATCGCGCGACCTCGCGACTTCACTAACGAATAAACCTGCGACTTCAGCATCTTGCAACTCGCGACTCCATCTCAATGGATCAGTCGCGACTGTCTCTCCGTGAAAATCAACTCGCGACTCCATCTCAATGGATCAGTCGCGACTTTCTCTCCGTGAAAATCAACTCGCGACTCCATCTCAATGGATCAGTCGCGACTTTCTCTCCACAGAAATCAACTCGCGACTCCATCTCAATGGTTCAGTCGCGACTTTCTCTCCGTGAAAATCAACTCGCGACTCCATCTCAATGGATCAGTCGCGACTTTCTCTCCGTGAAAATCAACTAGCGACTCCATCTCAATGGATCAGTCGCGACTTTCTCTCCACAGAAATCAACTCGCGACTCCATCTCAATGGTTCAGTCGCGACTTTCTCTCCGTGAAAATCAACTCGCGACTCCATCTCAATGGATCAGTTGCGACTTTCTCTCCGTGAAAATCAACTCGCGACTCCATCTCAATGGATCAGTCGCGACTTTCTCTCCACAGAAATCAACTCGCGACTTCGACTCAGCGGACAGCTTGCGACTTCGTCCCACCAAATCAAGTCGCAAGTCTCTTCATCTGCTTCGAACTCGCGACTTCGTATCATCAAATCAAGTCGCAAGTTCTCTCCGTCTGAATCAACTCGCAACACCGGATCTTATTCATCAAATCAATTCACTTAGCAGATTCAGAACGTATTCATCTCGCCACTTCACTGAGGTCAAAGCCACCTCCAAGCGAGACAAGCTTGTACCCGAATCATTACGTATGCCAATGGCCAATGCTGCGACTCAAGGCGAAGAGGCTCAAGCGCGCTCTTTTCCTTGTCTTGGTTTTTTACCCATTGGGTTTTACAAGATAAGGTTTTTAACGAGGCCTTGGCTCTCTCTTCTTCCTCTCCAAAAGCCCAAATCGACTCGCAACGTCGCCACTCCTTGAACAAATCGACTCGCAACGTCGCCACTCCTTGAACAAATCAACTCGCGACCTCGCGACATCTCTCCTCGAACGAATCGACTCGCGACCTCGCGACATCTCCCTTCGGCAGACGATCTCACGCTCTACGCGACCAGCTCGCGACTTCGCAAATCTAAAGTCAAACTGTTTAAACATCACCTCGGACGGCTCGCCAAATCGCCTCCTGAACTCATCAACGCCATATTCAACTCGTTACGGTCTAAACGGGAATCGATTCTGGGACACCCTTACTTCAACATTTTTAGTTTACTAAAAGTGTTGAACTGGGGGGCTAACTGTAGGGGTCAAAACTCCCCTAGAAGAATCGATAAACCAAACGGCTAAACGCACGTTGAATCGGCTCAGCGATCGAGCCCAGAAGACGAAGGCCCGTTAAGCGATCCATTAAGGGCCCATTAGCGATTTGTCAAAGGCCCAACAATAATTCTTTAGTATTCCACTTACGGTATGAACAGTAGCGTGTTACTGTTCATACCGCCTTTTTTTTACTATAAATAGGCATGTACCCCTTCACTTGAGGGGGATCCGAAATGTGCTGTAAAAACACTGTTTACAGCTCTGATCTTGATGAATAAGAACCCTAATTCATAATATAATTCTATCTTCCTCTAAGTGTTTGAAAACCCTAAAGAAGCTCTATTTCAAACGAATCTTCACAAATTCGATTGTGTGATAAATCCAGCACGCACAGCCTCTCAAAAAACGTCCTATGGAAAAATATCAGAATAGAACTCATGTTTAGGAAAGCGGTTGCCTCTAATTTATAGTAAAAATTAGGGCAACTTGGTTCTGGGTGACCGACCGATCGGTCTGGTTCCGGACCGGTCGGTCTGTCTTCAAGCAGCTACGGTCTTCGTGTGTTCGAGTGTCGGGACATGTCGGTCTTCTCATCCGGACCGGTCAGTCCGGATTCCAGGGGGCTTCGGCTTCGGGACTTCGGGTGTGGACCGGTCGGTCCTGTGGTTGGATCGACCGGTCCGGTTTCCAGGGAGCTTCAAATCTTTGAGTCCTCGGGCGAGCAGGTCCTCGCTCCAAACCGAGCAGGTGCTCGGTTATGAAAACGCCATCTTTTCTCTAGATTCGTCCATTTTGCTCCAATGACCCCCAATGACTCCAATCCATGCTTGAGAGCCTCCTAGAACCTGAAAAGACACAAAAAGAACTAGAAAGAACCGAAAAGACTAAAGAAACAATACGTAAAAGAGGCCAAAATACTAATATATCAAAGACTAATCTGATTTGCTTTGTTTCTCATGGACTAATTTTGAGTCGGTCTATGCTTTTTCTAAACTTTTCTTTGATAAATTGAGAATATAGTACATTTGAAAATCACATATTAAGTTAAGCGAGATATATGTAGAGTAAAGAAAGTAGAAACTTACTCTAGTATGTGTCTTGATTGTAGAAACTTGCTGCTTCTTGACAATATTATTATCCTTGATTTGGTATATGTCTGATTGTAGAAACTTATTGCTAATGTATCCATTGATAAAATGGTAGATTAATTTGCCACCTTTGGTGTTGGCACTTTACATTTTTGTGTGTACAATGTCAATAATATATCTATTGATTAGGAAATATTTTCTGTCTCTGTAGATTTTCTTTTGAATGTAAGGGAGACTCTAGCAGATTATGGTAGTAGTTTCTTTTGAATGTATTTATCCCTCTTGACTAGAAAATACTAATTATCTCTGTTTGGTGCTTGTATGCATCATAACGTCTTTCATCTTATATAGTAGATTTATCTGGAAGTTTTTGTAGATTGTATTTTGAATGCAAGGACTCTTGCAGGTTATTCTAGTAGTCTCTTTGAACCTCGAATTTATTTATCGAGCTTGTAGTAGTTTCTTTGAATCTCGAATGTCGAATGTATTTATCTCTCTAGACTAGAAAATACTTTTGATCTCTGTTTTTGTGCATCATAGTGTCTCTAATTTTATGAAGTGGATAAATCTTGTAGATTTTTATTTTGAATGTAAGTGACACTCCTGCAGGTTATGGTAGAAGTTTCCTTGAACTTATTTTTGTTTTTCGTTATGTTTAAAACCCTTGGTGACACCATTCCAAACATACGTAACAACATCCTCATGATCTTACAATTAAAGTTTAGTTGTGAGCAATTCTGGCATTCTGCATCCTGCCTTTTACATTAATAATTCCAAACATCCTCATGATCTCTGGTATGATGCTATCTTGACCTTTGCTCTTGATTATTGGAATTGTTAGTGTGGTAAAGTGATTAAATTATCTTGTGAATGCTATTCTTGTGTGTTTATCCTAAGTTTTGCCTATCTGAATTAGATGATGAATGTTTATGATTCTTCCTCTCCCAGTCTCCTTTTCGACCATACCATAAATCCTAGATTGAAATTGAACATTAAACCCACAAACTTTCCTTGAAATTGCTCTATGGTAAAATTGATCGTTGATTATAATTACTTCGAGTAAAAATGTTTGTTAGATGAAGATCGCAGTATTAATTCTTAATTTGATTTTTAGATATAAATTTATAATTCTCTATTGAATATAGAGGCTTAGTCATTACAACATTCTGTATTGGTTTATACGAATATATAAACCAACTTACTTGACAATTACTGATTAACAGTCGATATACTGGTCAAACATTAGGGGTTTTGATAAAAGCCACTTTTTTAGAATCAGACACTTTGACTAAAGTCCCAAGTTCATAGGCAATCCAACACTTTAAACTATTCTTATCGTAAAAATACCCCAAACATTTACAGTCTCGACTACACAAAAACTCGACATCTACTCTCTCCAACCGCAAGACCAACGTTGGCCATGTTCTTGGATGTAACGCATCGATCAGCGTCGGCGTCACAAAAAAAAGCTTTGTAATTATGGGCCTGTTCGGGAGTTTGTCGCCGGCGGCAAGTTAATTACTTGCGTTAACAAGTGATATTGCGGCAGCGACGTCGGAGGAGCTTATTTTTTCAGCGATCAATTAAGTAGAGGCGGGCGTCGCTATTTCATTAAAACCAACCACAGCGTTCGTTTCCCACCTCAAATTATTTGCCTTCACAAGAGTCAAATTATTTCCCACCTCAAATTATTTGCCTTCACACCACAGTATCGAACAGGCCTATGTGGCTTATAATGGAAGTATGTAGAGAGTCTTGACGTTGGCAGTGACGCATCCACCAATATAAAGAGGTGGTGTTGACTCTGAGTTTTCTAGTGGCAAGGAAAAAAGTCGTTGAGTTTCCGAAACCAACATCCGGCGATCAATTCTCCACAACCTTATGCCTCAAGTAACTAATATTTTAATTATTTCTTTGCAAATTTTTGGTTGCTGTCCCTGCGTCTCGTAAAAGAACATGCCCAACGAATCATAAACTCCCAATGACAAAAAATAAATAATCATGTATTAGCATATATGCTCGAATCAAAATATTTTGCAAACGATCTAGATACTATTTCAAAGAAAAAAAAACATTAGAACCTGAATTATTCTTTGAAGTTGGAAAAGAAAAAAAAAAATCAATTCTACCAGAGAAGAACCTGTATATTGTGTAAATCAATATGTACAATATGGATATCAATATCCTTTGATTTCTCAATTAGATTGCTGACAAGAACTCGTACGGATCAATTTATTCCCATCATCTAGTTATTAAAAGCTCCTTCCACTTTTAATCTTCTGTTTTGTTTCAAATGTTATGTAGTTTCTTTGACATTTTTGTAAAATATTTGTTTATATGTCAATAAGTTTATTTACAAATAGTGTTAGGAGATCTAGGGGATTACGAGCTTTAACCAAGAAATTTAAACATTGTTCAGCAAGAAATATAAAAGCAAACAAAACAGTTACAAAGGTAGTTATATAATTTAGCTACACAAGAAAAAAACGAGGTCGGTCGTGGGCAGACACGGGATAGAAAGATAGTCCTAAGCCAGGAGCGGCGAAAGCCGCCGTCTCCATCGTCATCCGCTGCTGGATTGTGGTGGCTCCGGCGTCAGCAAACTCCTTCACTAAATTACGATAATACCCTTTGATCATCTTCACGAGCCTCACGTAGTACAGTCTTAGCCACTTGAGCCTCATCCTTCTCACCATCCTCTTGAGCGAGAACCTGCCACGTGGCGTGCTGTTTTTTCTGCCGAGACGTACGACTTGTGGCTTACGCCTACGGAGATGAACCTTACGGCGACTTGACGGCCACCGAAGTATGGTGGAGGCACCGGTGATGAGTGAATGAGGATCCATTGGGAAATTTCGAGAGAATTTTGTAGAAGAAAATAAGAAATAGAGAGATGGTTTATGGAGTTAGATTGTGAAATTAATATCATATATATATAGAGAGAGAGTGACTAGAGTCATGAAATTTGTTATGCGGTCGCTTAGGAGTTAATTTGTCATAATGCGTAATTTACGTAAACTAATACCATAAATGTCCAAATCATACACCATTTTTTGTTTTTGTTGTTATGTAACAAAACTATACAGTTTTTATTTATTTGAAGGATGACCTATATACCACGACATTTCAGTGGTGCCACATATTTTTGATATTTTTTTGTGTATTGAAATTATGATATGAAGTTATAGCAAATTACTTATTCATAATTAAGCAAAAGAGAAATAAGGTGGAAGAGGGAAAAATTAGATAGAAAATGGATATCATTTAGCAATATGTTACATCGTATCATACCAAATATATGCTAGTGAAGTTTTATAGAGAGATCGATCAATATTTTAAATCTCCACTAAAGGTGATTAGATTTTAAAAATTGGTCACAATATTTATTTTATCATCACCATACTTTACGAAATTTTTTGTTTGTATAAAATTAACATGTGCTTTTGACTTTTGACTGTCTTGTTCATCTCGAGTGTAAGTAACCAAGTCATACATGTATGAGTCATGAGTGCTTTTAGTTAAACATGCCGTAATCTATAACGCTTAATTGGTTTAATTAACAATTTCATTTTATCAGGTCTCGAGCGCAAAATGAATATACATAAAGAAATGTAAGATAAGAAGAGTAAGCCTATTCATGTCTTGGTGTAGAAGACGACGAGACACATAGTTACGTAGCTCAAGGGTCCCCTTTCGTCTCTATTACATAGAAAGTCAACTTTAATGCAATTATGTAGGTTCTTGTGAAAACATTCACCGGAAAAAAAAGGTATATGTTTCTTGACTTCTATTTATAGTTTTGTGTGTGTGTACGTGTGTCAATTCATGGACGGCTAATTCCATTTTATTAATTTTGATTTGATGTTGAGTGTTGACTATTGCTAGAGCGTTCTTTTTGCCCTTGTGTTGTGTGTAGTGTATAATCAGTTCTCTTCTACCTTCTCGAATTAAGACTAATCACAGAATCAAATATTGAAGTTAATTATCGATAAACTTGATTAATATCATATAATTTATTAAAAGTCTATGAGAGCATCCAAAGAAATCGATATTTATCAACTCAAAACTGATCCATAAACCCTTGTAAAGAAATCTATCAAAAGAGATTCACGTGTTTGTCTATTACATCAACCTAGAGAGTTGCCACTTTGAGCAACTCTCATTCTCCCCCATTTTATGATTCAATCGAAGTATTACTAGTCTTGGTCTTCATTTAAGCCTTCCCCTTCTTTTTACTCTCATTGCATGAGCTATTTATTTATATTTGAATATTTCCTATCTTAATATTCTTGGTATGATTTTGCTTACCAAACGAATCCTTTTAATATTCTTTTGTGGAATCGAAATCGTATGTTTTATTAAAAAAATAAAAACAACTCACTGCTGGACGAATGCTTGAAATCAAACCAGAAACTAATTTTACAAATTGCAATTCGATTTTTTTGGCTCACTCACCCCATGCATAGTGGTCTAACCCAAGAGTGAGGGCTTAACAATGAGTAAAACACATTGGCCCATTAACAATAAGGCCCAACAATGAAACATCAATCACCCAATCAGAAAGACTGAACTGAGCTCTGACCCCATTGAACAGCCACCGGACTCTTGACGACGTGTTCACCGTCGGTCCATGCAATCGACCCGAATTCCTGACCCGGCCCAGATCCGACTCCACCACCGAGCACAATGCTCTTAAACGTCACTTCGTACTCCAACTCGCTCTTCTCCTTGCTAAACGCAAGCTTGCTCGGAGACACCTCGATCTCAACGTTCGCGGGAGATTTAACTCCGACTTCGTACACCGCATCAACGTTGGTTCCAACGTTTTTAACAACTCTTTTGTATTTCACAACATCGCCGGTAGTAGGTCCGAAAATCACCGAGAAAGATGGGTAATTGAGATCACCAGCGGTTCTGAGCTTGCTCGTTTCGCAGGCATCGTAAAGGCTCGGATCCTGAAGGAACACTAGAATCCCCGGAAACGAGTATCCCACGGCGCAGAGGAAAGCGACGTACTGTTTCACATCGATGTCGTAAACCAAACCAGGATTCATAGCTTTGTTCGGATCCACGTGTCCTGCTCCGTGGATAAACGAGTTTGATGATTTTCCGGTGGCGAGATCCTCGATTGGCTCGCCGGAGTTTTCGATATCGTAAGCGGTTGTTACGAGTGCGGATTTAATCGCCGCCGGTGACCAATCGGGATGTGCTTTACGGAGGAGAGCGGCGAGTCCGCTGACGTGTGGGCACGACATCGATGTACCGGAGATGATGTTGAATTGGACTCGTCTTGGATCGATATCCAAATCGGTTGGACCAACCATTCCGGTCCACCCGGCTAAAATGTTGACTCCAGGCGCAATCACGTCCGGTTTAAGGATAACCGGTGTTACGTGGTTAGGTCCACGGCTTGAGAAGGCGGCGACTCTGGGAGAAGGTGGAGATGGTCCGATCAAAGTCCCTAGGAAACTGATTGTTGCGGTTGGAGATTTCGACGTTTTGATGTAATCTCTGATTTGATCTCCAGCTTTAGCTCCGACCATTGTCGCCGGTACGAGATGCGAATCGGCGGTGAGTTCTTCACCGCTTTCAGCTGTATTCGCCAGAATCATACCTATACCACCGGCTAGCTTAACCGCACTACCTTTCTCAACTCTAGCGTTACCTCCTCTGTCACAGAGAACGATTTTGCCTTCCACTAATGATGAATTTAATTTCCCGGAATAACACAATCTGCTTCCGCAATCGCCGGAATATACCAAAGAAATCTGAGAATCCGGGAGAGGCTCGCCGGCGTAAAGTGAAGTTCCGGTAAAAACTTTCCCGTCGCCAGTGATTGCGTTTGCAGAGAATTCTCTATCGACGGTGGAAGCACCAACGGTTAAGATCCAAGGAGCGATGTTAGTAGCGGTTTCGGGTCCAGGACCAGAGTTTCCGGCGGAGCAAGAAACGACGATTCCGTACCTCGTCGCTCCAAATGCTCCGACCGCGATAGAATCCAGATGATACTCCGAAGCGTAACCGTTAGCACCTACGGAGAGAGAGATCACGTGAACACCATCCGCAACCGCCTGATCCATTGCGGCCATGATATCGGAATCGTAACAACCACCGGTCCAACAGATTTTGTAAGCGGCGATTCTCGCTTTAGAAGCCATTCCACGAGCGACTCCGGGAGCGTAATCGTAAAAGCTCGTGTTAGCCACCACCGATCCAGCCGCTGTAGACGCCGTGTGAGTTCCATGACCTTCTGTATCACGCGGCGATCTCGATTCCTTCGTTGCGTGCGTTGATGATCCGTTACGACTCGTTAAATAGCCCCTGTAAAACGCTCGAGCTCCGATAAGTTTCCGATTGCAAGACGAAGCAGGAAAATCCGGTCCGATCTCGCACTCGCCTTTCCATGTTGAAGGAACGGGACCTAGACCTGAATCGGAGAAACTCGGATGCTCCGGCCAGATTCCGGTATCTAAAACGCCAACAATCACGTCTTCTCCGTAATCGGAGTTGCTCCAGAGACCTGAATTATCGGAGAAACCGAGGAAAGCAGGGGTGTGAGTGGTGTGGATCTGACGCGCTTGATCTGGGATAACGGAGATAACGGCGGAGTTACGGCGGAGAGCGGCGGTCTGGATAGGGGAGAGACGAGCGGAGAATCCATTAACGGCGCGTGAGTAAGAATAGAGGAGAGTTGCTGGTTGAGGAGAAGAAGGTAAGGAACGGAGGAGAGAATTGTGCCAGTGGTTGTGTGAGGAGAAGAGAGACGGCTTATGAGAACTCTGGACATGGACGATGTAGGATTCTAAACCATCCGATGAAAAAGAAGAAGACGATGATAAGAAACAGAGGAAGAGAGAGAAGAAGAAGAGCTTGGCCATGGCAATTCAATGGCGAAGGAAGAAGATTCGTTGTGGGTGAAAACTTTGGCCAAGTATTTATGTATCTTTTCAGAATCTTGTATGCCACGTCAGCAATATATGAATAATTGGTGCTAATTGCTTTTCCCAAGAGATAATACATGTTTGGTATACTATACAGTAAACATAAAATTTGTTAAATATCACACTCAATAATGGAAACATCAAGGAAGAGACGTGGGTCACATGACTGTGATTTTAATATTTGACACGAGGATAAGAAGATTCTTGTGGTTATAAATATTGGCAGGTATGACAAAATGACAAACCAATCAGAAGCAAACCCATAATAAGCTCTCATCGAAAGATATAAAAAACTATCAACACTCGTTACAAGTTTTTGATTATACAATAAGCATCTGATTAGTTTGTTGGTTAGACAAGTAAAACAACGTTACAAAGCTTATTAAGCAGCCCATGGTATGAATCCCATGGCGCAACTGAGCCTGAAAGTGACAAATATCAGATACAGAGCAATGAGTCCAATACCTAAGGTTTTGTTAGGTTGCATATCGTTGCGCGGGAGCATCACCATCGCCCAAACTAGAGCGAGTACTAGAGACCCAAGTGTGTAGAACAGGCTTTTGTCTTGTGGTAGCATGTATGTGTCTGGACTCTTGGACCATGCGCCCAGAAGCATTGACATTCCGAGTCCGACGAGTGTGTTGAACATTGGACCTGCATAGCATCCCGATAGAGCGATTTGTACACCATCCCCACCGTTCATCGACAATGCGATGTTTGAGACTAAGTCACCCATTGAGTTTCCCCAAGCTAGTACTGTTAACGCAAGTATCGACGGGTTGATACCGTAGATCTCACTAAATGTCACCAGAAGAGCAACGAGTTCGTTTGCAATCATGTAGAACCATACGATGCTCATGAAAAAACCACCAAGAACCCAAGGAATCAAGAATCTTCGAGGTGGGTGATCGGGTTCTGTGTTTTTGTAAGCAAGATAACCAAGAGTAGAGCCAATAGCAATGCCGATAAAGTAAGCCACACCACAAGCCTGAAGACTCACATTGTCTTGGCTACTATAGATAGATGCCAAAAGGACTGGTGCTAATGAAACACTGGCCACAGCATATGTCTTTGACCATGTATCTTCCTCAACCGATGGGATTGTTAATCTCCTTGGAATCGTTAGCGGAATTTCCAGCAAGGAAGTGAATTTCGTACATAAGGAGTTCTCAACTTCTGCACTGTCATCAAGCCAACCCCAAGGTGGTCTTTCGTCATCTTGTACACTGACTTTCGCAAAATGGTTCGAATAGATGGCCACATTTGAGGCCCACATCCACTGCGGAAGCGTTTGTAGCCGAGGTGGACCATCCTCAGTGTCACTTTCGATCAAGGGGCTATTCATTGGAATATCGTCTTCAGTACTTGGGGCAAAAACACTTCCTTGCCTAGGTAACAAAGGAGTAATAGCGTCTAGTTTAAACCTCTTAGCATGTTTCCTCAGAATCACATTCGCCGCCACGAGGAACGCATAAACAGCGTATATCGAAACAAACGCGATGGCAAGCCCTACCGTCACTTTACCAACCATCAAAATCACGAGCAAAGAGACGAGCGTGAAAAGAAAGAAACTCAAGTCTCTTATGAAGCATTTCTTATCAATCTTAACTTCCTTATCCGCAACACAAAGCGAAACAATCCCAACAACAACCGAAGTCACAAATACCGCACCGCCCAAGACGCTGTTAAGTCCCACTTCTCCTTTATCTGTTCCAACGAAAGCCGCTATACTCGCAAACACATCCGGTGCTCCATTCCCAAGTGGAAGCAAAGTAACACCAGCAACAGTTGGAGGTAGCCTCAAAAGCTTTGAGAGTTTCTCCAATGAACAACAAAAGTAATCAGCAGCAGTATTACCCAAGAGATAAAACAACGCAACAAGCCAAACACCCAACATCATGTAACCCAAGATACTGAAATCTCTGCAGGAACAGTAAAAGAAGCTAAGGTAATCAAAGAACCCATCAGGAGAACAAATTGGGTTTGCCCTTAAGAACTCGCATTGATCAGCGTAACCCACATGATTGTGTAACCCCGAGCATAATACAGTAGTACTGCTACTCAAGCTGTTATTACCAGAACCGTTGATTGACTTGGAAAGATTTGTGTCAGCTTCTTCGCTCATATGTCGACGAACTAGAGTAAATTGGCTGAAACCATAGTTGAATTCACCACCATCGACGAAAGATGCTTTCTTTAGCAAAGGGTTTCTGAGTACATCGCTCCGATCAAAGAAGAAGCAGAAGAGAATCAAAGCACAAAGCCCATTAAAAATCCCTCGAAATTTGGGATTTTTCGAGCTACAAAGAAATCTTACCGCCCTCATTTCTAGGCTTATGTATTACCAACCAACCATAGAAGACAATAATAAACCCCCAAACCTTGCCGAACCAGAAAGGTGCCTAGGGCTTCAAGATACGAAATTGAATTTTTGAAAAACCCTAGGATTCCCAGTTTCGGTCAGGCGAAACGCAATCGAGAATCGGTTGGTTACGGATATCATTCAGCGATCGAAGAAGAATTGTGAATTTGTTCGTGTTTAACCTGGAAATTGAAAGTTGGTGAGAGAGAATTTGGTGTGTGATTGTAGCACGAAACAATGGTGAGGAATCTTTGCCCGGTATACAATGGAGATCAGGTTAATTTCGTCTTTTTCATCTTTGGAAAAATTCAATTTTTTTTTGGCCGGCTTGAAAATTTTGATTAATTCGTTTTTTTTTTCTGTCAATTAATTCGTTAACTTGTATGAAAAAGGAATGACAAATATTTTGAACTTTTTCTGTTCACATATATTCTGGCATATTACAAATCAAACTTTCCGTTATAGTATTTTATTTCTCCTAATCCCAGCTAATGTTTACACGTATTTTTGAGTGATTATTAAAACGGTAATGATTAGCAACAATGGGGGCAAATGATCTCATCTAGAAGGTAGTTTAATCGTGATTAGGCCTGACAGGGACATTTTGATTTTAGATTTCTTGCATAAACAAAAAGAGATTTGAACTTTTCTTGAAGGTAAAAATAGTCAATAAGATAAGTATTTACAACTGCAAAATACAAATTTTACCGCCACCAAAAGTAGCTTTAAGGATGTTCAACTGCTAGTTCTTGTATTAGCCGTTCGATCTGTCGTCTGTAAACAGGCATGAAATGATCGCTAATCATCCTCTGCGATAACCTCACCTTACTATACAATGACCTCGGCGTCAGAAAGATTCCTATTCTTCCTTCCTCCACCGTCTCCACTGGCCTCTCGGGGGCGGAACCGTCTTCTTCTTCCTCGTTAGCCTCCATGGTCTCAGGCCGGACTGTGACAATGTGCATAATTTTCCCAGGTGGGAGGAATCTGTGAGATTCTTTCATCTCAGGTGTCTGGATCTCTGGCTGGGCCACACCGGCCTCTGCGAGGACGGCTTCTTCTTCTTCTTTGATTTCTTTTGCCACGTCGGCTTCTTCAGGGAGCTCTGAAGACTCGTCGTGGTAAAGGTCATGCTCCAGCTGCTGCCATAACTCAGCTTCAGTCATCCGCTCTTCGTGTGTTTCGATTTCCGCTGGATCCTCGCACTCGTCAAGATCACTGGCTCCAACACAAACAGATGGTTCATTGTAAGTAGAACACTCGGCTTCTGATTTCCATTTCCCAATGATTACTTCATCTGTATGATCACTACTCGTGGTACCAAGAAGAGGGTCTGAAGTTTCTGGTCTAACTTCAGAAGAATCTGACTGATGTTCCGAGTTTGATTGAGTAGCAGTGACTCTGCGCCTGGGTCCGATACATGACCAAGAAGATAAGCTTAGTGCAGGACGGGTCAGCATACTCTGAGCTCTTCTCATCACAACCTGCAAGAGTTTGTTTTGTTCACATAGTTTAGTCTCTTGAGAGCTGTTTAAGTTTAAAAGCATATTCAGTGTGGTTAATTACCTGTGTGCCACTAGAAACTGGGCGTAACATTGCCCCAGCGCCAGCAACTTTTGCTTTGGCAGCGGCCATAGATGGAAGTCGTGATCCCAAAGCCGTCGCTGACCGATAAACAGTACTGAGGATTCGAGTCCTTTCGATTTGGTTTCTCAAATCATTTAGCCAAGCAGATGCTGTTACCTGAAGAGATGGAAAGTAAAGAGCTTACTCTTAAATGGAATAAAGCCATTTTGGTGCTAGCACAGATGAATAATCTCAAGTAAAGCTCTTTTGGTGCTGGTGCATATGAATAATCTCAAGTAGTCATTTTGGTTCTAGTGCAGATGACTAATCTCAAGACAATAAGGTCAAACTTTTTCCCAAGCATATCGATGAAGCTTTCTCAAATCATAGAATATTACCTCAACGCGCAAGTCGTCCACCGATGCAGCAGAAAATGTAGGTACCAGATCAGCTCCATTTATAACAGTTACGATGAAGTCATTCCCAGAGTCAGCTAACTCCCAGGTCATACAAGCAGCTAAAGAACATATGATTCAAAGCTCAGACTAATGTCTTAGAAGGAATCAATAAATGTAACTTAAAGCTATGTTGGATGAAAAACCTGGAGCAAATGTAACACAGGTAGCTGTGGAGAGCATTTTCTGCTCCCGTAAAATATATGTTAAAAGTGCAGCAGTTCCACCGCCCAAGGAGTGCCCAACAATCTGCAAACAGAATGCAGGACAATGATTGATGTGCCCAAACAAGAGATAATATTTTGTTTTTAAAAACAACTGTTTTCAGAAAAGGTGAAGCAGAAAATAGAAAACAGGCTACGTATAGTACCTTGATTTTGTAATCTGGATATTGCTCAAGGCCCTTGAGAAGACAAGGGGTGGCAAGTTTTGCTATACACCGAGCAGCAGCAACCATACCACAATGTGCATATCCTAAGACCAAATTACTGACCCCTCTCTCGTTTACAACAGTATGATGGAACGGCACAATTCCTCCTGTAGCAGCAGTCAAGGTGTCCTTGATGCTATGCGTCCCACGGATCAACAATAGAAAACACTTGGTATTGTGATCGACAAGAACCGTAAAAGCTGGCTTCAATATCTGCATGATGCAAATTCCGCAAACTAATTCTCAACTTCTATGTTCAAAAAAGCGCCTAAAAGTCAAGAGTTGTTATAATTTACCCCAGCTTTAGGTTCATGAATGAGGACATTTTCCTTTGTAAAGCCAGTTTCTTCCAAGAAGAGCGGAAATGGCTTCTTGGAGAAATGCCAACACAATGTCAACAAGTGTAAATAATATCTGAGTTCATTGGCTACTTCTGATCCTCTAAGTTCTACACTATCTTCACCACCAAAAACACGATCAACATGTAGAAGTCCCTGTTACACAATTACCAAATGTTCGACTTTGGCCAATAGATGATTCAGAAAAACAAAATACTTGTCACCGTTATAAAGATGAAGAGATGTTTACCTGCCTCTTGATGAGGAAATTGATCCCAAAAGCAAGATCTCCGATTGGCCACTTCCCTAGAGTCTCGGAGTAAGTAAAACGAAGAGTCTCGGAAAGAGTAGAAATTGTCTCCAACCAAGTTGCTGGAGCTTGAATAAGTCTATGCGAAACACGGTCAATCCTCAAAGAAGTACGAGTAGTAGACGTTGCAGAATTCTCATCGTCAACATCAGATGGACCCGCTATTAATTTCCGGTTGAACGTGTAATACAGAAGAGCAGCAGCTCCAGCTGCTGTGGCCATAGTTGCAGTTGCCATGATCAATCTATCCCTGAAACAATTCGGTATAAAAAAAAAAACAAAATCATTCCGCTCAATAGCGTTAAGACGGATCAGTCTAAATATAAAAATCAAGCAAAATTGATTTTAACTACATTGGATGCGACAATAAGAATCTCCTGAATTAGCTATGAGTGCATATACGCTCTTAAGATCTTCCAAAGATCTAAAGCTGGAAAATTGGATACAATTTCGTATGAAGTAACATTCCTTTTCACAGATTATCTCCCAAAAAAATAACAAAAACTTGGAGATAAAAAAGGAACCACCCATTAATAGAAAACTCGCACTTCCCCTGAAATTTCTCAACAAACCCTACTCCTAATAATTATCGCGTTTTCATTGAACCAAATTCAAGCAAACAATATTCTAGCTTGAAATCTAACATGATCAATTGCAAAGGAACAGGATCCGTGAACTAGAGCTAAAAACCCCAAAATCCCCCAACCATCGAAAGCCTTGGAGATCAAACCTGGAAGAATAGAAGATGGAATCGTGAGCCTGATTTGAGGGTTTTAGAGTAGAAAAGGTTAGAGTTGCTTGGTTATGTACGATATCTCCGTCAAGGGGGGTGCTTTTGTCTCCGATGATGATAGCTAAGTAAGAAAATGCGAATTTGTAATCTGATTTTGTTTGCTTAAAATAAACTGCGCTACGTTTTTGTGCTAAGCAAACGCCGCGTAGATCTGGTGCTAACGTGGCGATATATCATTGGACAATAAGACTCAACCTAAATTAATTGTATTTAACGATAAGGGACTTTACTTTTACAATGTAACCAGTATATAATTTATACAGTACTACTATTATTTATTTATCGGCTTAGAAAATCTTGGACATATTTTACCAAAAAAGAAAAAAAAAAACTCCCGGACACTTACGGAAAGGGTAAATGAAGAATAATATTTAAGAATCAGTGGTCGATTAGCTCGTGTAAAATCTTGGGAATTTTCCTCAACCATTCCAAGTTGGATCGGATCTGGGTTTATATTTTTTTGACGAACCCGTGTCCGTTGAAGTAGAAAGTCCCAATCTTTTTCCTTGATTTGCTTCCTTAAGTTTTTGTCAAAACCCTAACCTAGATTTTTCCTTTTTTTTTTCTTTCTTATTCGATGAGCCAATCCGATCTCTTTTACTGGAATCTGAGAACATTATCGGTTGAGTTTTAAAGAAAGACCGAAACTTTTTCTTCAATTTCTAGCGAATAGAGTCAGTGGCGATGTCTTGGGCTGGACCTGAAGATATATATCTTTCAACTTCACTCGCCAGCTATCTCGATAGTAATCCGTCTCTCTTTCTCTCTGATTTACAGTTTTTTTTTTTTTTTATATTGAAGCGTAGGTATGTATTAGGGAGCTTAATCTTGTAGACGATCTTGGGTTTGATTTTGAGTTCTTATTGATAATAAGGCAGTAACTTTCGACGGGTTCATTCAAAGTTTGTCAATTTTGATGTTATGATTGTTCAATCGCAAACAGACACTTCTTCCTTGATTAGTTAGTAGGTCAATTCTGAGTTTAGTTAGTGATTACTGTTAAGCTTTTATCTTGCATGATAGAATATGATGGGATTCCTAACTCGTTCTTGATTCAACTTATTGCATTAACCTCTGTTATATTTGATACACTATCGCCTGAAGAATCCAATTTCGAGTTATTTGAGTTTTGGAGGTTCATGATCATCTTTTCTGCATATATTTTTGTGGGATATGGGTTTATATTCAATCTCACTTGGAGTTAGGTTTGCTTTTAATTACAAATTATTGTGCATCAGTTACTTATGGATGTTGGCTCTGCTCTGTATGATGCAGGAAAGCTACTTGTGCTTCTTAGAGATGGTAGAAAGCTAATGGGAACGCTTCGTTCATTTGATCAATTCGGTATTCACTTTTTTCTTTTTCATTCTCCTACGTTTATGATATTGTTATATGGAAAGAGATTATAATTATGCTTTAATCGTCGTAAATACACAGCTAATGCGATTCTAGAACATGCGTGCGAGAGGGTAATTGTTGGTGAACAATACTGTGACATTCCTTTAGGCCTCTATGTAATCCGTGGAGAGAATGTTGTTCTGATTGGTGAGCTGGTAAGACTTTTCCTTGTTTACAATTTTGTTATCTGACTCTGTGTTTTCCAACTAACTGATTTGGCCTTAAACCATGTCGTAGGACACGGAGAGAGAGGAGCTTCCTCCACATATGATTCGCGTTTCAGAGACAGAGATTAAAAGGGTAAGACATCGCATGTTCTAACATATAGATATGGAAAAATTGATCCATTTGCTGATGATCTGGTTTTTGGGGGATGTGTGTGTTGGTGTAGGCGCAAAAGGTAGAGAGGGAAGCAAGTGAGCTGAGAGGAACAATGAGGAAGAGAATGGAGTTTCTTGACTTTGATTAAAGCTTAAGTGTTTCACATTCATTATTGGCTTGATGCTCTGCTTTGGCTTGCAAGTTTTATGACGAGCCTTTTTGGTGATATGTTGATTTAGGGGACTTTGATAGGTCTCATGTTTTATTTTGGAAGCTAATACAAATAAAAATCGATGTGTGTGCTTTCGTCTCCGGATCTATTTTACGTCTTTTATCAGAAAAAGACGAAATTTGTTTACTAATCTTGGAAATTGGGTTGTTAAGTTGATATGGAATTATTTCTTACTGAAATCAAAATCTACACTTAGCCAACAAAGGCCTCATTAATCAAAATTTCATAGTGCCGTTAGCTATAAACACAATCAACAACAGGAATGGAGCAAAAACCAGAGGACGTGGCATATTGCAGAAATTTACATGGCAAATATTGGTTTTGAGATCAATCAGGACTTTGGTTATAAAAGAAGAAAGTATACATATGGCACAAACAACAACACACAAATATATGTTTACCTGGAGATTATTCCATCGGGCTCCTTGGCACCAACCCGTGAATAAAAATTCAAAGAATGGTTCTATTCTATGACATCCTAATGTGGCTGAATCAAGAAAGAAGACAAACTCTCCGGTTTTCCGATCTTCTTCTATCGCCTCCTCAAGTGTGGCGGTGTGGTATATCCTTCGAAAAAATCTAGAACGATTGTCTCGATATCTTCAACCGAATATTTCAAGTAGTTCTCAGGGTGTCTTCCACTCTCTATATGTCCCCTGAATCTTCCAAGAAACGATCTATAAGCCGGGATTAGATGCTCGGATAGTGATATTCTGAGTTCTTCCCTAAGCTGAGCATCTGGAACCGACCATGTCGATTGAGTCCTGTGAACCTCTTCGAACATTGTATTGAATGCCTTAAACCTATCTCTTAATGCACTTCTTGATACTCCAGAGGAAAAACTCCCACTCACGTGTAACCCTTCATCTCTCAGGCTATTCAATACTCTCACCCATGTAGCTCTCTGGTAGTTTGTGGCCGCGTGTCTGAATATCCCGGTGAGTTTCCTTAAGTAATGGTCTCCGATCATTTCTCTTAGCTCTGGTGAACCTTTCACTTTCTGAACAATGTAATGGATGTTGTTCATGATGAATATGTGAGCTAGAGATGTGTCTATATAATGGTGAGATTTCTCTTCCAAGTTGAAATGCAATACAACGATTAACCATATCAAATGCAAATCCAATGGCGATTTACTCTCTAGCTCAGCAAAATCCATATCCGGCGTGTTTTGATCAGTTCCAGTTGACGGATTCGACACGATTAAATCAGCCAATGTTTGCTTATAATCAGAGATCAAGCTGATGTAATTCATCACATACCTTGTCAATGGATGTATAGTTCCACCAGGTACAGGAACAACCGAAGGCTCGCGAAGAACCGCGTTCTCAAACTCCGAAAGAATCCCTCTCGCTGCTTCCACTAATCTCGATTGAATCTCCGCAGCTTGAACACGAAAAGCATCCGATGAATCCGAATCGAAGATTGCTTCGATATCCGGCAACATATCCATCATTGCATCATGTAAATCAAGAATCTTGAAGAGCTTCTCAGGTGATCTTCTACTAATGCTAATAGCTTCAGGGAAAGTGAAAAGTCTCAGAGCAGACGACTTGACCGTCTCCATGAAGCAGGTCTCATCCATGGCCGTGCATATACCGTCGAATAGCTGTTCGCAAAGTCTCTTCTCGCTGGAGAAGACGACTCTGATGCAAACCTTCGCTGCACGGATCCATCTTCTGATTTTACCTTCGACGACTTCCCATTCGAGCCTTTGCACATCTCCGATGCTCATTTTCACAATCCCTAGCTGCCTGAGGATCGTTTCCATGGCGGATTTGCGAATGTTTCCGTACACTTGGATGCATTCGCGTGAGTAACCGGCGGCGACCATCCGTTGAACAATCGATCTTAAATCGGAAACTGCCTCCGGCGGAACCAGATCCAACTCTCGTATACTGCTTGTAGATCTGTAACTGCTTCTTCTACGCGTTAACCGGCTCGAATCGGAATCGGAACCAGAAGCATCTAGTAGATTCGATTCCTCTTCGTCTTCCTCGGCACCATCACCACCATCATCTTCTCCAATCTCGGTGCGTGAAGAGTGAGAGGAGATTGATTCCTCGAGGAAAAGTGAATCAGGCTCGAAAACAGATGTGTGAGAGAGGAGAATGTTACGGAACTCGTCTTCGAGTCTAGCCATGGCGATTTGAATAGCTGAGTTGGCTTTGACCTCGTGGTCGTCAACGGCGGCAGTGGCGGCTGCGGAAGAAGTTGGAGAAGAAAGGGAGACGGAAGATAAGGACCGTTGGATTTCATCAACGGCTCTTAAGAACCGATCCACTTCGTCACGATCGCTCTGGAAAATCATCTTCCCTCTTGCTTCTTCAGAAGCAGCCGAGTCCCACCGGAGTATTATCCTCTCCGCCGTCTTCAACGTCGACCCATCGGAATCTAAACCGCCACTATTCTCCGGCGGTTCCATCTAAAAATCAATTAGACAACAAAAAAAATCAAACCAAAAAACAAACAAAAAACAGAAAACCAATAAAAAGCGAATCCGATGAATCATTCACCTTTCACTGGTTCAATTAAGTTTTTCTCAGATGAAAGGAGATTGGCAGGTTTTTTGGTAGAGATTTTTTTTTTCTTTTCAAATTTTATAATCAAGAAATAGTTTCTTATCAGAAGTCTAGTAAGGCAACAACAAGCTGTATTGTAGTATTTTTTTTTTAATTTTGGTTTTTCTTTTTTGGAACTTTCTGCAAGAGGTAGGAAATCGGAAAAATTATTTAGTCTTTAAACACTTTTCAACTCCTCGTGTGTCTGAATTTTAAAACTTGCCGAATTACTCGCCGGCGGCGTTAACTTTCCCGGCAAGTTTTTAAAATTTTCTGACAAACTAATTCGGTGAAATCTCAAGTCATAAATGCTATTATGCCTAAAGGAAAGTCCCACTTTCTCTAATAAAGACACGTTTTAGATATCCAATCATATCTTTCGTTATATAGTGGGATCACTGAAAGCCAGTAATTTTTGGAAACTTTTTGAATTATCAAATAATCTAAATATATAGTATGACAATTACAATTCGATAGATATATGGTCTGTGAAATATTTACAAATTAATGTATTTGTTTCCGTGCTAATAAATTCGGAAATTTACCGTGTAATTAAAAAAAAATTTAATAGTTCTGTGAAGTGCTATGACGTGGTTGGACCATGTTCGCTAGGACATCGACTTATTTTATTTTCTCTGACATTTTTGTAATAAAATTTTATGAGGATAAGAACGTACACATTTGGTGAAAGTTTTCAAGTTATTATAATGGAGACGGTTTTTAGAATTATGTTTGAATAGTTTTTGAAAACCAGCTAAAATACATGTACATTGTCAAACCTAATAATGAGATGTGGTTTGGTGGACCATACATGATTTAAAATTGAGCTGATTGACTAAAAGAAATTAATACAAGTCTTAATGGATATTTTCAGTTATTGAATGTTTGAAAACAATTGTTGAGTTCACAAATAAAAGTAGAGTATTTGTGCCTCACATACAAGGATACTGTCATAATTAGTGGAATGACAAAAACACTGTTCCATTTTTATAAATGGCCATATAAGCCTTTTTCTTTCCTCTCCTCTATCATCTTTCTCTCCGAACCTACCACCACCATCACTTTCATATCCACCACCTCCACCTCCATTACCACCATAACAATCTTCGACGACCACCGTATCCTCCAGAGGGGGGGGGGGGGGGGGGGGGGAGGGGGTTTGATTTGTTTTTGGGTTGTCACTTCCGGCGACCATCTCCTCCGGCGACCATCACCTCTCCTTTTTCATCTCTCGCTCCGAAACCACCACCATCACCACCACCTCCACCACCACTCTCCGGCAACCACCGTATCCACCATCCGGCAACCTCCACCACCATCACGTCTGATGACCTCCACCTCCATCACGTCCGGCGATCACATACATATACATACATATACACAAAAATATATACATATATATACAAGGTTATAATCGACAATAACCGCACAATCCAAAGAGTTTACAAAACTTATGGGCATGGACCTAATTATATAATTGCCCATGGATATTGAGCTAATTTACTCATAAAAGTATTATCAGAATAATAATTTGATAATTTCATTTTTCAAAAATGGACACATCTTTTTTTTTTTATAAACATTGAAGAAAAAAAAATGGACACATCTAACAATTAAGCTTACCACACTCCATTTCTAATAATTTAAGCTATGATGCAACAAAATTCTTAATTCCATTTCTACACTCTCGCTTCTCTCTTGGGTCCTTTTTTTTTGTTTTCTGGGTTGGATTTAGTTTGTGAAGCTATGGATCGTTCTTACGGATATATCTTTGTGTTCCCTTTTCTAATTTCTCGCTTCTGAAACACTCGTTTAATGGAAGCTAGGGTTTTCAGATCCTAGCAATTATTAGCACCAAATTTTTGATGTTGTATTTCACTTAGCTCATGGAGATTGATATAAAAGTAAGTAACGTTCTTTCTTTTTTGTGCTTAAATATACCTCCCTCCTGGTTTTGTACTTGCCGTAGCGTGTGAGTAAATTCGGTTCTTGAGTAATGAATTAATACTTGGCAATCATGTTTTAATTTCTAATCGTTCTTATATCTGCAGGTATGTTGCGGCCTCTTCTCCAAGAGATTTCTGCAACCACTGGCCCTGTTGAAAGCAGTAAGCTCATCAGAAAGGATAAGGTAAAAGAGAGATCCGAAATTTTCTTTCTTTGTTATTGTGAAAGCGACCCTCTTCTTATAAAGTATCATTCTTGTTTTGGACGAGCATAACTAAACTGTATTTGCTTTTCTCCTTAAATTGGGATTTTTCAAGGTAACTAACGAACTTGCATCTTTCTGATTTTTCAGCCATCATATGGATTTGTTCAATACTTTGACCGAAGATCCGCTGGTTTGGCTGTATTGTCTCTGAATGGAAGGCACCTGGAAGAAACCATTTTCATAATTCTGTACCTCTGTTTATTCTTAAAAACCTTTTCTATTTGGTTATATACTTCTAATTCACAGGTTTGGACAGCCTATTAAAAGTCAATTGGGCTTATGCCACTGGTCAGAGGGAATATACATCAAGTATGTTTTGATTTATGCATTTTGTATGCTTTTTTAAAAAAATAGCTTGGCTGTTCAATGCTTTTGTTTCCCATTGAGATGCAGGTCATTTCAACATATTTGTTGGAAATCTCAGTCCAGAGGTTACTGATGCAGCATTGTATCTAAGCTTTTCTGTTTTTTCCACTTGTTCGTAAGTTCTCATTCTTGATCGTACCCTTTTTTAGCGAATTCTTGTAAAAAAGATGTTTTCTCTTAATGATTCTCGGGATTACTAGATTTCCCTATTGATATAAGCTTATTTGTTGAAACATTTTATTCACCTCATAATCGTTAGCTGAGTCAATGTTACGGTTAGGAGTTACGATCAGGAGCGACCTCCCTTGTTGTTCAAGTATCACAGGAACCCTAGGAGTAAGGAAGTAAGGGAGGGAAGGAAGAGTAAGGTGCAAGAAGAATAACGGCTAGTATGATATGATACTGGACAAATCATGGAGCTTGGAGCATGGAAAGGAACCTGAGGAGCAGCTAGGACCTGAGCTTGAACCTGAGGAGCAGCTAGGACCTGAGCTTGAACCTGAGGAGCAGCTAGAACCTGAGCTAGGAGGAGAAGAAGCTTTGATCGTGCCTACTGGTCCAATGACTAGATCAAAGACTAAGCTATTCAATCAAGCTATTGGAGGACTTCTCAATCAGACCTTGAAGCCAACCAATCAAGACATCAAACCAGAAGGTATAACTTGTCAAAACACTTTGGTTTTGATTCAAGTTATATAGTTTTAACGTTTGGGAAAAGTGTTGGGTTTATACTCTTTTTCCCTTGTCAAGTTTTGTCCCAATGAGTTTTCTTGACAAGGTTTTTAATGAGGTATTCCCAGCACTTCACAATTGCCCAAGTGTTAAAATTGAAGCCCATCCCAAGTCCAACATGAGATTTTCGTTTTTAGTCCAAAGGAGGAACATAAGTTGGCTCTCCAACTGTTTTATTTAATGTTTCTGTGTTTTTCTAGGCTCTGCATGTTTGAGCTTTTGTTTCTCTCTTTTTTTGGCTCTTTATATTTCCCTTTGAATCAGATTGTAAGAACCATCTATCTTTTTATCAAAAAACCTCATTTTAAGTTAGATCATCTTGTTGGTGTGTAATATCCAGCAAAACCCTTAAGTTCTTTGGTGTGTAATATCCAGAGAATTTGAGTCGATATCTGGAAGCTCTTCCGCAAGCTTCTGGGCTATCATTCAACCATTCAACTCCTATCCATCACCACTGTTCTAAACATCACAAATCAGTCCATTTCTCAACTTAAGAGTGCCGGTCTAGGGAAGATCTTATTAAGTGGTATCAGAGCACACTCTGAAAGTTGAGTTTTCTATCTCTATTAAATCTGTCTGTTCATCTTCAATTTCGTTTTGTCCTTATTAGTTTGAGACTTGTGGTTGAAGATTTGATATATGATAGATCTATTGATAACTAGACTCTTTGTGTTCTGATTGAAAACCAATCTGAAATCTGGTTGATCTAAGTTTCATAAATCTGACTCTTCAAATCCTGTTTTAGAACATATTACTGGTGATTTCGTTTTTGTGGTTGCAGGATGGTGTCAGAGAGTGATCACGAAGAAGAAGCAAGTAACGCTGGTCCTAATAAACTTTTGATCGAAGCTATTACTGCAAAGATGGAGAAAATGATGAACACCAAACTGGATGCTATACGTGATGAGTTTCAAAATCAGAACCCGAACCAAACCAACCAACAAGCTAATTCATTAGAAAGAGATCGACCAAATAGGATCAGAGAGCGAAGGAGAGCAACTGGTGATGACGCGACAGATGATTACTATAGCAATAACAGTGGTTCTTCTCACGGACGTCAAAGGCGACCTAGACGTGCAGGAGAAGGCAGGGACCTTTTACAAGAAAACCTCGGAGGTCTTAAGATCAAAATTCCACCATTCCATGGAAAGAATGATCCTGATGCATACTTGGATTGGGAAAAGAAGATTGAACTGGTCTTTAACTGTCAACATTACACTGAAGTCAATAGAGTTAGAGTGGCGGCTACTGAATTCTACAACTATGCCCTTAGTTGGTGGGACCAAATTGTCACCTCTAGAAGACGCTATAAAGATTTCCCGGTGGAGAGTTGGTCAGAAATGAAGGTCCTCATGAGAAAACGTTTTGTTCCAAGTCATTATCATCGAGAGCTCCATTCAAAGCTTAGAAGACTCACGCAAGGAAACCGACCAGTGGAAGATTATTATCAAGAGCTAGAGACTTTAATGTTGAGGGCTAACATTTCTGAAGATTCAGAAGCAACCATGTCACGGTTCCTTGGAGGATTGAATAGAGAAATACAAGATCGTGTGGAGATGCAACATTATGATGATCTTGAAGAAATGCTACATAAAGCCATTCTGGTCGAACAACAAGTAAAGAGGAAAGGTTTCTCGAGATCTAGTTACAATCCAGGAGCAAATGCTAGCAAGTCTAGTTTTCATAGAGAAGAAAAGACAAGTTATTCAAGAGAAATCAAGCAGCCTACGAATTCCAGAGAAGAGAACAAGCCATATACTGCAGTTCAAGATTTCAAAGGCAAAGCTGTTGTTGATGCATCGAGAACTCGTGATGTAAAGTGTTTCAAGTGTCAAGGCAGAGGGCATTATGACAATGAATGCATTAACAAGAAGGTTATGATTCTGCTTGATAATGGAGAATATGAATCCGAAGAAGAAAAACCAGAAGTGATCTCATCCCCTGATGAGTATGAAGAAAGACCAGCTAAAGGAGAACTCTTGGTAACTAGAAGATCTTTAAGCATTCAAATTCAGAAAGAAGAACAAGAACAGAGAGAGAACTTGTTCCATACAAGATGTCACGTTCAAGGCAGAGTATGCAGTCTTATCATAGATGGAGGAAGCTGCACTAATGTGGCAAGTGAATCAATGGTCAAAAAGCTTGGTTTAAAGGAACAAAAGCATCCTAAACCGTATAAACTTCAGTGGCTCAACAACGACGGAGAAATGAAGGTCAAGAGCCAGGTAGTGGTGCCTTTAGCAATTGGGAAATATGAGGATGAGGTCTTGTGTGATGTGTTACCAATGGAAGCTGGACACATTCTTCTTGGGAGACCATGGCAATCAGATAGGAGAGTAATCCATGACGGATTCACGAATCGCCATTCTTTTGAGTTCAAAGGCAGAAAGACAATTCTAATCCCAATGACACCCCAAGAAGTTTATGAAGATCAAATCCATCTGAACCGCAAGGAATCCAGGTTAATCAAACAACCCAATTTCTTTATGAAAGCTAATGAAGTTAAGAAAGCATTGTTTTCTAAACAACCTATGCTGTTGTTTGTGTATAAGGAAGCTCTTATGAGCTTAACTGACCTTGCACCGGAGCTGCCGAGTGAGATGATCTCTCTTTTGCAGAACTATAAGGACGTGTTCCCTGAAGATAATCCAGTGGGATTGCCACCAATAAGAGGCATTGAACATCAAATTGATTTTGTCCCTGGAGCTTCTCTTCCAAACCGTCCAGCATATAGAACTAATCCTGTGGAAACAAAAGAGCTGCAGAAACAAGTAGAAGAACTAATGGAGAAGGGACATATCAGAGAAAGCATGAGTCCTTGCGTTGTACCTGTTCTGCTTGTGCCTAAGAAGGATGGTAGCTGGCGCATGTGTGTGGATTGCAGAGCCATCAATAATATCACGGTGAAGTATCGACATCCTATACCTAGATTAGATGACATGCTTGATGAATTACATGGTTCCTGCATCTTTTCTAAGATTGATTTAAAAAGTGGATACCACCAGATTAGAATGAAAGAAGGTGATGAGTGGAAGACAGCCTTTAAAACTAAGCATGGGCTGTATGAATGGTTAGTTATGCCATTTGGGCTAACAAATGCACCTAGTACTTTCATGAGACTAATGAATCATGTTCTTAGAGCATTCATAGGCGTGTTTGTTGTTGTTTACTTTGATGACATCCTAGTTTACAGTAAAAGCCTAAATGAGCATCTTGAGCATTTGCATTCTGTTTTAACTGTTCTTAGAGAGGCAAAGCTTTATGCTAATCTTAAGAAATGCACATTCTGCACAGATAACCTTGTGTTTCTAGGCTTTGTTGTAAGTGCAGATGGAGTTAAAGTGGATGAAGAAAAAGTTAAAGCAATCAGCGAATGGCCAAGTCCAAAGACAGTAGGCGAGGTGAGAAGTTTCCATGGCCTTGCTGGGTTTTACAGGAGGTTTGTGAAAGACTTTAGCACGCTAGCAGCTCCCCTCACTGAGGTTATAAAGAAGGACGTGGGTTTTAAGTGGGAACAAGCACAGGAAGATGCATTCCAATCCCTTAAAGAGAAGCTTACTCATGCCCCTGTTCTTACTTTACCAGATTTTCTTAAAACTTTTGAGATAGAATGTGATGCCTCTGGTATAGGCATTGGAGCTGTTTTGATGCAGGATAAGAAGCCCATAGCATTTTTCAGTGAAAAGCTTGGAGGAGCAATGCTAAACTACCCCACTTATGACAAGGAGCTATATGCTTTGGTGAGAGCATTACAAACGTGGCAACACTATCTCTGGCCTAAGGAGTTTGTTATACACACTGATCATGAATCCCTTAAGCATCTCAAAGGTCAGCAAAAACTCAACAAGAGACATGCCAGGTGGGTTGAATTCATAGAAACATTTCCCTATGTCATCAAGTACAAACAAGGTAAGGACAATGTAGTTGCCGATGCATTGTCTCGCAGGTATGCTTTAATCTCTACTCTTGATGCCAAACTATTAGGTTTTGAACAACTTAAGCATTTATATGAGACTGATTCTGATTTTAAAGAAGTTTATAAGTCTTGTGAAAAGTTTGCTTCAGGACATTACTTTAGGCAAGATGGTTTTCTTTTCTTTGATAATCGCTTGTGTGTGCCTAACTGTTCTGTTAGAGACTTGTTCATCAGGGAAGCTCACGGTGGAGGCTTGATGGGGCACTTTGGTATTGCTAAAACACTTAAAGTGATGCAGGATCACTTCCATTGGCCTCGCATGAAAAGAGATGTGGAGAGAATCTGTGGCAGGTGCGCAACATGTAAGCAAGCTAAGTCTAAGGTTCAGCCTCACGGTTTGTACACTCCTCTTCCTATTCCTTCTCATCCCTGGACTGATATATCTATGGACTTTGTGCTTGGATTGCCTAGAACTAGAACTGGAAAAGACTCTATTTTCGTGGTAGTTGATAGGTTCTCTAAGATGGCACATTTCATTGCTTGTCATAAAACAGATAATGCATCTCATGTAGCAGACTTGTTCTTTAAAGAAATCATTCGTTTATATGGCATGCCTAGAACCATTGTTTCTGATAGAGATACCAAGTTCCTTAGCTATTTCTGGAAAACATTGTGGTCTAAGCTAGGAACTAAGCTGTTATTTTCCACCACTTGTCATCCCCAAACTGATGGACAAACAGAAGTTGTTAATAGAACATTGGGAACTCTATTGCGTGCTTTAATTAAAAAGAACCTGAAAACTTGGGAAGATTGCTTGCCTCATATAGAATTTGCATATAATCATGCTATGCATTCTGCTTCTAAGTTTTCTCCATTTCAGATTGTTTATGGCTTTAACCCATTATCACCTTTGGATCTAATGCCTTTACCTTTGAGTGAAAGAGCTAGCATAGATGGGAAAAAGAAAGCTGACTTGGTAAAACAGATTCATGAGAAAGCCAAGAAGAACATAGAAGAGAAGACAAAGCAGTATGTCAAACAAGCAAACAAAGGCAGGCGTGGCATGATCTTTGAAGTTGGTGACCAAGTGTGGGTTCATTTGAGGAAGGAACGATTTCCAGCTGAGAGGAAGTCTAAGCTAATGCCAAGGATCGATGGTCCTTTCACAGTCACAAGGAGAATAAGCGACAATGCTTATCAGCTAGATCTCCAAGGTAAGTATAATGTAAGCTCTAGTTTCAATGTTTCTGACTTGGTACCGTTTATTGCAGATGAAACGGATTTGAGGTCAAATCCTTTTCAAGTGGGAGAGGATGATATGATACTGGACAAATCATGGAGCTTGGAGCATGGAAAGGAGTCTATGGAGCAGCTTGAAGCAGAGCTAGAACCTGAGGAGCAGCTAGGACCTGAGCTTGAACCTGAGGAGCAGCTAGAACCTGAGCTAGGAGGAGAAGAAGCTTTGATCGTGCCTACTGGTCCAATGACTAGATCAAAGACTAAGCTATTCAATCAAGCTATTGGAGGACTTCTCAATCAGACCTTGAAGCCAACCAATCAAGACATCAAACCAGAAGGTATAACTTGTCAAAACACTTTGGTTTTGATTCAAGTTATATAGTTTTAACGTTTGGGAAAAGTGTTGGGTTTATACTCTTTTTCCCTTGTCAAGTTTTGTCCCAATGGGTTTTCTTGACAAGGTTTTTAATGAGGTATTCCCAGCACTTCACAATTGCCCAAGTGTTAAAATTGAAGCCCATCCCAAGTCCAACATGAGATTTTCGTTTTTAGTCCAAAGGAGGAACATAAGTTGGCTCTCCAACTGTTTTATTTAATGTTTGTGTGTTTTTCTAGGCTCTGCATGTTTGAGCTTTTGTTTCTCTCTTTTTTGGCTCTTTATATTTCCCTTTGAATCAGATTGTAAGAACCATCTATCTTTTTATCAAAAAACCTCATTTTAAGTTAGATCATCTTGTTGGTGTGTAATATCCAGCAAAACCCTTAAGTTCTTTGGTGTGTAATATCCAGAGAATTTGAGTCGATATCTAGAAGCTCTTCCGCAAGCTTCTGGGCTATCATTCAACCATTCAACTCCTATCCATCACCACTGTTCTAAACATCACAAATCAGTCCATTTCTCAACTTAAGAGTGCCGGTCTAGGGAAGATCTTATTATAGTAGTCAGAGACGCAGCTGTCATGATAAGGATAAGGTCATGAGTCATCAAAGGACAGTCAGAGTCTATAAATACTTGGTTACTAAAGTTGTTAGAGGCATCTTTTGTGTGAGATCATTGTGGTGGGTATAGGTGCATGAGAGAGTACTCTGCCCTATTTGTTTTATCTTTCTTTTGTCCTTTTGTTTCATTGTAACGGATCTTTCACATTTTGGAGCTATCTAAAAGAGTCTCTTTTATTCATTTCATCAAAGTTACAATCTTTCGAAATCCAAACCGTATCAACTTGGTATCAGAGCTCGTTTGATCCAAGGGAAACCAGGCGAAGATGAATCCAGATAATCAACTTTCACCAGTGATAGAAGGAACAGAGTCGTCAGCGGCAATGGAAGGTTCTCAGACTCCGATGCCGGTCGAAGCAGAGGTGAGTCTACAAGATCCTTTGTTTGCGGCACAGATGTTCAAAATGATGCAGAACATCAGCCAAGGAATGCAGAGCATGACCAAAAGGCTAGACGACGACGCGGCCGAGAAGAAGAGGCTTGCTCTGGAAAGGGAGTCGCCGGCGACGACAGGTCACATCGGTTCCTCCAGAGTCGAGTCCCAGATAGAGAGAAACAACAGGAAGGTTCCAATGTACCAACCGATGGAACCGACGTCGTTTCCCCAGAGACTATATCCACCGGGAAGGCCGTACACACAGTTGTTTCCGGAGGTCACGACTTACACGGAGACTAACCCTAATCCAGTACCAGCGATGAAGGAGACTGACGCGCACAACCAAAATCCCCGCCGATTGGAACTTCCGGTCTTTGACGGAAAAGAGGTTGAAGACTGGTTGTCCCGAATCAAGCAATTCTTTCAGGTGGGACGCTACACCGAATCGCAGAAGATGGAAGAGGTGAGGTGTTGTTTTTCCGGGAAAGCCCTCAAATGGTATCTGTGGCAACTGGAAAAAGACCCCTTTGATAGTTGGGGTCACATGAGACAGAGGATAGCCACACAATTCCGATGTGACGAGAAAGGGCACTCGAGTGCAAACTGTCCTCAGAAGGAATTGCGGCTGATGGTGGTGGAGGATGACGGAACTGAACAAGAGTGGGACGGTGAGGCAGAGATGGGGCATTACAAGTGAAGGAGGCATGGGCATGTATGTCGGTCTACCCGAACAAATATGTGGCTCTAAGATAAAAGTATTTGCATATGTCCAAGACCGCCTTAACAACCGCATTAACACTTGGTCTGCTAAGTTCCTTTCCAAAGGAGGGAAAGAGGTTTTAGTAAAATCAGTGGCACAAGCCCTTCCGACATATGTTATATCGTGCTTTCTACTCCCTCAGGATATCACAGATAAACTCAGGAGCGCTATATCTAATTTTTGGTGGAGTTCCCAGCAAAATAGTAGAGGTTACATTGGATTGCTTGGGATAAGATATGCACCTCTCGAGATTCAGGCGGTCTAGGTTTCAAAGATCTACGCGAGTTTAATCTTGCCCTCCTTGCAAAACAATTGTGGAGGTTAATCCACTTTCCAACATCTCTCATTGCCAGAGTATTACGCGGACGATATTATCATCAATCATCCCCGATGGTAGATCGTAAGGCCAAATCTCCTTCGTATGGTTGGACTAGCATTATGAAGGCAAAACCCCTGCTCGAACTAGGTCTCCATAAGACTATTCGCTCTGGTTATAATACCAAGACTTGGAGTGAATCATGGATTCCAGACACACCGGCTCGGTTACCAAGACGCCTTGATAGACACATATGGCGAGACCCTCATCTACTCGTTAAAGATCTTATGCTACATAGCTCACCCGGATGGAATCAAACAAGAATCCGAGAATTATTCCATCCCGAGGATGTCGCTCTAATTCTAGGGTTGAAACCTAATAGAACCTTTAGACTAGACGGCTATGCATGGAGCTATACAAAATCAGGAATGTATACGGTCAAATCGGGATACGAGATACTACACAACATAAACCAAGGAAGACTACATCCCCAACAGATATCTGAGCCGAGCATCACAGGTCTACTTAGCCAAGTATGGAAAATCAAGACCCCCGGGAAGCTTCGTCACTTTATGTGGCAAGCTTTAACGGGGTGTATAGCCACTTGTCAACGACTTACTTACCGGCACCTTGGTAACGATAAGAGTTTTCCTAGATGCGGTGCATCAGAGGAAACAATTAATCATATGATTTTTGAGTGTCCCCTGGCCTTGCAGGTGTGGGCCCTATCGGACTATCTGTCCTTTCCGGGTTATTTCCCGAGCACATCCCTATACCAAAATAAGGATTTCCTATTTTGGAGGGCAAAAGAAAGGGGTCTCCCCAAACCACAAAGGGATATATACCCGTGGATCATTTGGTTCATTTGGAAGGCTAGAAACGACAAGCTCTTCAATGGGAAGAATGTATCATCCGCGATGATGCTCCAAGTAGCCCAGCTAGAGGAGGAAAGCTGGCGATGCGCGAATTTGACTAGAGAAAAAGACGAAGAGGAAGAAGGTAATACTACCGAAACTGAAGATATCACCCAATCCGAGCATCCACACATCCCGATTTGCCAGGTGGACGCGTCTTGGGCTAAGCAAGGGCCCACTAGTGGTCTCGGATGGTGCCTCACTGATACATCAGGCCAAACACACACCGGCGAGCAAGGATGTCGAAGAAGTCTCTCACCTCTTCATGCAGAATTTGAAGGACCTTTTTGGGCGATGGATTGTCTTATTCAGAAACGGGTCCTTACAACTCGTTTTGAGACGGATTGCTCGAATTTATTGACGATGACCGATGATCCGATAGATTGGCCTGCTTTCCAGTCTGAGCTTGATCACTTCGTAGAACTTAAGAGTTTGTTTATCTCCTTTCAGTTAGTTTATATTCCTCGCTCTTGTAATGTTCGGGCCGATATCCTTGCTAAAGCGGCACGAGCACGTAACCATATCTTTTCCCATGTAGATTTCGATGAGTTGGTAGATAATACCCGATTTCGGGATATTTCTACCGACCAAATGTGATCTAATATATGGAGATTGTTGCAAAAAAAAAAAACACTCTATTTGATCTCAACATAAGAATTTTTTTTTTTTTTTTGTTCTTGACTCAAGTCACTTATATTTTGTCTTTCCCCTTTCTGTTAACAGGAGCAATATCGCGATTTGATCAAGCTAGGTAAAGTTGTTTCCAGATACAAAACATATATAGAGATTTCTTTTTGTCTGAATAAATTTTACCTTCATTTAAAAAAAAAAAAAACTTATGATTTCTAGAGACTCAAATGTTTTTGTAAACTAAATTAAATTTCGAGTTTATTAGAGCATGTAAATTGGAGACAATGTGAGTGTGTCTCATAATATAAAATTATTAAAATTTGAGTAAAAGGAAGAAAGAGAGTGTTTTTTGTTGAAATAGTGTGGTGTATTGAAATATAAAATTAATAAAAGTTGAGTAAAGAGAGGAGATAGTGGGTTTAGTTGGAGAGATTGTGTCTTGGGGAAGACATAAGAGAGAAATAATTGGGGTGTGTTTAAATATAAAATTAATAAAAGTTGAGTAAAATGATGAAAGAGAAGGTATAAAGTTGAGTAAAAAAATGAAAAAGAAGGTATAAAATTGAGTAAAAAGAAGAGATAATGTATTTTTAATATTTTTATATCGTGAAACATTGGTAACATTTGGAAGATATTTTTTTCCATTTAGGCCGATTATGGGCTTTTAACCAAAACGGCGTCGTAATATGAAAAGATTAAATCATCGGATAGACCTTCAGAAGAAGTGCATTGGTTAGAGAAAGAACGCAAAACTTCTGTCGGATCTGGAAGCTCTTCTCTTCTCTCTCCCTCCCTCTTATTTCTTCTTCTTCTTCCTCTCGTTTCTTTTTGAAACGTCTCTTGTTTTTGGTTGATCACGAAACGCTTCTCTTTGGTACGGTCTCTGATTCTATTCACACAGACAAATACTTGTGTTATTGTTAATCTGATTTTGATTTGTGGCTTTTGTTTCTTTGTGTCTCTGTGTATATGACTAACTAGCTTGATTTTTATTTTATTTCTGGGGATTGTGTTTTCAAGTTTAGGGTTTGTTGTGTTGTTTATATTCCCAGATTGAAAGTTTGTGTTTTTTTTTTTTTTTGTTCCTGGACGGTTTAGCTAGTCATAATTCGAGATTTCTGATTTTTTGTTTGTTTCGTAAGTCGATAAGATTTTGGTAATGAATTAGTTATCTTAAGATTTCTGATGTTATTGACTGATGAGATATAACTTGAGGAAGAAGATGACGTGGCCATCTCCACAAACCAAATAAGTTGTTTTAATTAATTGTGTCGGTAATGGTTGATTAAGTAATGGGAATGTGTCTCCTTAACTTAAGGAATGTGTTTCCCACGTTTTAAGTAGGAGTTAGTAAAGTCTATTTTAGTTTGTGCATTTAAAGACCATGATCGGTTGATGAAATAGAGGAAGAGAAAATTGTTGAAACTTGTTCATGTTTTAGTGTGTTTACTCACACTCTCTTAGCTTTGAGGAGGGACCGTATCATTGACGTTTTTGACCAGTTTTGGAGGATTATTGTTAAATCTTGAGGATTATTTGTTAGCTAGTGAAATTGTTGAAACTATTAGTTATCTTAGTAGATGATTTCTTTTAAGAGGCTCTCTTGTATGAGTATACTTACAAACTTTTGTATTTGAAGGACCAAAAATGAAGCATATAGTAAAGATCTTGAGCCTGTTGGTGGCAATCTCTGCCTTTTGGATTGGTCTTTTGCAAGCTGCAATAGTTCCCCGAAGCCATACATGGTTGGTTAGTAACAAACACTTGTTTTGGTGTTTTCAAAATTAGGATTGTGTTCTGATTTGGTTATGGTACCGGTTTTTAGCTACCCATCTACTTTGTAGTATCCCTTGGATGCTATGGTCTTTTAATGGTTGGAATTGGGCTAATGCAATTCCCTACTTGTCCTCAAGAAGCTCTTCTCTTGCACAGGGTATAAGCTCGTATTTTTCTTTTTGCTCAATTCGGAATTTAGAATCACAGAGACATTCAATGTTTGTCTATTGCGCTTGGATGCAGGATATTGCAGAGGCTAAGGACTTCTTCAAGCTTAAAGGGGTCGATGTTGGATCGAACTGATACAATCAACCAACCGTTAGGAATAGTTTTTTTCGTTATGGCCAGAGATTTTGAAATGTACCATTTGGATATTCAAATTAAATTGTGTTTCTGATCACCAACACCCATAACACAAAAGCAACAACTAATATCTTTTCTGATTTTTTTTGTTTAATTAGACGTTCTTGTCTACTGATGATGCAAAAAAGCAAAGCAAATTGATGATGAAACCAACAAAATCTTATTGTTAAAGTTGCAATCAAGACGATTACCATACATATTTTACTCTTAAATGGGTACAAGGATAATGTCAAAGCAAACACAAAGGACCAACAGTATGCTCATCTGTGAGTGTTAAGGTCTTCTAGCTAGCTATACAGATGGAAACAATATCAATGCAAACACAAACACATCTCAAATCTTGCAATTTGCCAGAAAGTAGATGAATTAAACAAGTTCTATATATGCTGCATCTGACTGTACTAGAAGAATATGCAACAATATTAAGGAAAACACAAGTGTAAACATACCTCAACAAATATAAACGTCTAAGAAACCAGAGATAAGAGCTACAAGTCGCTCAATAGCCTTAAGTTCAATTCACATTCAAACTTGAGTCTCACAAGGAGAGGTATTAACAACACAAAAAGAGTTACTAAAGCTAAGAGAAAGCAGTTTTGATGTTAGTCTTCTCTAGGTTATTGAAGACTGGCTTCTGGTTACTAGTCAGGTATACATACAGATGATACGTTTAACTTGTAAACTCACGAATCAATAAAAAACTCTCCTTTGATTTCCTTAATCAAAGATCCCAAATACAAATGAAAATGCAAAACACCAAAGATAAACCTATACTAAAGAGATGTTCTAAGGAGTCTCTTCTCTCCTTTCCCTCACTCACCAAAATGATCAAAACAATTGATACCTCCTTCCTCACAGACTCCGATCCTCTATATAGACGAAACCTTTCCGTGATGTGTAAAGAAGTGGGCCATTACTCTTATTGGGCCGATACTTATCCTCATTACCAAGTTTGGATCAAGCCCACACGTATCAACAGAACTTCAAGCTCAATTCAACCGATCACTACGATAACATTATACACAAAAGACAAATGTACTTATATGCCAAGCATTCAGATGTGAGTTCTCTTACTTGGAGTAATAGCTGGTCGCTATTCAAGAGATCTTCTCCAAGAGGTTTCAAATACAAAGGAACATTAATTGCAGTTTTAAGATATAATAATGTTATTTGTTTTTCATGCCGTAGCAGTTTTAAATATTCTTCTAGGCTCTTTTAACATAATAATTTTGGAGTTTAAGGGGTTGTTCCTTTATCAATTGAAATGAATCATTTTAATGGTAATAGAAATTGATGTTCGTTTAACGTTAAAATCGACCTCTATTCAAATGATCCATTTCAATGAGTCTTTTAAAATCAGGCAAATTTTTTAAATCCAGCCAAATGGACCAGATTGGACCAGTTGAATGGATCTGGTTCAGGTGAAAATGACAAATGATAAATATACCCTAAACAAAACCCAAAAATTACAAAAATACCTAGATCATTTGTTCTTCTCTCTCGACGAAGAAAAAAAATCTCACCGTGTCTTTTCTTCTCCGGCGTCGGTTTTTCCCATCTCTCCGACGAGTCTCGCTGATTCTCTCTCTCCGACGAGTCTCGTTGCCGCCCTCTCTCTGGCGAGTCTCCCTGCTACTTCTCTCTACGGCGAATACACACGTGAGCTTCTCCTCTCTAGTTTTCTTATCTTAGCTTTTTGTTTGTAGTCATGAAATTGTGGAGGATTAGAGGCTATATTCTGTGATTTGTTATGGGTTTGCTTTTCAGAGGCTTGTGATTGATTTGAAAGCTTAAGGATTTAGGGAGTTTTGATTAAGGGGTTTGATCTGAAAGCTTAAAGATTTTGATTATGGCTTGGAATCTTTGTCTTCTTCGACCTGATAGGGTTAAAGCTTTGGTTAACATAAGTGATGATTATTGCATCTTCATATTAAGGGTTTTGATTAAGGGTTTGTTTGATCCTTGGAATCTTAAGAGGAAACCCATCTCGACTTATAGATCCTTTTATGGTGATGATTACTGCATCTGCAAATTTCAGGTTTATGTAGAATAACACAGTAGTTGCTTCTGGCTTGTTGATAGAGTAATGATATGTGAGTAGTGCTAGTTCTGGAACGTTAACTCATTAAAAAGAGACCAATTATGTTGAAAGTGATGGCTTAAAAAGGATAGTAGCTTGTCACTGAATTGTTTGTCCTATAAATGTTTGAGTTTTGATTAAGGGTTTGATCTGAAAGCTTATAGCTTAAGGGTTTAGGGAGTTTTGAATAATTCTTAATCTTTTTCGACCTGATAGGCTTAAAGATTTTGTTAACATAAGTGTGGTGTTTGATCCTTGGAATCCTAAGAGGAAACCCATGATTATCTTCTTCCTCCAATAATCCTAAGAAGAAAAGGTTTTAGATTTTGAGCATGTTAAGCAGTAAGAGAGTTATGATCTGATTTCGGCTTATGTTCATTGCTTACTTTTTCTTGATAGTATCTTCACCTCTAGATTCAGGTTTAAATATTTGTACTCCTGCTTGGTGTTTTGATTGCATTTCTTTATTCAAAAGTATTTGTAGCTTCACTGATAGTTCATGAGTTCATGCTTATCTTATCATGTTTTGAATTGGTTTTGTTTTGCAGGAAACAACATTTGGTCATTTGGTCTTGCATTCTTGAGTAGTAGAAGAAGAGAGTGAAGAAGAAATCGTGAAGAAGACATTACAAGCACATTTTCATTATATTATGTATGTGTTTGGATCAATAGACAGTGAACATACAAATTGATTCTCATACACAAAGTACATCGTGTGTTTCATTTTGTATTTTATAAATTGGTTTTGTTATATATCATGATTACATAAATTTATAGATGCCAATTATAATAATATGAATGATTTGGACACTATATATATTAAATTAAAAGTTTTAATTAATATAGTTAAGAATAAAGTTAAAAATGTGATCATTCAAATGGAGAAGTTGAATGGACCATTTGGATGGACCATTGAAATGATCAAACAAACAGCCCCTAAATAGCTCTTTTAATTTTTTTTCTTTCGTCTCTCTACAATTTGTAATTTTCTCTAATATGTTGTTGAGTGCTGATTATAGTTTAAGCGAATTAATAATATATATGCTGAAAAACATGGTAATGATGGCAGCGAGTGCGAAAGGAGAGTTTAGAGTTTAGAGTTTCAAGTGCAAGTGCAAGTAATCTCGATGCCACCATGGTTGATATCGGAGAGAAAAGTCGACCACCCGGGGAGCCTCCGGATGGGAAGAGATCGTGGGCGGCGAAAGTTGTGAGTAGCAACGCAGGAGGGAGACTTGTTCCGGAGGAGGTTCTAGACGATGAGTTTGTGGCTTCGAGAGTTAGTTTGGAGTTTTCCAATGGGGAAGATGGAGAACCGGTTATTACAATTGGGGAGGATGTGCTTGAGGCTATGAATGGATTATGGAAGAAGTGTATGATCATGAAGGTCTTGGGCCGTAACATCGCGATCTCGGTGGTGAGTCGTAGGTTGAGAGAGTTACGGAGACCTACATGAGCGATGTATGTGATGGATCTTCCTCGGCAATACTTTTTGGTCCATTTTGAGAAGGAGGACGAGTATATGGCGGCCCTAACAGGGGGTCCATGAAAAGCTTTTGGAAGCTACTTTATGGTACAAGCCTGGTCTCCGGAGTTTAATCCACTAAGAGATAAGATCTCTACGACACCGGTGTGGATCCGGTTCTCAAACATTCCAGTTAACTTTTACCACAAGACAATTCTAATGGGGATCACGAAGGGTTTAGGGAAGCCGGTGAAAGTGGATTTGACAACATTAAACTTTGAGAGAGCTAGGTTTGCTAGGGTATGTGTGGAAGTGAACCTTAAGCGACCTCTCAAAGGGATCGTACTGATCAATGGTGAGAGATACTCCGTTTTGTATGAGGGCTTAACGAACATTTGCTCGGTGTGTGGCATGTATGGACATTTGGTGCATACATGTCCGAAGCCACCAAGGGAGAGAGATATGAATGTGGCCCCTTCGAAGGCTGTGAGAGATGTGAATGCGTTGGGTACAAGTCAGGGAGATGATGGGTTTATCCCGGTGAAAATAATGAACGGGATATCAGAGACACGGCGGAGGAAGGATGTCAATCCGGTGGGACGTGAAGGAGGTGATATGGAAAGTGTTACGGGAATCTCAGAGAAAAATAGATTCAGAGAATATCTTGCTATCAAACAGTTTTGGTAACTTGGAAGCAGATATAGAAGCACGAGAAGTAAGGGAAGTTAGAGTTAATAAGGGGATGGATAAGAAAAACCGTGTTGCATCGAATCTCAATCAGAAGGAGATGAGTGTGGAGCAAGGAAAAGAGATTGTATTCTCTGCAACTACGGAAACAGGGGGCGGTAAGAAAGGAAATGGGAGCAAACACAAATGGGCCGAATCTGGGAAAGGACCAGTACATTTAGTGGCTCGGCCAAGCCAAACAAAAGGAGTAAGGCCTATGAGGGGGATGGTTTTTGGCCCAATAAGAGGTGAAGTAGAATTGTCTAGTAATGGGAAAAGATTGCACGTTGAAACAGAGAGTGCATGACGACAAGGAGGTTGGTTTGTTACTAATGGTGTGGTCGATCACGATAGTGAAGTGGTGATAATAACTCAACGAGATGACACGGATTTAGCTCAAGAGAGTTCAAGAGAGAACCATAGTGGTACAAAGCTGGTTATGTATGCAGGCTTGGCGGAGCTTGTGTCCGAGACTACGCCAGAGAAGTTTAGTGCATAACGTGTTGCCCCGGCTGTTCTTATTGTTAAGTATAATTTAATGATAAATTGCCTCTTGTGGAATTGTCGGGGGGCAAATAAACCCAATTTTCGACGTATGATCCGTTATCTTCTTAAGAAATATAATTCGAATGTGGTGGATATATTTGAGACACATGCGGGAGGAGAGAAAGCTGAGAGGATTTGTCGCGGGCTGGGATTTGAGAATGTATTTCGGGTTGACCCGGCGGAGCGGAGGTTTGTGGTTATTATGGAGAACCAGACTTGGTGTGGTTGATGTGGTTGAGTCGTTAGACCAATTTATATATGCAAAGATGCGGATTAGAATAGAGATTCTGAACCTAATAGTGGTATATGCTGCTCCATCAATAAGCCGGCGTAGTGGCTTATGGAATCGGTTGGGAGACTTAATCAGAGTAATCAATGGACCAGTTATCGTTGGTTGAGACTTTAACACTATTATTCGCCTTGATGATAGAATATGTGGGAATAACCATCTCTCTCCGGATTCTCTAGCATTCGGCGATTGGATAAATAAAATGTCGCTGGTAGATATGGGGTTTCAAGGTAACAACTTTACATGAAAACGTGGACGTATGGAAACAACATTTGTTGCAAAGAGACTAGACAAGATTTTGTGTTGTGCCCATACTCGATTAAAATTGCAGGAGGCCAGAGTAATGCATCTCCCGTTCTTAGCATCCGACCATGCACCTTTATACTTGCAACTCTCTCTAGTCGTAAGTATGAATGCTCGTCGGCGTCCATTTCGGTTCGAAACAGCCTGGTTAAAACATCCGGGTTTTAAAGAGTTGCTTTCAACATCGTGGAACAGGGATATTGACACTCGTGATGCATCGAAAAGACTACAAATAACTCTACGAAAATGGAATAATGAGGTATTCGGTGAGGTCCAGGTTCAGAAAAAGAAGTTAGAAAGGGAATTGAAAGAAGTTCAGAGATTGATTGAGGAGAATCAAACGGACGAGTTGTTAACTAAGGAGGAAATGTTGACACGGGAGTTTGATGTGGTTATGGAGCAAGAGGAGTTGATTTGGTTCTAAAAGGCGCGCGAGAAATGGGTTATTAATGGTGATCGTAACACAAAGTTCTTTCACACAACTACAATTATTAAGAGAAGAAGTAACCAGATTGAAATGCTCAAAGATGACGACGGTAGATGAATATTAGAGCCTCTGAAACTTGAGAAATTGGCAGTGGACTATTTTCAACGTCTTTACTCGTTAGATGATGTAAAACGAGTCGTTATGACGCTGCTATGGGAAGGGTTTTCGCAATTATCACCGGAGGAAATGAATGATCTTAACAAACCTTTCTTGGCGGTTGAAGTAGAGAGGGAAATAAAGAGTATGGGGAGCTTTAAAGCTCCAGGACCTCACGGCTATCAACTAGTGTTCTATCAAAAGTGCTGGGAGGATGCAGGAGAATATGTGGTCCGTTTCGTTTTGGAATTTTTTGATTCGGGGCTGCTACCACAGAACACAAATGACGCTTTTGTGGTGTTCATCGCTTGTGTAACGTCTTGTTCCAGATAATAACTAAAGACTATGGTCGGCCGGTTAAAAGGGGTCATGAATACTGTAATTGGGCCGACACATCCCAGTTTTATACCGGGACGGTTAAGCACGGATAATATTATCGTCGTTCAGAAGGCGGTTCATTATATGCATCGAAAGAAAGGGAAGAGGGGATGGATGCTCCTGAGACTAAACTTGGAGAAGGCGTATGATCGGATGCGATGGGATTTTCTTGAATAGACTCTTCACGCGGCTAGTTTATGGGGTACTTAGGTTTGTTGGATAATGCAAGGTATGACGGGACCATCGATGAGTGTATTGTGGAATGGAGAGAAAACGAATTTATTTAAACCGCTTCGAGGGCTACGACAAGCTAATCCACTGTCACCATACTTATTTGTTCTATGTATGGAGAGACTATGTCACTTGATTGAGGAAGATATTGAAGGGAAAAGATGGAAGCCGATTAGCCTTTCTAGAGGTGGTCCGAAACTTTTTCACGACTGTTTTGTGGACGACTTAATCCTCTTCGCTGAAGCCTCTGTTTCACAAATTCAGTTTATTGAAAATGTTTTCGAGAGGTTTTGTTCGACATCAGGCCAAAAAGTGAGTTTAAAAAAATATAAGATCTTCTTTTCGGATAATGTACTCGTGAATTGGGAAAACTAATTAGTGATGAGAGTGGTATCACGGTTACATGGGACTTGGGAAAGTATCTAGGAATGCCGATACTACAAAGAATAATTAAAAAGGAGATGTTTGGTGCAGTAGTGGAACGAGTATCCTCTCGGCTAGCAGGATGTATTGGCCGTATGTTGAGTTTTGCGGGTCGGATTACTCTTACTAGAGCTGTAGTATCTTCGATACCGGTTCACTCCATGAGTACCATTAAGCTGCCGACCTTCACTTTAAATAAATTGGATAGTTTGGCAAGGGGATTTGTATGGGGCGACAACATTGAGAAGAAGAAAGAACATCTCATTTCTTGGGATAGAGTGTGTCTCCCAAGGAAACAAAGAGGTTTGTGAATACGAAAGGCTTGTGAGATGAACAAAGCTCGAATTTCAAAAGTGGGATGGCGGGTTTTACATGATCACATTAACTTGTGGGCTAAAGTAATCCGTAGTAAGTATAAGATTGGAGATTGATGCAGCAACATCATGAAAGAAGCATGAAGACATTATTTTGCTTTTAAAGTTTGTCGATTCTGTTTTGATATTTTCTTTTAGTTTTTAAAAATATTTCCTTTTTAATCTATATTTTTCTAATCCTAATCGATTGCGATGAAGGATTGAAGTTCTATATAAACCAAGATTTTGGTTTATTGTAATCAGTTTTTGAAGAGTTATAATAAGAAAACAGAGTTTTCTAAATTCCTTGTTCTGAGATTTTATCTAATTCTCTTAACAAGAAGCGGTTCCTTCTTGTCTTCTTGTCCAAGGCACCAAGTTGAGCTGATTCTAGGTTTTAGGCTGCGCCTATCAGAGCTTTGCTACGCTCCGTCTCGATGGTTCGAACGCTTCGTCCAAGACGTAATCAACAACCAGCTTTCAACAAAGACGACGTTGCTATGCTTCGTCAAACTATCACCGACCTGCAACAACATGTCCTCACTCTCACCACTGATCTCCAGGAACTTCGTGTTATGGGTCCAGTTTTGCCTGAAGGAAACGATTCAGATGGTTCTATTAAGCAGAGGAATCCGTTTGCAAACCGTATAAAATACCCAAATCGATTAAATCGTGTGGAGAACCATGATCATAATCGGTGGGAATCCATCTTTAAATTAGAAATTTCAGAGTTTCATGGTACATCAGCTGCAGAAGAATTACTTGACTGGCTTGTAATGGTTGAAGAAATTCTCGAGTTTAAACGTGTTCCCCTTGATCGTTGTGCTGCATTGATAGCTTTGCGTTTTCGTGGAAGAGCAACAACATGGTGGAAACAGTTAAAGCGATCTCGTGCTCGTGCAGGAATGTCAAAGATCGTTGCTTGGACCAAGCTTGAAAACAAATTAAAAAATAACTTTTTGCCATCCAATTATGATCAGATCATGTTCCAAAAGCATCAAAATTTGCGTCAAGGCACACGTTCTATTGAAGAGTATGCCACTGATTTTTTTTTAATGATAAATCGTATTGACTTGCAAATTTTGAGTCACAGTTGATTGCAAGGTTCATCGGTGGGTTAAGGCAGCAAATTCATCATACATTGAATCTTTTTCATCCGCTTTCTCTCGCTGAAGCTCATCGACAAGCTCTTACAATCAAAATACAGAATAAAAGCAATTCCGTAGGGTGGAGCAGCTCTTGTTCTTCTCGACCTCCACCAGTTGTCTCGCAACGAGCAGAGAACTCGGTCCAAAATTATGACACAACAATTGTTCCGGTTGACGCAAGATGACCGACACGTCCAGCTACTCTTCGTTGTTTCTCTTGCAATGAGATTGCTCATAGGCAATCAACTTGTCCGTCGCGTAATCGTCGTGGGCTTCTTCTAGATGATTCTGGTCATGATTTAGCAATTGTTGATAGCGACGACCTCGCCATAACAGAAGAACTTGATGCTGATTCATGTCCTCTTTTGATGTTGCGCATATCATGTTTTACGCCTCGTTCGTAGACACAAACTCCTCAACGTAACAATCTCTTTCATTCGCGCTGTACGATTGGAGGTAAAGTTTGCAATCTTGTCATTGACCCTGGAAGTTGCGAGAATGTGATCGCAAAAGAAGCGGTAGAGAAGCTTGGCATTAAAGATGAGCCACATCCTCCCCCTTACAAATTAACATGGCTGCAAACTAACAATGAAGTGTGTATTTCTCGACGAGCTCTTGTCAACTTTTCAATTGGTAATTCTTATAAAGACGAGATTTATTGTGACGTGGCTCCGATGGATGCTGCCCATCTCTTGTTAGGTCGCCCTTGGGAGTTTGATCGAAAGGTTATTCATGATGGGTTTCTTAATACATATAGCTTTCACTTCAATAATCGACACTTTGTTTTGAAACCGTCTCCTTCAGAACAGAGATTGCATCGTCATCGACTTTGTTTTTGCAGCGTTCTTCTTTTGAGAAGGCCATGAAAGACGCCAGATGTGTCTTTATATTAGCTACTACATCAAACAAACCTATCTTACCTTTGGTCGTTCCTCTTGAGTTTCAAGCTTTGATTAAGGAGTTTGCTGATGTGTTTCCTGATGATCTGCCTACGGGGTTACCACCTCTTCGGGATATTTAACATCGTATTGATCTAGTTCCTGATGCAATACTCCCTAATCGACCACATTACCGTATGAGTCCGAGTTAGCATGAAGAGTTAAGACGTCAAGTTGAGGATCTTGTTGACAAAGGGTTTTTACGTGAGAGTTTAAGCCCGTGTGTTGTCCCGGCTTAGTTGATTCCAAAAAAAGATGGAACGTGGAGAATGTGTGTTGATAGAGGTGCTATCAATAAGATAATTGTTCGTTACCAATTTTCAATACCGCGTCTCGACGATTTGCTTGATCAAATAGGTTATGCGAATATTTTTTCCAAACTTGATTTGAAAAGTAGTTATCATCAGATTCGAATTCGTCCTGGAGACGAGTGGAAAACAGCATTCAAGACTCGTGAAGGTTTATATGAATGGTTAGTCATGCCTTTTGGTTTATCTAACGCGCCAAGTACATTTATGCGTGTCATGAACCAAGCCTTACGACCATTTATTGGCAAGTTTGTTGTGGTTTATTTTGATGATATTTTGGTATTTAGTACTTCCTTAACAGAACATCTCCATCGCCTACGAGAAGTTTTGAGTGTTTTGCGGCGTGATGTCTTCTTTGCCACAATAAAATAGTGTGAATTTGGTTCCTCCGAGGTCCACTTTCTGGGGTACATCGTCTCTTCACAAGGCTTAGCTGTCGATTCGAGTAAAGTTTCAGCCATTCAATCATGGCCTCAACCAAAAACGCTTTCTGAAACAAGGATTTTCCATGGTTTAGCATATTTTTATCAAAGATTTGTTCCGCATTTTAGTAGTAGCATGGCGCCAATTACAAATTGTATCAAAGCTAGTCAGTTTGTGCGGACACCAGAAGTTACAGTTGCGTTCGAAGCTATTAAGAATAAGATTAGTTCGGCCCCGATTTTGGCTTTACCAGACTTTTTACTTATCTTCGAGCTTTACTGTGACGCGGCAAAGACTGGGATATGAGCAGTTCTAAGTAAAAAAAGACGCCTTATTGCTTATTTTTGTGAGAAACTAGCCGGTGCTCGTTTCCGTTATAGCACCCACGACATTGCATTTTATGCTATCATTCAAGCTATCAAACATTGGAGGCATTAAAAGAATTCGTCTTATACACCGACCATGACGCTCTCAAGAATTTAGGCAATCGAGACAAAGTTTCGGCTCGTCATGCTTCATGGATATCATACCTCCAACAATTTACCTTTGTTATCAAGCATACATCGAGAAGTTCTAACCGTGTGTCCGATGCTTTGAGTCGACGAAATTCCCTTCTTGCAGTTCTTAACGTGTCGGTTCCTGGTTTTTCAATGTTTGCAAGTCTCTATTCTACCGACCCTTATTTTAGTAAATTCTTTGTCGATGCATTTGCAGGCCATTCACAAGATTTCACTCTCGTTGATGGATTCCTATTTTGCGGTACTCAATTATGTGTTCCAGAATGCAGTCTTCGATATCAACTCATTTTAGAAGTTCATTGTAAAGGTCATCTTGGTCGCGATCAAACGTTGCATCTTGTGTCATCTTTTTACTTCTGGCCTTCTATGCGACGTGACGTTGAGAGGTTTGTTGAGCGATGCATTGTTTGTCAAAAATCTCAGGGTCATGCATCTAATGTTGGTTTATACATGCCTTTACCTGTTCCAACACAACCTTGGACCGACATAAGTATGGATTTTGTTTTGGGACTACCGCGTACACAACGTGGTTTTGATTCTATATTCGTGATGGTTGATCGGTTCTCCAAGATGGTTCACTTTATTCTATGTAAAAAGACCACAGACGCTGTTCAAGTGGCGATTTTGTTCTTTCGAGATGTCTATCGACTTCATGGATTTCCTTCCTCTATTGTCTCAGATAGAGATTCTCGATTTCTTGGTCATTTTTGGCGATTGCTTTGGAAGATGCTCGACACGAGCCTTGATATGAGTTCGACTTATCATCCTCAATCGGATGGACAAACCGAAGTTGTTAATCAATCACTTGGAAATTTGCTACGATGTTTGGTCGGGGATTCAATTGGAACATGGGATTCTAAGTTACCACAGGCGGAATTTGCTCACAATCATGCACTTAATCGGAGTACTGACTTTAGTCCCTTTAATATTGTGTATGGGTTTTCTCCACGGGGACCTGTTGATTTATATACTCTCCCAGACCGTTCAAGACTTCACGGTGATGCAACCATATTTATTGACAACATCACTTCGATTCATGCTCAAGCTACTAACAATTTGACGAAGTCTATCTCTTCATACAAAGCTACAACAGATACTCATCGACGCCATCTTGTGTTCAATGTAGGAGATTCAGTATGGGCATTTCTTACCAAAGATCGGATGCCGTCGCGAGCGTACAATAAGTTGAAAGCAAAGAAAATTGGCCCTTTGAAGGTTCTTGCGCAGATTAATGACAACGCATATAAGCTTGAGCTACCGCCAGATATCAACACGTCGGACGTCTTCAATGTTTGCTATTTATCCATTTTCCATTCACCTGATCTCGTTCCTGATTCGAGGTCGAATCTCTCTTACCACGGTGGACCTGATGCAGCAGCATCATGAAAGAAGCATGAAGACATTATTTTGCTTTTAAAGTTTGTCGGTTCTGTTTTGATATTTTCTTTTAGTTTTTAAAAATATTTCCTTTTTAATCTATATTTTCCTAATCCTAATCGATTGTGATGAAGGATTGAAGTTCTATATAAACCAAGATTTTGGTTTATTGTAATCAGTTTTTGAAGAGTTATAATAAGAAAACAGAGTTTTCTAAATTCCTTGTTCTAAGATTTTATCTAATTCTCTTAACAAGAAGCGGTTCCTTCTTGTCTTCTTGTCTTCTTGTCCAAGGCACCAAGTTAAGCTGATTCTAGGTTTTAGGCTGCGCCAGAGATGTTCGGGATAACTCTTGGCTTATAGCTAAAGGGAAATGGTCATCGACGTGGCAAAGTATGGGTATGGATCTACGGGAAGTGATTCAACAAGGCCATACGTGGGTGGTTGGTGATGGTAGAATGGTTAATGTTTGGACAAATAAACGGCTGGGGAAGACACCGATTATAGATTCATGTGTGGGAGGGGTACCGCCTGACCTTGTGAATGTGAAGGTGAAGGACTTGTGAACTTAAGGAGAATCACACCTCATGTTGAGGAGGAGATAAGACTAGAACTAGCTGCGATGGTGGTAGACAACGTCACCGTGGCAAATGACTGCGTTGCTTGGAATAAAACGGTAGATGGGCGGTTCTCTGTCAAGTCTGCTTATTCGCTTCTTACACGTAAAGAATATTCGAGGCAAGATATGGGAGTGTTCAATAAGAGGATGTGGAGTGTTAAGGTGTTGGAGAGGGTTCGGGTCTTCTTGGGGGTAGTGAGTAATCAATCCATTATGACCAACCATGAGCGGTATCGAAGACACATTGGTGATGCAGAAATCTGTCAAATGTTAAAGGTGGGATTGAGACGATCATGCATGTGTTACGAGATTGTCATGCGATAGAAGGTATTTGGTCTAGGTTGGTGTCGGTTCAAAAGAGGAGAGAGTTTTTTGGACTAACACTTCTTGAGTGGATATACGGAAATCAGAGGGAGGGGGTAGTGGTACGGGATGAGTTGTGTGCTACTTTATTCGTCGGTACGGTTTGGTGGGCTTGGAAGTGGCGGTGTAGTAATGTGTTTGGTGAGACTAAGCTTTGGAAGGATCGGGTCCGGTTCGTAAAAGAGTGGTTGAAGGAGATTGGTAAAGCCTTTGCGAGTGAATCAGAGGGATGAAGAAAGACAGCGAGTCTGGAGTAGGAGATCGGGTGGATAGCACCAAACATGGGTAGGATAAAATTAAACACGGATGGGGCATTCTGCGGTAATCCTGAGTTAGCTACAATAGGAGGCGTGCTAAGGAATCGGGAAGGAGAATAATGTGGTGAGTTTGCGGTGAATATAAAGAGATGCTTTGCCCTGCTAGCTGAGCTCTGGGGAGTCTACTATGGGTTCTATATTGTTTGGGAGAAGTAGATTGAGAGATTGGAGTTAGGGGTGGATTCAGAGATGGTGGTGGGTTTTCTTACGACAGAGATATGTGAGTCTCATCCCTTGTTTTTCCTTGTACGGTTGTGCCATGACTTTCTATCAAATGACTAGATGGTCCGAGTTACGCATTTGCCTAGGGAAGCTAATTGTCTTGCTGACGGATTAGCGAACTATGCTTTTTCTTTACCGTTGGATTTTCATAATTTGTATTCTGTTCCAATAGATGTTGACATACTCTTGAGAGAGGACGCTAGTGGGCGTACTCGATCTAGACGGGTTCATTTGTTGTTTTTCATTTATTTTAATAAAAACTGAGGGATCTTTCCTCGACCATTCTCCAAAATATATATATTTATGTTGATGTGTGATGAATGATGCCTGATGTGTGATGAATGATGCCGATGCTACTTGACTTGAACCAAATTTTCTTAGGCTATCAACCCATGGTTTCTGTCACAGTCGTTGCACCTTGAAAGGCTTGCCCTGTATCATGATTGGAATAGCTTTCTCTGAGAAATAAAGAAACAATGGGACAATATTAGTCCTAAGGAATGGGTTGAGGTTTGTTCATTTGCACCCTTTTCTCGGTGATTTTTGTGTCAAATTATTAGTCAAATGAAATGTTTTTTTCCAGGTTTTATTCATTAAACCATCGCGTGTCTTCCTTCAGATGGCATAAAGGAGCATGCATATCAGAGAATAAAGTCGAAATGGGCCTTGAATCGTCGATATTTCTTGTTCCTTATTAACAGGTCTCTTAAATATCATCGGTTGGGAAATCATGAGAGAAATAATCCAGAAATTCCAATTGAAAGGGCATCATTTGTCCTAACTGATGTGAACGTGACAATAACGGAGGTACCACTTTCTGTACTTCATATACTTGGTTCTTTTTTTCCCTGGGGCATATCTTCCAGGGTTAGGTAAATTAATTGTTGGTTCTGATTACTTTCGTATGTCTTTCAACTTTCTGAGATTCATTAGAGGTTATTATCACATATGCTTAGCAATTTTATTATTTTATTTTTGTTCTCGACTCAAGTCACTTATATTTTGTCTTCCCCCTTTCTGTTAACAGGAGCAATATCGCGATTGGATCAAGCTAGTTGTAGTTTTTTTCCAGATACAAAACATATATAGAGATTTCACATTTAAGGCCCATGGTTTCTGTTTCAGAGGCTCCTCATTTGTGGTGGCGCTTTGCTACTCAAGCTAGTTTGCAACAAAAGAGATTATGGTACATGTTTGTTTCATTTTACTCCTTCTCACGTAGGATTTCACTGAAAAATTAGGAAAAGAAACACCATTTATTTGGCAAAGCTATTTGAGACTTTAAAAACTTTTCCAATAGGTTTTGATTTATTTTTTAAACTGTTAAAAGTTGTATTTTAAAGGGAATTTGCAGTGTATATACACAACAAATCCCATATTTAGGTCACCAACATAATACTGTTAATATTTTCAATATTACAATGAACTCCCTATAGCTAGGTTATGGAACTATGGACGTAGAGTTCGTCTGACAACTTTATTACCCTATCAAAACATGTTTTTTTATTAAATTGAAAGATCACTTTTCTCTTTCTTCCTTCTCTTCTTTATTTTTTGTTCGGAGCAGAGGATGTAGAAAGAGATTGTTGTTTTTTTTGTGAAATATCCTGGCAATTGTGTAATTTTCCATCTCTGATTGAATCATCGCTTCAGAAAATGGGTGAGTTGATGTATTTCACTATTTTTGAATACAATCCGTCTCTTTTTCTGTTTCTCTCCCAGTCTCTCCGATTTAGAATTGGGTTGTCATCGGTACGGGATGGGTTGTCATCGTTATGGGTTGTCATCACCACCACCATTATTTTTGAATACAATCATTAAATATTAGACCTGGCTACCGTTCTTCAGTTCCAAGCCACCGATAGCCACCGCAGAAGATCGAAAGAGATGATGATATCCTAGCTAATATTTTTTGCAGAGCAAAAGATTTTCTCAGGTATTGCTTACGTTACCGGTTACTTAACCACGGGATTGTTTCGTCTTTTTAGTTGGTCCTCGAGAAATAAAAACTAATTATGCTCTGACTTTTCCTGTTTTGCAAATATAATACTTATATCTGATTTTCTAGCAAATTCTCCCTATTTTAAATAGTGGGCTCTGGCTTTTAAAACAATAAAAGTCTCAAATTAGTTGCTTTTAAAAAAAACAAACTTAATAAGAACAAAAATGGGTAGCTAAAGTGTGAGAAAATTAGAGAAGGCTTTTAGGATTTTTATAGTGTTAAAGCGTGATTGCACTTTAATCACTTTAAAAAAAATAAAGTTTTTACAGCCTTAAAAATGAAATAATAAACACGTTGTTGGAGAAATGTCAACCACCGATAAAAGATACGATTGAATGTAATATTCATTCTAATTAGAGAAATGCAACCTTACATAGTGTGGAGCTTGGGTTGCGAAAGATTTCAATGGGAATGTAATGTACCATGCACGAGATGCATTTACGAGCTCATCTAATCGGATTGTGGCGGAGCTAAGGTGCATTTTGTGGTCTTTACAAAGCCTTCATGATCTGCATATAACTGTTGTGATTTGTGCATTGGAATGCATACTGGCGGTGGAAGCTTTAATGAAACCAACCATGTGGCCGAGATATCGTATGACTACGGCGAAAATCTTGCACATGAAGAATGAATTTGACAATCTGTTCTTTGAAGTGGAAGATCGAAACTCAACTTCGATGGCTCGAGACATTGCGAAGAGTGTACTTTGAGATGGTAGGTTTCAATCATACCTAGCTATTGGGGGTCCAGCATGGTTAACAGAGCGGATAGTTCGAGGACATTACACTAACATCTTTTACCCTTCCTTTAGGTGTTTGATGTTTATCCCTGGTTTTTATGCTTTTGGTTTGATACTAACTTACTAAGTTTGGTCATTGACTTTCAAGGTTGTATTTCCGGCACGTTTCATCAATTCAATCCAGTGTTAAAAAAAAAATTAATAAATGCAATCATGTTTTAAACTTTAAAAAATTTTCCAATAGATTTTTATTTATTTTTTAAACTGTTAAAAATTATTTTAAATAATGGGCTCTCACTTTTAACGGTTCAAACTTACAATGAATGGTCTATGGTGATAGAGAGATGGGTAGATCCTTTTCCGGAGGAGGATCTACAGTTTTTGGAGGTTTGGGTTTAGATCCGTAATATTCTGGTGAATTTTCACACTGTGGAATCAGTCAAATACGTAGGCAGTCTGTTGGGAGAAGTTAAGGATACCGACTTTGATATCACAAAAACAAGAGTCAGGGAATTCTTTCGGGCAAAGATTCTCTTTGATGTTACAAGACCTTTAACAAGAGCGAGAGTCTTTACGTTCCCTGATGAAACCTCGATTAATATTTTCTATGATTTTGAAGGGATCTGTAAACGGTGTTACAATTGTCAACGTTTGACCCATGACAATACTAAGTGCCCTTATACGAAGAAAAACGTGGAGGTGAAGTCAGGAAATGGCCTCCAAGAACAAGGGAAGGCAAGCAACGGTCTCCAAGAACAGGGGAAGGACCTGATTCAACCTACTATTGGTCTGATTCTGAATGATCCTCTTGTTGGAATTCTTACTGAGGCGCAATTGGGAATTGATCCCCTTACTGGCCAGCCACGGATTCATCATGAGGTCTTGCATGAGATGCGACAAAATTTAATGATACAAGATCCAGCTGAAAGGAAAGCGAGAGAGTTACATATTTAGAAACAAGTCAACGATCTTGAGGCAGACCCGGTGGGTAGGCGAAGGTTTTTATTATTGGAACCGATTCCAAAGATGGATATGGAGAATGATAAAGGGAAGGGGATTGTTTTTTATGAGAGTAAACAAGTGCAGAGTACGACTAGGTGTGGAAATAAAAATGTTGATGTGACACCAATGGTGGGAGTTGATGGTGATGTAATTGGGGCTATAGAGGTTATAGGAGAAAATAATTTGGAACATCAACAAGAGACCGTCATAGTATTGGAGTCTCAACATGTCGTGAAGAACAAGCAACATATCGTAACGGGGATCATCACTCTCTTCGGAGTTTAGAGGATCAGAATGTGAAGAAGAACAATGGTAAGGGTACGGGATTGGTGGTTCTTAATCATAGGAGTGTTGGTTCGGACAGCAAGGCCAATCCTGGTGAGTGTATGTTGGTTTTAAATCACATGGTGGAGAATGAGGATTTGGGGGAGAAAGAGGAAGTAGTAATGAAGGTTAAGAACACGTCAAGTATAAAGACAGCATCATGGTCACGATGGACAAAACCCAATGTGAAGACGGTGCAAGAGGATGACCTTGAAGTTGAAAGCAGAGTTCACAATGGAAGTGAAAGGATGGTTAAGCGTAAGGCAGAGAGTGATGTAGAAGGATCTTCAAAAACTTCTAAGCTTAAAACGGGTTTGATGGTTCTCCAGAAACCATACAATCCTTAATGACGACACTCAGTTGGAACTGTCATGGCTTGAGAAACCCCCTGATGGTTCGACGCCTAGAGGAAATGTGTCGTGATCATTTCCTGGATTTTGTGTTTCTCCTAGAGACGAAAAAATCTAGTAATCACGTGATTGATGTTTGGAGATCGTTGGGTTACGACCACTATTTCTTGGTAAACCCAGTGGGTCTCAGTGGCGGTTTGGCGTTGTTTTGGCGAAGTACTCATGAGGTTGAGATTTTGTTTTCGGATAACAGAGTTATAGATGCGAAGGTTAAATCTGGTCCATTGGATTTCTTTATGTCCTTTGTCTATGGAGACCTGATTAGACAGAGAAGAAGATTTGTGTGGAACAAGATTAAGTCTTTTGGTGTTACAAGGAATGAGGCCTGGTTTGTGGTGGGGGATTTTAATGAGATAATGAATAACTCGGAGAAACTTGGTGGACCTACACGGTTAGAGTCATCCTTTTATTCTTTTCGCTCTTTTAGTAGAGATTGTCGTCTCAAAGAGTTACCTTCTTGTGGTAATAAATTTTCATGGGCTGGTAATAGAGAGATTGTTAATCCGGATGGAACAAAAGAGAGGGTTTGGATCCAATGCCAATTGGATAGAGCCTTTGGAAATGCAGCATGGTTTTATCTTTTCCTGAGAGCTCAAATGGAATATTTAGAAAGGGATAAATCAGATCATCGGCCTCTTGTCTCTCAGATTCACTCAAAAATGGAGGGTAGAAAGGAGAGATTTTGGTTTGATAAGAGATGGTGTGATAGGTTAGAAGTTGCTGAAGTTATTAAAAAAGGTTGGAATACACGTTATGGTTTGGCTATGACGAAGGTAACGGAACGTATTACTGATTGCCGTAAAGAGTTGTCAAGATGGAAACGTACTGCTAATGTTAACTCTCATACCCATATCAAGCAGTTACGTGGAGATTTTGATCATGAATCATCTAAATTACGTCCAAACCTTCAGAGGATGAGTGATCTCAAGGTAGAGCTAGAAAAGGTTTCGCTGGAAGAAGAAAAGTAATGGAAAAATAAAAGTAAGGAGGATTGGGCGAAATATGGTGATAAGAACACCAAGTTTTTTCATGACCGAGTACAAACGAGACGTATGAAAAATCAAATTGTTTCCTTGAGAGATGATCATGGGGTTGAACACTTTGAGGAAGAAGCTATAGGTGAGATTGCAATGGAGTATTTCATAAATTTGTTCAAGACTTTTAATCCTAATGTTATGGAAGAGTTATTAAATGGTTTTACCCTCACAGTGAAACCGCATATGAACAAGGTGTTAACTAAGGTGGTTACTGATGCGGAGATCCATAGAGCGGTGAAAGCAATTTGTGGAGATAGTGCCCCCGGTATAGACGGTATGTCTGGGAAAATTTTCCAATCTTATTGGAAAATTGTTGGTCCACAAGTGATTCTAGAGGTGAAAAATTTCTTTGAAACGTGCTGTTTTCCACAAGATTAAAATCATACTCAGCTTTTCTTACTCCCTAAGACGCCCAACCCATCTCACATGAAGGATTTACGACCTATTAGCTTATGTTCGGTGGCGTACAAAATCATTTCAAAAATTTTATGTTCTCGGTTGAAGCTCTTTCTTCCTCAACTTGTGTCGCAAATTCAAGGTGCTTTTGTGGCAGGGAGACTAATTTCGAATAATCTTCTTATAGCTCATGAGATGATTCATGGATTGAGAACCAATAAATTTTGCAAGGAAGATTTTATAGCAATTAAAACCGATATATCTAAAGCGTACGATCGTGTGGAATGGAATTTCTTGGAGTTCTTGTTTCAGAAAATGGGTTTTGATCAGAGATGGATTTCGTGGGTGATGTTCTGTGTTCGGTCAGTCTCATATACGGTTTTGATTAATGGACAAACTCATGGATGCATTAAACCGGAACATGGCATCCGTCAAGGTGACCCCTTATCCACCTTTTTGTTTATTTTGTGTGCCGAAGCGATGGTACATGTGATGAATAAAGCCGAGTTAGACGGGAAGATTTCAGGCATGAAATTATCGATGCAAAGCCCCTCCATTCAACATCTATTATTTGCTGATGATAGTTTATTCTTATATCGAGCGTCTTTAGTAGAATATTCTTACGATGCTTACATCTATATGGTTCGGCCTCTGGACAAGTAATCAATTTTCAGAAATCAGCGGTGACTTTTGGAGCAAGTATTGAGCCGGTAATGAAGAGGGTGTCAATGGAGTATTTGGGTATTGATACGGAAGGTGGTGATGGTTCTTACTTAGGTTTACCGGAATGTTTCAGCGGATCGAAGCAAAACTTACTTGCTTTTATTAGTGAGAAGCTAACAAAACGACTTAACGGGTGGTTTGCCAAAACGCTTTCCCTTGGTGGAAAGGAGGTCCTCCTTAAGTCGGTGACTATGGCTCTTCCGTTTTATGCTATGTCTTGTTTCCGTTTATCGAAGTTCCAATGCAAACAGATTACGAGTGCCATGACAAGTTTTTGGTGGAATGCGAAGGGAGATAAGAAAAAAAAAAATTGGGTCGCTTAGAAAGAATTGTGTCTGTCAAAAGAAAAAGGATGTTTGGGTTTTAGAGATATTGCTGATTTTAACCAATCCTTGCTTGCGAAACAAGCATGTAAGATTCTTAATGAACCGTCTTCTTTGCTTGCATGGGTGTATAATGGTCGATATTTCTCCTCCAAGGGATTTTTGGATTGTGGCAAAGGCTATCGCCCATCTTATGCGTGGTCTAGTATTCTGCATGGTAGAGAATTGTTGAGAAGAGGGCTACCAAAAGTTGTTGGTAATGGGTCAAAAACTAAAGTGTGGATTGAGAAATGGGTGATGGATGTTCACCCTCGGCGCCTAGTTAATAAGCAGAGTATCTTTGATCTTGAACTCGGTGCAGGACCTGATTTCCACTAATGGTCAGTGGAATATTGATGCTTTGAATGAGCATTTTCCACCGGCTGATGTTAAACGAATTGCGGCCATGCATCTTGGTCCGGTTGAGGATGTTTATACTTGGGCTTATAATGATAATGGTGCATATTCGGTGAAGACTGGCTATTGGTTCCTGTCGAATCACCCTTTCATTCCCGAACCACCACCAGGACCAATAGAGGCCCGAAGTATTGAACTAAAACAGAGGATTTGGTGTATACGGACTTTGCCCAAGATCAAACTGTTTCTATGGAGATCGGTGGTAGGAGCGGTCGCTGTCTCGGATCGTCTTCGTACCAAAGGTATTCAGGTTGATGTTGTGTACAAGTTATGTCAAAGTGAGCCGGAAACGATCAATCATGTCATGTTTAAGTGCTCGGTTGCTACGGCTATTTGGTCCATTGTGGGTGTTTCGTGCGCTCCTAGTAGTTTCTCCTCAGTTTTTGAGACTAATCTTTGTTATGTCCTTGATCTGTTGGATGATACGCGGTTATCGGAAGAGGTTAGAGTAGAAATTCCTTGGGTCTTATGGTGTATATGGAAGAACCATAACTCAATCTTATATGTACAAAAACCAAACAACCTTGAATGTGGTGGTTCAACAAGCTCTTGAGGAATCTTTATTGTGGCATACCATAAACGATAAGGTAGAGGATGTGCATTTTAATGATCAGCTCCGTATATGTTGAGAAACACATTGGCAAGCTCCGATGGAGGGAAGTGTAAAATGCAATGTGAATTCAAACTGGCGCAATGCGAATCTCCCTAGTGGTGGTGCTTGGATGGCACGAGATGGCTCTGGTTTGGTTTTACTACATGCTCGGGACGCTTTCAAATCTTTGTTGAACCGTATTACTTCGGAATTGAGGTGTATAATTTGGGCCATGACGAGCCTAAGAGATCTTCATTATCAAGATGTGGTTTTTGCTTTGGATTGCAAGGCAGCCTTTGAAGCTATTAATAATCCTTCGGCGTGGCCAAGATATCGAATCTTCTTGGCTCAGATTCATAACCTCCGACTTAGTTTTGATTTTTCTTCTTTTGAATTGGAATCGGTTCGGACAAATGGCACAGTTTGTGCTATTGCGGCGAGTGTTACACGTGATGGAAGATTCAATTCTTACTTGGATTCCAATGGTCCAGCTTGGTTACACGATTTGATTGCTCGGGAAGCATCGTCTTAACATCTTTTATTCCTTGTTATTGGGTAGTGATGTTTTTCTTCTTTTTGTTTCTTCTTTCAGTTTGAAGGTGTTGTGGTTTTGAACCTTGTTTCCTTTTTAACAAGCAGACTCAGACGTTTTAAAAAAAAAAATTAGTTGCTTTATAAAAAAACAAACGTAATAAGAACTAAAATGGATAGTTAAACTGTGAGAAAATTAAGGAAGACTTTTATGACTTTTATAATGTTAAAAGCGTGATTGCCAAAAAAAAAAAGACTTTAAAGATTAAAAAAAAAAGTTTGCCTTCAAAGTTGGAACACAATCCCCCCTCCAATAAATAGTTTCTTATCAGAAGTCTAGTAAGGCAACAACAAGCTGTATTGTTTTTTTTTTTTAATTTTAATTTTTCTTTCTTGGAAGTTTCTGCAAGAGGTGGGAAATCGGAAAAAATATAGTCATTTAAAGACTTTTCAACTCCTCGTGTGTTTGAATTTTAAAACTTTCCGAATTACTCGCCGGCGGCATAAACTTTCCCGGCAAAAATGTAAAACTTTCTGACTAACTAATTCGGTGAAATCTCAAGTCATAAATGCATATGTCAATTACAATTCGATAGATACTTGGTCTGTAAAATAGATGTAAAATCCAAGCTCATACCTAAAGATATATCTATGGTTTTCCCTTGGTTGTTATGGTATCTGTGGAAGAATAGAAATGGTTTGTATTTTGAAGGGAAGTTATTTCTGGCCCCGGAAATAGTTGACAAAGCCTATAAGGAAGCAGAAGAATGGTTAATGGCTCACTCTCAGGAGAACCAAGAAGACCTAAACATTTCCAGAACTTCAAGTAGACCAAAGAAGAATTGGAAAAAGCCTCCTGAGCCTTGGCTTAAATGTAATGTAAGTTTGGAGTGGTCAAAAGCAGAGAAAACTTGTGGAGTGTCTTGGATACTAAGGATCTATGAGGGTAGAACTCTGTTACATAGCCCAAGGAGCTTGTCTAATGTTGAATCAGAAGAGGAGGCCAAGTTTCAAGCTCACTTATGGGCTTTCTGAAGTATGTAGGAGCATTGAGTGCAAAAAGTGATATTTGGCACTCAAATAGTTAAGTTTGTGAATGCTTTGAACTGGCCAAAAGAATGGCCTTCTTTCTCTTGGAAAGTGGAAGAATTCTCAGTGGTTCTTCAACAGATAAGAGAGTGGAAAATGGAACTTGAAACAGTTCATTCTAACAAGGGAGCGTGGTTGATTGCACATAGTGTTATTAGAGACCGAAGAAGCCAATCGTATGTGACATCTGGTCCTCCCAGGTGGTTATCTCATTTTTTGGACATGGAAGCTTATGTTTAACCTTCCTACGTTTGGCTATTTTTCATATCGTTTTTGTTGGAACATGAGCTTTTGCAAGCTTTTGTTCCTGTTAAAATAGCCTTGTAACTCTTCCCCTTCTTTCGTTTAATATTTTATATAATCAGATGAAAAAAAAAAAAAGATACATGGTCTGTAAAATATTTACAAATTAATGTATTTGTTTCTGTGCTAATAAATGGGAAATTTGGAAAATTAGGCCACATTGAAGTTGTCTTTATCCCAATAGGTTTTAAATAATATAGCTTTGTCCCATTAGGTTTTATGTTTTCAATACCCCAAAATTACCCTTAATTTTAATTTATTATATATTTGTTTAAATCATTTGGAAATTATAAATATCAGAAAAGGAAAATTTGACTTTTTAAATAATTTAATGCTTTTGGAATAAAAATTTAATTCTTAAAGTTTGGAAATTATAAAAATCATAATACCCTAAGCCGGCGATCCTCTTTCTTCGATCTTTCGCCTTCTTCCTCTTTCTTCTCAGCCGCCAAGTTCTACCCACGGCTGTGTTCTCCACCGTCGATTTCTCCTCGCCGGTGTCTTCTTCATCGTCGACTTAGGGTCACTGTCGCCTATTATTATCATCGTCATCACCGTATACATAATAGTCTCTCTCCTTTTGATTCCGGTAAGTTACATTGTCTTTTATTCTCTATTAACATAGCAGTTCATGTTTGTTCATACTATTTTGACTGCAATTGGTTTTTGAGACATGCAATTGGTTGCTCTTTCGTTTGCAGACTCTAATATTCAATTTTGTTCACTCGATTGTGGTCTTATGTTTGATTTGATTGTGCTCTCATGTTTCATTCGATTAATTTGGTTTTCGTCCCTTCTTGATTCTTCGTCTTTTGTTATTGTCTCAGTTTTCTCGCTTTCATTCTTGTTGTACAGAGATGATCAAATTTGGTTTCTGTGTGTTTCCATGGGTTTTGTTGTTAAAATTGAGTCTTATCAATATGAAGAAATCTCTAGCTAATTGATGCTCATATAATAATGAAAATGTTCCAAACTTGACAAAAACTATGTAATCTTTGTCGGAATGATGTTTGTATATTTTAATATTGATGTCTACTCGTCTAACATGGTCTCTTTGTTTTTGTTTATCATAGTCTCACATTTTCTCTTGTCCTATAAAGGCAAAAGCATTTGTTCCTAGCTAATTGTTTTTGTTAATTGTTCTTGTCCTATACATCTCTAGCTAATTGTTTTTGTTTTGTCTAAAAAGCCAAAACTGTTTACGTTTAGTTTGGTCCTATAAAGTCACATATGCATTGTTAAGTCTATTTTTTTACTTCACTGAAAGCATTTTATATTACATCCGTGCATTGTTCTAGTCTTGTTGTTCATTTGATTAAGCTGTGGAATTTAGTTTCATGTGTGTTCATTTTGTTGTTCTGTTTTTCAGTAGGTATGGATCCAGAATTGCCTAAAAGATTTTTCAGAGAAAAAGAAGAACCTGAAGTTGTGAAGATCAATAACAGCTGCAGGTTATCGATTTTGGAGTTAGTGGAGAAAGTACTGCCAAATGAATACAATACGGTGAAGGCAGATCCGGTCTTCTCTCATATCATTGCTCTCTACACAAATGAACTTGGATACTCAGGGAAATTGATACACAACATGATGTGTAAACAGATTGATACTACCAAGCTGCATGAGTTGTGGTTCGTGTTCGCTAGGAAGCCTCTTAGGTTTTCTTTGCAAGAGTTTTACGCTGTGACTGGGCTGAAGTACAAAACAGATCAGATTACCAACTTTGAGGAATATGTAGCAGATAATGGATTCTGGAGTGAGGTGTTGAAGCACACCCATAATATTTCCTTACTACACATAAAGGATGAGCACATACACAATGCAAAGAAGTGGAAGCGTGTGGATCGACTGCGTTTGGTGTATTTTTGCGTCATTGCTGGGATTTTGATTGCAATGGATGAGAAACACTATGTATCACACAAGTACATAAAGCTCTTGATGGATTTTGATAAGCTACGGGCTTATCCATGGGGGCTAGAATCATTTGATCACCTTGTACAGTCCGTCATAACTGCTCGGGAGAAGTTGACATAGCCGAAAAGCTATAGTCTGCATGGTTTCTCATATGCGTTGCAGATTTGGCTTATGGAAGCCATCCCTGGCATTGGGAAAATGTTGGGGACCAAAATCAAACCTGATCCCATTGTGTTTCCAAGATGTTCTAATTGGACAGGATGTGGGAGGGTATCGTATGGACACATCAAACTACTAGAGGCTGCATTTGGAAGTGAAGCAGTAAGTAGACTAAACTTTTCTTCTTTTAATAATTTGTTAGTGTTTATACATCAGATTTTTATTATTGGAATTACATATTAGGCTCCTAGTGTTTCTTTCATATAGAGTTATATTCTGTTTTTTTTATCTTTACTTAGCATTTGGATATTAACCTTCTTTGTAAACATGCAGCGTGTGTTGCATTCATTCATCTCTTCTACTGGAAATGCCGACGTGGTTCACTGTATTGAGTTTAAAATGAGTGGTGAGATGGAGGATGACCGAGTTGACTATATTATTTCTTCCATTCAACATGGAAAAGATTGGAGTGATCAGATTTGGGAAGTATTGTTTACACACGTACTTGTTGATAATGAAATACGTAGAACCAGCCAAACATTCTGCACGAAGCCTCCAATTACATAACAAGTTTTTGCACCGTATACTCCACCATTTATTATCAGACTTGTAACCATATAATCGAAGTTGTATTTCATGGCAAAAATTTCCATTTGCGCCTTCAAAAGCTTTTTACTTTCAAATCGTTGTGATTTCTTAACAAGATTTGCCACAGCCTTTTCGACCATCTCATCATACACTTCATTTGCCTTCTCATACATTAAGCCCTCGTTGTTATCAAAACCATTACCATCCACTTCATCGGCAACTGTTTTGCCTTTTACATCGTTGTCAAGCTTATATGGAGGCACTACCTCTTCATTTTTTTCACCTTAATACGATCACCACATTCTGAACTCTTAGCTTCTTCATTCAAATCAAACTCAAATATAGGTTTCAATGTGACACACAACTGTATACTCGCTTTCTTCTTAATGTAGCCAACAAAGTTTTGACTTGCCTATCATTTGAGATGATCACAGGAGGATATCCTAAATTATTGATCAAACCGGAAGGTAAAAAACTGCACTCAATCTTAACACTGCTTTTCTCAATTCCATAGTCCTCTGATATCATAGACGTTAGCTCATCAAGAGTAGTTGTAGGTTCCAACAAAAGCAATTTACCTCCTTTCTCTTCGTCGACAACAAACCTCCATCCATTTTCTAAGCATGATTTCCATTCACCACATGTAACATATGTATTAACATATTAGTCAATAAGAAAGAAGAAGAGAAGATTGAAGATGGAGTTTGAAGAATAAAACAAAGAAGAGAATGAGAAACAGAACCGCCGGCCACGTTTAGGTTATTTTGTAGTTATGTTTTTGTTTTTTTAAATATTATTAACATAATAATTAATTAAAGAAAATTTAAAAGTAATTAATTAAAAATTAAAATAATTGCGTAATTTGAAATATATCTATGTAAGTAAACTGCATTAATTATAAATATAACTATTTATGTAAACTGAATTAATTAGTGAATATTTACTTCCTAGATTTAGGGAATCTAAAACTAACTTTCTAGAACTCATGTTCTATATTCCGGTAGACGAAAGGCACATGTGTAGAACTTATGTTCTAAAATGGATAGAAGATATAAGGATCAGTAGAATGCGTATTCTACGGACTCTAGAATATAGACCATCTAGTAGAAAACACATTCTACGGACTTTAGACTATAGATCATCAAGTAGAATTTAACATCTACCGGCCCGTAGACGTAGAATGTCAATTCTATAAGCCATAGACAAAAACAATATGATTAATTTTAACCATTTTATGAACTTTTAATTTTTTTTTGACACTTGTATATGACTAATATGTATCTTCTCTTATTTATCAAATTTTTAAAAAAAATTAAAACCCTTTATTTTAATTTTGTTTATTTATCGCTATGGGCATTTTGGGTAAAAAATGACCAAAATATGCAAAAGGGTATTGGGACAAAGTCAAGTTCAATGTGGCCTAATTTTCCAAATTTCCCCTAATAAATTCGGAAATTTACCTAATAATTTTTATTAAAAAAATAGTTTTTTGAAGTGATATGACGTGGTTGGACCATGTTCGCTAGGGCATCAACTTATTTTAAAGATACTTTGTTTTTGTGTTTCAATTTCTCCTCCAAGGGATTTTTGGATTGTGGCAAAGGCTATCGCCCATCTTATGCGTGGTCTAGTATTCTGCATGGTAGAGAATTGTTGAGAAGAGGGCTACCAAAAGTTGTTGGTAATGGGTCAAAAACTAAAGTGTGGATTGAGAAATGGGTGATGGATGTTCACCCTCGGCGCCTAGTTAATAAGCAGAGTATCTTTGATCTTGAACTCGGTGCAGGACCTGATTTCCACTAATGGTCAGTGGAATATTGATGCTTTGAATGAGCATTTTCCACCGGCTGATGTTAAACGAATTGCGGCCATGCATCTTGGTCCGTTGAGGATGTTTATACTTGGGCTTATAATGATAATGGTGCATATTCGGTGAAGACTGGCTATTGGTTCCTGTCGAATCACCCTTTCATTCCCGAACCACCACCAGGACCAATAGAGGCCCAAAGTATTGAACTAAAACAAAGGATTTGGTGTATACATACTTCGCCCAAGATCAAACTGTTTCTATGGAGATCGGTGGCAGGAGCAGTCGCTGTCTCGGATCGTCTTCGTACCAAAGGTATTCAGGTTGATGTTGTGTGCAAGTTATGTCAAAGTGAGCCGGAAACGATCAATCATGTCATGTTTAAGTGCTTGGTTGCTACGGCTATTTGGTCCATTGTGGGTGTTTCGTGCGCTCCTAGTAGTTTCTCCTCAGTTTTTGAGACTAATCTTTGTTATGTCCTTGATCTGTTGGATGATACGCGGTTATCGGAAGAGGTTAGAGTAGAAATTCCTTGGGTCTTATGGTGTATATGGAAGAACCATAACTCAATCTTATATGTACAAAAACCAAACAGCCTTGAATGTGGTGGTTCAACAAGCTCTTGAGGAATCTTTATTGTGGCATACCATAAACGATAAGGTAGAGGATGTGCATTTTAATGATCAGCTCCGTATATGTTGAGAAACACGTTGGCAAGCTCCGATGGAGGGAAGTGTAAAATGCAATGTGAATTCAAACTGGCGCAATGCGAATCTCCCTAGTGGTGGTGCTTGGATGGCACGAGATGGCTCTGGTTTGGTTTTACTACATGCTCGGGACGCTTTCAAATCTTTGTTGAACCGTATTACTTCGGAATTGAGGTGTATAATTTGGGCCATGACGAGCCTAAGAGATCTTCATTATCAAGATGTGGTTTTTGCTTTGGATTGCAAGGCAGCCTTTGAAGCTATTAATAATCCTTCGGCGTGGCCAAGATATCGAATCTTCTTGGCTCAGATTCATAACCTCCGACTTAGTTTTGATTTTTCTTCTTTTGAATTGGAATCGGTTCGGACAAATGGCACAGTTTGTGCTATTGCGGCGAGTGTTACACGTGATGGAAGATTCAATTCTTACTTGGATTCCAATGGTCCAGCTTGGTTACACGATTTGATTGCTCAGGAAGCATCGTCTTAACATCTTTTATTCCTTGTCATTGGGTAGTGATATTTTTCTTCTTTTTGTTTCTTCTTTCAGTTTGAAGGTGTTGTGGTTTTGAACCTTGTTTCCTTTTTAACAAGCAGACTCAGACGTTTTAAAAAAAAATTAGTTGCTTTATAAAAAAACAAACGTAATAAGAACTAAAATGGATAGTTAAACTGTGAGAAAATTAAGGAAGACTTTTATGACTTTTATAATGTTAAAAGCGTGATTGCCAAAAAAAAAAAGACTTTAAAGATTAAAAAAAAAAGTTTGCCTTCAAAGTTGGAACACAATCCCCCCTCCAATAAATAGTTTCTTATCAGAAGTCTAGTAATGCAACAACAAGCTGTATTGTTTTTTTTTTTAATTTTAATTTTTCTTTCTTGGAAGTTCCTGCAAGAGGTGGGAAATCGGAAAAAATATAGTCATTTAAAGACTTTTCAACTCCTCGTGTGTCTGAATTTTAAAACTTTCCGAATTACTCGCCGACGGCATAAACTTTCCCGGCAAAAATGTAAAACTTTCTGACTAACTAATTCGGTGAAATCTCAAGTCATAAATGCTATTATGCCTAAAAGAAAGTCCTACTTTCTCTAATAAAGACACACATTTTAGATATCCAATCATATATTTCATTTTATAGTGGGATCACTGAAAGCCAGTAATTTTTGGAAACTTTGAATTACCAAATAATCTAAATACATATGTCAATTACAATTCGATAGATACATGGTCTGTAAAATAGATGTAAAATCCAAGCTCATACTTAAAGATATATCTATGGTTTTCCCTTGGCTGTTATGGTATCTGTGGAAGAATAGAAATGGTTTGTGTTTTGAAGGGAAGTTATTTCTGGCCCCAGAAATAGTTGACAAAGCCTATAAGGAAGCAGAAGAATGGTTAATGGCTCACTCTCAGGAGAACCAAGAAGACCTAAACATCTCCAGAACTTCAAGTAGACCAAAGAAGAATTGGAAAAAGCCTCCTGAGCCTTGGCTTAAATGTAATGTAAGTTTGGAGTGGTCAAAGGCAGAGAAAACTTGTGGAGTGTCTTGGATACTAAGAATCTATGAGGGTAGAAATCTGTTACATAGCCCAAGGAGCCTGTCTAATGTTGAATCAGAAGAGGAGGCCAAGTTTCAAGCTCACTTATGGGCTTTCAGAAGTATGCAGGAGCATTGAGTGCAAAAAGTGATATTTGGCACTCAAATAGTTGAGTTTGTGAATGCTTTGAACTGGCCAAAAGAATGGCCTTCTTTCTCTTGGCAAGTGGAAGAATTCTCAGTGGTTCTTCAACATATAAGAGAGTGGAAAATGGAACTTGAAACAGTTCATTCTAACAAGGGAGCGTGGTTGATTGCACATAGTGTTATTAGAGACCGAAGAAGCCAATCGTATGTGGCATCTGGTCCTCCCAGGTGGTTATCTCATTTTTTGGACATGGAAGCTTATGTTTAATCTTCCTAGGTTTGGCTATTTTTCATATCGTTTTTGTTGGAACATGAGCTTTTGCAAGCTTTTGTTCCTGTTAAAATAGCCTTGTAACTCTTCCCCTTCTTTCGTTTAATATTTTATATAATCAGATGAACAAAAAAAAAAAGATACATGGTCTGTAAAATATTTACAAATTAATGTATTTGTTTCTGTGCTAATAAATTCAGAAATTTACCAAGTAATTTTTATTAAAAAAAAATAGTTTTTTGAAGTGCTATGACGTGGTTGGACCATGTTCGCTAGGGCATCAACTTATTTTATTATCTCTGACATTTTTGTAATCAAATTTTATGAGGATAAGAACGTACACATTTGGTGAAAGTTTTCAAGTTATTAATGGAGACGTTTTTTAAGATTATGTTTGAATAGTTTTTGAAAACCAGCTAAAACACATGTACAATGTCAAACCTAGAAATGAGATGTGGTTTGGTGGACCATACATGATTTAAAATCGAGCTGATTAACTAAAAGAAATTTATACAAGTCTTAATGGATATTTTCGGTTATTAAATGTTTGAAAACAATTGATGAGTTCACAAATAAAATTATTACCAGAATAGTACTCCCTCCGTTTTATTATATAACTCAACCAATCATATATAAGTCTACAAAATTTTAAAGGACAAAATTATCAAATCACATTAAAATTTGCATAGAAACTAGTAAAACATCTTATAAAATAAAACTAAAAAAATTCTCTTAAAAATCTTATATAATAAAACGGAGGGAGTAATAATTTCATAATTCCATTTTTTTTAAATGGACACATCTAACAATTATTTGAGTACCTGAACCATGAACCGAGTATCAAATCAACCACATGAGCAGACTAACCCAGTGTACACGTCTGGGTCCCACATTACACAAGTTAGTCAGAATAAATGGTCCGAAGAGATCGACGGGATAAACGATGTCGTTTAGGTATGGGATTGGGCCTGACCGTGAGCTTGGGCTGTCAACAATATAAAGAAACGACAAGGAGTATTATTGGCTCCCTCAAAATGATCGTCACAGTCCCGTGTGTTTAGTTTCGCCTTGCTGCTTGTCTGAAATTCAGGAATAAAATAAATCGTCCTATAAATAGTTCACTTGTTCCGCACGGTCCCTCTCATCATCTACGGACAACAACTTTCTCTTTCCTCTCTGATTTTTTTTTCTTTCTCTTTTTATTTTTTTTTCACCTTTTTTCTTTTCTTTTTTTTTTTTCCTTTTTTTTTCTTCAATCTCGTGAGCGATAGTACCTGAACCTGAACCCTAGCGAAGAAAAAAAAAATCAAAAATTGTCTGTAGGGAAAGGAAACTAACAAATATCTTTCTCTTTTTTCCGCGTGGAAAGAAAAAAAAATGCAGAATCAGAGACTGAAGCAACATCATCAACAACAACAACAACAACAAGCTCTGATGCAGCAACAAGCTATGATGCAACAACACTCTCTTTACCATCCTGGTGTTTTGGCTCCTCCTCAGGTTTCTTTTATTACATCTCCGATGTGTCTAATTTTGGGTCGAAATTGGAGTTTTTAAAGTCTCAATTCCATTTCTACACTCTGGCTTCTCTTTTATTTTCTGGGTTGGATTTAGTTTGTGAAGCTGTGGATTGTTCTTACCGATATTTTCCCTTTTATCATTTCTCGCTTCTGAAACACTCGTTTAATGAAAAGCTAGGGTTTTCAGATCCTGTAGGTAGCAATTATTAGCATCTAATTTTCAATACTGAGAAAGATTTACCTTGTTTAGAAAATAAATATTCTTTGTTTTTGTGTTTAAATTTCGTTTTTTTTTTTTTGTTTTTTTTTGTTTTTGGCATTTGCAGTTAGAGCCTGTTCCAAGTGGAAACCTTCCTCCTGGTTTTGATCCCAGTACTTGCCGTAGCGTGTGAGTGAATTTGGTTCTTGAGTCTTTAATTAATACTTGGTAATCATGTTTTAATCTCTAATCACTCTTGTACTTGCAGATATGTTGGAAACATCCATACACAGGTCACTGAGCCTCTTCTTCAAGAGATTTTTGCAAGCACTGGCCCTGTTGAAAGTAGTAAGCTCATCAGAAAGGATAAGGTAAAAGAGAGATTCGAAATTTTCTTTCTTTGTTCTTCTTATAAAGTATCATTCTTGTTTTGGACGAGCGTAACTAAACAATTGCATAGCTGTATTTGCTTCTTTGCTTAAATTGGGTTTATCAAGGTAAGTAAAAATGGACTCACAAATTTGCATCTTTCTGATTTTGCAGTCATCATATGGATTTGTTCATTACTTTGACCGAAGATCCGCTGGTTTGGCTATACTGTCTCTGAATGGAAGGCACCTGTAAGAAACCATTTTCATAATTATGTACCTCTGTTTATTCTTGGAACGCTTTCTCTTTGGTTATAAACTTTGAATTCACAGGTTTGGACAGCCTATTAAAGTCAATTGGGCTTATGCCACTGGTCAGAGGGAAGATACATCAAGTATGTTTTGATTTTTGAATTTTGTTTGTTTGTTTTTAGAAAAGCTTGGATGTTCAATGCTTTTGTTTCCCATTGAGATGCAGGCCATTTCAACATTTTTGTTGGAGATCTCAGTCCAGAGGTTACTGATGCGGCATTGTATCAAAGCTTTTCTGTTTTTTCCACTTGTTCGTAAGTTCTCATTCTTGATCGTACTCTTTTTTAGCGAATTCTTGTAAAAAAGATGTTCTAACTTAATGATTCTTGGGATTACGAGATTTTCTTATTGATATTAAGCTTATTTTTTGAAACATTATCGTTAGCTGAGTCCAGTATCTTTATTCTCTTAAAGGGATGCAAGAGTCATGTGGGACCAAAAAACTGGACGGTCAAGAGGCTTTGGGTTTGTTTCCTTCCGCAATCAGCAGGTATTGTATATTCTTTAAATCACGAGATGTATACTCTTTCTAGCTCGAGGATTATCCGTGGTCTTTCGTTGATTTTATTCTTTAATTTAATTTGTAGGATGCACAAACTGCCATAAATGAGATGAATGGTAAGGATTGTAGTGTAGCTGTGATCTTAGGACTTCATTTTTTTTGTTTTGAACTCTGCTTTGTTGATTCTGAACCTTTGTCTCTATCACCTCTCTCAAGGTAAGTGGTTGAGTAGCAGACAGATCAGATGCAACTGGGCAACAAAAGGCGCTACTTCTGGTGAGGACAAGCACAGCTCCGATGGAAAAAGTGTTGTGGAACTTACAACTGGCTCTTCAGGTTGTTTTTCTGTGACTGTGCATATTCTGATTTTTTGTTTCTTTCTCGTTTATGCTGAATTCGTCAGCTAACAAAGCTAACATCGGTCATTTGATTGCGCAGAGGATGGTAAAGAGGCTTTAAATGAGGATGCTCCTGAGAACAACTCTCAGTATACCACTGTATATGTGGGAAACCTCGCCCCAGAGGTAACTCCACTTTCTCTAGGAACTTCTTGGTTCACTATCATAAGAAAGACTTCTTTTTTTACGGCTCTCTAATGAATTACTCCATCAGGAGATTCTGGTACCTCTTTACAACTATCCACTGTATCTTGCAGGTAACTCAGCTTGATCTACACCGCTACTTCCATGCTCTTGGTGCTGGAGTTATCGAAGAAGTCCGTGTCCAACGAGACAAAGGCTTTGGTTTTGTGAGATACAACACTCATCCTGAGGCTGCTCTTGCTATTCAGATGGGAAACTCTCAGCCTTACCTCTTTAACAGACAGATTAAGGTACCTTTACCTTAACAAAACACACTCCATTTGATCTCACTGCTCCCAAAAATTGCATTATTTGTCATCACTAGAGACCATACTTAGAATGTAATCTGACATTTGATTTTGATATCCTTTTGAATTTTTTATTGTAGTGCTCATGGGGAAGCAAACCAACTCCACCAGGAACAGCCTCAAACCCACTTCCTCCACCTGCCCAGGCACCAATGCCTGGTCTTTCTGCAGCTGATCTCTTAGCCTATGAGAGACAGTTGGCACTAAGCAAGATGGCTTTAAATTACCCTCAGGGCCAACACCCTCTTAGGCAGGCAGCTCATGGAATCAATGCAGCTGGAGCTACTGCGGCCATGTACGACGGTGGCTTTCAGAATGTAGCCGCTGCACAGCAGCTCATGTACTATCAGTAATAAACCTAAGAACGTGGTGCCGATGTCACTTTTCTTAATTTTCAATGTCTTTGCTTTTTCTTTTGTTTAGAACTTGTTTGTGTGTTTGTCTGTCTGTCTTTTCTCACTTAATTTATCCATATAAAGTTTCATCTGCAGTTGTATGCTTAGTTTATGTATCCCCATGGATTGTAAGACAAGCAAATTACATTCAATAAAAGGGATTTGGATATATCTATTTTGTGTGATTTAACATGAACAACAACAAACAGACAAAAAGAGAATGCGGCTGAATCAGTCCGTCTCTAACCGAGAAATGTAAGTGTCGTAGAAATTTCCGGCTTTTTCGAGATCTCCCAGCTCAGTATAACAGTCTGCGATAGCTCCATATGCCTCAGTGCTTCCAGACTCCTCTCCTTCTCTCTTCGAGATGGCTAGAACCATGGAGTGATACTGTATGGCTTCTCTGTACTTCCCTTGACGTTGCAGTGAAGCGCCTAAGCCTCTCGCAGCCTTCTTTTCTTCGATGGGGTCTCTGAGATTCTGGGCAAGTTCCAAAGCTATCTTGAACTCTGCAAAAGCTTTCTCTGGTTCTTGATTCCTCAGAAAGGTCTTTCCTGTTTTCAGCTTCGAAATCAACTCTTGTTTCTTTGGTTCCACAATGATTTCACTCTCGGGGATTCTTGCTCCCACTGGAGCATAACTTAAGCCTGGTGCATAAGACTCGATTTTCGCTTGTCTCCTAAGAGCTGCATTGATCTGCCGTAGTTGTTCATTCAACCTCTGTAACTCCCCTCTCCTCTGCCGAGCAAGCAAACCTGATTATTAGTGCACAACAAAAAAAGTGTTATCAAAACCCCCCAATGAGTAGAGCTCGTAGAAGCATACGTTGAAGAAAGGGTAAATGACTACCTCCAACAACGGCTCCAACAAGAGCTACAAGCGACAAAACTGGCATGCTGAACATGGAGCTCTCTGGCTCACATACCTCAGCAGCAAAAGCTTCGAGTGGTGTACTCATCAGAAGGGAGTTTGTCAACAACACTGCCATCACCGGTAATTTGAGCCTCCCAATTCCCTGCCACATCCATGTTCTAAAGGCTTACTAACACAATGGAAAAAAAAACTTGAGAAGAGAAAAAAGCCGAGTCAAATACTATCCTGGTATACAACAGAAATCTCATAGCTAAACATGCTGGAACTCATCAACATACCTCAAAAGTTGAGACCTTGTCGAGAGTTTCCACACTGGCAAATGATGTTTTAAAGATTTCCTGGCCTTCATGATTCTTTGGCTTGGCAGACAGATGTTTAATCTTGGAGAAAGGATGATGATCTTCAGGTTTTCTTGCTACTGAGTAGCCGATAGATGTAGCAAACTTTCCAATATCTGAGAGAAGCAATGGAGAAATGCTTGGAATCCATTAACATAACTTTAGAAACGACCAAAGAGTTGGATATTTAATTGAAACGAGCCAACAACAAAATATCAAAGATAGGAGCTTGAACTAAGTCTTAGGATTCTAAGCTCCTTTAACAACCTCTACTGCTGAAATACAAGATTCAAGTATTCGGTCTCTTCTAAGAACATCGACATTGAAATGTATGAAAATGAAAACAAAGATCTCAACAAGAAAACCTGAAGAATTGGCCATTTTATTGAAACGAGCCAACAAGAAAACATGAAAGATACGAGCTTGAACTAACTTTAGGAATGCAAACCACCAATATTCGTTTGTTTCTAAGCTCTTTTAACTACCTCTACCGGTGAAATGTATGAAAATTTCAATAAAGATGTCAACAAGAAGACAAATAAGAGCTAAATCAATAATCACATAAACATGCTTCTAATATTGGGCATAATCAAGCTAAACACTGTGTCATCAATCTGTGCGTGATCTACACAGCAAAACTCTAAAATTGTAATCCCAAGTAGTCATTTGTCTAGTTCCCTCAGCCAAAATAGCTTAAACATAATCATTCCGAACCAAATTTCTAAAAAACTCCGAGATTCTGATGCCTCATTACCAAAAGAGGATCACATAGACTCTGCCAGTGAACAATGAACTAACCTGAACTTCGAGACTTGCCTCGCGGCGGAGAAAAGGAGGAGCAACACCGGATAAGCGCCGCCATCTCTAAAACTCTCTCGCTCTCTTGAGAGGATAAAACAAACGCCTTGGGGAGCTTAAACCCGGTTTCCGCTGCGAGAAGAAGCTTGTAACAGAACTAGACTGCCCCTGTATTTCAATTTAATTACACTTGTACCCTTTTACAGAACTTGAGAGTTTAAACGCAGCGTTTTCAGCTGCTTTGCTTCTTTAACACTAGCCGCGTGACTGTATTTTGTTTGTTTCTCCGGCGGAGTAGTTGTATAGGGTTTTAGATTTCGACTCAAAAACCCTAATCGACGCTTAAGCTTTGTTGCGTTTACGCTACTTTTCTGAGATTTTTGAAGTTGAAGGCTCGTAAGCACTTGGGGTTGAGTTTTGGCGTTGGTGAAGTAATGGACATTGATATGGACACTTCTCCTAGCTACTTCGACCCTGAGGTCCTCAGTGTTAGAGATCAATTCCGTCGTTATCGGTAATAATTTCGACTACCCTTTGTTTCGGTTTGGATTAACATTCTCGATTTTCTGTGTCGCCGATGCTTTGAAGCTTCGATAGTCTCAAATTCACTGATTGTAGCAAAATTAGAATGTGTTTGTTTGGATTGGGTCTGAGGTTTTGGGTTTAGTCTTGTTAGGGTATATGGTTTCAGTTCTGAAATTTGGGTATGGATTTAGTTCATTCTCGATTTGTTGTTACATTATTTGTTTCATGTAACTCTGCATTGATGCATCTTGTTTAACCACTTCTTTCTGTGTTTGATTGCCTATGTATATTAACTTGCAGGAAGAGACACTCTACATCGCCACATGAGGAAATCTTGAGTTCAAATGTCAGCGAGAACAGATTATTGTATGATGGGCATAACATCCATAGTCCAACAAATACAGCTTTGCTTCTTGAAAACATTAAAGAGGAGGTTGACAACTTTCACACCGATCATTACCAAGGAACACCGCTCTCTGCTTCTAGGAGAGATAGTGCTGGAATTCTGGATGGTGATGATGAGGATTTGTTCCGTCGAGTGGAAAGTCAATCACTCAAGGCTTGCAAGATTGAGAATGATGAGTTAGCGGAGAGTGGAGATACAACCTTTGCTTTGTTTGCTTCCCTATTTAGTTCTGCACTTCAAGGTTTGTATGATATATCACTCTTCCTATACAATATGTGTATATACTGATATACATGAATATGCATATATTTGGGTGTGTGCTTTATCATTTGTTTTTTCAAAACTCTTAAACAAGCAAAGTTCCTCTTTCTAGGTTATATTGATTTGGCATTGTAATTTTGGGCATGTAGGATTCCCTTTACTTGGTTGCTAGAGTTTCATTTATGTCTGGTCATCTCTTGTTGTAAGTATGAAGTCTTTGTTTTTCAGGACTGATGCCCATTCCAGATCTAATATTGAGACTTGAGGAGTCATGCAGGGATGTTTCACAATCAATTAGGTATGTTTTCTGGCTCTGAGAGTTAAACCGTCAAACTTTTTCCTTAGTTTTCGTTTCTTGTTCAATGTCTTTTCTGTTAATGTTATCTACAGATATGGATCAGATATAAGACATCGGGTTGTCGAGGATAAACTTATGAGACAAAAGGCTCAGCTTTTGCTTGGTGAGGCTGCCTCCTGGTCACTTCTATGGAAGCTATATGGAAAAGGTTAGGAAATTCAGCTCCATCTGTCTATTGGTTTGGGCATTTTGAAACAGTTAGGCATAGTGTTCATTTTGATCACTGATGTCTGTTCAAGCAATGTGTGCTGTGTAGTATTCTCATGGCTATATAGTGATGGTATTATCATTGATACGTCTTTTTTTCTTGCAATTGCAGCTACTGAACAAGTTCCGCAGGAATTGATTATGGTTATCATTCTTAATCCTATTTCAAACGAAATCGTCCTATTTAGTACATCTTACGAATGGGCCTATTTGACTTTGTTTTATGTCCGCAGTTCCCATCAACATCTCATTTGGAGGCTAGTCAGTTTGTTGTAAATGACCATACATCACAGCTATGCCTTCGGATAGTCCTGTGGCTGGAAGAACTAGCTTCAAAATCACTTGAATTGGAAAGGAAGGTGGCTATTCCATTATATACTCCTTTTTAGTATATTACTTTACCACTGTCATTTTGGCATGATACTCTGTTGGTTGATGTGGTCTTTTTTTTCTTATTCCTAGCTAGAGCTCATGCATAGAATCGTTAATAAACTCACTACTTGCTGTGCAGTTCATGTAACTTTGATCACAATTATAAGATTCTGAAGTTGAACAAAATGGTTGCTGCTGCTTTTTATTTCCTAGTAGTTTTTGCTCTGCACCTAGAGAAATGCTTGATCTAGTTGTATCTGAATGTTACCTGAGGAACTCCATTACGAACACCTCCACAACATTATTGCTTCACAAATCAGAGTCAGATGTTTGTGTTTCCTACTTGTCATATATTTAGGGGGTTGGTACTTAATCATAGACTTTGTTCAACATAAGTACAGAATTGTGTGGTGAACAGAGTTGAATAACACTCAATTATAATTTAGACTCAAGGAAATACTTTTGTTCTCAGGTGCGGGGATCTCATGTGGGTACTTATCTTCCTAACGCTGGAGTGTGGCATCACACACAAAGATACCTCAAGAAAACTGGTTCTGCCACTGACACTGTACACCATCTGGATTTTGATGCTGCAACTCGTGAACATGCTCATATTCTTCCTGATGACAATGTAAGTCTGTTAGCTATGGTTGAAGTTAGGTTCATTTATTATATTTGTGTGCTGATGGGCATCTTTTACCTTTGATTAATTTTCTTCATTAATATGCAATTCATGGTATACATGAAACAATGTTGGTGAGACTGCCCAAACGGCAATGCATTGTGGATGAATAGGGTTGAAAAAGGTTTTGTCAAAATTGCCGTCAAGTTAAATAATATTTAATCTTCAGTTGTTTGTAGCTTTTTGCTTGATTTAGGGGTATAACATAGCAATTGTGAGTGCTTCTTTTGTGTGTACTAGCTCCCTATGGATCCCTATATCTTACTGTAAAGGTCGTATTTTGTCCTGATTATCGCTGTTGGATAAAATTAGTATCTACAACTTTTATTTGGCAGAAACAAGATGAATCACTTCTTGAGGATGTTTGGACTTTAATAAGGGCTGGGAGAATAGAGGAGGCATGTGATCTCTGCAGGTCTGCTGGGCAGGTAATATTTATAAGGAATATGAATTCTCTTAATGTAATGATTCGAAGTGTGTGTATCTATAATGTCGATTTAAATTTCTACTTTGGCAGCCATGGAGAGCTGCAACTTTATGCCCTTTTTCTGGGATGGACATGTTTCCTTCTGTTGAGGCGCTGATAAAGAATGGGAAAAATAGGACTCTCCAGACTATCGAGCTGGAAAGTGGCTTTGGCAATCAGCTGCGTCTTTGGAAATGGGCTTCATACTGTGCATCAGAGGTAATGCAAATTCTGGATAGGTTTATTGCTTTCTTAATGAATTACAAAATAAGTCTTAGATAAACTTAAAGTTTTTGTTTATGTTTTTTATCTTTGTTTCTAAAGAAAATTGCAGAGCAGGATGGTGGCAAACATGAAGTTGCTGTTTTTGCAACCCAATGTAGCAACCTGAACCGCATGTTACCAATTTGTACTGATTGGGAGGTAAAAACATGCACAACAACACTTCCTTGGCTGCTCATGTTCTTTTTTTTATATCTACAAATTTTAACATTGTTTTCTTGGTTGTCATGTCAAAAACACTCAGCATTATATTTTAAGGTGTTTATTTAGAACGTCATTGCTCTTCTTAAGTTATATAGGCCCCACCCTGCACGTGTGTCCCTGCTGAATTGAATTATCACTCATGAGATATTTGGTCATTGTTTTTAAAGATGGGTATGCAATATTGCTAATAGTTGTTTTCATCGCGATCCCTCCTCTGCATAATCTTTGTAAAACTGGAAACTGTTGTAATCTCTTACATATTTGGTAGCTTAGTCTATGTGCTGGCTCTACGTGTATTGACATTGTTCTAACCTCAACGGTGATTGTTCTGCAGTCAGCTTGCTGGGCGATGGCAAAATCATGGCTTGATGTTCAGGTTGATCTAGAACTCGCCCAATCAAAGCCAGGCTTGACAGAAAAGTTTAAAAGCTGCATTGATGAAAGCCCTGAAACTATGCAAAATGGTAGTCAGGCTTCATTTGGACCAGAAGATTGGCCCCTCCATGTTCTAAACCAACAACCCCGTGACCTTCCCGCCCTTCTTCAGAAACTCCATTCAGGGTATGCATGCAACTACTGGGAGAATTTATTTGTTTCTTCACTATAGAGAACTTCAGCTCAACATATTGTTTTGTTCCTGGCATAGGGAAATGGTCCACGAAGCTGTTGTGAGGGGATGCAAAGAGCAGCACCGGCAAATTCAGGTACCTTAGATGCCGTATAACTTTCCATCAAGCTATACGAACCATATATTATGTGTGTAGTCATTGCTAATACGTTCTTTTGCAGATGAACCTTATGTTAGGAAATATCTCTCATCTTCTTGATATCATATGGTCATGGATAGCACCCTTAGAAGATGACCAAAGCAACTTTAGGTAATCAGAAGTTTTGCTCTAGATAGTTCAATTTGTATCAAACAATTTTTGGGGTATAGTTTTTGTAAGCATTATCTTTTTCGAATTAACAAAAATTTCCTTGGGTCTCTAAATGACAAATACCTTCTGCTTATATGCTGATGTTCCTTGGTTATTATAAAGAAGAAAGATAGGTATATTTGTAATTTGACTTAATATGTTATGCATCTGGCAGGCCCCACGGCGATCCTCATATGATAAAGTTCGGTGCTCACTTGGTGCTTGTTCTTAGGTATTTGCTTGATGATGAATTCAAGGGCAGTGAGAAGCTCAATAATGTTGGCGATCTTATTCTTCATATGTGAGTCACTTTGAATTGGTGACAGAGTTTGTTTATGGAATACATGCATATACTTTCAATTGGCTTTGTAGTGATCAGTGAAATGCTGCCAGGTATGCAATGTTCCTATTTTCAAAACAACATGAAGAACTAGTAGGAATTTATGCTTCTCAGCTTGCTCGTCACCGCTGCATTGAACTTTTTGTACACATGATGGAGCTAAGGATGCATAGCAGGTAGTTTCTATCTGAATTGATATCGTAGGAGTCTTTATATTGGATTGTGTGACCCTCTGGAGTAAACGCTTATGGCATAAAGTAAATTCTTTTGACATTTGTTTCCTTCTACCTTGAAAATTAGCGTACATGTTAAGTACAAAATCTTCCTTTCCGCAATGGAATACTTGCCATTCTCTTGTGTGGATGACTCGCAAGGAAATTTCGAAGAAATAGTTGACAGGTATAGTAATGGTCTAGATTTGTTTCCTGGCTTATTATATGGTTATAGTGAGATTCATTCTTCAATTGTAAGCTGAGGAAATGTAACTTAATGGGACATTCACAGGGTTTTGTCAAGATCCCGGGAAATCAAACTTGCAAAATATGATCCCTCAGTTGATGTTGCAGAGCAGCATCGTCAACAGAGTCTTCAAAAAGCTATAGCCATTCAGTGGCTATGTTTTACACCTCCATCTACTATAAAGGATGTCAAAGATGTTACTTCCAAACTACTCCTGCGATCTTTGATGCACAGGTACGGTCCATGTAGGCTTGTTTGCAACTCTGTTATCCAATTTCTCAGTTCCTTTATGGAGAATTACTGTCGTAATCGAAACCATTGGACTAAAACTCCTTTATAATGTGTTAAGTGTCTGCCTCCAGTTTTTTTTTTGTTTTTCCACTTTTGCCTTTGTTTCATGGTATTAATTGTTTTCCCCTCTTCAGCAACATACTTTTCCGAGAGTTTGCTTTGATTGCCATGTGGAGGGTGCCTGCAACTCCTGTGGGTGCACACACACTTCTTAGTTTTCTTGCTGAACCTCTGAAGCAACTCTCAGAAAATCCTGATACACTCGAGGATTATGTTTCCGAGAATTTGCAAGAGTTCCAAGACTGGGTATGCTGCACTGCATTTTTCCTTTTGGTTATTCCTTTGATTGAATCATTAAGGGTCTAAATAGCTTTATGTATATCCGTTGTTCTTTCAATAGAATGAGTATTATTCCTGTGACGCAAAATATCGCAACTGGCTCAAATTTCAATTAGAGAATGCTGAAGTCACTGAACTGTCAGAAGAGGAAAACCAGAAAGCTGTTGAAGCAGCCAAAGAGGCTTTGTACTCTTCTTTGTCACTGCTCCTCAGTAAGTGACCCCATACTTTATAATATATCGTTGACTTATATGCAAGAGAAGCATTTTTACATTGATTAAAATGCTGTTAAGTGTGGTAGTTTTTAACCTCATAATATAGGAAAAGGCAATCCCTGGTTGACATTTCTCGAAGACGATGTATTTGAATTAGAAGAATATACGTTCCTTGAGTTGCATGCAACTGCGATGCTCTGTTTGCCTTCTGGTGAATGTTTGCGCCCAGATGCTACTGTTTGTGCGGCATTAATGAGTGCACTTTACGCTTCTGTCAGTGAGGAAGTTGTTTTAGAGCGCCAGTTAATGGTAATCTTTTCAACCAATGTTCTTGTTGCATGCATCTGTTCTTTTCACGGTTATCCTTGCATTTGCCTCACCCCGGGCTCTGTATAACTGTGCATATTACCCTGACGTAAGTTTTTGTCAAAAATGGTTATGCAACTGAATCGGAAATATTCTAGAGATGTGACACAATCTAGAAAGCAGTCTGCGTTAATATTCATGTTGATCGTCGCAGGTAAATGTATCGATTTCATCAAGGGACAGCTACTGCATTGAGGTAGTGCTCCGGTGTTTAGCAACTGAAGGTGATGGACTTGGGCCACATAATGCAAATGACGGGGGCATTTTAAGCGCAGTTACGGCAGCTGGTTTTAAAGGTTGGGATGTCTATAGGAAAAACATTTCTCCTTCACTGTGGTTTACCTCCTCTCTCCATATATATTTTGAGATGTTTCATCCAAGATGAAATCACCAGCATCAATAAAACACGAAAATCTAAAATTTGTAGGTGAGCTTAGCCGGTTCCAGGCAGGTGTTACAATGGATATATCCCGCCTAGACGCTTGGTATTCAAGCAAAGAGGGCTCACTTGAAACACCGGCAACTTATATTGTCCGCGGTCTCTGTAGGAGATGCTGTCTTCCAGAGCTTGTTCTTCGATCTATGCAGGTAAAGCCTTTTATTTGCAACTCGCCTCTTCCAGATTTCACGTGTTAATTTTCTGTAACTATATAGTACATAATAGTCCCTAACACCCGCATACATTCATATGTATCTGCGGGCTTATAAAAAGTGTCTTGCTGATACTCTTTGCAGTGAAGAAAAAACTCTTTGGTCTTTTTTACATTAGCAAGAACTATAGAAGGCTGAACTTATTCCTACTTGCATACTCCTGGTTTCATGAATTTAATTCCACTAAACGACTCGCTTACAGGTGTCTGTTTGTCTAATGGAGTCGGGAAATCCACCTAAAGATCATGATGACCTGATTGAGCTCGTGGCTTCTGATGAAGCTGGTTTTCTGTCTTTATTCAGTCAGCAAGAATTACAGGTTAGTAATACTCAGTTCTTTACTCCCTGACAAAAAACGTCAAAAAGGTCGCCATCATTTGATCCATATTCTACTCTTCCGTTTCGAATCGGTTTTGCAACTTGTCATCAACTGCATCAGTGTTGTTTAATAAGTGATTTGCCTCAGAATTTTTGTTTGCTTCTGCTGTGAAACATGACGAGCTATATAGTACTGAGATCTTTTCTGCAACTGAGTACCATCTGATCTGTTTGGATGCAATTCTACTGCAGGAGTTTATGTTGTTTGAGAGAGAGTATCGTATGTCCCAGTTGGAGCTTCAGGAGGAACTTTCTTCATCTTGATATTGCCTCACTTTATAACTGCATCAGCTTCATTCTCTCTGGATGCCTAGAGATGGCTTAACTTGGTCATGTAAATTACGCTGTAGTTCATTTTCTTTCCAGACCAGGGATTTTACTTATTAGACTGATGTATACAATATGATAATATTGTTGAAGGGAGATGAAATTCCCTTTAGTACCATCGGTCAAAGACTATCATCTTTCAGAAAACCCCACTCTCACGTAGCTTTCATATAAGCAACAACAAAAATATAACAAAGTCCAAACGTAGTAATCCCTAGTCTTGAAAGAAAGCTTTTTCGTAATCCCCAACATTCAAAGCTTACAAGAACATGGTCAGGCCAAATTCTACAAAATATGTGAATCAAAAGAATGGGCTAATCAAAAGAATGGGCGCTTCAAAACTATGACATTTGATCAATCATATCAAAATTAATTGATACACTTAAAAGTAGGGGTGTCAAAATGAGCTAGAGTGTCGCAAAGCTCAGCTCAGCTCAACTCATTTATTATACGAGCTTATAAAACATAAGCTCAAACTCAGATCACCAAGCTCGCGAGCTAATACAAAAATAAATATAAAAACAAAATAAGTATATAAAATTAACTTTACAAATTAAAACGAATCACTTGAAATGGTAGATTGAATACACCCCCCATAATAACCATACTCTGCATAATAAAGACACATAAATATCAAACATTTTGATTACAATAATTAATTAGCTAATTAAATGCGTAACTAATTTTTTAGCTTTATCTTTGCAAATGATACATTAAACCTCTTTTTTTTTTACTTTCATTGTTGATTATCCGGCGATGGTAAATTTATATTTCTTCTTAAGCTGAAGATAATCATCACGAAACTTTGACATTCCGTTCAAAGAACCAATATTTGGTTTATATGTCACATTCTAAAATATACCCATCTTTTCTGCCGTTATTTGGAAGTTTATTTTATTTTATGGCAAATGTTTTATAAATCTCTTAGGACATGTTGAAAAACACAAATATCATTGAATTAGTCATTTTAAGGTATAAAGGTTACATTTATAACATGAATCAGGTTGTCAATGAAAAATTATACATTGAAATCGTTAATTAAATTGTTTATGTCAATAGATAGTTAGTTATTTATAACTAGAAAGCATTTAGTTGTTTTAAAATAGTTGGTCATTAAATTAAGAAAGTTAATTGTCTACCAAAGAAAATCGTTTAATGTTACCCACATATTATCCTATGTGATGTCAATTATCGTATGAGAGAGTACTAAATTTTTATCACGAATTAGATTTTCTAATATGCTACTATTTGTTTCATATATGTTGCTTTACTATTTTAATATTTTGTTGAATTTTTAATTTGGTATACTAAAACAGTAAATTATGCCAAATTATCTTGTATATAATAATTATTTGAAAGATAAAACTAAATATTGTATTGATTGTTTTATTGCATGAGACGAAAAATTGATGACGCTTGGATGGTGATGGTAAAGTCGGGGGAAAAGACGAAGAAGCAACGGCAGCATAATCCATCCAGTGTTTCTGTAAAAAAAACATCGAAAAAACAAATGAGAGCTTCAAAATTATTACATTTGATCAAGCACATCAAAATTAATTGATAAACACTTAAAAGTTACCACTAATCAATTGATCAACATGATTGATAAACACTTAGAAGCATTAAAGCATAACATATATCAGTTGATGAATTTGAAAACACTTAAAAGGGTAATAGTCTAATAAACAAATTCTAAATTGATGGGATAACAAATCATATACCCAAATATTTTTGTAACTGTTACACACATATGTGGATGTCCGTAATTGATAACTTTATAATATATAAATGTATATTGTTATTTATACAAAAATTATATATTTTTAAATTGACATAAAACCAAGTAAAATCGATGGATTGGTACCTCTTTTCTTTGTGCAGCAAGCCTCTCTATAAAAAAGAGGAAAATAAGGCAATCTAGAAGTTTTGAACAATAAGGATTATAAGAAAACTAATACAGAAAAACTAAAAATGTGGTTGTCTTCTTTAAGTCTTTCTTTCGATGTCTTGAGGTGCAATTGAAGCTGTGAAAAAAGTAAAATAATACATATTGTCTATGATATGTAAAAGAAAATTTAATAAGATATAAACACACTTTTACATTGAAGGCAATGTGGTTCACGTTACATCCACTCCAAAATACATTCTCAGTGATAGTTATGTTTACACTTTAGCGTGCAATCATAATAACCATACTCTGCATAATAAAACACATAAATATCAAACATTTTGATTACAATAATAAATTAGCTAATTAAATGTGTAAATAACTTTTTAGTTTTATCTTTGAAAATGATACATTAAGCCTTTTTTTTTTACTTTCATTGTTGATTATCCGCTAAGGGTAAATTTATATTTCTTCTTAAGCTGGAGATAATCATCACGAAACTGTGACAATCCATTCAAAGAACCATTATTTGGATTATATGTCACATTCTAAAATATACTCATCTTTTCTGCCGTTATTTGGAAGTTTATTTTATTTTATGGCAAATGTTTTATAAATCTCTTAGGACATGTTGAAAAACACAAATATCATTGAATTAGTCATTTTAAGATATAAAGGTTACATTTATAACATGAATCAGGTTGTCAATAAAAAATTATACATTGAAATCGTTAATTAAATTGTTTATGTCAATAGATAGTTAGTTATTTATAACTAGAAAGTATTTAATCATTTAAAATAGTTGGTCATTAAATTAAGAAAGTTAACTGTCTACCAAAAAAAATAGTTTACTCTTACCCACATATTATCATATGTGATATAAATTACCGTATGACGGAGTACGGAATTTTTGTCATGAGTTAGATTTTCTAATATGCTACTATTTATCTCATGTATGTTGTTTTTTTTACTATTTTAATTCCCAATTTGGTATACTAAAACACTAATTTATGCCAAATTAGCTTGTATATATTAATTATTTGAAAGATAAAACTAAATATTGTATTGATTGTTTTACTGCATCAGACGAAAAATTGAAGACACTTGGATGGTGATGGTGAATTCGTGAAAAAAAAGACGTAGAAGCAGCGGCAGCAGAATCCATACAATATTTCTGTAAAAAAAACATTGAACAAACAAATGAGAGCTTCAAAATTATGACATTTGATCAAGCACATCAAAATTAATTGATAAACACTTAAAAGTTACCTCTAATCAATTGATCAACATGATTGATAAACACTTAGAAGCATTAAACTTGACTGCATAACATATATCAGTTGATCAATCTGAAAACACTTAAAAGGGTGATAGTCTAATAAACAAATTCTAAATTGATGGGATAACAAATCATATACCCAAATATTTTTGTAACTATTACACACATATGTGGATGTACGTAATTGATAACTTTATAATATATAAATGCATATTGTTATTTATACAAAAATTATATATTTTTAAATTGACATAAAACCAAGTAAAATCTTTTCTATTCCAACATGATTCTTCGAATCTTGACTAGAACTCAACAATTTTCGATTCTAGACTAGCCTCCATGCTATTCGTGCTCGCTCCAATCTACCAACACACTTGTGTTACCTTGTAACAAAAGCTCAACCCATGATCGTTTCTAGCCTTAAATTATTACTTACCATCACCATGATCATTCACTTGAATGAGCATTCACAACTTTCTCTTTACTATTACTTTCACTTTCAATTTCACTTCTAACTCAAACCCTTTCCAAATTCTTGATACATCATCCACATTCCTTTCCCATGATTCCTCCATTACAAGTACTCCTCCTTTCCATAAAATTTCTCTGTAATTTCATTTTTTTTTTCCAAACTTGATTACACCTTCTTGTGCTTCTTCAGTTATTCTGATGTTGCTGCTCGTACGACTCCACTATTCCTCATCTTCATGATGGCTCGTCTTTAAAGTCACAGTCGTGTTCAGTTCAGAACTCACACTAGGTGTGGCTCTAACGTTGAACAAAATGATGAACTTCACTTCTAACCGAATTAGACCGACACAAATTTATCTAATATAAACAAGAAAGCACAACAAACCTATAAACTATTCAATCGTCCTAAGACTCACAATCAAATATCAGAACTCTAGCGTGAGACCGTAGACACCCAAAGATTTTAACCAAAATATTTTCCAAATCATTTTAAAAGTTTACCGAAATAATTTAAAAACATTTTTTTTTTGAAAACACAAGGTCTCCTAGGACAGCCTTCCGGGTCAGAACCGGCTTGGCTAACCTAGGCTCTGATACCAAGTTGACATGCCCCGATCCCAACAACTTTGAGCCCTAGGTCTCGCGCCTTAACTTGCAACACAAGAAACACCTGCACACTGAAAAGGGAAAAAGGGGTGAGCAATTCCGGGGAGAATTACTCAGTGAGGGAGATCAACTCTGTCCACATGATTCATATTAAAAAATAATATACTTTAATAAAACATATATACTAAGCCTAGAAACAGTCAAGCCACAATCAACCTAACAACTATCAATATTTCAATATAGTATACATCACATACTCATCATCAAATAAATCATCATCACATAACTCAGGCTTGCCGTCACCTCGAAGGGTCGTACGCCACCTCACATATAACATATACTCATATATCTCGACCGAAGTCCATGAAACAACTCGGGGCTGGCCGTCACCTCGAAAGGTCGTACGCCACCCTTACTGGCTCGTCAGCCGTTAACGGGCTTCAGCGGGGTCACCATGCCACACGCTCTCAGTCCAGCCACACACAACTTCACACATTATATATCATATATCACATAATAACTTATAACATCACATAATCTCAACTTAACATTTCATTCAACACTCAATCACTATTCCTAGACAAGACATACATGCTTATCAAACCATATTATTATCTAATAAGAATCCACAAATCCCAACCCTCACCTTAGCCACAAAGCTTCCCGACAATATGAACTTGCATTCTGGAATTAACGGTTGAAAACAGCGTCTCAAATCTGCGGTTAGGAAATAATGTTTAACATTCCATTATTAAACTTCCTAAAAGATTTATTCAGTTCGGCCAGACTGAACCAGACGTACACAACCGGCTATATCTAACTGCACGTACCTCAGTTCAAAACAAACTTAGTATCCCTGAATAGCCAAGACTCGGGGCTTTCAAATGATATCCAGATCGAAATCTAGTTCCATCAGACTTTCCCATAAAACGCGTGCAAAGTAGACTGATCACAAGTTCACTCTGCACAGATTCATTCGAGTAAAACACTAATAACCTTTAGACCATAACTCCGAATGACAAACTTCTTTCAGATATAGCTAGATATATGAGTTAAAAATCTCCTTACCAAAAATCAGCTTCATCCGATCTTCTACGAAACCGCAGCACCAATTGTCCTTTGACTGGTCAGAAATTCTCTACAGCAATTACAACTACGAGAAAACATCCATAACTTCATATCACAACTTCAAATGACAATCCCCTTCCTAACTTGGTTAAATAAGAGAGTCTGGAAGATCCTTACCAAGATTCAAATCGATCCGAACAGTTTTGATCCTCGGTTTCCGTTCTCCATCGAAACTGGTCAGATTTGCGGTTGTTTAAGAATAAGACATATTGCCACAGACAGGAAGAACAAGCCATAACTTTCACCACATACATTGGATCGGGACAATATTAGACTTTCTGGAAAGCTAAGACTCTGAGATTTCGATAGCTAGGTAGATCATCACATCGTTTCTGACGGTTCCCCGAGAAAATGTCTTACAAGTCGACGGCGGCAACTTTATTTTAAGTGGCTAGGGTTTACGAAGTAAAGATAAAAACGTCCAGGGCTTCGCCGTATAGAATTTTCTGGTGTCTCTCTTCTCTGCGAGAGATCCTTTTATATGGAGAGTGCTTAGAGATTTAGGGTTGAAGTTCTGATGGGTTTAATGGGCTTATGTCTCTAGAAAATTAACACATTTAGTAGCCCAAATACTTTTAAATGAAATTTATCATTTGCATTCATTTGCATTTCCAATCCGAAATTTATTCCGTTCAAAATTTCAAATTCTCCGGGACACGGCCGTGACACATTCTCAGTGATAGTTATGTTTACACTTTAGCGTGCAATCATTATAACCATACTCTGCATAATAAGACACATAAATATCAAACATTTTGATTACAATAATTAATTAGCTAATTAAATGCGTAACTAATTTTTTAGCTTTATCTTTGCAAATGATACATTAAACCTCTTTTTTTTTTTTTTTTACTTTCATTGTTGATTATCCTGGGATGGTAAATTTAATTTTCTTTTTAAGCTGAAGATAATCATCACGAAACTTTGACATTCTATTCAAAGAACCAATATTTGGTTTATATGTCACATTCTAAAATATACCCATCTTTTCCGCCGTTATTTGGAAGTTTATTTTATTTTCTGGCAAATGTTTTATAAATCTCTTAGGACATGTTGAAAAACACAAATATCTTTGAATTAGTCGTTTTAAGGTATAAAGGTTACATTTACAACATGAATCAGGTTGTCAATAAAAAATTATACATTGAAATCGTTAATTAAATTGTTTATGTCAATAGATAGTTAGTTATTATAACTAGAAAGCATTTAGTTGTTTTAAAATAGTTGGTCATTAAATTAAGAAAGTTAACTGTCTACCAAAGAAAATCGTTTAATGTTACCCACATATTATCCTATGTGATGTCAATTATCATATGAGAGAGTACTAAATTTTTATCATGAGTTAGATTTTCTAATATGCTACTATTTGTTTCAAATATGTTGCTTTACTATTTTAATATTTTGTTGAATTCCTAATTTGGTATACTAAAACAGTAAATTATGCCAAATTTTCTTGTATATAATAATTATTTGAAAGATAAAACTAAATATTGTATTTATTGCTTTGTTGCATGAGACAAAAAATTGGTGACGCTTAGATGGTGATGGTAAAGTCGGGAAAAAGAAGAAGAAGCAGCGGCAGCATAACCCATACAGTGTTTCTGTAAAACAATACATCGAAAAAACAAATGATGGTTCAAAATTATGACATTTGATCAAGCACATCAAAATTAATTGATAAACACTTAAAAGTTACCACTAATCAATTGATCAATATGATTGATAAACACTTAGAAGCATTAAACTTGACTGCATAACAAATATCAATTGATCAATCTGAAAACACTTAAAAGGGTGATAGTCTAATAAACAAATTCTAAACTGATGGGATAACAAATCATATACCCAAATATTTTTGTAACTGTTACACACATATGTGGATGTCCGTAATTGATAAATTTATAATATATAAATGTATATTGTTATTTATACAAAAATTATATATTTTTATATTGACATAAAACCAAGTAAATAATGTTTTCTTTTGTTAAGTAGGAGGAGCCGTTAATAAAAAGAGGAAAATAAGGCAATCTAGAAGTTTTGAACGATAAGGATTATAAGAAAACTAGTACAGAAAAACTAAAAATGTGGTTGTCTTCTTTAAGTCTTTCTTTCGATGTCTTGAGGTGCAATTGAAGCTGTGAAAAAAAATTAAAATAATACATATTGTCTATGATATGTAAAAGAAAATTTAATAAGATATAAACACACCTCTACATTGAAGGCAATGTGGTTCACGTTACATCAACTCCAAAATACATTCTCAGTGATAGTTATGTTTACACTTTAGCGTGCAATCATAATAACCATACTCTGCATAATAAAACACATAAATATCAAACATTTTGATTACAATAATAAAATAGCTAATTAAATGTGTAAATAACTTTTTATTTTTATCTTTGCAAATGATACATTAAGCCTTTTTTTTACTTTAATTATTGATTATCCGGTGGAGGTAAATTTATATGGCTTCTTAAGCTGGAGATAATCATCACGAAACTGTGACAATCCATTCAAAGAGCCATTATTTGGATTATATGTCACATTCTAAAATATACCCATCTTTTCTGCCGTTATTTGGAAGTTTATTTTATTTTATGACAAATGTTTTATAAATCTCTTAGGACATGTTGAAAAACACAAATATCATTGAATTAGTCATTTAAAGGTATAAAGGTTACATTTATAACATGAATCAGATTGTCAATGAAAAATTATACAATTCATTTGAAATCGCAAATTAAATTGTTTATGTCAATAGATAGTTAGTTATTTATAACTAGAAAGTATTTAGTCATTTAAAATAGTTGGTCATTAAATTAAGAAAGTTAATTGTCTACCAAAGAAAATAGTTTACTCTTACCCACATATTATCATATGTGATATAAATTACCGTATGAGGGAGTACGGAATTTTTGTCATAAGTTAGATTTTCTAATATGCTACTATTTGTCTCATATATGTTGTTTTTTTACTATTTTAATTCCTAATTTGGTATACTAAAACACTAATTTATGCCAAATTATTTTGTATATATTAATTATTTGAAAGATAAAACTAAATATTGTATTGATTGTTTTACTGCATCAGACGAAAAATTGAAGACACTTGGATGGTGATGGTGAATTTGTGAAAAAAAGACGTAGAAGCAGCGGCAGCAGAATCCATACAATATTTCTGTAAAAAAAGCATCGAACAAACAAATGAGAGCTTCAAAATTATGACATTTGATCAAGCACATCAAAATTAATTGATAAACACTTAAAAGTTACCACTAATCAATTAATCAACATGATTGATAAACACTAAGAAGCATTAAACTTGACTGCATGTAAAACAACCCGACCCGTTTTTAAAAAATAAATAAATTATGAATTAGTTATTCCCATAAATAATTAATTCTCATCGACAACAATTCAATTCACAAACCAGTCAGTTTAACCAAGCCTAACCAGCGGAATAACATAAACCATCAAATTATCAATTGAAACCAATAAATCATTTAAACCAACAAATCCAACAATACCAGCATCATCAAACCAATTTCTCAATTCCAAGAAATACTAGCAACCTAACCAGCAGTTCTAATAATACTCAAAAGACACTCAACAAGACCCTAGATCATCTTTCTCTTCATAGCCATAATCCCACGGTCAGTGCCGTGCCTAGCATTTTGGGGGCCCAAGGCGATATTTAGTAACATAGTATAATTTAAAATAAAAAATATATTTTATAACTTTTTTTATAAAATATTATTTTGTAATAAATGATTTATTACATCAAAATCAAATAATAACTTTTTTTGTTAAATTATTATCGTTTTTTTTTTAATGTGGATAGATTGAACGTGATGTGTAAAGTTAAAAATATATTCATTAATAAAGAGGATATAAGAGATGCAATTCTACTGCATGATGTGTGGGCCACGGTCACACTTTGTTTTTACATGCATCACATGGTTATAAGAGATGCAATTCTACTGCATGAGTTTATGTTGTTAGAGAGAGAGAGTATCGTATGTCCTAGTTGGAGCTTCAGGAGGAACTTTCTTCATCTTGATATTGCCTCACTTTATAACTGCATCAGCTTCATTCTCTCTGGATGCCTAGAGATGGCTTAACTTGGTCATGTAAATTACGCTGTAGTTCATTTTCTATCATCTTTGAGAAAACCCCACTCGCACGTAGCTTTTATATAAGCAACAACAAAAATACTCCCTCCGTTTCATTATATAAAAATTTTTGATTTATTTCGCGAGAATTAAGAAAACAATAAATACAAACAAATCTAATTTAATAATTAATTAAAATTATAACTCAACCAATCATATATAAGACTACGGAATTTAAAAGGACAAAAATATCAAATCACATTAAAATCTACATAGAAACTAGTAAAACATCTTATAAAATGAAACAAAAAAAATTATCTTAAAAATCTTATATAATGAAACGGAGGGAGTATAACAATGTTCAAACGTAGTAATCCCTAGTCTTGAAAGAAAGCCTTTTCATAATCCCCAACATTCAAAGCTTACAAGAACATGGTCAATACACAGGTCAAATTCTACAAAATATCAGTGAATCAAAAGAAAAAAAATGAAATCAAGTTTAGTAAATTGTTTTGACATTGTTTCCTTCTGAACAATGGTGTATATGTGAAGTACAAAATCATCTTTTCCACTATGGAATACTTGCCATTCTCTCATGTTGATGACTGGCAAGGAAATTTAGAAGAAAAATAGTTGACAAGTGGTCTACATTTCTTCTCCTATGGTAACAGTGAGATACATTTCTCAATTCCTTTATGAGGAAGTAATATTTTGAAACCATTGGACCATTATAAGGTAAAGCTTTCATATAAACAGTAGTAAACAACAACAAAATCACAACAACAAAAAAAAACAAGCATAGTAAATTAGTAATCACTAAATGAACAAAAAAGCATTCTTAGAAGAAGAATGAGAAAACGACAAATGCTAATCCTCTATGTCGTCTAGAGTCTTGTCGATCCCTCCAAACTTGTGAACGTTGACTATTCAACCCCATGATGATGACGTGGCGTATGGAGTCAAAGAGCGAGTTTCCAACGTAGCTTTAACTTACTGGTATAGTACTCCACCAATGCTCTGACTCAGAGACCGAAGCGTCACTTTGCAATATTTCTCTCCAGAAACTATGTCTATAAAATGGCGACGAATGGTTAGGCTCACTAGGTTTCCAAAGCTTAATTCTTTTGAGAGGGATTTGTGAGTAGAAGGGATGTATCAGGGCGAAGCTAGTATCGCCGGTAGCCAAAGGGGTTCTTGGGGACACAGAGGTTATCGTCAGAAAATCGAAACTCCGGTGATTTGTCGTCTCGTATTCTTGTTTTGCCATGATGTTTGTGTTACTTTTAAAACTGGAGTCCTTTGATTGATTAGCCTTTACTTTTTGTGTGTTAATGTTATAGTTTTGTAATTTACAGGTTACAGTTGATAGGTCTTTGAATGATTCTTGTGGTAATAGTAGTAGGGGTTCTCGAGGGAGAGGGACAAGTAGAACATCATCTCGAAGAAATAGTTCCGATTTTGCCAACAGAGCGTGGGTTAGGAAGTCATCCCAAGTGGATAGAAAGTCTCAAGAGGATGGAATAGGCTCTACTAGTAAGCAACCTGATGAAGTTTCTGCTTCTTCTAGTCCAATTCTTAGTGGAGGTTTGTCTGTTTATAAAGAATGTGACGAAATGAATTTAAAGGATGGAGATGGATTGCAACATGTTTCCTTGTCATGTAAGGACTCTGTGTCTTCTACAAGTGATCACAAGGTTGACAATTCTAGTGTTGAGGATCATACTACTGCTCACAAGTCTGGTGATTCTTCAAACGCCAGGCCTTTTGATATCGTCCTCAAGAAGACGGTGATGGGATTAAAACCCGACTTGCTTGCTCTTAACAGAGCAAAGAAAAACGCAAGTAAGGGGTACACTGGAACTGTCATTAGACCTGGAATGGTACTTCTCAAGAACTACTTGTCAATCAATGATCAAGTAAGTACCCTCTCTCCCGCTTTCTGCATCTATCTTGTCTCATATGCTTTTCTGATTTTGGAATTGTTTCTAGGTGATGATTGTGAACAAATGCCGTCTGCTTGGTTTGGGTGAAGGTGGCTTCTATCAACCAGGTTACCGGGATGGAGCGTTATTTCATTTGAAAATGATGTGCCTCGGGAAAAACTGGGACCCTGAAACTTGTCGATATGGAGAAAATCGACCGGTTGACGGTTCTATTCCCCCCAAAATTCCAGTTGAATTCAGTCAGTTTGTCGAGAAAGCAATTAAAGAATCACAGTCTCTAGTTGCTAAGTCTTCAAAGAATATCAAGGGAGAAGATGAGATACCGTTTATGTCACCAGACATCTGTATTGCCAACTTCTACACAACCACCGGGAGACTTGGTCTCCATCAGGTTCGTGTTTCTTATTACAACTTCTTGATTTATCAAAGCGGCGCAAAGGAACATCCATTGCATAATTACTTTTGAATCCTTGGATGTTTCAGGACAAAGATGAGAGTAAAAATTCCATTCAGAAGGGAATACCTGTGGTTTCATTTTCTATTGGAGGTTCAGCGGAGTTCTTATATAGTGATCAGCGGGATGATCAGAAGGCTGATATGGTTGTGTTGGAGTCCGGAGATGTTCTAATATTCGGTGGAAAATCAAGAAATGTCTTTCATGGTGTGAGAACAATTAGAAAAGATACTGCCCCCCAAGTTCTTGTTCAGGAAACTAGTCTCAGACCAGGTCGTCTAAATTTGACCTTTAGGCAGTACTAGAAATCAGGATGTAACTCATGATTGATGATGTAGCTATAGAGTGCTTGTAAGTTGGAACAAAACATAATAAATCAGACTAGAAAACAGCATATTGATTGGTATGTTGTGAGTACACACAAAATGATCAAAATTTGAGTATAGAAAGCACTGACTGAGAATGCATAAATATCTCTTTTCTGATACTGCTGTTCATTTGTCTGATTAAGTTTCTGAGACCAGATATGTCAGTTTTCTAGATCAGAGCATCGAGTGAAGTCTCTCATCCTCGGTCCTAACATGGCTTCTGGTTATGTCAGTAATGGTGGGACAACCTGAAAGGGCCATGGTAATCTCAAACTCATCCTTTAACATCTCAATTACTTTTCTCACTCCATCTTCACCCTTAGCTGCAAGTCCATAGACAATAGGCCTCCCTATCTGCATCATCCAACCATATAGTGTCATTACATCAACACATAGCAACCTGAGCAATGTGTGCTAAATCCCAAACCATAACATCTAAAGCTTACAAGAACAGCTTGTGCTCCCAGTGCCAGCGCTTTGAAAACATCTGTTCCTCGTCTTACTCCTCCATCAAACAAAACAGGAATCCTCCCTCCAACAACATGAACAATCTGCAGTTTAATAAAAAGACCATTTGTCCATTAAGAAGGATAATTTTTGTTCCCAAGTAACAAGCTTTGATGATGGGTTCACCTCTTCCAAAACAGTTATCGTCGCTGGGGAATAATCGAGCTGGCGAGCTCCGTGATTGGATACCACTATCCCCTCTACACCAGCTTCAACAGCCTTAAGAGCTGCCAAATCTCAAAAAGGGTCCTTCATATGCCATAGAGTTTGTACATAGTTACATGTTCTATATATCTGAGACAAGAATCTTACCGTCTTCACGAGTGAGTATCCCTTTTACCAGAATTGGCAATTTTGTAATAGATCTTAACCATTCGATGTCCTAAAGTTTTACAATGCAAAAGTTATGAGGAATGGCTTCGCATTGTCATTGAAACCTTCTGTTTAGTATTCAAGAGACACAAGTTGAATCAATTCACATGGTTTTACCTTCCAATTTAACGAAGCATCAAGAGCACGAGAGGCAAGGGCTTCAGTTCCTGAACCTTGAGTCTGAGAAAAAGTTATCACGTCGACATCAGGTAAGGTTTCACTTTACATGAATCTCAATTCAAGCTCTACTTACAGGTCGGACTTCAGTTGAAAATAAACCTTCAAAATTCTTCAGTTGCGGAGCTATCATTCTACAGTAAGAAATGAAAACATCATTTCACAAACTACTTTATAGTAGATGGACTAAGCAAATTAGGGAGGCTTATTCCAGCAAGATTAAAAATTGAAATAATAGAGATTGTTACTTGTTCTTGATATCTGCTTCTCTTCTACCAAGTCTAGGAACATCAACAGTCAGAACAATGGCCTTGAATCCACCTTTCTCAGCTCTTTTCACCATCTGAGCAGTTACGTCGCGTCTCTTGTACACCTATAAAAGATATCAGACCGACCTAAGAACCGAGGATGCCAAAAAGAGCTAAAAATTCATATTGTGTACTTACGTATATTTGAAGAAACCGGACAGCGTTACAACTGGAAGCAACCTCCTCTATGGTACATGAAGCCATGTAAGATACTATCTGTAATTTACATAGCAAACAAAAACTATATATATCACCTGTAAACCCAAACAGTGCAAAACATGTATTCAAATAAACGATTTAGTACCATGATTGTGTTACACGCAGCAGCAGCTTTCGCAGTGGCGGTTTCTCCTAACAAAGAAGTCAAACCAAATCAGTTTTCGGAATCCAAGACCATTAATAGAAGTTATGAACATTGACTAAAGAGAGACCTTCTGGATGAGCCATCTGATGAGTTGCAGTTGGAGCAATCATGATTGGAGCTGAGATTGGATAACCCAATATTTTGGTAGACATATCTATTTTGCTCACATCAACAAGAACCCTAGGCCTAAAGCTGAAGATGAAAATAAAAGTGAAGGTTATAGTGTAACCAAAAGCATATAGTGACATGAAAACACATAGCAGAGAAATACATGATTCTAGAGAAAGCTTCAACATTTTCCTTGAGAGTGTGTTGATCCTCTGCTCCTCCAGTGTAATAATCATAGTTCATCTTAGGAAGAGCTTGTTTTGCCAGCTCTTGAAACTCATTCACGTTAACAATTTGATCCATCTTTCTACAATATACCATAAAAAAGTAAAGAAATTGAGAATCAAATGACACTCCTTCAATAATCTATAACTGTACTTAATTCGTCTATGTTCATTGTTCACTGATTTGTTTGAAGTAAGAAAAAAGTACATTGCTACGATTATAAAGGACTTGGAGGAACTAACTGTAGAAGCAAAAGAATCCAAAAGGCAGAAACAGAGCCTCGAAACCAAGAAAGTGAAGGAAGGAAGGACAAAACGACAAAGAGACCTTTAGTCTTTAGCTTGGACTTGTTCGTCTGAGTGAGACCAGATCTACTTAATCCTTTTGTAAGAAGAGCACGTGATTGATTCTTCTTGCTACGAATCCTCTCCTTTGCCCAACGTGTTTGTTTGCTAAACTATAGAAATAATTCGGCCCAAATCGGCTTTTATTAGTAAAAAATGCAGACCAATTTGATTACAGATTTGGTTAGCTAAGCGCATTTAATAACGTTTGACCGACCAAACAAGGTCAATCCCATGATGACATGGCATGCTGAGTCAGCACCGTCGAAGACTGATATTGAGATTTATCAAATTTAAAAAATGCTCAGAAACCCCAAGAGCCTCTTGCAAAGTTAAAGCACGGTACGACGCTAGTCATGGTGGGTTCTCGGGCACGGAGAAAAAACGAAACTGAGGTATTCTGGATTAGTGTTTACTTGTTGCTGTGAGATTTTTCGTTTAGTAATTTTCAGGTTACATTTGATAGGTCTTCTGGTAAAAGTAGTGGTTCTCCAGTGAGAGGAACAAGAAGAACATCAACATGGTCTCGTTAAAATAGTTCCGGGTTTGGCAACGATGAACATAGTTCAGTGCAATCCTGCGTTGAGAAGTCATCCCAAGTTTCCAATGTGAGGTGTGTGGAAAAGGATGGAATATGTATATTTACTAAGCAAACTGTTGAAGTTCTATGGAGATTATAAGGATTTCGTTGAATCATTTGCTTCGTCTAGCTCAAAGAACATTAATCTTTTGTGGAGGTTTGTTTGTCTCTTGAGAATGCCAGGACAAGAATGTGTGTTAGTACGTACTTTTCCTTTTCAAATTGGTTATGCAACTTGTCATCATAAGCTCTAAATTGAGATCTTAACTGCAACTGAGTACCATTTGATCAGTTTTGATGCAATGCTAATGCAGAACTATGACTATGGCCCAGTTGGAGTTTTCTTCATCTTGATATTGCCTCATCCTATGAAACAAGTCCAAATGTAGTAATCCCTCGTCTCCAAATAGATATTTTTTTTATTTATATACATTTGATACTATTGTTCAACCGACTGATTCAGTTGTTATTGGGATCAAAGCATAGAGTGAAGTCTATCATTCTCTGTGCTACCATGGTTTCTGGTTATGTCATTAATAGACTATAGGCCTTCCTATCTGCATCATCCAACCAAATAGAGTCATTACATCAAAGGAGAGCACCTGAGCAATTTGTGTCAAATCTCTAATCCTAATAACATTCAAAGCTTACAAGAACAGCTTGTGCTCCCAGTGCCAGCGCTTTGAAAACATCTGTTCCTCGTCGTACTCCTCCATCAAGCAAAACCGGAATCCGACCTCTAACAACATGAACAACCTGCAGTTTCACAAGGAAACAAAATCAGTTTGTTTATTCTAAAAAATTATTTGATGAGTTTATTGCCTCTTCTAGCTAAAACAGTTATCGTGGCTGGTGAATAGTCGAGCTGGCGAGCCCCGTGGTTGGATACCACTATTCCCTCTACACCGGCTTCAACAGCCTTCAGAGCTGCCAATAGCATCAAAAAAAGGGTCTTTCATCTGACACAAGGCTATATATGCACCAGAGTATGAGACTATGATCTTTACCGTCTTCACAGGTGAGTATCCCTTTGACCAGAATAGGCAACTTTGAAATAGATCTTAACCATTCAATGTCCTAAAGTTTTACAATGCAAAAGTTATAAGGAATGACCTCGCATTGTCATTGGAACTTTGTCTAGTGTTCAAGGACACAAATAGAACTAATTTATAAGATTTTACCTTCCAATTTAACGAAGCATCAAATGCACGAGAGGCGAAATCTTCAACCCCTGAACAGGTAAGGCTTTACTTTACATGAACCTTAGTTCAAGCTCTACTTACAGGTAGGACTTCGGTCGAAAATAAACCTTCGAAATTCCGTAGCTGTGGGGATACCATTCTACAGAAAGTAATTGAAATATCATCTCACAAACTACATTTTATTAGATAGGGTATGTTTATTTCCGCAAGATAAATCTCGGAGTAATGGAGAATGTTACTTGTTCTTGATATCTGCTTCTCTTCTACCAAGTCTAGGAACATCAACAGTAAGAACAATGGCCTTGAATCCAGCTTTCTCAGCTCTTTTAACCATTTGAGCTGTTACATCGCGTCTCTTGTACACCTATAAGAGATACCAGAACGATCTAAGGACAGAGGCCTAAAGTAAAGCCTACACCAAGGAAGCACATTTCAGGATGCCAAAAGTGTGAAAGATGCATAATGTGTACTTACATATATTTGAAGAAACCGAATAGCATTACAACTGGAAGCAACCTCCTCAATGGTGCATGAAGCCATGTATGATACTATCTGTAATTCAAAGAGAAAAAAGAACCCAATTGTACTAAAAAAAAGCAAACACATGCATTTCAATAAACACATTAGTACCATGATAGTGTTACCGGCAGCGGCAGCTTTTGCAGTGGCGGTTTCTCCTAACATAGAAGACAAATCAAATGAATTTCCAAATCCAACAAAAATTACATCTACCATTATTACATCTAAAGAGAGACCTTCTGGATGAGCCAACTGATGATTTGCTGTTGGAGCAATCATGATCGGAGCTGAGATCGGAAAACCCAATATTTTGGTAGACATATCTATTTTGCTCACATCAACAAGAACTCGAGGCCTAAACCTGAACACCAAAGTAGCACATAGCACACAAGTAAAAATAGGAGACAAGGTTATAGTGTCACCCAGTAAACCAAAAAAAGCATATATAATGATAAAAGAGTAACATGATTCTACGAAAAGCTTGCTCATTTTCCTTGAGAGTGTGTTGATCCTCTGCACCTCCGCTATAGAAATCATAGTACATCTTAGGTAGAGCTTGTTTGGCCAGCTCTTGAAACTCATTCACCTTAACAATTTGATCCATCTATCTATCTACAAAATATCATACAAAGTGACAATCAGATAACATTACTCTGACTAGAAGAACATTGCTCACACTCCTAAATTGTTATATAACTAAATTGTTTGAAGTAGTAATTAGTTGAGTCTTTAAAACCACAAACAATAGCAAACAGATATTCTGGATAAAACAATAATAATAATATGATCTAATGAATCGACCGTCTCTCTAGTACAGATGTCTTCAAAGTCTCTAGTACGTAGATGAAACCAAAGAAGACAAAGAGACCTTAGTCTTACCTTGATCTTGGCTTTGGCTTAGACACAGCCAGGACTATTATAATCTATCTTGGTCGTCGTCTTGATTAACCAAAAAAAAAGGCTTATCTACGATCCGGTGATGTCGGTGAGACAAAATGTAGTTAGACCTTTTGTAAGAGGACACGTGATACTCATGCTACGGATCCTCTCAGTCGTGTAGAGACTTTACTTTCCTCGTTAATTGCTAAAACTATCTGGACGTTTTACTAATAATCGGCCAAAATGGGTACAAAATTTGGACCAACCACATGATTACAGATTTGGGTAAGCTTAAGCGCATTTAATAACGTTTCAATCCCATGCTGAGTCAGCACAGCACCGGAGTGATATTTATTGTATCGGCAGCAAAATGCTGAGAAAGCCAAGAGTCTCTTGTAATTTTTAAAAAGGGCAAATTTCCACTGGGCACGCTTCGATTCTACTTCTGAGAGAGGATCCTGCGAGTTTAAGCGATGAATCCCCGCGACGGTGGCCATGGGGGTTCTCGGGGACGTTATCCGGCGTCTGGGCATGGATTTTACCGTCAGAAAAACGAAACGCCGGTGAGGGGTTATGATTTTAGGAATCGGAACCCCTTTGATTAGCCTTTTTACTTGTTGCGGTTCGTGAGCAGTTTTTTTTGCCTCCTTTTGTAATGTACAGGTTACAGTTGATAGGTCTTTGAATGATTCTTGTGGTGATACAAGTAAGGGTTCTCGAGGGAGAGGGAAAAGTACAACATCATCTCGAAGAAATAGTTCCGAGTGTGCAAACAAAACGTGGGTTATAAAGCCATCCCAAATTTCTAATGTGGATAGAAAGTCTCAAGAGGATGGAATAGGCTCTACTACTAAGCAACCTCATGAAGTTGCTACTTTGAAATCATCATCTGCTTCTTCTACTCCAATTCTTAGCGGAGCTAGAATGCCTTGTGATCTTGTGAATCAAATGCAACATGTTTCCTTGTCTGTGTCTTCTACAAGTGATCACAAGGTTGACAATTCTAGTGTTGAGAATTCTAGTGATTCAATGAACTCTTCAATTGGAAGCAACACCATGCCTTTTGATATCGTCCTCGAGAAGACGGGGATGGGAGTAAAACCCTCCTTATTTGAACTTAACAGAGAAAAGCGGAAAGCAAGTAAGGGGTACACTGGAACTGTCATTAGACCTGGAATGGTACTTCTCAAGAACTACTTGTCAATTAATGATCAAGTAACTATTCCCTTTCCCTGTTTCCCACTCATTGCAAATCTGTCTTATCTTATATGAATCATTTATGCTTATTGTCTTCTTGAAATTGTTTCTAGGTGATGATTGTGAACAAATGCCGTCAGCTTGGTTTAGGTGAAGGTGGCTTCTATCAACCAGGTTACTGGGATGGACCGTTATTGCATTTGAAAATGATGTGCTTGGGGAAAAACTGGGACCCTGAAACTTCTCGATATGGAGAAACTCGACCAGTTGATGGTTCTATTCCGCCAAAAATTCCTGTTGAATTCAGTCAGTTTGTCGAGAAAGCAATTAAAGAATCACAGTCTCTAGTTGCTAAATCTTCAAAGAATATGACTATGAAGGGAAAAGATGAAATACCATTTATGTCACCTGACATTTGTATTGCTAACTTCTACACAACCACTGGGAAACTTGGTCTCCATCAGGTTAGTGTTTCTTATTACAACTTGTTCATTTATTGAAGCACAAAGGAAGTTGCAACACCAGTTTTGAATCCTTGGATTTTTCAGGACAAAGATGAGAGTAGAAATTCCATTCAGAAGGGATTACCTGTTGTTTCGTTTTCTATTGGAGATTCAGCGGAGTTCTTATACAGTGATCAGTGGGATGATCAGAAGGCAGATATGGTTGTGTTGGAGTCTGGAGATGTTCTAATATTTGGTGGAAAATCAAGAAATGTCTTTCATGGTGTGAGATCAATTCTCAAAGGTACTGCCCCCAAGGTTCTTGTTGATGAAACAAGTCTCCGACCCGGTCGTCTGAATTTGACCTTTAGGCAGTATTAGGCCAAAACTAGCAACTTCGGTAATCTATCTAGAGCAGTCTAGTAGTATAGTAGGCTCTTAACATGCTTTTTGTATGTTTTGGTTGTTTTGGTAATCTTAGATAAAATAAAAACCTTTGCAGATTTCTTTACACTTGACATGATTTTGCGGTTATATCATAATATGAATTTCCTTTTCTTCTCCCAAGAATCATCTGTTTGTTTCTGAAGAAATCAATAAAAACAAGAAGACTTTTCTTGTCGAACAATTATGACGTATGAGTGTTCATTAGATTCACTTTTTTTTTTTTTTGACATCTGAACTTTCAATATATATTAGAACTTTCAATGTTACCCACATACAAAGACCTATGAGTAACTGTCTACACGGGCATCTAACCATTCAACTGCTAGTATTTACACCAAAAAATAACGGGCTAAGCATAGAGGATCAAACACTCTCATCCTCAAAGAGTTTTTGCAACCACACCGGAAATCCCACGCCCACATAAGACTGAGTTCTGACTTCCTTTACAACATTCTAGAAATGAGAAATGCTCCTCTATTACCCACTTTTAGCTCCAAAAAGAATTTCCAAATTGGACATGAATATCGACGAAATGTAAACAATCGTAATTCAAATTGGGCATGAATCCATAACTCAGCCGTAATGTAAACAAAATCCATAACTCAGCCGTAATACAACAAAAAATTAAAGCCATAACTCCGCCGTAATACAACCAAAAATTTATACAAACTTTCTACATTAGACAAGTTCTTGCATTATGTCCAACCTGTTTACAAAGAGAACATGTGTGTTCTTTCCTAGGACGTTTCTTCTCAAGTGCAACTTCTAGAGCAGATTTCATCCTACCTTTCTTAGGCCTTCCTAGTGGTTGACGAACAACCAGGGGAAAGCACGGTTGGTTAGCTACGTTATCTGGAACTTGGAGCGCTGAATCTTTCGGCATGATCGACTCAGCGTATGCGTTTACTAAATAATTGTTGTGATAGTAAGGACTGCACAGGGATATACGACATTTATCCCTGTACTCGGCAGCTGCGATTGCATGCACGCATGGTAATTTCTCCCTTTCGAAACGCCGGCATGTGCATGTTTTTCGGTCCAAATTCACAACATGCAAAGAATCCCCAGAAGATCCATATATAACTTCAGTGTGATAATCATCAATCCTTTGTGCTGTCATAAGTCTGGCGGCAGTAACACGACCCTATTATAAATACAGAATAAAAAAATGTTATGGTTGACTTATGAAATGTTACGGCTGACTTATGCAATGTTACAGCTAACTTATGCAATATTACGGCTGACTTATGCAATGTAACGCCTCAGTTATGCAACCTGTTTACGGCTGACTTATGAAATGTTACGGCTGACTTATGCAATGTTACAGCTGACTTATGAAATGTTACGGCTGACTTATGCAATGTTACGGCTGACTTATGAAATGTTACGGCTGACTTACATGTAGTTGTTTCTCGACACCACGCGAAAGCGTGGTTAGATGCGATCTAGCATCCTCTCTCCGTTCAACAAACCAACTCGTCATCATAACCCGTATCGATTCTAATAGTCGAACAATGTTAAGACTTCTAGCATTTGACAGTGCATGGTTCATTGATTCCGCTATGCTTGTAGTCATCAAATTGTACCTTTTGCCCGGGAAATGAACACGCGCCCACAGTCGGACATCAGCTCTTTCGAGGTAGGCATGGAGTTCAGGATTAATCGCTTGAATCTCCTCATATATCGCAGTAAAATCAGCCATCCTACAACATCTTGCTTCTTTCTTCACCAGACGAAAGACATCTTTTCCGTTGTACGTTCCCAAAATGTTCTTATATAAATGATAAGTGCAAATTCCCCGAGAATCCAACGGATACACATTCCCAATTGCTTTCCCTATCGAGTTATGCCTATCCGAGATTATCGCAAGACCCTCATCGTCAGGATTCGCAAGTTTTAGCTGCGTAAAAAACCAGTGCCATGAATCATCATTTTCAGTGTCAACCACACTGAAGGCAATTGGGAAAATCTGAAAGTTACCATCCTGGGCTAGTGTTGTGAGAAGCGTCCCTTTGTATTTACCCTTAAGAAACGTACCGTCGACAACGACAACTTTGCCCATGAAAGGAAATCCATTTACGCTCTCACCAAATGCAAGGAACACATACATGAATCTTCCAAACTCATCAATTTGAAGACGCATAATTGTACCCAGATTTGCCCTTCTTATCTTATATAAGTAAGAAGGCAAGTCTTCAAACCCACTCTCAGGAGTTCCCATCTCGATTTCCCTTGAAAATCTTAGCGTTCTATGTGATTTCCAATAATCCATCTGACCACATGGAAAATGATACAAATAAGTCAGCCGCATCGTAACAATAAGTCAGCCGAAACGTACTAGTAACTCAACTGTTAAGTTTAAATAACTCAGCCGTTAAGTTTATAATATAATTCAGCCGTTGAGATTAAATAACTCAGCCGTCTCGTTTATATAACTCAGCCGTTAATTTTATAATATAACTCAGCTGTAATATAACTATAAATCAGCCGCATCCTAAAATTAAGTCAGCCGCAACGTACTAATAATTACCTTTACACCAAATTGCTTCTGGATAGATATTCCGATACTCCTAGGTCAAACTGACGGACCAACGTCGCCGAGAAAGTCCTTGTATAACTCTCCTAAAATAGCCGTTGTTGCTATTCGAGATCGACCAGAACGCTCAGTTACGGAACATATATGATCCGAATCGTAAATACGAACATAAAATGTCGGGGGATCCCCCAGTGTAGTAGCACGAACTCTCCAGAGATATCCACCAACCCAACACTTAACAACGAGTGTATCCAAATCGGATACGTCTACATCAAATCAAATTGATCCCTCACCGTAAGAAATTTCAGTCGTTTCTCCAAATCGGCTTTACTCTCGTATCGTTGCCCTACCGAGAGGTTTAGGGAAGACATATCTAACCTTGGAACCTCCGGATTCCCTTTGGATCCGCTCGTCGACAAGTTATGAGGTCTCTTCTTAGGAGGTAGTGTCGGTGAATCTTCGTCTTCGTATAAACTGAAGTTGTCATCTTGAGATGACTCACCATCCGAGTCGTCGAACATATCAAATCGGCTGTCAAATTCATCATCTTCTTCGTCTTGTTCGCCTACTTTATTTTCTTCGACTACTTCCTTTTCTTCGCCTACTTCATCTTCTTCGCCTACTTCATCTTCTTCTACTTCATCCTCCAAATTGAAAGCATCATAACTCCCACTGTAATCTTCGGATCTAGATTCAACTTCTGAGTTATAAGTGAATAAACTTTTATTATTCTCTCTCGCTCCGTCATTCCGACTAATTTCATTCTCCGTAATCTCCACACAAAGACGTAAGTGTTCAATTTTTCTGAAGCTTAAAAAAACTTGCAACTGTCGAGTATTGGAGAGGTAAACTAGTGGAGTATCGTGCGCCATTGTTTTCAAAGCTTTATTCGAGAATATGTAGCTCAGTTGAATCTGATGGCTCGACTCTTTCAATCTGTAATCATCGAGTACTATCTTCGTAAGTTTGTCTAGTGTTGTTTTCTCATCTATATGCACAACTCTACACCCTCTACCGTCGGCGTTGAATACATATTTGTGTTTCTTAACCCAGTTACCGGAAACAATAATTACCGGATCCATAAGATCTCTGATGAATGAAAATAATGAAAAAGGTAGATGAAGAAGAATAAGAAGAAGGTCGTAGATGAAGAACCCTTGTAAGAGCTGATGACATGGAAAATAAGAGCTGATGACATGGAAAATCGGAGCTGGTGACATGGAATATCGGTAAGTCAGCTGCCAAACAAACACATAACTCATCCATTAATAAATCAGTCATCAAGTATAATGTAAGTTCGCCGCAATGTGAATAGTATTCCAGTAATTAATCTTTCGCTAATAAATCAGCCGTAATTAGGCTAAGAAATATTAAGTCAGCCGTATTGTCAAATAAATCAGCCCTCAAATGAATGCTATTCTAGTAATTAATCTTTTGCTAATAAGTCAGCCGTAACCAGGTTGAGTTATTGTTAACCCAGTCAATTACGGCTGATTTACTTAAATCAACCATAACTATCTCTCATAAGTCAGCCAACCGGAGAACATAACTCAGCCGTTTCTTATCTTAAACTCAGCCAATTTTCCACAAATCAGCCCGTCGTTGTATAACTCAGCCGTTAGTCAGTCGTAACTTGTGTTCGTTAGTCAGCCGTTATCTCATAAGTCAGCCAGATTTCTGTAAATCAGCTGTAACTAATGGTTGATTTATGTTCGTAAGTCAGCCGTTATCTCATAAGTCAGCCAGATTTCTGTAAATCAGCCGTAACTAACGGCTGATTTATGTTTGTAAGTCAGGCGATCTCTCATAAGTCAGGCGCATGTTTTAACTCAGCCGCAATGTAACCATAATTTAGCCGCAACGTAACCATAACTCATCCGTAGCGCTTTACGACTGAGTTCATTAATACACGTCAGCGATTTCCTACGTGGTTGCTTACGTGGCTATGACATTTTTGTAATTATGTTTTTTGTCACAACGAAACAAAAGGGCACGCTGGGTATTAAAAAAAAAGTTTTATATGATTATAGTCATATTACCTGATTTCTGTGGGATTTGAGCAAAGAACCCTTAATTTATAGATTATTAATTTTAAAAAAAAATCTATAAATTGTTAAAAAGTTTGATTATTATGGGCTTGTATGGGTATGGGCTTTTAAAAACCTAAAACTAATAATATCATGGAGAAATATTTGACTTCATTAATTGGTACAAAAATTAGACCAACCATATGATTACAGATTTAGTTAAGCGCATTTAAGAACAGTAGTACATTTTAAATATGGAGGGTCTTACGTGGAGAGCGGAGATGGTTATCGATGGAATTCAAAGGAACATCGGGTGTATTCTATAACGTTTAAGACACCATCAACGGAAGAGATCACTTACTCGGTTTTAAAGGACATGATATTCAAGAAGATGGGGATAGATATATATACTACACAGCTCAAAATGAGTCACCTTCCTTTGGCATTGGGAGATAAATTTCCATCATACATCCTGGATGATGATGATGTTGATAGTTATCTTTTGAGTAAAGAAGAAACTCGTAGTTTTTTGCATGTGGAAGTGTCGATTGTAGAGGTTGATAGCTCGTTTGGTTTGAATTATAAGGGGATGGAATCAAACGCTAGAGCTAACAATGCGATAACTATTTACAAGGAAAAAGGACAAGAAGAGCCGTTGGGGGAGGGTGGTGTTGGAGAGGATGAGAGTATACCAAGTAGAAATGTGAATGTGGATGTGGATGATGACAAAGATAAGGGTGCGGATTGGGATAGTGAGGATAAAGCATCGCATGAGAAGTCTTATGACTTTAAGATATGTAAGTTGGATACCGGAAGGTACATCGTGAAATGTCATGGATTAGGGTGTAATTGGTACGTAAGAGTGTGGGGGTAGGGAATAAATGGAAAGTTATTAGATATCGCCATATCCACACATGCTCTAGAGCTGAATCGAATACAACCACCAATAAAAGGAAAGGGTTACCGCCAAAGTATAAGAAAATAAAGGGAAGAAACCAAGTCAATAATATGGCGGGGAGTAGTGCCGATGCATCACAAGTTTGAACCTCTTTTGCTGGTTTGGATGTGGATGATGACAAAGATAAGGGTGCGGATTGGGATAGTGAGGATAAAGCATCGCATGAGAAGTCTTATGACTTTAAGATATGTAAGTTGGATACCGGAAGGTACATCGTGAAATGTCATGGATTAGGGTGTAATTGGTACGTAAGAGTGTGGGTGTAGGGAATAAATGGAAAGTTATTAGATATCGCCATATCCACACATGCTCTAGAGCTGAATCGAATACAACCACCAATAAAAGGAAAGGGTTACCGCCAAAGTATAAGAAAATAAAGGGAAGAAACCAAGTCAATAATATGGCGGGGAGTAGTGTCGATGCATCACAAGTTTGAACCTCTTTTGCTTTTTTTTTGTATTTCGCTTTCTGTTTGGACAACTGTCTAAACTTGGGACAACTATTAAGCTATTATTTTCCCGGATTTATGTATCTTTTCTCTGTTCGAACAAAATAAAAAACGGAATTGTCACCAAACACTAACCTCCCAAATGTAATTCTCATTCTACTAATGTGTATAGTTTCTTACATATATGTTTTGTCAAAAATACAATAAAATTTTTGAATTTCATTTTGAACCATATAGAGATTTTCTCATAAAATACCTTACCCTTTTGTGTGTTGTTTCTTAATTGTATCCAATTTACCTAGGTGAGTATCAACTTAATGTTTCTCTGACAATTTTGAGTGCTTAGATATCTTTGGCATGTACCAAAAGTAGACAATTAGAAGTGTGCAACCACAATGTCAAAGATTTTTCAGGGTTCAACTATATATGTATGAAAACACACAAAAGTGCAACTGTTTGTAAGTTCGGACAACTAGAAAACTGGGGGTACAACTGTTGGAGAAAATTTTGGAAATTTTCCCTTCAAAAATTTTCCCTCAGAAAAATTTTCCCTCCAAATCAAATTTCCTTCTGTTACTTTTGTCTTCTCCTAAGTCAAATCAACTGTTAGGGAAAAGTATAATAGCTACTTTTTCTTCTCCTCCACCATATAATCCGACCCCCTCCCCTTCTCCTCCATCACTTCTTCACACTCCATCAAACCCAAACGCCCTTCTTCTCCTTCTCCTTCTCCTTCTCCTTCTCCTTCCATCTAAACCCTAAAAATGTCTCGAGATCCTTACAGAAATTAGGGATTAAACCTCTCTATGGACCGAAGCTCAAGCGAGGAGGAAAACCCCATATTCCTCGCCATGTGCATTGCCGACGGGACCCCGGACGGTATCCCGGAGAAGTGTTTTTGTGGTCGAAAAGTATTCATTCATCGTAAACCAAGCGGTGATAACAAAGGGAGGGCTTATTACACTTGTAATGAAACCGATTGGGGTCCTCAATTCTGTGACGGTCCTCACTTCCGTAAGTGGTGGGATTACTCCGTGACGGAAGAAGTGGAGGCGTTGAAGAACAAATCTGGCGAACAAAAAATCCGCATTCAACACTTGGAATCCGAGAATGCCAAGAAGAGCAATGAAATCGAGGATTTAAAGGGGAGGCTTCTTGATCTAGAGGTGGTAGTGTTGGGGAAAAAGCGTTAGACGTTTTTCCGGTTATATTCTCGGTCTCTGTTTGTATAACTAGTACAACTACGGTTTCTAGTTGTTCCTCTTGTTCTCGGTTTAATGTTTGTATGGTTAACTTTTGTGTTTTAAATATTTGTTTTTGTACTTGTTCTCTGTTATTCAATAATAATAGATAGTTTAACAAATCAATGATAAAATAGGTAATGTGCTAGCAATAGATCCGAAATGCAAGGTTCCATAGAAAAACAAGCATAGTTGTTCCGAGTTTTCAGAAGTTGTCCAAAATAGAAACAAGCACAGTTGTACTAGGTTTCCCTAGTTGTCCAAACAGAAACACCAACAAACTTCAAATCCAAAAAAAACACAAATTATATCAAGCAATCAAGCATCAGAATCATCCCTATCTCATTCATAGAATATCGAATTGGAACTTTGTTCACGCTAAACCATTCTTCCTTCTTCGTCACAATTTTTGCGGTCCTTATAATAAGCAAATAAAACCCTATTGTTTTGTGATTCACCTCTCTAATCATGTGGAATTAGTGACAAAATTGAGGATGATTGTGGAACCATTCAATCTCGTTCGCGTCGAGAACTTCCTCCAAATTCTTCACCGCTTCCTCTTCTTCACCGCTTTCTTCTTCCTCTTATTCACCGCTTTCTTCTTCTTCGCCGCTAATTCCATCTTCACGGTTGTCGGACACGCCACCACTGGGCTCGACGTCCTTATCCCCGTTCTTCTCCTTCACCGTCGCCTACTGTGCGCTCGACGGTTACGCCTCCGGTGGGCTCGACGCCTTTTTCTCCGCCGGCTTCTTCTTCTACTACTTCATCGCCCCTTATTTCTTCACCATCGCTGACGGTGGTGTTCGAGATGGGCATATCTACGGCTACGGTTTCAGCCGCCGGTGGATTTTCCTCACTTCCGGAGGAGGATGAAGGAGTTCGTAACTTAGTTTTCACCATGATTCCGATTCAATTGTACTAGTTGTATTCCTCAAGAACAATCAATAGATAGAGAGGGAAGAGAGATCGATTGAGTTTCTCCCGTTTCTTGTTTGTGTTTTGAAATTGAAATTTAGGAGAAAAAAATTAGGGATTTTAATCGATTCAACTGTTCCATATCGATTTGAAACAATTATCTTGGTTATTGGTGGTGGTTTAGAAATTAGTTGGTTAGGTTTCGGATTTCGGGTCAGGTTTACGGGTTTGGTCCGGGTTGACCCTGGTTGGTCGTTGTAAATAATGCAAACTTTTGTGTAATTTGGTAAATGACCACATTTTGTTTATTTAAAAAAAATGAAAAGAAAAAAAGAATTCGGTGGAAATGGAGAGTAATATAGGCCAAGTGCTTTTAACGAAGTGTACAATAGCCAATTTCCCCGTTTGTCAGTCCCATGCCATGATGACATTGCATGCTGAGTCAGCACCGTCGAAGACCGAAATTTCCAACAAAGAGATTTGTGGTTTCTACAAAATAGATGAGAAACCCAAGAAGAGTCAAGTCTCGTCTCTTGCAAAGTTTCGATTTTTAATCTCTAAAAAGGGCAGATTTCGACTGGGGACGCATCAATTCTACTTTCGAGAGAGAATTTTGCGAGTTTAAGCGATGAATCGGGAAAGGAAGATAGGTCTAAAATTCCAGTGCAAGAGAAGCCATTCCAAGTTTCTAATGTGAGATTTTGTGGAAAAGGGAGCTCAAAAGGATGAACAAGCTCTACCACTGAGCAACCTGATGCAGTTGCTGCTTTGACAGATAATAAGGATCTTCTGAAATCACCTGCTTCTTCTAGTCCGAATAACGTAAATCTTAGTCGAGTTGAGGACAAAAATGTAAAGAAGGATGGAGCTAGAATGCGTTGTGGTCTTGTGAATCAAATGAAAGATGTTTCCACAAGGTTGAGCATTCTAGTGTTGTCATGGACCATGATAGTGCTCACAAGTTTGGTGATGCAGGGAATTCATCAAATCAAAGCAACCCAAGTGCTCACAAGTTTCTTGATTAAGGCCCGACTTGTTTGCTCTTAACAGAGCAAAGAGAAACGCAACTAAGGGGTACACTGGAATTGTCATTAGACCTGGAACGGTGCTTCTCAAGATGAGATACCATTTATGTCACTGGGAGACTTGGTCTCCATCAGATTAGTGTTTCAGATTAGACTTTGAGACTTGGTAATCCCAAAGAAAGTTGCATCATTAGTTTTGAATCCTTGGCTGTTTCAGGACAAAGATGAGAGTAGAATTTCCATTCAGAATGGATTACCTGTGGTTTCGTTTTCTATTGGAGATTCAGCCGAGTTCTTATTTAGTGATCAGAAGGCAGATATGGTTGTGTTGGAGTCTGGAGATGTTCTAATATTTGGTGGAAAATCAAGAAATGTCTTTCATGGTGTGAGATCAATTCTCAAAGGTACTGCCCCCGAGGTTCTTGTTGATGAAACAAGTCTCCGACCAGGTCGTCTGAATTTGACCTTTAGGCAGTACTAGGCCTAAACTAGCAACTTTGGTAATGTATCTAGAGCTATCTAGTAGTCTAGTAGGCCCTTAACCTGCTTTTTGTATGTGTTTGGATCTTTTGGTAATCTAGATAAAATAAAAACCTTTGCAGATTTCTTTACACTTGACATGATTTTGCGGTTATATCACAATGTCTTCAATATATGACTATCCTTTTGAATTTACCCAGAATCATTTGTTTGCTTCTTCCACAAATGTGGGGAAATCACGAAAAGTAATAAGGCTTTTCTTGATTTGTCGAACAATTATGACTTATGAGTGTTCATTAGATTCATATATGTCTGATTTTTTTCTATTATATACAATAAATTAGCGCACACAATGTGTATAACTTAGGCTCCATGTGTGAAGTTATTCCATAGCAGAGTCTACATATAGTAGCAAACAAGAGTATATTTTCTTCTTCAATCGTTCTATATTATCTAACAAAGAATTATCACTAGTGTGATGATCACTTTTAACTTTGTCTAGCCATTCGTTTGCTTGCTTAAGCTGGGATAGAGTCTCAGCAATATGATTATCAGGCTCCGCTTGTCGGGCTCCTTTGGTTTTTATTTTCTTCTCTGAAACACTAGCATGAAATCCAATATCTATTGCTTCTTCCAAGAATTTCAAAAACCAGCTTCTTGTTTCTTCTTTCATCATGTTTCTCATTTCTTTTATCTCTTCTGTACCATTTCCCTTAACCCATTCTAGCTTATCGGCTTCCGTCAGAGTTTTCAAATATTTTGTTGTGATTCTGCTTGAAGGTAGACTAGCTTTTGTGCTCAGCTTTTCAGGCTCTGTCCATAATGAATGAATGTTCACCAGCTGGAACGATTTATCCTTCGATGCAGCTGTGACATGTGCTTGGTCAAGGACACTCTGGAGGGTGAAGAAGTTTTTGAGAGCGGTGTGTGGATTCTTTGGTGAAGCCCTTGAGCTCAAGTCAGCAAACATACTGCAAAATCATTGTTTCTTTGATCAATAACATATTTGCATTTCTCCTGACTCTACCCCCAATGACATATGAGCAGATTTGGTTTCAAAGGTACTTTACCTGATACAATTGATAAGGTGTGAAGCAGCCAATGCCTCTCTTTGTACTTCTGTGGCAATCAGAACAGCAATATTTCTCCTTCTCAGCATTCCCTTTGGAAATTTAAGAATCATCGGTGATGAGCTCATAGTCGAATGATTAGGGAAAAAAGGAGGCGGAAAGATCAAATAGAGCGTACTTTACCCATTTTTGATAGATTAATCGGCAGAGAGCTCCATGAGCTCAAAGAGAGTTTCTTTGGCTCTGCCTTTGTTGGAGCTGTCGCAGGCCGAGATTGTAGAGGACCAGCTTGACGTGCCTGTGCACATATATGTTAATTACAGGTAAACCATAATCTATGTACTAATTTAAGGATCCTTAGACATGTATGACTCATCAGGAGAACACAAACCTGATCTTTGTGCTCCCTTTGCTTGCCCTTAGCTAATCCACCAACTTTCTTATTCGCCATCATTGATCCAGTCTCACTCTCATTGTTGCTACTCGAATCTGATCCACTTGCCTTTGGATTTGAGATACCTTTCATATATCTTGAAGCCACACCGGTCTTCTCTTCCTTGATTACAAAATCTTGATGTCTTCTTACATTCTCCTCCGTCTTTGATCTCGCGCCATCTTTCTTCTTGTTGTGGTTTTCTTCTTGCAGAGGTGTTGTCTCACTAGGTGGTACCAACATTTGCATCAAGTCTTTGGGGTTTCCTACAAAAGGATGGCGACCAGAGATCGGTCTAACTCCCACCATCACAGGAACAGGTGTCCCAGCTTCAAGCTTATCAACGTAGAAGAACTGTCCCAATCCCAATTTGTTGTTCAAGATAAGTTCGTTGTCTTCGTTCCTCAATGAGACATATGTAGAGTGAGAAGAATCTGAGACTTTGATGAAAAAGCCTTGGTTTGGCCAAAGCTCTGAGCCGGCTAAAGCAGGGACAATGCTGATCACCTGCAATAGAACAGACCGATATTCCCCTCGAACCTTGATGTTTGTGTTCATTGTCTGGAGAAGCTTGATTAACACTTTAGGCGTAAGAGAAGCCATTTTTTTCTTGGAACTTGAACAGTGTGAGATTGAATTTTTACAACAGAGACAATGAAGAAAAATATTTCTTCTTTTTTTTGGTTAGATTCTTTGTTTCTTTGATGATGGAGCATCTTTGTCTAACTTTGCATAGCAGGTAAGTAACATCATCATCAAAATTCACTTGGCTTTGAAGTCAAGTGATCATGTTAGGCTCATGAGCACTTCTCGTTCTAATGCCCTTTTACGTTTTTTCAGTGAATGACGAATATACCCTTGATGGAGCATAGATTGATGAGGTAGGGAAAGGGGCATTTTGGGGATTTCGTCATCACTTTACGAGGATGACGACGAAGAAAGGTGAAGTATATACCTCTTCGTTTGCCCCACTTTTGCTTGTTGGTCACAAAATCAAGATTGTAGAAAAATGTAAATGTTTTGTTTTTGAGACTATCGCATGTTACTTACAACAATATTTAATGAGCTAACACTATACGCCTTGTTAGCAACTTTGAATATTCACACAAAACCAAAGCAGCATGTTCTTTTCTTCTGAAAGGTAAAAATGATAAATGAAGATACTTTTTTTGTTTGTACAGTACTACCAAAATCACATCGATATCAAACCGATAAGGACATGTTTCAGCTTCGATACAGTTTACAACGTAGGCTCAAGTTAACTATCAGAATGTAAACAAAGGATGATTATGAAGAGACGTGGAGCTATTCTTTCTCTATGATACAGTGATCCGAAAACAAAGAGCACATACTATCTCAGATCTTTCCACTCGTATACGTGTGTGCTTATTATGCCTGCATCGTTGTGAATCTTTTCTTGGATCCTCGCTTCTTTTATGCATCTTGATTTCGAATCATTTCCCTTTGCTACGAAAATTGGAGAGTGAAAAGAATGACCTTGGTGCTGCAGTAAAAACATGAGGCTTTAAGAGTGAGTAAAAAGCATCTAGCCAAAGATCCAAGAGTTAAAATCGCAGCTTGGTTATATAGGACTGTGAATTAAGCAGTAAGATCTCGGTTTCAAGATTAAAAAAAATCCGAAGCTAGATATTTTGAATCTATGGTGTTTCATGCTGATATACATATATATATATATATATATATATATATATATATATATATATACCATCAGCTTTAGATTCTAATGGAGAGCAAAAACACGTGATTGATTACCTTTTACAGAAGTTCCGGACGTCTGATCCTCCTTCAATTTAAAGCTCAATGGTACGTTAGTGGTTTGGGCTGAAATGAGATACACAATATTAGATCAACCTCCATGACTCGAATCAATATGAACAAACAGACAAGTAAATCTGAGCCGTTCATAATTCTAGTACTGATGTCTACATAGAGTTAACGTCCCACATTGTTGATAGATTGTGACGATCTTTAGATGCTTTATGTATAGAAATGATAAGGCAATGGGATTGAATACCTTGTTCATTGAATAGCTCACTCTCGTGGAAACTATCATCAGTGTGATGGCTCTGTAAGAATCCCATTCTCGACTTTCTCAAGTCTTCTGATGATCGATTTGCAAGATCGCGTCCATCTTCAGTATCATCATCCCCTTCAGAGGTAGTAGCAGATATCCAGTCAGCCAGATTCTCAGCCGCACGGTTTTTCCTCCCGAAGTTCAAGAGCCTTTTCAACCCTTTTGTCACATCCTGTTGGGACTGATTTTGTGATGCAGTGACGCGTTTCTGAGCAGCTCCCCATTTCTTTCTCATTTGACCTGTATCGTTCTCTGTATTCCAGAAAGCAGGACTACCCACTGGAGAGTCCACTGAAGCGTCTTCCAATGCCTCGTTAGGATATTGATGTTTTACTCGTGAATTCCATGGAACGGGGCTTCCACCCAGTGAATCCAGATGTGAGCCCATGGTTTGATGCCCAGAAGTCATAGCTGCAGGTAATGCAGCATTTGAACCAGGGTCAAGCTGAGAAATAGATTCACCATTTGCAACCCCGGTACTACCCCATTCGTCAAAATCCTCACTTAGTCTTGGTTTCTTGTTTTCTGCATCGGTAAAAGCTTCGACTTCCGTGTCATCGAGCACTTCTTCCATCCCCTCTTTCTCCATATCATCTGATGCGTCAGATCCTTCTGAAGTAGCCTTTAGCTGCTCACTATCAGAGCTGATACCCATTCCTCTTTGCTCTTGTTCAAGATTCAGAGATATAGAAACACCATCTTCTGATTTTAGTTGAGGAAAGTTTGCCAACTCAGCAGGTTCAACAGCAGCACCTTTTCTGAAATTTGTCGGCCTTTGCAGTTTTTCTTCTTCAGTTACAGCCTTTGGGCGGACAGAGCTTCTCACCTGTGAGCGGACACCATTTTTTCCAGCTCCTGAGGCTGGTTTCATGCCTTCCTTCTTGATCTCGGAGAAGTTAGGGACTGACTGTGCAATAAGTTTGTCTGATTGTCCCCTCCGCCTAACAGCACTGGGTGTAGAAACTTTGGCTGCCGAGCGTGAAGCTGAGGTAGCAGTGGTTCGAGCAGTCAAGAAATTGTTTTTGTTTTGTTGTGGCTTCTTATTCTGGGTACTCCTGGAAACATCCTCATCTTCTTCACAGTGAAATGAGCTAATTGGATGCTGTCAAGTCATTACACTGAAAATGTGAGTAGAAAAAAACCAAGGATAATATTTTCATGCACTCAGTACTTTTGACTACCACAGCTAAACTTTCAGAAGAAGAAAATCGATGTATACCTGATCCTTTTTAGCACTCAACTTAGAACTGAAGTATACAAGCTTCTCTGCACGTCGGGCACTTGAATCACGTCTTGCCGTAGACTGAGAAAATTTGCTTTTCATCTCAGCATTACTGCGATCAAGTATGTCGTTCATCATCTTCAATTTGGCTTCCTTCTCGGTCCTTCTGCAACTCCAGCCTTCCTTCAGCTTCGCGTCTCTTTTCTGCATATATTTCTCGTAGAACTTTCCTCTAGAATTATCGGAAAAGCTTATTTCTGGAAATTTTTGGCTCGTGGCATCTCCATAGTCATTGTTAATAACCTGAGTCTTTGTTGGCGGAGTTTTGAAGTGGTCTTCGTCGTTTGAGACCAAAGATGGCATTGTGTAGGTCTTCTGATCAGAAACTTGTGCAGAAGATACATCTTGTGCTACAGGTCTTCTGAGTTGTGAAGTCACAGCCTGTTCACTCGGCTTTCCAGGCTTACCTCTACGGACAGAACTGGATTGATCCCCGGGCACACGGAGCATATGTTCAGCAAATAGCTTTTCAAGCTCGTTTGCTTTCACTTTCAGCTCGTCGTTCAGCTCTTGACTTCCCTTAGACGGTCTTGCCCTTTGAGCTTGCTCTGCCTGGGACACTTGGGTCATAGTATCACTCTCGGAGATATCTGAAACACTATTAATGGCTGCAGGTTGCTTTTTACTTACATCAGCAGAACCAATTGCAGTTCTTCTATGCGGCCTTTTCATCTGTTCAGAACCTAAAAGAAGATGGTGCAAGAAAACAATCAGAAGGTTGCTAAATATTCTCTCTTTGTCGAAGTCAAGATATCAAGAAAATATACAAGTCTAAAAAAGAAAAGAAGAGAAAGACGTTATACATGAGAAATAGTCGTTCTCCTATTCTCAGACTCAATTGTTTAATAATAATAAAAAAGAATACTTCTACAACCATGATCATTTCAAGCATTAGCATACAGGTAAGCAAAGAAAAAACTGTTGACATAGATATATCTCAGTGAAGCGTACAAAAGATTAAGTAAGGCAGTGCATGATGGTTCTTTGATGATCCCATAATCCGTTAATGTCAATATTGGGGTAGAAGCATAAGAAACAGCTGAAATTATGAATTCCCACACATGAAATATCTCAATATAAGAACATGCATATAAACGAAAGACCAACACATTTTCACTATATATCTTACATTACTGACCTCCATAAATCGGTGTCTTTCTCTGGCGGTCCTCAATTAGTGGTGATTGCTTATCCGTAGGCATTGGTTCTTTCCTAGGAGACTCTGCAGTTGCTCCATTGCTCCGTACACTTGCAACATTAGATTCAGTACCACCTGACTGCTGTAATGTAGACAATGAATGACTTCGAGGATCCCTAAACTGTATTTGGTTCTGGCTGTTTGAATCAAAATCGCCCATTTTGTTGCAGGACTCATCATCTATATTTGCACTCTCAGAGTAATCCAAAGTGCTTCTGGAATTCTTTTCGTAAAATGTATACTTGGAATTTTTCTTTTTCTCCGAAGAACCATCCCGAGAATTTCCTTGATATCCTACTTGATTATCTGTACTCAGTGGAACCTTCAAGTCTACGTCCTTGTCTTTTCGTAAGAAAGTAGAACTTGAATTCTGAGGCTCGACTTCATCCATTCCCCAACCACCAACATTATTGGAACTACATTCGTCCCCATTCCTTTGAGGATTCTCATAAGGACTCAATCCATTCTGCTCTTTTTTATTGTAGCCGACAACTTGTTTTGAAGAATTACCACTTCCATCTTTCGACACTGATGATGACGAGGGAGTGCACAACGGACTATCGCCGGTACCATCCTTCCTATCATTTCCCAGATCAATGCTCATGTCACTAGCACCACTCCATCTTCGTACCACAACCTTTTCCATCCCTGCAGAAGATGATAAATCTGAAGAGAGTCTTTTCAGCTCAGTGGGTTTTCCCACAGCTGTTTTCTCTCCAGAGCTTTCTTTCTGCTTGTTTTCAAATAGGTTGATCCTCTCCTGCACACTAAGCCGTCTCGTGAGCTGCCTAGTCTGGCTTGCTAATGGCTCATTTTGCACATTATTTTTTTTCTCTTCTTCATTCTTTTCATCATTCCTACTTTGTGGCTTAATCTTTGATTCTTGTTGACAGTCGTTGGTTCCTGTTGCGCTATGTTCTTCCATACCAGTTTGATGTTCCCTATGTTGCTGGGTTATGTTAGCCGCTAGGTTTCTAGATGGTTCTTCACTGGGATCATCAACTGACATATCAGATTCCCATGAAGAACGTATAGCTTCTTCTTCCTGATTGAACCTCCAAGAGCTCATTAGCTCTGGTCTCCTCTGGCAAAGAGCGATAAACTTGGTGCATGCTTCACTGCAATAAGTATAGCAGACCAAGCATGATCAGCAACTGACAGTGAACTAAGTTGAAAGCCAAAAATATTTCTGAAACTCTATGAATTAGAAATGCCTATTCTAAAAAAGTGAGATGATTCACCAGGTTGACTATTAGTAACCCACAAAAAAAGAGACAGGATTCTTGTAGTATAGTTAGGTCCTAGTCATATATAATAACATTCATCTACCTAATAGCAGTTCCCAAGTCTCTATCAGACCAAATCTACCTAAATTGGAGCATGACAGGCTTCTGTTAATGGAAAAGAGTATGCACCAAGGCCTAAACATGTAAAATGAAATATAGGGTACTACATAAACATGTGATTAAGGTGATCATACATTAAACAGGTGTTACGAACAACATTTTAGTATCACGAAAGTTCAAAGTTCAAAGAGGGATCACTGGCAAAGGTTAATAAACCTAGCAACGTTGGTTACCTAGCAAGAATATGCAAACATTTAAAGGTGTCAAATTCGATAGCTGCAACTAGGAAAAGCTAGAACTCAAAATACAACACCCACCACCTTCTCGGTTTAAACCCAAATAAATTAGATAAGGCCAAGCATTTAAAGATGTCTTCTCTTCTCGTGTGTAAAAAGTGCTCAAAATAATTGCTCACACAAAGGCCACAACTAGAGGATATGGATTAAGGGGTATCTTAACACTTACTTCAAGCGGTTGGCCCCAAATCGATCAGCAAATTGGCTAAGTTCGGAGGCAGTGATAGGATTGAAACCAGCAGCCGATGCACGATTACAGGCAGTTGCTAAGTCTTGTCTAACTGCTGTACGCCGTAAATCAATAGCTCTTAGTAGCTCTTTCCTGGAAATCCACAAAAATGGAAAATTCAGATTACAGAGTTTAAGAGTGCATAAAACATATTTATAATCAAGCAACTTTGCATGATTAAGAAGAATACATATTAATAGATCATTTGGCCAAATATTCATATCGATTAAAGGTAACTTTTATAAAAGGTTGGGAATTTACTTTGTCCCATCAGCTGTTGGAGTAGTTTCTGTGCCATCTGAACCAAGAAAGGTTTAGTCAGATTATGCCAAAGCAAGAAAGAAACGACTAACTGTGATTAAATATAACTTATGGACCAGTGTGGATTAATAGAAAACGATATAATGACTTCAGATTCTAAGTGTCACTCAGCCATTCATAAGCTGCCGTGTACATGCTTTCTCGTATTTGGCAGTAGGATTCATAATGCTAGCTCACTGATTTTGGAGGCGTATATTTTGTAAACTCAGCCAGTATAAGAGCCTAATCAGGAGTGACACAAGAATAGTCTATACAAGATACTTCTCTAGCTTACATGAATGACTTACTAGCATCATAATTCATTTCATAACTTTGATCCATTAACCGTCACTGTAACAGACCCCTTAGAGCCAATGCACAATTTCTCATGGACGGTATATGTAACAGAATATACAATTAAAAGAAAAGTTAACAGTTTGCATACCTTTTGCACTAGATAGCTGATCACCACCACTCCCCTAAAGCAAGATATCATCAGAATCAATAAAAGCATTCCCAGTTAACACAGCATTTGATTACTTGGACTTTAAAGAGGTGAAGTACCTCGCCATATATTTTCCGGGCAGCCTCCAACTGAGACATTTCCACATCCAATGCGCTTACCAATTCCAGAACCTCTGGGGTACTAACAAAGCGTACAAACCTAGAAACCAGCAGGAACAAGAGAATTCGACTGTTAGCATGAGCTCTGCTCCACTAAGACTTGAAATATCTCTTGTATTGAAAATAACCTCTCGAGGGTCCCTTTCGTAAACCAAGTTCGAGCATTTTTGTTGCTATCGACATCTAGCCTGATAGACTGAACTTCCCGGGCGACCTGTTCTTCGGCAACTTTCAAATGAGCAACAAACGGTTTCAGCAGTCCAGAAGCGAGTTTCTCAGTATTCCCGGCAGTAGAGACAAACAATTCACATCTGCCACAAAGAAGTAGCAATAGAGAGTATCTTAAAAACCAACTAGCAATAACCGTCTTACAACGAAAAGAAGAATCACACTCTCGAATATCATTACCTTGACCGCTTTGGGGAGAGTTGAAAAACGGCATAGTCAAGAGGTATAGCTGGTCTCATCTTCTCCCCTTTGCACAAAAATTCTCAGTCTTTCCCCTTCACATACCCAAAGAAAAACACAGAAACATCAAAAGCTTTGTAATTTACAGAATCCTGAGTATAGACCAAATCAATGCTATAGGAACTTGAAGCGGCACAATTCCTCCAAAGAGAAACGGATCCACATCGGAAATTCTTTAGTATAAGCAAAATTTATATTTGGATACAATTTAACCAAAACAAGTCTACAATCACAAACGCCCAAAGTTGGAAAAATTACAGAATCAAACGCATTGCTAGATCTGATTCCGATCATCGGAATTTCAAAATCCAATCAATGAAGGAAACACCAAAGAAAGGCGAATCCAGGAAGACCCAGGATTCGAATTCAAATTCAGGGCAAATCCAAAAAACGTCATTGTAATCATAAATACTTTGAAATTCAAGTGAAGTCGTACTCGGATCGGGCATATCAGAGCTTACCTGGAAATGGGATCTTCGTCTGTTTCCGATGAATCTGTCACTTTCCGATTCACATTCGAATAGGTACTATCATTGTCAAGTCTCTTTCTCTACTGTATTTATTCAGCATCTTCTTCAATAAATTCAACGATTTATTCTTTCTCAGAGAATCTTGAAAACCCTAACAAGGGCGATTTTTTCCTTTTTTTTTTTTTTGCTTCACTGGAAACTCAAGTCAACTTCTTATATTAATTTTACTTCCGTGGGTGCTGCTGGATTTGATTTCTCTCCTTCATTGTCTCTTATTCCGCCGTAATCTCTCTTTGTCAAAATCTACTTTAGAGAGAGAAAGTTAAATCAAGAGAGAGATAACGTTTTTCAGACAGAAATCACCATTTTTGTTGACGTGAAGTAGCGTAAACGTGAAAAAAAAAAGTCGAAAAAGAAACAAAAGGTCGGCAGTACAATGCGAAATCCCGGAAATAGGGTTCGAATATTATTTTCATCTTTCAAAATAATTTTCTTTCCACTATTAATTTTACAAAGATACATCCAAGAAGTAATTAATGTCGTGGTAAGTTTAGGAAATTTATGTGATGGTTATTTAGGAAATCATGTACAGTATTATTATTTTGCTTTAGTTAATTAATATATTTAATAATTTAATAGGTAATTTTGATGGTAAATTTTATACAATTTTTATCTTCAATCTAAAGCGAAGTATGTGGAAGCTCCTTGGCCCAATGGTCAAGGGTTTAAAGGCTTCTACATCAGGTATGAGGTTCAAACCCCAAATAATACAGTTTATTGCAGATTAATGGAGAAAACGCTTCTTGGAGGTTCTAGAGTGCAGAGAGAACATGTCCATCAGTGGAGATGTCGTACATGTTAAGTCGATCGCCGGGAAGAGTTTGTCCATCATGGAAGATGTCATACATGCATAACTGTTCGTCGGGGAGAGCTTGTCCATCATAGGGATGTCACACATGGAGAGTTGCATCATGGAGGCAAATGTAGAAGCTATTCACCTTAACCGCAAAAGACAAGAGATAGATGAATATCATCATAATAGAACTAGATCAAATTAGTCTAATGATGATTGTAATATCTATAATAATTCCAGACGTTTAAAAAAAAAGCGAAATATATATTAATACTAGATTAAAACCCTCGCGATGCGAGAATTATTTGAGTTATTGTAAAAATTTATGTTTAAAAAGTTTTTTGGGGAAAAACATTCAAATAATGCTTTGATGTTATGTCGTAAATTTTAAACATGTAAAACATATCGTTAACCAAAATTTTTTTGTCTTTCCTTTCTCGTTGATCTAGTTTATCCATGTCAATTATTATGTGTTCTTCATAGATATATATTTGTTAAACTTTTTCCTGTATATAACGATATAAACATGGTTGTTTCTACTTTTATTTATATAATTTGTTGTTTTTCTTTGCCTAAATTTTGTTTTCGGTTAAATTTATATTTGAAAAAAATATATTTCAACTAAATATAACTATTCGTATAGAGGTTTTGTGCAATTTGTAAAATTATTTTATGCTTGTGTTTTTTTCCATTTTAATTTCTTACTTTTTGGGTAACTAACAATTTTGATACCTAAAAACTTACATATTTAAATAATTGACATGTGTTTAAAATCTAATCAGCTACTTGACACATGTCGCGATCTCGTGAGTTACAATTTTGGTCACTATCCTTTATGTAATAAGATATATATATATATATATATATATTTAAGTGAATGATTACACATAGTATTTTTAAATGAATGATAATACATAGTGAATAAAAAAGAGTAGATATTGATTTTATGACTGTTTGAACTTTGAAGTGACTAAATGTCTTAGCAAAATTTGTTTTTTTTCTTTGTCGTCTAGAAGTTTATATTAAAACTTAAAAAGAAGTGTTACATGATCATGAGACGGCACGTATACATATCCATCCTAGATCCAGAGCACGGAAACATTGCTCAAACATAGGGAGCGAAGTCCAAACACGGGGAGCAAAATCCAAACGAGGGAAGCGGAGCCCAAACGAAGGGAACATTTGATAAGATAAAAGAAACTAAACGGGACTAAACCCTTACACGAAAATAAAACCATAAGAACAAGCTTTGAAGATCACTAATCTTATCACCTTCTCTTTATTATGCTGTTTGTAATGTCTTAACAAAATTACAAACAGCATAATTTCGTCTCAAATAAAATTATTAGTCTTTTATTAGTCAAATGGGCCAAAGAACGAAGAGGGTTATATTGGTTAGCATTCAAATCCAAAAATTTAACGTTAAAAAGTAACTTTAACAGTCCAACGAGTCGGTGTTTCAAAGAGTAAAAATATGCGTCTGTAATCTTCTATATATGTAATCCGAAAATGTTTTAATTTTGGAAAGTTTAAGATTTCCAAATATTTTTAATTTTGGCAAGTTTAGAAAGATTCAAATATATTTGGCAATTAGAATTATAATAATCAAAATAAGTATATTTGGAAATAAATGTGATTGGTAATGAGTATAAGAGAATTAAATAAATAAATAGGAGAAAAATTGTGGAAGTGACACCTAAGCAAAATGATCGCAAAATTCAAATATATAAAATGGGTCTTAGATTATGTATAATAATTCGCCATAATTGTGTTTTTAATTAAAATTATTGATTTTATTCGATAATGATTTTATCCCGCGTATAACGCGGGTAATTTTCTAGTTTGTATACAAATATGAATATATAAATAGTTTAAATAAGTATATACTATATGCCGACAAAAAAATAATAATAATAAAATAAAATAAGTATACTATATAGATGACAAAAATAAAAACTAAATTACTTGGTCTACTTTTCTCAGAATTAGTATTTTAACACCAACCATTTTAATTCCAACTTTTGGAGACACTTTGAACTTTGAACAAAATGATGGACCCATGAAAAAGGCTGGAAAAATATCTAATTATATAGGATATCACTTTTGATTCTTCTTTAGTTTAAATGGAGAATTGGCCCCTAAGAATAAAAATAATGGAGACATTGCTTTAAATCCTACCCAATTCTTAAATTCAAATGTTCTAGTTCTACCTTTTTGTTTAGTATATTCTCCAGCATTCATAATAATATCGTCTTTTGCTACACAGTATTGTACTATCCTACTAATCACTACTTTTGTTACTAGGTTGTAGTTAAAAACATAATAAATTTACTGAGAAAAAAGGTCGATTATGCATTCTGGAATCCAAGCGATACCAAAATGTCATTAGACAAATATATAGACTCTATGCGACTAAAATAGTAAAATGAAATACCTTAGTTCATTATTTGCTGGATAGTTAACTTTGGAATCAAACTTTTCATACAAATTATAAAATAACACAACTTTGACAAATTTACAGATTTTTAAGATTGTATGGTTTCCTTTTATATACATAGGTATGAATAAAATCATCAGGAAAAAAAAAACATGAATACTATAATCAATCTAGCTATATAAAAGATTAAAAAAAGTTATTTGAAGTGATCGCCAAATTGTATAGTAGTAGTATCTACAAACGCCAAGAAAAGGAAACATCATGAAGAAATAAACACACAAACAAAAAATTGGTTTGCCTAACATTCTACTTTTATATCAAGAGCCATGGGTGGTTGTCTGGTTCAATGATGCCTCAGAAACAAGAAAATTTATAATCAAAACAATTAATAAAAAGAAGAGCGTAAATGTCTTTAGGTACACATGCAAATCTTCAATACCATAGTTAATAACCAAACATAACATAAAATTTGTGGTTGGGTTGTATCAAGAATATATATACCATGTTCTTAATTAAGCTAGTGTCAGCTCACAAAAACACAATCTAACACTGAGATTCAGAGAAAGATTAAGAAACCTGCAGAAAAAGAGAACAGCACCAAATCCTCATTCAATGTGTCAGAGGAGTCTGAAGAAAAGTTACGCGGGATGATCCCATGACTAGTTTCCAAGTGAAGTTAAAATTTGTTCCATGTGACCAAAGTTAACAAAGATTGGCAAAATATTAATAATACACACTCATGAAGCCTAGATAAGTTTCTCTTTCAACAATTTCAAACTCAAATCTAAAAATATGTAAATTTTACGACCTGAATCACTAAACTCTAGTTACTCACATCATTCTTGTTGTTGACAATGGCATTGATGTTGTTATTCTTGCAGCTGTGATGATCATTACTGTTGTTTCCAATTCTCCTTCCATGTTGCTTAAGCTGTGATATCTCCAATTGAGTCTTCACAAAGAACTGCATTCTCTGCAACTCAAGCTCCTTGAAGAACTTCATCCTCTCTTTCTCCATTTCAACTACCTGTTGCAGTTTCGCATTCTCTGTTTGCTCGTAAGCCTCGCCAAATCTCATAATTGCTCGAGTTAGCTCCCTCCACTTGTTTCCTCCTCCATCACCACCTTCTTGCTTCTTCTTCTCCTCCGTCTTCAACCTCTTCGATAGAGGAGGAGGTGGTAAACTGTCACCTGAATCATCAGACATCGCTGCTTCGGATTCCGAATCTGAATCCGAGGTGCTTCTATTCCTGAAACGCCAACGTTTTGACTCACTGCATCTTTTCATCATCATCCCAGACCCTTGTTGCCCAAACGGAGTTGATCGATTACTCATCGGAATTCCCATAGGTACATTGCCTCCGAACGAAGCAGCTGAGACTCTAGCCGTAGCACCAATTAGACGGTCAAGATTATTATAAGGCGGTGTTGTTGCAGCTTTTGCTTGCTGATGGTACAGATTCGAACGATTGTTCATAGGAATGCCCATAGGAATCTTATGCAATCCTCCTTCTCCAGCTCCAGCTCCAACTCCAGGACTTCTACCACCGCTGATACCAGAAGATACCGCCGGGATCTTTGCCGTCGTACCGATAAGACTGTCAAGTTTATCGAAGAAAACCCATCTGCTACGACCACCACCGTTAGCGATTCTTGCCTTCTCTTGTTTATACTTCTTCTTCACCGTATCAATCCTGTTCTTACACTGTACATCGGTTTTCGGAGTTTTACCGTAATCCTCCCTACTGCTCACGATCTCGGCGACCTCTTTCCAGTGCTTTTGTTTCAGATTTCCTCTGCTAAGCTCCATATATCTCTCTCCCCAAGCATCGATTAACACAGCCGTAGCCTTCTCGCTCCAGCAATCCTCCCTCCCGCCTCCGCCGCCTGATCTACCGTTGCTACCTCCGGCGCCACCGCTGGTTTGAATCGGAAGAAGAGCCAGAGCCAACGCGTCTGGATCCTTGTGGTGCGACGAAGAAGCCGGAGATGTGAGAGAATACGAAGGCGGACCTGCGGAAGCCACCGTAACCGTGATTCGTCCCGCCGGCGGCGAAGAAGACGGATCCGATTCACCGGATCCCGTCGGCGAGGCGTGAGATCGGATCTCCTCTTCGTCCTCCATATCGCCGGATCTGATTTTCAGAAGTCGTGAAAAAGAAAGAGATAGGGTTAGGGTTTGGCTTAATATTCTGTTCGGGGTGGTAAACGGAAAGGAGACGGCGTCGGTGAGTAGAGAGGACACGTGGAAGGACGTGAGACGATACGGGAAGCCGACGTGTAAGAACGTGATTGGTAGGTCAGAGATTTAGATTCCGTCACCGGTAAAGTTGCCGGCTCGGTTTAGGGGGTTTCACTCGTAATTTCGCATTTCTACGACGAGGATGTGTAAATTGACGGAAAAGGCCATCAACTTCTCTATAATTACCGGAAAAATACCCGTTTCTCTGCACAGCCATTTTAGCCGGTGATGTACCGAAATTACCCCTAAGCCTAACCGTAAAACTTGAGTAGTGTCCGTCGATGGTTTCCAGTTGTCTTTCTTCTTTGCATTCATAAACATTCCATTTGATAATTCATGATTACACTCATTTTGATTATTAATTCTTTTTGTTATCGGTGACGTGGATGAAACTACTTTGGGCTATTAATGGGTTGTATATTTGGCTTTTTAACAGATTGATTCAATGGGTTACACAAACCCAAAATAAAGTACGCTACGGACATTTCTAATTATGATATGAACTATACACTAAAACCTCTATTTAATATTGAGACTTTGAAAATATATTAATTTGAAGAGATATTAGTTTAAGAATAAAATAATAATTATTAATTTATAAATGGAGAAGACGATTCAAGTTCTTAATCATCTATTCTATCTTCTCTTCTCTTCGAGGATGACTGCAATTAATGCTGGAGTGAGGCAATTATTCGATGCTATCTACCTAGCGGCTATCTCCGTTGTACTAATTGTGGCCAACGATGAAAAGTTCCTCTATTATCCTCTCTTCAAGTTGCAGATATTTTCTTCGCTTGACGAGGGATGAATTTTCCTTGTAATCATTCACATTTGTCGTGAGTCAGTTTCTGGTGATTATTTGATGTTCTTATATCAAATTATAACTACATTATTATGGAAACAACCCCCATGGAAACCACCATGGAGAAGACCACAAATCAGAGTCGAAGATGCATCCTCTACGTTGTATGGCGATGTTCTTAGAATCGTTGAAGATTGGTAGTCCCAAAATCTTTTTCAATCGAGAAAATCAGTAGATTGGGTTCTTTATCGAAGAACATTTATAGATTTATTTTGGGAATTGGCCAATGTCATACAACATAAGGATTTGGTGTTATTTATGTTGCAAAACATAATTTGGAGATTCTGGTGGTTTGATCAACGAATTTGGGATCCGGGCATATCATATTCACGGAGAATCAACGATCATCGCAAGTGAAGATATTGAGTATTATCAATAACGTTAGAATATTATGGAGTTTCATTCAAGAGATTATAGCCAAGAGCGACGATCTCATCATTTTGGGATTCTGAAGAGGGAAAGAAACAGGTTTAGTAATTTGTTGACGAGTAAGTCTTCAATATCGAAAGCATCGCGGAAATTCACTTCTTCATCGTTCTTTTTTAATGTTTGGTTATGTAATTGTAGATGTGTATTCGGATTCACTCGTTATTGATGTTTATGGATGTATAAACTCTTGTACACGATTTGGAATTAATGAATGAATTTGATGTTAAAAAAAAAATTATTAATTTATAAAGAAATTTTGTCCAATGCCTAAATTCAAGAAAATTCATTTTGTTTTTTAAATAAGAAACTTTCCTTAAACTTCATATTCTACTAAAATGACTTTTTACTTAAATTTCCATAATGTTTTGTTGTTTACATATTTTATATTTTGTTAGTTTTCTATTTTTTTTTCACTTCTTTACATTTTGTTCTTATATGTACATGACTTTGTTTGTTTCAATGTTTTTCTTAGGTTTTTGATTTGCCATTCTTCTTCATTGTTGTTTCAACACCAAATTAAGCAATGATTTCTCATCTAAACACTATAAGAAATTGATAATATAGCCACATATTTTCGTGTAGCTATCACATTTTATTTGTAGCAGAAATCGAGTTGCTACAATTTTGCGACAATTAATCCGGCGTGACAATGTAGTGGTAGCAAATGGGTTTTTGTGGCAAATAATAGCTAATTAGGGACAAAACCCCACAGCGGTATCTTGTAGCAAATAGCAACAACATAATTGCTTCAGTCACCACAATTTGTTTCAATTTGTTTGTTTCTTTTTGCTTCAAAATGGCAAAAATTTGTAACAAGTGACTAGCAAAAACAGTAAGAAATAGCCACAAAAGGTTTCAATAAATTGTAACAAATTTGCTTCAAATGGACACTATTTTGCTTCCATATTAGCAACCAATAAACAAGAAACCAAATTTGTGTTTTTCACTGATTCATTTAAAATATATATATATATATATATATATATATATATATATATATATATATATATATATATATATATACGCTTTGAAACATTAATATACGCATACATTATCCATATCCATTTCTATTTCACTTAATTTCTGAAATTACAAAATTATAATTTCTAAAATCCCAACATCTAAGGTTCGGCCTTGTAAAAGGTAAAATCAACTGGGATACCGGTGGGACGAATGTTTGATGTGTTGTCTTGGAGCAATGAACTCTTCATCACTCTCATACTCTGACCGTGAATTAGTTGTCCTAACTGTAAGGGCGAGCAAGGAAACACAGTTACCATAAGTATCTCATAAACAACAAAGAGAGACATAAGGGTTAGTCTTTAGAGTTTGTTTTAAGCTGGTAATGGAAATCTCAAAAGAACGGTAAGATCAGATAAGTTACATGTGATGATGGAAGTGAGACAAAATGATAACAACTCCAGATTAAGCCCCTGCAAGAAAACAAAGGAAAATGAGATTAGAAAGTCTCAAGTAAGTCGCTAATTTTGTAAAGTTCACTAAGAATCCAACATCATGTAATATTTTGTAGCATAAGATGTTATCAAACACGAAAACCAAAGATTACTAGAGGAAGAGTTAATAAATAATAATATACGAGAGAGAAACGAAAATTAACTGCTTTGCAAGAGGTTATTAAGGAACGAAAGATAAGAATGCACAAGTCTTCATCTGCTGCTGCAACTACCAAAATGAAAAGAAGATCATAATAAGTTATTGCCCAACAAAGACACCAAAAGAATCATTTAGTGTATAAGTTGGTTAGTAATGTCAACAACAACATTGAATTCTTCTGCGATTTTGATTAGCCTTAAGAAGCGCATATGAGCTTGTTAGATTTCGGTTATAAATGTGTTAAGAAATATGTGGGAGGCAAAGGTAACCTGGTTATCTGCAAGTTCCTCTCTTCCAGTAAAATTCATTCGGAATAAGCAATCACCGAGTCAACAATCTGGAATAATGGTAATCTCAGTTAAATTAGCTCTTATTCGTTTTGAGTTTTATAAAGGATATTAAATGTAAAGATAACAAGGCATAACTTTTAACAAGAATCCTAGATGGCTTAGAACCTCAGAGCAAGAAGAAGCAAGTTCCTCAGACATCGTGTATGAACTAATGCCCTAATACTTTCGCTAAGATAGAAACAATATATCCTCAACATAATCCGTTCAAAGGTTTCAAAAACACGATTCAAAATTAAACTCGACTGTGGAAGAAATATGGAAAGGAAAGATGAGTATGTCTTACTCAATTACTTTAAAATTCTCTTCCTCTTTCCTGGAGAGAACGATCCATCCGGCTACTTCAGTATAACGACACTGGCTCAGTTCCTTGAGCTGATGGAATCCATGGTTCTCAGCTCCAGATCTGATTGATTCGCTTTAGATCTACATGTCGCTGTTGTATATACCATCGAATCAATTGAGTGAGAACGAGTGGGGGTGGCTCGCTCACATAGACTGCAAGATAGGAGATCAATTGAGGCAGCGGCTGGTCTCGAGAGACTTGAGAGAATTTTAGATTTAATGTGGAAAACTAGGGTTTTTAGATTTATTTGTATAGCCAAATTAGGTACAAAATTATTTGTGTCTATATGTGGTTATATGATTTTGATTTTCTCGCTACAGAAAGAGCTTCAAAGAATTTTGTAGCAAATTTTTTAGTTTCTTCCACTAAATGCTTCAACATACTTTGTAGCAAACTTTGTTACAAGTTTTTGTAACTGTTTGAAGCAGATTAGTTACAATCTCAAAGTAGTTGTTATTTGTCTCAAATTAGCTACAAAAAATAACAAATTTGCTACATATTAGTGAATGAAATTGTGGGAAATAGTATCTTTCCGTAGCTAAAATTTGTTACAAATTAATTTGTAGCAAAAATTGTGACTATATTTACTTATTCTTGTAGTGAAAAGGTGATGCGAAATCAGCAATGACGGATCAAATACCCAAAAAGTTATATGAGTATAAAAGAGATCATAGATATATATATATGGCAAAATGAAGTAAAATATTTTAAAAGAGCGACGCTTCTGGAGAAAACCCTAACAAACCTCCGCCCACAGCCGCCGCCACCGACAGTGACTCTCCTCCACCAAATCCGCCTGACCCTCCCAACCCACTTTCCACCGTTGATCTTTCTTCATTTCCCGACCACTCTCCCATCTCACCTCCACCTTTACCTCTGCTGCAATTCCCGAATCTATATCTAAATATGGGTTTTGGTGTCGGATTTGGATTTATCTCCGATCTTGCCGATTTGGGAATATTCTTGAGCTCATTAAAATCTTTCTCCACATCGAGCGTGGATAGACTATTTTCTCTCTATTGTACCTTATACCACCATTCCGCAAGCCTTAAATCTCCTCGGATAAGGTATTATATGTGTCCATACTCTCCATCAATTGTTGGGGTCGGTTTACACCCCTCAAGATCAACAACCCAAATTCTACTAAGTCTTTATACGAAAATACACCCTAGGTCTTCCTGCAGAAAATCCCTATGTCTTTCTGCAGAAAATCCCTATGTCTTTCTGCAGGAAAACTCCTAAGTCTCATCACAGTTGCAGCCAACGAGGTTGCTGCAAATACAACGGCAAAATGTTCCAGTAACGAAGTATTCCTACGATGGGCCAAAGTCTGCTGGTTTGCTTATTGGACCGAAGTCTATTGGGCCGAAGCTTTAACCTAAGAAGATTCCAGAAACCAGCGTTGTTCACCGGCGAAGCCGCATAGAAGAATGGAAATCGCCGAAGACTTAGGGAAACTTTTCATTATTGTTTAGGTGATGTCTTAATCGACCTAGGGTGCTATATAAACACTTGTACATTCCTTGAGAAAGAGATCCGCAACTTATTACGCTAAAAAACAATAAAGCTTTTCTTTACATCATTCGCAACCACCGTTCGAAGTTTTATCCTAGAAACCTCTTCTCCCTTCATAACCCTTGACAAATCTAATTGTTCGAGTTTCGACTCCCACATCAATCTTATTTTTGGATGTGTATGAAACTAGGCTAGAGTTATTACTGGAATCGTGCTCTTACTCTCCAACAATCTTACCGTTGGATGTGTATTATAACATGTTGGGTTTATTATCGGGATTGGTTTCATACTCTTCATTGATCTTATGTTTGGATGTGTATGACACTACTTTGGAAAGCTTCGGATGTCTTCTTTGTGTAGTTTCCCGCTTAATCCGCAACCCGCATCCCTGCTCACCATGGCCCAATCCAGACTTTAATATGTTGGTTTTAGTGTACAAATATCACTGGTTGTTGAATTGCAAATTTATCTCGTCTTGGATGCTTCAATTCCTAGTTGTTGCAATTCGTTTGGGTTTCCATCGTCCCTTGGCTAGTGTACCGATTTTGTGTCGCTTGGTCAACTTTAGAATGGGAAGGAACTCGATACATATGATTCGATCTTTTTGTTTTTTTAAAGTCTCAACATTTACTAGTGCAGCCGAATTCAAGATTGTGAATTCCGCACTAGATGCGGTAACAATCACGGATGGTAGTTCACTTTGTGTGTTCTCAACCTCCCATGGAGTCATTCCAATGCTTACGCTCAATGTTGTCGAGATTCGAGGACTTTCTACAACATTAGTTGCTTATGTATAATATCTCTTGCTATCTTGTGTTTGTATGTTTTTCGTTTGCTCTTAGTAGCAACGAATGTAATAGTTTTAATGGCTTTATCCTTTGTAAACGATTACTCCATTCTCGGAACGTAAGCATTTATATAATTGCATAAGTTTGACAAAAAAAACTATATATGGCAAGATTTATAATTAGTATCAACTTGTTTTACTATATTATCTTAGATATGTATATGGCTAAAATTTATAATTACTAATTTATGTTATCGCCGGGACCATATTTTACATATTTTACATAGAAGTTCTAAATTTTTTTTATTTTCTTATCATTTTATTGAATTTTGATGATTTTTACATTGGCCCGACTCGCGGCCGAGAAAAATTATCGGTTTATGGTGATTATTAATTTATAGAGTATAAATTTAGAGATTTTCTACTGTACTTCAAAATGAAATTATATTATTATCTTTGTAAATAGCGATATGCAAACACAATTACAAAATATTTTTCAAGACACCAACATGTAGAAGTTCTAAAAAGCGAGTATTTACATGGATCCATTATACTTTATGTGCACTGCATGGGATAGTTCTGCTTCTTGTAATCTCTTTCAACGGTCCAACGCGTTTAGGACAATCCTGCAATATTATGACGTTAAGGATATATAATGCAAAGTAAAAAGTTTAAGCTAATCGGGCAAAAAAGAAAAAGTAAAAAAAAAAAATCATTTATGAGCATAAAAGAGAGGAGATCAAACCAATCGCAAGCATTGAGACTTGTGGCATGCGTTCCACTTGGTGGTGTTCCAGCTACAAATCAACAAATTGCAAGCTTATGAATTATGACTATGTGAACGAAACAATATAAAGAATTAAGACTATATAGTACATAAATATCACCTTCTGTTATGGGGTTGGATTTTAATGTCTCATAATATATACTAGCATAGAAGATTAACAATGGATCCGAAAACAAAAAGAGTAACTTACGGGTCAAAGGAGAACCGGGGTTGCTTGAGCCGACAGGAGAATCCGGGACACGACCCGCTTCCACAATCAAATCCTGGTGACCATTCCTTGTAACATTTCTGCCGGAAATGTGAATTCTCAACTTCCCGAGACCATTTTCCGGTGTAGGGCCGGCCAAAGTTTCATCCCAAAGCTTGTGCAAGAATCCCATATCTCCAATCAAAATATTGGTTCTTGACTTTTTGTTAATGTGGTCTCTTACGTTTGTGTTTTTTTTCTTCTTTACTCGAGGATTATGGTTTTTACTTATATAAAGATCAGGAAAGAGAAGCGTTGAAGTATCTTTTGTTAGACTAACTATATAGATTCTACCTTAATTTAACCATCCCAAAATTAAGATGATTCAATCAAGGATAATGATATTATTAAACATACAAGTTGATGAATTTTCGTATCCGATAAGAAGATCGCTTAGACGATGAGTTTATAGGATGTGACATGTTTGACTTTTTAATCAATTTGTTCCCTTTTAAAGACTTTTTCATTTCGACGTTATGGGCCTAGGCCCAGTAATACTTGAGCCTGGTTAAAATAATGCAACGGCTCTTAACGGCTAGTAGATTGTTTTCCTTTTTTTATTCTATAAATGTACGTTCTGGCCTCTCAATGCGAGTTTCTTCTTTAATCATCGTCTCTACAAAGTGAAAGAACAAATATTGAAAAGTGACCGTTAAACAAAATCTCCAGAAAAGCGCTCTTCTTCTTCTTAGTCTCTCCTCTCTCACAAGAATATCACCAAGAAACTACTCCGTTTTACAAAGGTAATACCTTAAACATCTTCTGATTTGGCGTTTTCTTGTGAGTCTTCTCGTATCTCGATATTTGCTTCGTGACGATTTTCTAGGTTTATGGGGATTTTGATGTTTCAGAATCAAATTACGTTTTGGAGCTTTCATTTTCGGTTTCTGGAATCGAATCCCCAAAAATTTAGGGTTAGAAACTGCTGATTTTTCTGGGTAGATGGGGATTTTGGTGTTTAATTTTGCTGGAGGATCAAATTAGGGTTTGGAGCTTTCGTATTGGGTTTCTGAAATCGAATCCCCGAATTTTAAACTGCTTGATTTTGACGAATTCTTGAATCAAATCCGAAAATGTTTGATTTTTGCTTCGATGATCTTGATTCTTTTCTGCAGATCAAATCCCACATCTTATTGTTCCAATTTTGAATTCGATTTCGTTTGATTAATCCAGATTTTCTTTCTATGATATTGACAAGATTTGTTCTGTGAAGACAGCTAAAGAAATGGCGAACATAAACGCTCTGATTTTCCCTGACGAGAACGCTCCGATTCATCGCAAGAGTAATTAATTACCTTACACTGCTACAAATTCTTCAAATCATATTTGGCGATTACTGCTTCTGAAACAAGATTTGTTTTCTTATTTTGCTATTTCAGAGTCTGTTACTACTACTGCTTCAGTTAAAGCTAAAGGACCTGTGCTTGGTCAGAAGAAACCCGGAGGAGCGCGTAGGGCTCTGAATGATATTACTAACAAGTCCGGGATTCATCCGAAAGCATCATCGAAGAATAAGCAAATCGCAACTGCTGCGAAAGCGAAAGATGAAATCAACATTGCTGGGGAAAGGTTGTTGCATGATCACAGCAAGTGCATCAAAGAGCAGCAAACTAATCTCTGGGATGATTCTGATCTCATTCTACTTCACCATGGTAATATCTACATCTTCTAAGCTCTCATGATGCTACCATGGGATTACAATTGTGCCTAAGCTTGCTTCCTTTTTTGTTGCAGGTTCGAGCATCAAGAAAACTCATCTCAAGTGTGACAAAGAAAAGGTTTTGTAAAAAACTTAAATGTGTCTCTCTCTCTGTCTATGATGTAGATTGAGTTGAATCTTTGTGACTCTTACTTTGATGTGTGTTTTTGGTTTCAGATGGATGCTAAGAACAATCTGACTTACTACGAAGCAGAAGAGATTCCATCTCCCATGGTGACTGATTGGCTGAGAAACTCAACTCCGTGGCGCTCACCAATCCGCCATGGCTCTATGATGATGCCTTCCACTCCTCTGGCTTGGCGGTTTGATTCATCTGAATTCAAACTCAAAAAAGAGCGTGACTTCTTCTAAGTCTCTGTTTCTTAAATGTCTTGAAAACCATTCATCCTTCAGATGAAGTAGTAGTAGTAGTAGCTAGCAACCATATTTGTTCCTCATGACTTTGTTGTGTCCATCACTTTGTAAACTGATTTCAGGAATAAAAAGTTGGAATCTTTTCATTCATCTTACCCTTATCAATCAAGCTTGAATCTTTCCAATAATGTTTAGAGACACAGAATCCATTTCTATACACTTGCAACATTCCACAACATCTAGCAACAAATCTATAATATCTTCCAACTGTTTTAACTTACATTGCCATTATCCTTAACCCTGTGCTGAATCTTGATTCTTCTTTCACCATCTTGAATGTTCCTAAACAACTCCAATTGATTTTTAAAGAATTGCATTCTCTGCAACTCAAGCTCCTTAGTAGACTTCATTCTCTCCTTCTCAAGCTCCACCATTTGTTTAATCTTCAAAGTCTCCACCTTTTCGTAACTTTCCACAAATCCCAATATCGCCATTGCCACATCTCCAAGCTCCTTTCCTCCTCCTCCTGTTGTCTTACCCAATTTCTTCATCGACGGTGACGGTGGTAGACTATCGTCACCGGAAAGATCAGGCTCAGACTCTGATTCCGTCTCAGAAGCAACTCGTTTTCTAAAATGCCACCTTGTTGAAGAATCTCCACTCCTTTTCACACCTCCTCCTTGTCGCTTCTCCTGCAGCAAAGGAGTCACCATTGTTGCTCCGGCGACTCCTCCGATCAAATGTTCGAGTTTACTGAAGAAGACCCATTTGCTACTATCACCACTCGATGCAATTTTTGTTTTTTCCTGCTTGAATTTCTTCTTCACAGTATCGATTCTGTTCTTACACTGTATATCAGACTTGGGAGATTTATTGATTCTCTCACTGTTTACGATCTCTGCAACTTGTTTCCAGTGTTGCTGCTTCAGGTTTCCTCTCTTCAGCTCTAAGAATCTCTCTCCCCATGCATCGATTAGAATCTCCGTCGCTTCTTCGCTCCAACAGTCGTCTCTTCCTCCGCCGCGTCTTCTTCGGTGAACTCCCCCGGAAACAGGAGGTAGAGGTGAATCAGACGACTTCACGGTGACTTCGATCGGCGGATCTGGGGAAAGGGGATTTTCCGGTGAGGGAGTTTTGTCATCTTCCTCCATAGTTGTTGAATCGCCGAGCTAGGAACGGAGAGTTGTTGGATCTGAATGGATTGTTGTTCACCGGCGAGGGAATAAAAGTGAATTCTCCGGCTAAGTTAAGGTCAGATTTCTCTCCGTTGGGTGGGCTCGTGAAATGACGAAAATGCCCATTAGATTGAGAAGACAACCACATCGTATTCTTTTTTATTCACATGATTAACGTGAGTCCACAATTACAAAATTATTCGTAAACTGTTTTTAGGAAATAGAAGCCAAATACGTTTCCCAATAATCAATTAGATTTATAGGTGACCAACAAAACAAAAATCAGCTAAAATGGAACAGAAAATGAGTGTGGTTGGTAAGAAAGATTAGACTAAAACGAAGCACACAACAATGCAAAGCTTAAATTTATAATTGAATGATGAGTAGAAGACATAATAATGACCTGTGTTGGTGAACAATAAAGAAGTAGATCTTATGGATCTCAATGATCTTTAAACGATTCTTGCTTACGACACAGTAAGAAACAAAATTCAAAGACAAAGCATAGAGAAGAAGGAAAACAAAACGACGATGCTTTTTGAGTTTTGAAGCATCCTCCTCGTTGAGAAGAAGACAAGAAAGCCATTTTCTTCTTGTGTGTGACTAGTCGACAAATATGGAAGATGAGTTAGCACAAAAAAATGATGGTGTATTGAGGCAGGCATCTATGAAGTAGGGACTCCATAGTTGGACTTTTCGTGACCACTGGATGAAACATTGTTCTTCCTCCTGTTTCTTCTTCCTCCTCCTCCTCCATTGTTCTTCCCCTTCTTGAAATCCTGTTCATGTTCAACCTGCTGATGAAAAAACGATATCCATCATCAAGAAGCGCGCATTAAAGAGATTGTGAAAACAAGGAGGGTTTTAGCGTTTTGATTCTTTACCCCTAAGGAGAAGCAATGGGTTCTGGAGTCGAATCCGAAAGGATTATCCATGTTAATCCCCGGCCCAAACGATGACCGTGACCGCTGATCATTATTACCGCCAAATCCAAAACTACAAGATGATGTGAAATTTGAAGCGGAACAAGAGGGTGGGAACGCTGCTGCGTCTCCTTGAAACATCTCGTTAAACAAATCTTGTAGTTGTTCAAAACTGTGCCCTGTATTATTCTCCTGCAAACCACAACATCTCAGATATCGCTCGGGTGTGCAATCAACGGTGTCTAAGTAAAGACTCTGCTTACACTAGGCTTGGATTGGTTCATCATGGTCGCCATTTCGTTCAAGAAATCTCCCATTCCCTGCAAAACAACAAGATCCATAATCACTACAGGTCCACAGAAACAAGAAAGCACTTGAGAATGCAATTGAACAAAAAGGTAGAAACTGATAGTCTTAGTGATGAAAAAATGGAATTTACGTTTTGGTCATCATCATCATCACTATTATAAGCTCCAACATCATACAGGAATCTCTTGTTGGAGTCAGACAGAACTGTTTGCCCAACCAAAAAAGCTTAATCAGAAACATAAAAAACAACACTAAAGATGAAAGTAGGAACAAGGAAATAATAGAGGATCTTTAATATCCATTAATCAAATCCCATTTGTTCCATTATATAATTATTAATTAATAAAGAGAGAAAGATATGTGAAACTACCAGAGTAAGCTTCTTGAATTGCCTGAAATTTCTTCTTTGCTTCTTCTACAAACTCCGAATTCCCCATCGATGAACAACGATCTGGATGCCATCTCTGATTCAGACGTCAAATCAAACTCAATTTCAGTGACAAAAAGAATATGCAAAATTATAAGCGTATTTCTAAATCTCAATCAAACCTATCAAGCAAATATATATGATTTTCAATCACAATCAATATAGTTGATCATAAAGGGATCAGAGAACAACAAATCAAAATCACAGAGAAACAGGGAAACAGAATCTTCGGTTTTAGGTCACACGAAATTGAAATCTGGAAGAATTAAGAATGTCTCACCAGAGCAAGCTTCTTATAAGCAGCACGTAGCTCCATCGTTGTACATTCCTTTTGCAAACCCAGAACACCATACAGATCATTATTCCTATTGTTCGACGCCATATCTACAACTTTCTCTCCTTCTCCAGATTACAAACCCTGAAATCCACCAAACGAGAAACCCAATAATCACAAACAGAGCTTTCGATTGTTTCTCGTATTGCCGACGGATTTTGACCACCCCCACCCCAAAAACAGAGCCACGGTCCAAGTAACGAATTTGTAACACGAGTTTGACAAAAGACGATTAGGGTTTCGTAGACGATCGAAACAAGGAATTTGGTGGAGAGAAGAAGAGACAAAACGTTTTTTTTTGTTTCTTCCTTAAATCTCTCTCATAGAGACGAGAGTGGAAGTCTCCAGAACCTCTTACCACTTGTTAGATATTTTTCTCCTACTAGTACTTTCCTTTTTCTTTATTTTTATTATTAAACTAATCTAATAATTATCTTCTCCTTCTTTGGTTTCGTCAAAATCTACTAATTTTGTTGAAATAATTATATTCCTATCCTTTCAATTTAGCTTTGCTGGCTAAACAAGCGTGGAGACTGATGATGAGTAACAGCTCTTCTCTTTTTGCAAGAGTTTTCAAAGCAAAATATTTTAGGAAAACTAATTTTCTTTCTGCAAAAAGTTACAGTATATCAAGTTATGCGTGGAGAAGTATCATCAAGACTCAAGAACTCATTAAGAGAGGTATGAGGTGGTTTGTTGGAAATGGTCAGCAAATACGAGTATGGGAGGATAATTGGCTTCCAACAAGTCCTCCTACACCACCTCATAGTCCTGCTGCTATCAGTAGACCTAATATGGTGGTTAATGATCTTCTCATCCCAGGTACTACTGATTGGAACTTCACCCAATTGGCTGAATTATTTAATGCCAGAGAAGTAGACTTAATTAAACAAATTAAGCCTAGTGTGACAAGAGTGAAGAATTTTATTGCATGGATTCATACAAAGAATGGCAAATACTCAGTCAAATCAGGTTACAAAATTCAAATGGAGTTGATGAGGGAACAAGATAATAGGGGCACTATGTCAGTATCTATTAGTCCTGAAGTTAAGGAAGTGGCAAAAAGAGTTTGGGGCTTCAATATTCCGCCGAAGGTAAAAATGTTTTGGTGGAGGTTGATTCACAATGGAATGCCTGTTGCGGAAAATTTGATTAGGAGAAAAATAAGAGTAGATCCTTGTTGTCAACTATGTGGTGAATCTGGTGAAACTGCAAATCACATGTTATTCTAATGCAGGGTGGCTAAAGAAATTTGGGATATAGCACCAATCAACACGCAGGCTAAGGAGGATCTACATAATGGCTCATTTCTTCATAATATAAGTGATGTTTTTCATCGTGCTAGAGAAGGAGGTAATGAACTGCACTTATTTCTTGGATGGCGTATTTGGAAGATGAGGAACACGCTGTTGTTTAATAATAGAAGGGAGCATATTATCCACGTTATTCACTCTGCATTAAGGGACATGAGAAGTTGGAATGAAGCACAAATGGATATCAAGGAGAATCCTCATCACCAAAACAAGGAAAGCCAGGTACAAGTTCAAGATTTAAGACACATTCAGAGCTTAAATAGTTCTTACTATTGTATGGTGGATGCGTCTTGGGTAGCTTCCGATCAAAGAGCTGGTTTTGGATGGTCCTTATACAGGAAGGAAGGCATTCAACTACTCCAAGGAAGCTCCTCAATGGCACCTACCTGATCAGTTCTTCAGGCAGAGACAATTGCGTTAGTCCAGGCTGTGCAATCTTTGCAAGCATTGGGGTACACAAACATCCTCTTTATAGGTGATAACAAGGAGCTATATGAAGCTTTCTACAAAGAGGGGAATGGTTGTAATGCTTCTATAGCTGTTCAAGTGAAGGACATTCAGAACTTAGCAAAAGGTAATAATTATCAGTTCAAATGGGTTTCTATTGTATGATTACTAATGCAGATAATCTAGCTAAGAAAGCAAGAATAAGTAACCAATCTTATGTAATATCCTGGACTTTGTAGTTGTACTCTTTCTTTAATAAAATTCAGTTGACAAAAAAAAAAAAAAAATTATATTCCTATCCAAGTAAAAAGCTAACAACTGATGGCAACAATACTAAAAAACTTTTTGAAATAAACTCATTTTTACCCCTTAACATTCTTCACTTTTAAAAATAATTGGAGTGGTTTTACCCCACTTGTAACCAATAATTATGTGTAAATATATTTAAGATCTAATTGGTAACATATACAATATAACTTTTGGTACAAATAGCACTACAAAATAATTGTACAATTAGCGGTACAAACTGGTTATACAAGATTGAGTATAACTTGTTCTACATTACCTAAATGTAACCAATCAAACCATTAGTAATAATGTTATGTTCAGACAAGTTTTTGTTTCTTCGATCAATTTTTAAATATTGAAACCAGACTTACATAATCGTTATACAAATCCCAACAAAAGTTCGAATCATATATGCTAAACTGGATCTGTATTTTTCGTTCTTTTGTCAACAAATTGAAATTAAACAGAAAAGAATAGCTGAATATTTTTCGAATTTTTTATTTTTTTGTTTTATTTTATTTAATTGGTTTGGAGAATATAGTACAATAATGATATTTAAGAGATCATGAGAGTGCGGCTGAGATTTAAGATTTGTCGGATATTTTCTTTCGAGTGGGTCTCCAGAAGCTTCTAATGAATATGGTCGATTTCGTAAACGCCTCTAAACTCACCGTCACTTTTGTCGTCATGTGCTTTTTGCTTTAAAACGCGTACAATCTCCAGGACCCACTTACCCAAATTAACCAGTAATTAATCAGTTTGTCGACTGATACCCTATTTTGTCTGAAACTTCGAAATTGACCCCATTATTTACTTTGTTATATATAATACCCTCGATTATTAACAACGTACTTTAAATGCGTTGTATTGTAAATTTGTAATGCTTAGGTGTTCCAAAACTATCAAAATCAAACTCTTAAGGGGGCTATAGGGGAATGAATGGATTTATAGAAATTCTTAAAATTTTTAAAATATGATGTTATTGTTTTATAAATTCTTAAATTCTAAATGAAATTGCTAAATTATGCCACATTTAGTGGCAAAATGTCCCATTAGGATTTATTTTTCATAAAAATGTCTCATTATATTTTTTTATTTTCAAATTCCAAATTTAACCTTGATTTTATAATTACTAAAGGTTATTATTAATTCTTATTAAAATTTTAAAATAAAAAAGGAAATAAAATAAATTATTATAAATCTGAAAAAAGGAAAAAAAATCAGTTTCCTGAAACAATATTTATTTTAAAAACGAAAATCAATTAAAAACATATATAATACAAAAAATATTTGAAAAACTTAATATACAAATTTTATAAAAACATATGTTTACTTAAATAATATATTTGAAAACGAAAAATCAATTAAAAAACATATTTACTACTAAAAATATAAATATTTTTAAAAACCTAATATACAAATTTTATAAAAAAAAATTAGTTTACTTAGATATTATATATTTGAAAAACGAAAATCAATTAAAAACATATATATTACAAAAAATATTTTAAAAAACTAATATAAAAAATATTTGTGAGATATTAAAATTAGGAAATTAATTTCATCTTATTTCGGAATTTAGTCATAATTCTTTTTAAATTAGTAAATCTTTTCATTTTTGGCAACTAAATATTTATTTCTAAATTTTAGAAAATTATAACTAATTTCGTAGAAACAAGATTCTACGATTTGGTAGATACACGACGAATTGGTAGAACTGTTGGTAGAAACAACCTTCCACATATGGTAGAATTTATTGAAAATAGTAGATTTTAAATTCTACCAGTGGTATAGAAACTTCATATTTAATAGAATCAAAATTCTACAGAATTCTACGAAATACTAGAACGTTCACTATGTAGTAGAACATATGTTCTACACATGGTAGATTTGTGTAAAATCGGCAAAATCTAAATTATACTACATTCTACTATGAGTAGAACACAAAAATACAATCATTATACAATATGCATTTTACTTTTAAAGAAAAAATATTTTCACAAAAAACTCTATTCATGATATTTTTATAATTTACATATTTTTTAAAAAATCAAAAAACTTATTATTTAATTGTTTTCCCACCACTTAAAGGTATTATCGGAAAACAACAAGAAATGTGTATTGGGACATTTTATGCTTAAATGTGGCATATTTTAGCAAATTTCCTTTTTTAAATCCATTTGGAATCTGTTGTTATTGGAAAAGTATTGAAAAAGTTTAGTTGTCATATGTAATTCTATTAAAATATCATGTTTTTAGAACATAGATTTTACATAATTTTACTCATGAAACTCAACTTTCAAAATACCATGTATATCTATGAGATTCTTGAAATCTATATAAAAATAAATAAATAAAAGCACACACACATAAATAGGGATGTCAAAATGGGTTATTACCCATGGGTTACCCAAACCCACCCACAGTTTTAGTGGGTAAGGGTTATATTTTTTTATTCATATAAATAAATGGGTTTCGTTGGGTTATCCTATTAGGTTCACGGGTTTAATGGGTAAACCCATTGGGGTTATGGGTTACCCATGGGTTAAGCACAAAATATAAAATAATTTATATATATATATATATATATATTCTTTTAATAGATTTATGTTTAACAAAAAAAATGATTAGGGTTTTCTGGTTTTCTTAGGTAAAAAAAAATGACAAGTCTGTTTTGTAGTATTGGAAAGATAACAGACATCGTTTTGGTGCTTTAGCCTATATGGCATATGATGTGCTAAGCATTCCTATGACTATTGTAGCTTCAGAATCATCTTTCAGTATTGGTTCTCGTGTTCTAAACAAATATCAAGTCGACTTCTTCCGAAACATGTCCAGGCTCTACTTTATACGAGATCATGGTTATTTGGTTTTCCAAGTGATAAAAAAGATAAATTTATCATTTATATTTACTATATTAATACTAGTTGCTAAATATATTTTTCTTATTATTTGTAGACATTGAAAGTGATGATGAGAACAATGAACCAGATGGATCTAAGGAAGGAGAAGAACCGAAGAAAGATTGAAGTGCTTTTTAAACATAGTTTTATTGGTTTTATTGGTTTTATGATTTTACTAGTTTATTTTAAGATACATTGGTTTTATGGTTTTTCTATTTTATTGGTTTTATGGTTTTACTATTTTATTTTAAGTTACACATAATTAGTTTCTTTCTTGTTTAACTTAAAAACTTTTGTTGGATTTATAATAATTTATGAATTATGTGTTGAGTTTTTATAAGTTTATTATGTGATTCGATATATATATATGGGTACCCATTTAACTCATTAAGTCAACGGGTTTCATATAAATGGTTTTGGGTATGAAAATTATACCCATATAATAAATGGATTGAGTTAAACCCGTCCATGAAAATCTTGAACCCATGCTGTTTTGGGTAGAGTTGGATTGGGTTACTCATTTTGACACCCCTACACATAAATAACAAGACCCACAACGTCATATACATAGAAGACATGCATACTTTTCAAACAATTATTATTTTTTATGAAGCAAGAATTAAAAATTAAAAAAAAAACAAAAAATTCATGTACTCAGAAACGTGAATGAAAACATAAATTAAAAACAAAAACGAAAATTCATGTACCCATAAATATAACCACCATTAGAAAGGTGGCAACCCCAATAGCCATAGTCATTTTCAATCAGTTAACATCTTTTATACTCTTTCTTTCTCTTCACTTCAAGAAGCTTGATTTCAAGCTACACATTATCATCGTTGCTTCGAGTTCCTACTACATTTTCCAACATACTAGCAGATATCATGTTTCTCCAATTATTAGCATATTCTTTTTGCTAAGATTCAAGAGTGCCTCCATCTCCATTTTCTTGAAAATGGATATTTTCTCTAGCGCTTCTGCTTGTGTCTATCACTTCTTCAGAAAAAACATTTGATCGACGTTTTTAACGTAAAGAGTTATGTAATCTAGGACAACCTAAAACCAACTCTACTTGCGTCTTAAAAGAAAAAGGAGGTACATATTTGAAAATTAAGAAAAGAGATTTGAAAATACCAAAAAATCTCTCGAATACGTTTCTCAAAGATGCATGCCGTAGATTGAATAACTCGTTTTGGTTTCCTGGATCACGTCCTTCATCTCTAAATTCTTGTAGATGATATCAAGTACTTATGAACGGAGCTAAAAAGTTCTGACGATTGGCAAACCCACAATAAATAAAAAATTTCAAAAACATAAGAACCAAATGATTAACTTCAGTCATATATAAATACAAACATCTTTATTATATGAAGTACAATTTCTCAATTATATACCTTCTCGAACTTCTAGTTTGCAAGTACTCCTTGTTAAAGGATTACTTAATATTTTTGAATCATGGGCAGAACCTTCTCATCCACTAAGAACATACATCAATTGTAGGTCAAAATTACAAGCCGCAAAGACATTTTGTGATACATGTGCTTTACGAGTACGATAGCTAGGCACATCACTTTTTGGTATCATCGCAAAAATATGTTTGCCATCAAGAGCTCTGGTGTAATCCTATAATGATCAAAATTAGGTGTAGAATACATATCATTACTTGAGATAGGAAATGATAATGCATACCTGGAAGTAGGGATAAAATCTTGTGCTCTCTCTTATCTTTGCACATGTTATAACTCCAGTCCTTGCTATCAAATCTAGCGCTATGGTATTTAACGCTCTAAGAACCTTATGAAAATTCTTACTTGTCGCAAATTTCGATTTCTCAAATATGTCTATTGTATAACAATATTTTGAACTTTGACCAACAGTGAGGAGAAATGTAGCCACCATTTCTACAACGCATATATTACGAGTATCTTGTAGACATGTCTTCACTCTGATAAGATCACATAACTTCTCAAAAGAACTTGGGTACACACGATATAACGATCGAAAGTGATCAGACCCTTCCTTGGGAGCCTTTTGAATGTAATCATAACCAATGTTAGTGATCGGTCGACGAAGAGGGCGTTCAATATGATTATCATTTATCACAGAGGCTTGTGCTATATTATCCAACATTAATAGCATAATGTCCAAATGTGATTCGTCATCTTCTATTTGGTTTGCTTCTTCTTCAAACATATTTTCCATGATATAAGACCTGCGAGAAAAAAAAAATTATTATTGTCATGATCTTGAAGGTGAAAACTAATGCCACATGTAAATAATATGAGCAAAAATATAGCTCTAAAATGAATCAAACATAAACAAAAATTGTATATGAAACAAACCATTAAAGTGCATAAATATCAATCCAAATCCAGAAAAATAATCTCAAAACAAGTCTTATATACCATATAAAGAAACAAACGAAAAGTTGAAACAAAAGTCACTTAAGCAGACACAGTAATGACCAATGAAAGTTAATATTGGTTTGGATCCAACCAATGCGTTCTTCTACAGACATATCTGCGAACGACATCTTTTATTCCTAAGGAATAGATAAGGATAACTGCCTTAAATTTGGAACGCTGATCCAAATTAATGAGCTCTTTCATAGCATCCCAAACACCATTTTCTTTTTCTCAACTTCTCTTTTTTCAACTTCTCTTTGTCGTCTTTCTTCTCTTTGTTGTATGATATCAAGGCTCTTGTTGATAACCACATAGTCATTGTTAGCACTCCTCAGCTTGTCTGGCTTGTTCGCTTCCGTTCTAGATCACTTTCTCAGAATAAGCTTTTATGCGCGACCTTTTAGTTTTTTTGTCTAAAAAAGGTAATGCATCAGAAACATCATCACCACTCTCACAAAAAAACAAATTTTATTTCACTTGATTATCACCAACCTTGTGCGTGCAAGCATCAGTAGTTACACTCAATCCAACTAAATCATTACCATTGGCGGTTATACCATCAAAAATAATTTTTAGAGGATCAAACTGGTCATGGGACTCATAGCTGATAAATTTGTGGCTTCGTAGGGGGCAAAATTTGGACACCAATCTCCAAAAGTGATCCATCCACTGCTTTACAAAGTGGAGACAAAGGTGTAACTTTCAAAGGTGTGAACGCTGGAGGTGTTGGAATGGTGAGAGACGACCCAAAATTTGCTTTTTTCAAGTGGTCCATGGCCAATACGTGCGATGGGAAGAGAACGTGGTCATCGTCGAAGTGATACTTTCCCTGGTTATTTACAAGGTAATTTTCGTCTTTAAGAGGAAATGATAGGAAAAGGACCTTAAGAAACCATGGAAGATGACGGAAACAGCTCAGATCAGTGTGTTGTAGGGGTCAAATCTCCCCTAGAAGAATCGATAAGCCTAAATCGACTAAGTATACGTTAAACGGCCCAACGGTCAAGCCCAGAAGACAGAGGCCCATTAAAGGCCCAATACTGTTCATCCGAACCGACCTATTTTCTCTATAAATAAGCATGTACCCCCTCGTTTGTAGGAGAGATCCGAAAATCTTTGTAAAAGAACTGAAACAGCTCTGATCTTAATAAATAAGAACAGTTCAAGAACCCTAATTCGTTTTCTGTCTTAGTGTTTAAAAACCCTAAAGAAGCTCTATTTCATCTGAATCTTCACAAATTCTATTGTGTGAAATTCCAGCTCGCACAATTTGGCGCTAGAAGGAGGGGGTTTACTCGCAACACTAGCTTCATACACGAAAATAACACTTAGACGAACTCATCAAGATGTCAATAACGAACCCACAATCTCCAGGGGCCGACGGTAGTTCAGGTCCGAGCGAGCCCATTGTGGATGGGCTAAACAACCAGTCCGCATTGGAGGCGGAAGCAGGCAGACCTGCCCCGACAGGAAACCTGGCAACCGCCAATACCAACTCGCCCAATCCGGCCACACCGCCAGCTTTCGATCAGCTCAAGGCAATGCTCGAGCAGTTGCTCAAGCAATCGCAGAACCAAGAAACTATTAACAACAACCTGACCGCCGAAATCAGGGCCTTGTCGACAGCCCGTCAACCTCGAAGACTTCCTCAAGATGCCGCGCTTCACGTCACCCCGGTCGCCCTTAACTTCTCCCCAGCGGCCTCGCCTTCAACTCGCGGAGCTCGCGAAGATCATACGCCCAACGCCTCTCAGAGACGGGATCGTCCTCGTCGCGGGTGCAACTGGCGGTATAGTTGCTATCGCAGACGATCTGGAAGGACGCGAATTCAGAGCCGCTTGACACAGTCGACCGACCAGTCGTATCCAAAGTAAGGATGAGGGCGAAATCGCAGAGAATATGTGATAGACGGAGCAGGCCAAAGCCCCAACCAATCGGAGAGCTATCGCTTCACAGTAAACGGAAATGGACGAGCTCAAAGCCATCATGCAGCAGACATCCAGCGATCTCAAGGATATGAGATCACAGGTCCATCGCGTAACCAGCAAGGTGCCTGATATCGACCGCGTCCTTGAAGAAGCTCGCACTACTCCTTTCACCGAGTGAATAACAAAGGCTTGTCTATCCAATCTGGGGAAGCCCATGCTTCTTATTTATGATGGAAAGGGCGACCCCATGGAGCACATTAGGGCTTTCTCAATTGCTATGGGGCGAGCTAATTTCTGACTCGACGAAATTGACGTTGGTTGCTGCCTCCTCTTTGAGGAGCACCTCAAGGGGGCAGCTCTCTATTGGTTCATGGGAATGAAGAAGAATTCGATCGGCAGCTTCGCGCAGCTCTCCGAAGCGTTCCTAAAGCAATACGCAATCTTAATCAAGCGCAGGACGTCCGAGGCTGATCTTTACACCATTTCGCAAGCGGCCAGCGAACCCTTGGGAGTTTTCATCGAACACTTTAAGGCGATGCTTACTCAAGTGAAAGGGATTGACGACCAGTCCGCGCTGAGCGCGCTTCGAAAAGCCCTGTAGTACAACTCGGATTTCCGAAAGGAGATGACGATCAACGAGCCCTCATCTATTCAAGATGCACTTCATCGCGCCAACGGCTTTGCAAAGAACGAGGATGAAACCAGAATTCTGGGCCAGAAGTATGGGAAGGCCAAAGTTCCCAATCCGCAGGAAGCCCCAGCTACAGCGAAGAAGAAGCCAGACAACTTTTTGCAGCACGAGGGAGGTTTTAAGGGTGCCCATAACTACCAGGTGGACTCGCCCGGCTTTGGTCGAGGAAGAGGGCGAGGTCGAAGAAATGGCACTCCGAGTCGTAGTAACGGCAATACGTGGATAAGGAACTCGTATTACGACGAATCCGCATATTGTGACTTGCACAAAATGGGTGGACATTCGACGGCTAACTGCAGAGTGCTCGGTATGCGACTCGCAGCGAAGCTAGCCGCCGGAGAGCTCAGAGGAAATATAAGTGTTAACAATTTTCAGCTCGAGCAATTCGACGATGCAAGAGAAGGAGACGGTCCGTCCGGGGACAATAGCAAGAATAACAAACGGGACATGCGGAATAACGACGAGGCCCACCTCGGCTGGCAAAACAATAGTGATGGCCGAAGCGGCTTGAAACAAAAAGTCTGCAACATGATCATGGGCAGCTCGCGTTATTGCTCAAACACCGTCTCGTCAATCAAAGCTTATCAAAGACGAGCTGAGGTAGGAGCGAACAAAACCATACCGTCCAAGTTTCCAAACGATGTCATCCAGTTCGAAGAGAGTGAGATCGATGACATTGACAAACCTCACGACGACCCGCTTGTCATCCGACTCACTGTCGCAGGATGGGACACGGGTCGTGTTTTGATCGATACTGGAAGCACAGTCGACATCATTTTCATTGACGCCCTTAAGCGTACGGAAATCAACCTCGCTCAAGTCGAATCTGGTCAAAGTCGAATCCTATCCTAAGCCTTTGACCGGATTCAATGGCGAGACGACAATGACACTTGGAATGATCAAACGTCCAGTATGTGTGGAAGGAGTAACAAAAATAGTGGAGTTCGCGGTATCGGATAACTTGGCGATTTACAACGTGATAATGAGAACCCCTTGGCTCAATTCGATGCGTGCCGTCGCCTCAACGTACCATCTCTGCCTTAAGTTTCCAACAAAAATCGGGATCAAAATAATCAGAGGGAGTCAGTCGGCGTCGCGGTCTTGCTTCATGACCGCGCACAAACTAAGGAGTCAGGCGACGGTGCCCATTCTGAGCGAGCCGCGAAAAAAGTTCAAGACAGACAGGGAGCCCGTCAAGGAAATCTCGGACGTTTTGTAGCAACTACAGATCGCGGAAGCCGCCGAAGAGGAAGGAGCGGGTCCGACATGCGAACCCGTCATATCGGTTTGCATTAACAACGAGTTCCCGGAGAAGTGTGTGGAGATTGGCGCAAAGCTAGATGAAGCCGTCAGGCTCGACCTTGTCGAATTCCTTAAAAGGAACGTTAGCACTTTCGCGTGGGCCGCAGAGGATATGCCTGGGATCGATATCGACATCATCAGTCACGAGTTGAATGTCGATACGACCTTCAAACCCATAAAACAGAAGCGAAGGCGACTCGGACCGGACAGAGCTTAAGCGGTGAATGACGAAGTAGAATGACTCTTGCGAGCCGGTTCGATTGCTGAGGTCAGATATCCAGATTGGCTCGCTAATCCAGTCGTCGTGAAGAAGAAGAATGGCAAGTGGCGAGTCTGTGTGGACTTCACAGATTTGAACAAGGCATGCCCAAAAGACAGTTTCCCTCTTCCTCATATCGACCGCCTCGTCGAGGCGACATCTGGGAACAGGTTGTTATCGTTTATGGATGCTTTCTCTGGCTACAATCAAATTTTTATGCACCCCGGCGATCGCGAAAAAACATCTTTCATTACAGATCGCGGGATCTATTGCTACAAGGTCATGCCTTTCGGCCTTAAGAACGCTGGGGCTACTTATCAATGATTGGTGAACAGGATGTTCGAAGGCCTCCTCGGCAAGACAATGGAGGTCTACATAGACGATATGCTCGTCAAATCGCTCGAGGAAAAAGACTATGTCGGCCACCTCGCAGAATGCTTTGCGCTATTACACAAGTATAACATGAAGCTCAATCTGGCTAAGTGTCATTTCGGCGTGACATCAGGCGAGTTCCTCGGCTATATGGTAACTCGTCGCGGGATTGAGGCAAATCCGAAGCAAATCCATGCGCTCATCCAGATGGCCTCGCCTAAAACGAAAAGGGAAGTCCAACGATTGACAGGAAGAGTCGCAGCATTGAACAGATTCATCTCGCGCTCTACTGACAAATGCTTGCCTTTTTATGAAACGCTTAAGGATAAAAAGGGGGCAACTCTACAGGCCTTCGAGTGGACAGAAAAATGCGAAGAAGCCTTCTAGAAGTTGATGCAATATCTCGCGACTCCACCTGTTTTGACCAAACCCATAGCTGGCGAACCGCTCTACCTTTAAATCGCGGTCTCCGCCCCGGCAGCCAGTAGAGTTCTAATTCGCGAAGATGGCACCGAGCAGAAGCCTGTTTTCTACGTCAGTAAATCTTTAACCAATGCGGAAGCAAGATATCCTCTGACAGAGAAATTAGCACTCGCGGTTATTACGTCGGCTCGCAAACTCCGACCTTACTTCCAATCGCACTCGATCGTGGTTCTCAGTACCTTTCCACTACGAGCTGTTCTCCACAGCCCAACTCAGTCTGGGCGACTCGCCAAGTTGGCCATCGAATTAAGCGAGTTCAATATCGAGTATCGAAGTAGGACGACAGTCAAAGCACAAGTGTTGGCTGATTTTCTAATCGAACTACTGGAGGCAGCAGCCTCATCAGAAAGCGAAAATAAAGACTCATCCCAAATCTGGCGGTTAAATGTCGACGGCTCGTCATCTAAACACGGATCGGGAGTAGGAATTCGACTATCGTCACCAGACAGAGAATCTTTGGAACAGTCATTCCGCCTTGGCTTCAGAGCATCGAACAATGAGGCAGAATACGAGGCCTTACTCGCGGGTCTTCGATTGGCTAAAGCTCTTATAATGCAAGGATAATAGCCTTTTGCGACTCTCAGCTCGTCATGAATCAGTTCAACGGCGAGTACGCAGCAAAAGACGAACGCATGGAGGCATACCTCGCACTCGTCAAGACATTAACGGCGGATTTCGAATTTTTTACCTTAACAAGAATTCCAAGGGTAGAGAACTCGTAAGCAGATGCCCTCGCTTCACTCGGCTCGTCGGCGCAACCAGACAAAGATCTTCAAAGAATCGTCCAGGTTGAGTTCATCGAGAAACCAAGTATCAAAATCGCCATGGAATTCAACGTACTGGCGAGATCTCAAGCCGCAAAGCGGAAGGTGGATCTTAACAACGGCTCGCCCACTCACCCCGCGACAGACCTGATGGATCACGACCAAACCGAAGATGTTGTCGAACCGGTTCTGATGGATCTCGACCAGTCCGACGTAGTCGTGGCAGACGAATTAACGGATGTGATGGCAGAAAACAACAAGCTCGACCCGGGTAATATGAATTGTTGGGAATGTCCTGAAATCAAACTTGTATTCACTCTAGTAATAGTTGTAGTATCGAGATTAGACATTCATATGATACTAGGTGATCATAATGTTTTGCTAGAAACCTCTGATGATCTATGAGTTGTGAACTCATTGCTAGTATTATATGATCCTACAGGGTCACACACCTAAGCAAATAGGATGCGCTTTATATGGGAATAATCATTAATGTAATGATCCAGATGATGTGTATTTGATACACATTAATTTGTGTTTTAAAGAGTGCGTCGATCAACACAATGTGTTGTGTCAATCGACACGAGTTAAAAGGAGTGTGTCGATCGACACAATATGTTGTGTCGCTCGACACGGGCTAAATCCGAAATAGGGATTTTGGTTTAACGACTTAATTAATTCTGACTCGGTTTAGGATAATTAGGTTTTTCTCCAGGGCCTATATATAGAGATATGAGGCACGACCTGGAGGATAACCTTTCTGATAGCCGTCACTCTGAAACACCAAATCCCTAAGGAGATCTGATCACCGGTTCTAGCAATCCGGCGGATTCCTATTTGTGTGCGTGTGGACTATCCGTAGACGCATAGCATTTGATATGCTCGTAATCTCGATTCCCTGAATCAATTCCGCTGCAAAACTCCAGGTATATTCGAGATCTGTTCTTATAAAGTGTTGTTTACAAACCCTAGATCCTAGGAAAAGGAATTCTCACTAGGTTGTTTAATAGAGATTAAACCGGTAAACCTGAACGAATTCCTACAGTGGTATCAGAGCGTTAGGGTTTAACAACTTGATATATAGGAACTGTAAATCGATCTGATCAAATGTTATTAGCGAAAAACGTTTTCTGTAAGATTTTTGTTCATGATCGATCTGTTTATTGATCGTGTCGATCGACACAATGGTTGTGTCGCTCGACACGATCGGCTCTGTGGTTTTATTTGAAAGCCCTAGTCGTGTCGATCGACACAAAGAGTTGTGTCGCTTGACACGTACAAGTCTGCCTTGCGTTTTGATAAACCGGTTCAATGGGATTGAACCGGTTATCGAGCTTGGTTAAGAAATCAATTAAACTGGTTTATTTCGGTTTAATGCGATTTGGTCACGTCGATCGACACAAGTGTTGTGTCGCTCAACACAGACCAAGATCGACCCGGTTCAATTGGATTGACTGGTTATCGATCCGGTTCAATTGGATTGACCGGTTATCGCAAAATTGATTTGGTTTGGTTCGTGTCGATCGACACAAATGTTGTGTCGCTCGACAGAGACCAAAACCGACCCGGTTCAATTAGATTGACCGGTTATCGTAAAATCGATTTGGTTTGGTTCATGTCGATCGACACAAATGTTGTGTCGCTCGACAGATACCAAAACCGACCCGGTTCAATTGGATTGATCAGTTATCGATCCGGTTCAATTGGATTGACCGGTTATCGGAAATTGAATGTGGTTTGGTCATGTCGATCGATGCAAATGTTGCGTCGATCGACACAGACCGGTTATTGAAATTTTGTGTCGGTTATCGAATCCGGTTCAATTGGATTGATCGGTTTTCGATGAACCGTAACAGAAGAGTAAGTGTCGATCGACACTAAGGTAATGTCGATCGACAGCTTAAGCAGATTGACGGTTAGTGAACCTGAAGTCAAATAACCGAACCGGATTCAATGAAATTGGGTCCCTGAATGCATATTTGATATGTATTAGGATTAAATGTTTAGTTCCTCGACTAAATATCAAGTGTTCTGGATGTCTTCCCAATCTTGTCAGCTGTCAAGATTTGTGTCATTGCGTGATAGGCTTGCAGTGCAAGGTATCTGCAGTTACATGAATAAGGCAGTAGGTAATTGTGTTGATGGGCTTGCAGTGCATGGCATCAACTGTTACATGACAGAAGAGATTGGTTTACTTGAATGGGCTATCAGAAGTTCTGGGCCCATAGACATCAGGTGGACAAAAACATAAGATGTTTTATCCACAACCAAGAGTCATATTGGATATGATTAGCAAAGTGTTGCTTACCTGTATAGCTGAGATTTGAGTAACAGCCAGTGGCTTGCTCGGGTTTTAGTGAAACATGGATCTTGGATCATTATATTCTTTTGAGGAAACATAGTTTTGAATATAATGCGAGTTTTCTTAATTGTTAAGATTTCTCTTTTCCTGAATATCATAACTGATTTTTCCTTTTCTTATTTCAGTTATGTCTAATCAGAACTCATTCTTGTTGAGATCCGTCCTTGAGAAGGACAAGTTAAATGGATCCAACTTCCTTGATTGGTATCGGAACTTGAGAATCGTTCTCAAGCAAGAGAGAAAGGACTATGTCTTTGAGAAACCTCTCCCCGAGAAGTTAAGGTCCAATGCCTCACATGCAGAATATGATGCTTGGAATAAGCATTATTATGATGTGGTCGATGTGAGCCGTCTGATGAGGGATACCATGAACTCTGAATTGCAGGGGCAATATGAGAACGTGGAATCGCCTATCGAGATAGTCACTAGCCTGAAAGATATGTTTCAGGAGCAGATTCGAACTGAGAGATACCAGACGGTTAAATCTCTGTTTGAGTTCAAGCTACCAAAGGATGCTCCAGTAAGTCCTCATGTCATGAAAATGATAGGTTATATTGATAACCTGAGGAGACTGGATTGTTCTATTAGCCAAGAGTTGGCTACTGGCGTCATTCTGCAGTCCCTGCCGACGAGCTATGATGAGTTCATCAAGTACTACGTCAAGAATGTCTTGACAAAGACGTTGACTAAACTGCATGATATGCTCAAGACAGCTGAGCTCAATGTCAAGAAGGGCAAAAGGTTTGTGAAACCTAGTAAAGACAAGGGTGATAGAAAGGCCGTCCAGATTATGAATCAGGACAAGCCCGGGTCTATCACTAAACCCATGTCTGGCCCATCTGATGATGATGCATGCAGCTACTGTGGGGAGCCAAGGCATTGGAGGAGAAAATGCAAGAAATACATGGAAGATACTATGGAAATAATGGAGATGTATGACACTCCTTATTTAGGTATTTGTGTTATTTCAAGTTCTATCTTATGGGTATTAGATACCGGTTGTGGTACTCATGTTTGTTTAAATATGCAGGGCCTGAGCAACAGTAGAACATTGAAGAAGGGACGAATGGAGGTGTTCAACAGGAATGAAGCAAGTGTTGCTGCATTAGCTGGAGAAAGTGTCCATTTGTAGTCGCCTTCAGGCTTGGTTTTAGAAATTAAATTATCGCTATTGTGTATCTGCTATGAGCAGAAATGTCATTTCATTTTCTTATAAGGATATGAGTGATTTTATTTTGATAAAAGACAAATGTTGCTCTTTTGATCTTAATAATACGTTATATGATAGCACCCCATTAGAGAATGGGTTTTATGTCTGAAACCAATCTATGCCTGTCTATAACACAAACACTAATCGGTTCCCTAGCATTGCCGTTTTGGGCTACAGAGGATTCAAAGGTTCCATAGTGATGGGTTTTTGGGCTCATTTGATTGTGAATCATATGACAAAAGAGAATCCTGCTCATTGGGCAAAACGACTAAGGCCTTTTTTAATGAAACAAATGAGAGGGCCAACGAATTATTGGGCCTTATACATACAGATGTGTGCGGCCCGATGAGCAACAGTGCTAGAGGAAACTTTAGTACTTCATTACTTTTACTGATGACTTTAGTATGCATGGCGATGTCTACCTAATGAGTCATAAGTCGGAATCCTTTGAAAAGTTCAAGGAGTTCCAGAATGAAGTACACAATAAAATTGACAAAAGTATTAGAGCTCCTCGATCAAATCGCGGAGGAGAATTTTTTTCGACGATCCGATCGCGGAGGAGAATACTTAAGTCAATAGATAAGTGATCATCTGAGAGAGTGTGAAATTGTTTCACAAGAATTGGATCTTATTGGATATGGTTCGATAGATGATGAGTCACAAAGATCTTCCATTGTCTCTTTTAGAGATACGCTCTAGAAATGTCTGAGTTTACACCAAATAGGGTTCCATCAAACACAATTGCAAAGACACCACATATGATGTGGACTGGAAATGTTCCAATTTGTCTTTCCTAAAAATTTGGGGTTGTAAGGCTTATGTAAAATGTTTAATAAGCTCGCACCCAAATCTGATAAGTGCTACTTCAGAAGGTTATCCTAAGGAAACCAAGGCTTACTACTTCCACAACCGTTCTATGAACAAAATGTTTGTTGCTAAGAACTGTGTTTTCTAGAAAAGATTGTCTTTCAAAGAAGAACAGTGGGAGTGAAGTAAAACTCGAAAAGGTTCGAGAATCACAGGAGACTACTCAACCTGTTAAGGAAGAGGAGTAACTGGATCTGCAAAGAGTTGTAGAACCTACACCTGTGGTGCCTAAAGTTCGCAGATCCGAAAGGATTGGTAACGATCACGAGAAATATGGATTTCTTATGACCGATTGTCATGACTTGTTGATCATTGACAATGACAAGCATGCGAATTTTGAAGAAGCAGTGTTGGGCCCGGACTCCGAAAAATGGCTTGGAACCGATAGATCCGAAATGGGATCCATGTCAGAAAACCAGTTATGGTACTTGGTAAATTTACCCGATGGTGTAAAAACCATTGAGGGTAGATGGATCTTCAAAAGAAGATTGACATGGATGGATATATTAAGATATATAAAGCTAGTTTAGTGGCTAAAGGTTTCAAGCAAATCATGGTATTGACTATGATGAGACCTGTTTCCATTCGCTATGCTTAAATCCATTCGGATTATACTAGCAAATGCCATTTATCATGGTGATGATATTTGGCAAATGATGTGATCCAAATAATGCTGGGAAGGAATGCAAGCTTCATCGATCCATGTATGGATTGAAGCAAGCATCACGGAGTTGAAATCTTCGTTTTGATAAAGCTGTCAAAATGTTTGACTTCATCAGGAACGAAGAGGAAACGTGTGTTTACAAGATGACTAGTGGGAGTGTAGTTGCATTTCTCATTATGTATGTAGATGACATACTTATTCTTGGAAATGACGTTCTGTTGCTTTAGTTTTTGAAACTTGGCTCGGAAGTTATTTTTCAATAAAAGGCGTAAAATTCTTGGAATAAGAATCTATAGAGATAGATTGGGTAGGCTAATTGGATCGTGTCAAGATGCTTATGGTGATAAGGTCTTGGACAGATTCAATATGCATGATTCCAAGAAAAGCCTTATACCAATGGTTCATGGCATTTATCTTGGCAAGACGCAGTGTCCCCAGGCACAGGCTGAGCAAGAACATTTGAGTAGAATTCCCATGCGTAAGCAGTGGAATCTATCAAGAATGCCATGACCTGCACTCGTCCAGGTACTGCTTGTTTTCTAAGCATGACGAGTAGATACCAATATAATCCAAGTGAAAGTCACTGGGAAGTTACCAAGAATATTCTCACGTATTTGTAAAATACTGAGGATAGGAGCTTGGTGAACTAAGGAAGTAAGGATTTTTTGTTGAGAGTGATTAGACGGACTAAGACAATTTCTGGTAGGAACCTGATTGTGTCTTGTGTCTATACTGCGGTTTGTTGGAAAGGGTTCCAAGCAAAGCATCACAGCCTGCGGTTTGTTGGAAAGGGTTCCAAGCAAAGCACCGCAACCTCTCCCATAACCTAAGCATGAGTTTTACCCTCCTGCTGTAGGTATTAGATATATTAAGATATGATCTTAATTCTAGTGGGAGTTGTAAAGGATTTAGTTGTGTTATGATATTCATGCTGACATACTACGGTTGTGTCATAATGAAATTGTTTCATTTATTATTTGATTATTGGATAATCGAATAATAGTCCCAAAATAATTTATGACATTCTATAGGTCATCAAGTTAAGGACTTGATCATGAAACCCTATGAGAATTAAATGTCATAGATTATATTTGTCCCCGGTCAAGGTTGTTAATGTGGGACACTAGCAACCGTGAGAGACTGGCATGTGAGGTGACTGATGACTAAGTTTCATGGAGTCATTAATAAGAGTATTAAAGTCAATCACGTGGATATATGTTGGAGAACATATGATTGGACATGACCCGCTAATGAGAACTCTACAAGATAGCTATACAAGTGTCATAAGAGATTCTCATTACGACTATAGAGTATAGTCCTTAGACCTGAGTTCATCATGATTTCTTACATGTGAATTGGTCCGCTTTGACTGTGTCAAACGTTATCCGTAAAAGGTGACTATAAAGGCATTGATTGGGCGCATCATGAAGTGTGTGAAGGAACAGAGGGATGGAACAAGATGGGATTTGTCCCTCCTGTATAGCAGGAGATAAATATCTCAGGGCCCATCGAAGATTTGATACTAAGAAATGTGTGGCCGCACTCAAACGAGCTGAATGTCAGCTGTTTGTCTTGTTAGTATAAGTCGGAGTTCGATGAACATGATTTTGGTTGAATAAGGATGACACGGTTCTTGCCTTATGCCAGATCGGGATATAGCGACAAAGGGATTAAAGGAATAGATGATTCCAGTACAAGTGGGAGATTGTTGGGAATGTCCTGAAATCAGACTTGTATTCACTCTAGTAATAGTTGTAGTGTCGAGATTAGACATTCATATGATACTAGGTGATCATAATGTTTTGCTAGAAACCTCTGATGATCTATGAGTTGTGCACTCATTGCTAGTATTATATGATCCTACAGGGTCACACACCTAAGCAAATAGGATGCGCTTTATATGGGAATAATCATTAATGTAATGATCCAGATGATGTGTATTTGATACACATTAATTTGTGTTTTAAAGAGTGCGTCGATTGACACAATGTGTTGTGTCGATCGACACGAGTTAAAAGGAATGTGTCGATCGACACAATATGTTGTGTCGCTCGACACGGGCTAAATCCGAAATAGGGATTTCGGTTTAACGACTTAATTAATTCTGACTCGGTTTAGGATAATTAGGTTTTTCTCCAGGGCCTATATATAGAGATATGAGGCACGACCTGGAGGATAACCTTTCTGATAGCCGTCACTCTGAAACACCAAATCCCTAAGGAGATCTGATCACCGGTTCTAGCAATCCGGCGGATTCCTATTTGTGTGCGTGTGGACTATCCGTAGAGGCATAGCATTTGATATGCTCGTAATCTCGATTCCCTAAATCAATTCCGCTGCAAAACTCCAGGTATATTCGAGATCTGTTCTTATAAAGTGTTGTTTACAAACCCTAGATCCTAGGAAAAGGAATTCTCACTAGGTTGTTTAATAGAGATTAAAACGGTAAACCTGAACGAATTCCTACATGAATTTTAACCGTGGTCTTCTCCCTGAACAGCTCGAAGAATTACCAGAGGATGCTTACCCGTATAGCGAGGAGCCGCCACCAGCACACGAAATCGTCGATATTCCCATTGATGACGAGACCACAATCTATGGTTGTGATACTAAGTGGATGGCTAACATTCGCGAATATCTGGAAGACGGCGAGGTGCCAAAAGACAAATGGTCGGCTCGCAAGCTAAAGGCGCAGTCATCGCGTTTCATTCTGTTCTACGGGGAAGTCTTCAAGTGGCGACTTTCTGGACCACTCCTCGTCTGCGTCGAGGGTAAAGCAGCTCGCAAGATAATGCACGAAGTTCATGGCGGATCCTGCGGAAACCATTCAGGAGGTCGCTCACTCGCCATTCGAATTAAACGACATGGATATTTTTGGCCAACAATGATATAAGACTGCGAGCTGTTCGCGGCAAAATGCGAGAAATGTCAACGCCATGGTCCTTTCATCCATCTACCTACAGAGTTTTTAAGTTCGGTCACCTCGCCTTATCCCATCATGAGGTGGGCGATGGACATCGTCGGACCGATCCATCCATCTCGGCAGAAGCGATATCTATTAGTCCTCACTGACTATTTTTCCAAGTGGGTTGAGGCGGAAGCATTTGGATCGATCAAGGACAAACATGTCGAAAACTTCGTCTGGAAGAATATTATTTATCGACACGGTGTGCCCTACGAAATAGTGACTGACAACGGTTCGCAGTTCATCTCCAAGCAGTTTGAACTTTTCTGCGACAAGTGGAAGATCAGAGTCAGCAAGTCGACACCTCGCTGCCCCCAAGGCAACGGTCAGGCAGAGGCGTCGAACAAAACACTTATTCATGGGCTAAACACTCAACTCGATGCTAAGAAGGGCCGTTAGGCAGACGAACTCGAAGGCGTTTTGTGGTCCTATCGAACCACACCTCATTGCGCTACAGGCGAGACACCTTTTGTCCTCGTCTACGGAACAGAGTGTGTAATTCCTCCCGAGGTCCATTTCCCATGAGTTCGCCGACGATTACTTCCGAAACAAGAAGGTCTCAATCATCTCCTCATGCTCGACGAGCTCGACCTCATCAACGAAAGGCGTGACCAAGCTCTTATAAAGATGACCGAATATCAAATTGCGGCGGCCAAATATTACAACTCTAAAGTGCGAGTTCGGCGTTTCTACGAAGGAGACCTCGTCCTTCGCGGAGTTTTTCAGAATACGGCCGAGATGAATGCCGGCAAGCTCGGCGCTCACTGGGAAGGACCTTACCAGATCACGAAGGTGGTTCGTCCAGGCGTCTACGAAATCGCTAACATGAAAGGCGAGATGATCCCACGTTCCTGGAATGCGCGACATCTAAAAAAGTACTACTGCTAAAAGTACTAAGTCATTTGACTTGAACTATGGCGCGACTTGATCCCTTCACAGGGTACGTAGGCAGCTCGTTTTCAAACGAGTTCAGTTTCCCCTCTATTCGAAAAAGGGGGGGGAGTGGGTCCGTATTCCATACTCCCAAACCCGGTGTAATAAACTAAGGTTGTTAAGACTCGATCAGCTTGCAAACGACTTAACTGTCTACACGGGACTCGATCAACTCGCAAACGACTTAAATGTCTACACGCGACAGTTTATTACAACTCGTTCAGCTCGCAAACGACTTAACTGTCTACACGCAACTCGATCAACTCGCAAACGACTTAAATGTGTACACGCGACAGTTTATTAACCCTCGATCAGCTCGCAAACGACTTAACTGTCTAGACGCGACTCGATCAGCTCGCAAACGATTTAAATGTCTACACGCGACAGTTTATTACAACTCGATCAGCTCGCAAACGACTTAACTGTCTACACGCGACTCGATCTGCTCGCAAACGACTTAACTGTCTACACGCGACTCGATCAACTCGCAAATGACTTAACTGTCTACACGCGACTCGATCAGCTCGTAAACGACTTAACTATACACGCGACTTGATCAACTCGCAAACGACTTAATTCTCTAAACGCGAGAGCTCGCAAACGACTTAATCGTCTAAACGCGAAAGCTCGCAAACGACTTAACTGTCAAAAACGCGACAGCTCGCAAACGACTTAATTGTCTAAAACGCGAAAATCGGTAAACGACTTAATCGTCTAACCGCGACTTCAATGTCGACAGCTCGCAAACGACTTAATCGTCTAAAACGCGACAATCGGTAAACGACTTAATCGTCTAACGGCGACTTCAATGTCGACTCGTCGTCATTACTGACCATAATCGCGATCTAAAACACTTCATCGCGAAGTTTACTTTTACATCCAAAGTGGATAAAGCGCGCTATATAAATTTAGAGTTCCTCACTGGAGCGGATGTATTCAGTAGAATATGACTGTAAACCAGGGTGTTCGTCTCGCAAACCCAGTTATACTTAACACTGGTCAAATTTGGGAAATATAATCAGGTCAGAGATTATAATCGGGTAAGAGATTCTGTGAAATTCATCTATACTCCGAAATTTGTTTAAAGTAACAAACTATAACAGGCCTAGCTGACGAGCTCTAACAGGCTTCGCCAATAAACGGCGAATCTCAAAACAATTATGAAATTGCTTAAAAGCATTTTGGATAAAGCCGTCCATGCACCAAAACAAAATACAAGTCTTAAAACCTTAGCAAAACAAAAGGAAAACAACAAATCCTAAAAATCTATTAGAAGGTGGATTAGGCGACCAGCTCGCCATCTTCGACACCTTTTTCTTCGGCGACCAGCTCGCCCTCTTCAAATCCTTTTTCTTCGGCTAAGATAACCTTACTAGCCGAACTCGCAGCCTCGCCAGTCTTCGGATCCTGCTCTAAGGGAACCGGATCGAAAATCTTATCTGTCTCGCCCGACTCGCTGTCGCCCAACTCCTCGCTCGCGCTTCGCAGCCACATACCCAAAGAGCCGTCATTAGAGCCAGAAGCTACATGAATACCAACAGACTTAGCACTGATCTCGACTCGCGGAGAAACAAATATATCCCTTACATTAACGGGAACCACATAGTTCTTACCTAGCGTCTTCTTAAGCTTGGCAGCTATCTCATCAAAGACGACATCGGCCTCACCCAGCGTTGCCTTGTTCTCGATTAGAAGAGCGCGTTCAGCCTTGGGATCAAATGGCTCCTCCGTATCAGGCTTCTCCATGTCGTCAAGAAGCTGGATTTTGGCATCCGCTTGTGCATGATAGACCATGTTTTTCATCGAATTTTTCATCATCCGACGAAACAGCTCGTAAGCATGGTTCAGCTGAGCTTAAACCTCGGCAGCCGCGGTTCGCCTTGCAGATGAAGCAGCCGCTTCAATGTCTCTCTGGCGGTCTGCGTTCAGAGCCGATATTTGCTTCTCCAGCTCGACATTTTTCTCCTCGGCCTTCTTCTTCTCAAGACCGACTCTTTGAAGGTGCATCCCCAAGTCATCAGAACTTTTCTTGAACGCTTCGCGTTCGACAGAGAGTTGTTTCATTTGAGCCGCGAGTTTTTCCTTCTCAGCTTCTTCCTTCTTCCTGGCCTCATCAATAAAGGCCTGCCTAGACCTCGCCTCTTGGTCATACGCTATGACCATCCTGTTGTAGTGAGCGATAGCCTGCAGACGAGTTGGAAGTATGAGAAATGAAGCAAGGCGGAACAGAGAATAATGAGAATTTACCTTAGCCTGGCGAGACGCGAATTACTTGTAGAGCTCGCTCTTTACCAGCATTTCCGGGACCGACATGTTATCACCCGGATATATGACCTTAGCCATTAAGGCAGCTGCGGCTAAGGGATCATCGTAAAGCTCGACAGACTTTCCAGATCGCGGACCTGGAGGAATGGACTCGCCTTGAGGCAGAGTCGGTAGCTCGCGATGAGTCTTCTTCTTATCACCAGCTTTGCCCTTGCCTTTCTCAGAGGCGGAGTGTTTTCTTTTTCGAACCAGCTGTTCCTCTGGCTCGACGAGCTCGTCCGTAATGGTAATTAGCTGTGAAGTAATAACAGCCAACGTACCACTCGCGGCTACAGCAGCCGCTTCGTCGCACTTAGCGGCAGGAGTACTTTCTATGTCGACACTCCGCTCAGACGTCTCGACAGCATAAACAATGGCCTTCGGATCAGACTTTTTCTTAGACTTCGCCGCTTTCTGCTTGGCAATATCACGGAAAGTAGGTTTGGGCGGCATAATGTCGAGATTGTCGGACTCGCTTCGGAAAAGGTGGTCTTCTTCGTTGATTAAAGTTATCTCGCGAGCTCGAATAACTCTCTGAAGATGGAAATGGCGCTCCCAAAGACACTTCCGAGCCTTTAGCTTTTTGAACAGATCATCAATTCCAGGGACGAGAGTACCTAGCGGTCTGTGAGCTGTAAAAATAATTATACAAGTTAAGACAAAGCATAAAAAGGAGGCAGTTCGCCCGATAATCTTTCAAGAAAATCTACCAAGTGTTCCCCACTTCGCCACCGCCGGGTGTTCTTCTTCAACAGATGCGGAAGAGATCGCCATAAAGAAAAATAATTTCCTTCAGCTATGGTCTTTGTTCGGGAAGTCGTCTAAAATCTTGTACAAGGGGCGACTCGCCAGAGTATACCACTTCTTACCGCTTGAGTTGATATTCTTTCGGAACTCGAGAAAATTTGCGAGATGACGAACTCTGATGGGCTTGCCACATTCTGCAGCTCGCGTCAAAAGTCCTACCAGTTGACGAACTCCTCTTGTATTCATCTGCGCGAGCGCGATGCGATGAACCCTCATGAACCGCAGAATCGTCGCTGGAATGGGAAGTGTGAGGTAACAGTCAATAAACCAGCATTCATATGCGCTGAATGTGCCGACAGGCGGGTCGTCTTCTCGCTGCTCGGCAGTAGGCACAACCATCTCGATCGCGTCGGAGATTCCGCATTCAGCGCGAAGGATATCCAGGGACTCCTCGTCGCACCATGAAGAGCCTGAAGGCAGGCGTTGCTTTCGCCTCGACTTCTTAGTCTTCTTCTTAACGAACTCGGCCAGTCTGGATCCAATCCAGGCATCCAATCTTTCTGCTTGTATGAGGGGATTATATTCCCAGTTGCATTCTTCATTCTTTTCTCGGGGAATCGGCTCGGCAGAACTAAGCGACTCGTCACGAAGATGAGGAATTTCGACGACCAACCTTTGTTTATTCGTAGCATGAGGCTCACCACTCTGTGAAGGACGCGAGGTCCCAACTTCCTCTTGGAAACCCGCTTTTGGAGCTCGCATCGATGAGACACTCTCACTAGTCTCGCGACTTCGGCTTGAGATGGGAGTGGGATAGGTGAACAAATCGGCAAGGGGAGAGTTACCTCTAGCTCGACCCTCTCGACAAGACGCACTCGTCTCCTCGCGACCAGACGTACTCGCGTCCTCGCATCCGCGTAACCGACCACAGCTTGAACTCGCATCAACGACCAATTCGCTGTTAGCGGAATAGACCCAGATCAATTTTTCTTTCTCGGCGGGCTCGGCAAATCTCGCAGACTTAATCGAATTTGTTGACGACATAATTTTTGGATCAAAAAGGAAGGATTTTTCAAATTTTCCCAAGAACACAACGGTGGCAATGAAGAACACGGCGGCGGCAAAGTGATGGGACGGCAAAAAAAAACCTATCAATACTAGAAAGAAAAACGAGAGAAAAAGAGAGAGAGCAAACCTGTTTTCAGAGAAATGGGAGTTACGAGAGATTTCTGAGGAGCATCTCTCCTTTTATAGGCGTAAGCGCGGTTCGAGTTTCGAGGTGGGCCTTATTTTAATTTGGGCCGAGAATCTGGGCCTAAAAGATCACGGTTGCGAAGGGAACCAGATCAACCTGCGATCCCGCGACTTCGTATTAGCTCAAAACGCGACCTCGCGAGTTTACCTCTGATATAATTCGCGACTTCAGGACTACATTTTCTCAAGACTTAGATTCTCAGCGATCACCATGACCTCGCGGTATTTATGGAGTTGATCAAGTCGCACCATCGTTACTCACTCAAATCGATCTCTTCGTCAAATCAACTTGCGACTCCGCAAACTTTCATCTCGTCGCATCGCGCATATCGAGCAACTCGCAGATTTGTGACATGATCTTTGAGCAGCTCGTGGATTTTGACCTCTATCAGCTCGCGACTTCGCAATATCGAAATTAACTCGCTCGTAACTTCACACTCGATCAGCTCGCGACTTCCTCCATCAAAATCAACTCGCGACTCCGCAAACTTTCATCTCGTCGCCTCGCGTATATCGAGCAACTCGCAGATTTGTGATATGATCTTCGAGCAGCTCACGGATTTTGACCTCTATCAGCTCGCGACTTCGCAATATCGAAATCGACTCGCTCGTAACGTCACAATCGATCAGCTCGCGACTTCCTCTCCATCAAAATCAACTCGCAGCTTCATTCCACCAAACGGCTCGGAGAATACGCATACGAAACTAAAATTGGGACTCGGCGACAATGGTGACTTGAACGAGTGTGTGACTTGTGCTCTTTTCCCCTTGGTCTGGTTTTTTCCACCGGGTTTTCTAGACAAGGTTTTTACCGAGGCTTGTTCACATACTTATACGTCCTTGTCTCGCCACCTCGCATCTTCGAGCGGTTCCCGGATTCGGAACATTCTCGTCTCGCCACCTCGCATCTTCGAGCGGTTCACGGATTTGGAACATTCTCGTCTTGCCACCTCGCATCTTCGAGCGGTTCGCAGGTTATGAGCTCGTCAATTCGCGACTTTGCATGATCGACATCAATTCGCTGATAACTCGTATCGATCAGCTCGCCGAATTGGTTACAACCATGTCACTTGGGCTCGGCAAAATCGGTCAAACACGTTAATAGTCTAAACGGAAATCGATTCTTTATTCGGACACCCTTACTTCAACACTTTTTAATTAAACTGTTGAACTGGGGGGCTAACTGTAGGGGTCAAATCTCCCCTAGAAGAATCGATAAGCCTAAATCGACTAAGTATACGTTAAACGGCCCAACGGTCAAGCCCAGAAGACAAATGCCCATTAAAGGTCCAACACTGTTCATCCGAACCGACCTATTTTCTCTATAAATAAGCATGTACCCCCTCGTTTGTAGGAGAGATCCGAAAATCTTTGTAAAAGAACTGAAACAGCTCTGATCTTAATAAATAAGAACAGTTCAAGAACCCCAATTCGTTTTCTGTCTTAGTGTTTGAAAACCCTAAAGAAGCTCTATTTCATCTGAATCTTCACAAATTATATTGTGTGAAATTCCCGCTCGCACATGTGTGGTGCCACCATCAAAGATGGATTTTCCGTCTTACGATGGCTCGACAAATGCAGTGGAGTGGTTGCAAAAGTGTGATGGCTATTTTGCGGATCAACATGCAAAGGTTTGACAAGCAACCTAAGTCCTAACAAGTCATGCATATCACGGGAATAACAATTTACGGCATTTGGCCGAGCATCGACTTGGTTGGGCGGAATTCAAAAGGATTTGCAAGAATCGTTTTGGGAAAACGGATAGAGTTAATCAAGAAGACACAAACATTCAGATTTATGGCAATTGAATCTTAGAAAGAGAGAGATACTTACGAGATGGATGAGGAGAAGATGATGAGGATGAAAGTTGTTAACCTTGGGGTTGGATATAATATATATGCTCACGTTTAACTTTTTTTTTTTTTGAAATTTTTTTGTTATAGCATATATAATATTACCTTATATAAAAATAATTCTATAAGAAAAAAAGTAAATAAATAATCAAATCAATGACAATCTATGAGAATTAATAACAATTACTAACCACTATTTGATAAAAATCTTTCAGATTTGTAAACCTACACAAATCCATTCTTCAATAACACCTTTTACCTTTTAACCCTAGTATTTCAATTCATGAGACTATATTTAATGAGAATCTTTCACAAGAGTTTCTCTTCTACACAAGTAATAGTAAAATAATAAACTTGAGATCAGAAATTCTCTCAAAGTTTTTCAAATGAGAGACTTGGGAAACTTTTTTCACCCACTACTTTTTTCAATTCTTATAATTAAGTATTATTATTTAATATTTACCTACTACTTTAATAGATGAGAGACTCTTGAAAGGTAATAATGAACATCCACTGATTTTTGGCAATCGAATCTTAAAAATGTCAAAAAGACAAATCCGACAAGATCTCAGTTATGTTTCCATCCATCAATCTTGTCTTCGGTAAATTATTTACAAGTTTGTTACCCCTCTCTCTTTTCTTACCTTTTTCACTTTTTTCTTCCAATACGAATTAGCGGCAATTAGTTTTTTTTCCTTCTGTTTTTCCAGTTATTTTCTTCTCTGATACTTTGCTTTCTTCGTTAGCACTAAAAGGTGTATGTTTCTTTTCTTTTCTTCCTTTAATCATTTGGCGTTGAAAAAGCTCTGTTTCCTCACCAGAAATGTCCTTCTTCATCCATCACCCACCTCAAATAACTTTCAGGAATTCCAGAAATGGCTTCTTCTTCCTCCACTATGACTTCCTCTCTCTAAAGACCAAAAAATAAATCACAGAAAGAAGAGTTTGTTTGTATTAGTATAGATATTAATATGCATCAATGCCTGCTTCTTGTTTAAACTTCTACTCACCTTTCTATTGCTGGAATCAGATTCAACAACACAAATTTCTGACTCCATTTGTGTACTTTCAGGGATGATTTCAAAGGATCTAACTACTGTGGATCTGCAGAAATGAAAAAAAATCTTTCATTGGTAAATGGTGATATTAGCCACAAATAAATACAACAAAAAAAAAAAGAAAAAAAGAATAAGAGATGTTTTGTGTTTTACCTTCCGTAACTCTCATCTTCACAAGAGTTTCCTGAAGAAGAAACCCAATCCATATCAAAAGTTGCACATGTACATTGATCACCATGCCCATCATCGCAGAAGCAATCGTCTTCAAGAATATGGTCTAATCCTATTTCCTCCAATGTCGGTGTTGGAGCACTGTAAAAAAAACGCCATCACCAAGATTTAGCTAACAAGTACACGATTTTGATGATTTACTTAATAATAAGCTTGTTTTTACCACAAACTTGCAGCAATCTTGGCAGTTTCAGACCTTGAGATGACAGGTGCTGAATCCGAAAGACCTTTAGCTTCTTCATCCTTTTCACCTAAACTATGTCTACCAACTGGTCCCAACGCGGCTGCATTGCTCTCGCTAAGGATGCTACTCTCTGATAAAGATCGTTTCATCGTAGACCTGAAGGCAATATGATTTAATGTAAGTATCTTCTCTCATGAACACAAAATGTTTCCAACTTATTTACCTCGAATTCTCTGGTGAAGCATTGGCAAGAAATCTTGCTGCGTTGTAATGCTGATCAGAACCGATTTCCCACAGTGCTGGCTTATCTGGTTGTGGCTGAAAGTATCCCAAGAACCTGTAGAAATATACAAGTCAAAAACTTTCTTCATACCAGAGGCATAGAAAATAGAGAAAATTTAGTCCAGCCTACACGTTAATTGCATCTTGCTTTTCGGCGTCCATATAGGCGTTACTGTAGTAACGTTGTAAAGTTCTGAAGAATTCCTGTGACTGAGTCGCGGCTCTCCATTGCCCACGCCTTTCACAAAATATCTGCACAAAGAAATAAGACCATCGGTAAATAATTATGTCTGTAGCTTTTTATCTAAGAAAGGCCAGAGTAATTAACAGACAGACCTTGTTGTGCGCTGCGGATCCTCCATACTGAAGCGCAAGCGTATCTCCCATTGTCTCATAAATTCCCATCAAATCTTCAGCGAGGGGGTTGTCTAGATCAATAGTAGTAGACTCTGTCAATCCCAAAGCATGGAGTTGACGCCCAAATGCTACCAACCCATAGGCATACTGAGCAACATTGGTACGATCTAAACAGTCTATGCAATTGGTCCTCAGGATTCCTTTCTGAAGCATGGTAGCTTCCTTTTGCTGATCCTCCTTCGCAGCATTACTATCATTACCAATTTCCTCCGCCAAATTTGATGGAGTTTCATCTTGACTCGGAAGATCATGTGTAGAACTCTCACCATTCTTGTTTCTACAATAAACCGAAAGGATGTAAATTAATAAGAGCCTAGTTACTAGTATACAAAAGAGATAAATAATCTGCTAAGCAATAAACTACATAAAAAAACTACTGGCAAATTAGATACTCACTCTAAAGGGGATGGATTCGGGTTCTGAAATCCATCTGTTGTAAGATCCGAAGTAAGTTGACAGTAGAAGATGCCAGTCAAGTTCAGTGCATAAGTAGCCAACCTGCCGAGAATGGCCAACACATTTGTGCCTTTCCTGGATGGGAAAAAAAGACATTTTCAGTAAGTAAGAATGCCTATTGTGTTTATAGAAGATGCAATAATAAAGAAAAGAAGCATATGAGTTGTGTGCATCATGTACTTTCTAGAGTGTTTATGCAAGTCCCAATGAAGAGGCCTTAGACGTTCCTCCTTGCTTAACCCTTTATTTATAAATCTTATTGCATTCGCAAACTCTGCACGCAGAATAGTCTCCCGAGGCCTCTTTTCACGCGTCTGTATTTTCAATCAAGTGAATTAAGAATTACCCGGACGAATATACCAAAATTTGTATCCTCCTGACTTTCGACAAGTTAGAATACTAACCTTTATCAAGTTCAATATGATGATTGGATTACCATATCTCTTAGCGAGATTTTCAAAATGCAGTTTGGTAGCCTCGAAGCCAGGGTCTTTCGCTGACACTTTACACAGATAAGAGAGATCAGTACAACAAGCACAGCAGAAATGAACAAAAAATGGAAATATTATGTTGGAGAACAAAGATCATACATATTATATCAGGTTTGATATTCAAGCGTGAGGTCTCCTGAGACCAGAACAAAGGAATTGAACCCCGATTCTGAACTACAGAACTAATTCGGACGGGATTGCCATCTTGAGCATCCTCGAAAACAATCTGCTCTGTTTCAACATCATTAGCTACCCTGCCTTTCTCGTTGACACCGCGTTTCAGATACCTGGGGAACAAGATAGACGATCATAACCCAGGCAAAGACTTAATCACATTACAGCTTAACCATATAAATGATAGAGATAGACCAAGGTGGGGAGAATGTACCTTGTGCCAGCATAATGTCGAGATCGGCGAGCAATTAGAGTCAATCTAAAGTTCTTCTCAGAAACTGATAGTTTAATCTAAACATTATAAAAGAAAACAAAGTCATTCCAAAGGTAAAATTTTTTTAACGTGCATCAAAAGACAAAAGATTTGAGAAGGCATCCACATAATGTGGGGTTTAATCCTATTTCTTGAAAGAGAATATTAAGTGTGAGGTTAATATATCTCAATACCTGCTTGTAATATGCACATCTTTGAATGTTAGAAGATATAGTGAAAACCTTAAGACCAATTAGTACAAGGTAATACCTGTTTGAAAAATCCATATACCAAGGCAACTGTCCACATACAGTCCTTAGCGTTATTTCGAATCCTTCGAGTTAAGTATTCGTTCCAGACAAACATCGATTCGTAGTAAGTGAGTCCTTCCGCATTGTTTGACAGATTCCTTTGAAGTGTATGCATAACATGATAGGAATAGCTGAAGAAGAAATCCTTTGTGAGATCGACAGTGCAGAGTAACCTCTTGTACCTATTAAATTTCCAAGGAAGACACAAGAAACAAAAAAACCAAACACGATTTAGTACCTGGATCAGCATAGAATCTGAAAAAAGGAAGGTACATGATAAATCAAAGCTTAAAATATAAGAGATTAAATGAAGTAAGAAGAAAATAAAAAAGAGCTCTCCCTTTATTGATAGTACTTCTGCCATATAACATATCAAAATAAATACAACAAATAAAAGTGTGTCCACTGTACATACAGGGGAGAAGAATACCTAGAAATAGTGATAAGCAAAAAAGTGCAACAAAAAGTGTCTGACTAAAGATTTAACAAAAATGAGATTATCTCCAATAGGCAACAGGAAAATTGAAAGGAACCTGTGACGAATTCAATCTTAGTTACCTCAACAACTTGTCTAATAGAAACCTGTGACACTCTTATTGTGCAGATCAAAGAGAGACACAATATGGATAAAAAAGAAAGCAGAATGGTCTCAAAATCTAAATACAAGTGACGAGTTTTATAATTTGGAAATGTAACGAAGGTACCAAGGTACAGGGTTTCCATTTTACAAGCAGAAGTGACATAAGAAAACCTTTTCTCATCCTTAGAATAAGCCACATTGGTTAGCACAGAGGCATGTGGGATCGTAATTATCTTGCTCTTTGCTACACCATAAACTGTATGTCCACAGATTTCACCAAGCTTCCTTCTTTTAGTGATTATCAGCATGTAATAAGGTCCCAAGAACCTTATGAATCCTAAACCAAGATACAATGTTAAGCAAGCTTATAAAGAAGAAGAAGAGGAAAACAAGTTTTGAAGATGCTTAAGAACAATACCAATGATCCCATAGCATGTGGTGACGAATTTCAATCCACCAGATGATGCGTTTCCTTCGTGAATCCGTCTCAACGTTTCGAAGCATTCGGCTTCAGTGTAAACCGTCGAATCTTCGTAAATGTTGACCTCTGTTGGTTCTGTTCTATCTAGCTTCAGGACTCTCCAAAACGTTCGGTTCTTATCTCTTCCAATCATATAGAAGTTCTGTTTGCACAAACACAAAGATCATAATCAAATTCTGAGAAATCACCCTAAACCAAACAAATCACCCAAAAACAAACGAATCAAATGTTGAAAAATTGAGAGAAGAGAATCATCACCGAGCGAGTTTCGTAGAGCCTGAATTTCTGGAGGAACGAAGAAGTCAGGTCGACTTGTTGGTCTGTCGATCTCTCTGACGCCGCCATTTGAAGAAAGCTGAAGACCCGGAGCTCGATAAACTCGGGTCGTAAATTACAGAAAAGAGAACAAAATCCCCAAATAGATTACAGAACGAAACACCCCAAAAAAATCCGTAAAGCTTTAGAGAAAACTGAATCTGACTTCACACACACAGAAATTACACAAAATTTGAAAATCAAATCGTTGCAATTGTCACTGGAACCAGAAAAACACAGACGAAGACGATCCTAAATTCACCCTGTACTATCTATGCAGATCGAGATTTTCTCGAGAAAATTTGAAAGAGAATCTGAGCAGATTTCAGATTGGTAGATGAAGAAGAAGATGCAGAGAGAAGAGAAGATGATGACAGAGCTGCGGTGACCGGAACCACAGGAAAATTATAAAGAGAAAAAAGAAAAAAATTGAATTGTTAAAAAGTTTTTAACTTTAGGCGCTCGTTTAAATATCTCCTAAATCTGTAATTTTATTTTTGTCGTTTGCAAAAATAAAACAAAAACGGTTTCTATAGAAATATTCGATTTCGAAAAGGTAACTTTGACTAGTACAAACTCTGTGATGAAACTTATAAGGTGTGTGACTTGTAACTTGTTCCATATGGAAAAAAATCCAATAAGTTTATTATTATAAAAATGTATCTGACCAAAACAAACAAGAACATTTATTAAATATGTCCAATTGTTATAAAAGTATTAAAAACTACAGAGCTCTTATGAGCTGGCTGACAAAATTAAACTCCATATCGGAGCATTTTGGGAGAACTTTGATGATGTGTCACTCCCACAATTTTTCTCAATTTTTTTATTAAATAATTTAATGTCTCATATACTACTATCTAAACACTCTATTCTCCTACTATGCTAACTTCCAAACATTATATGATTACCTTAATCCAATCCCCAAACAACTCTAATTTAACAAACTAGGTAACTTGATTAATACTCTAATTTACCAAACAAACTACAAATACTATAAATTTCTGAATTTTTTGCTTTCTTTTTTTAGGTCAAACATTTATAATTTTTTAGCCATCCCATTTTAATTGGTAATTACGCTTTATAAATTCATTTTTCTCAAAATCAAAATGAACGTAACTTGATTAATAAAAATCCAATTACCTAACAAACTACAAATCTTTAATAAGAAAAATGCTTCTAAGTAATTTAGTTAAATATATTCTGAATTTTTTTTCTCTATTTTTTTTTTACACTCATTACCAAACACATTTTTAAAACTTCTATTTTATTTTTCACACTAAAAGGGAAATGCTTCTAAGTAATTTACTTAAATCATATCGTCAATCACATTGTCAACACAATCAATATAATCAAATTATATTATCAGATTACAATCAAATAATTTTAACATAATTTCAAATTATTTTATTTGTTTATAATCAAATAATTTTAAATTTAAATTGATAGTTACAATTTAACCCGTGCACAGCACGGATCCTAATCTAGTAAGTGCTTAAAACATTTACACACAAATAAAAATGATTAAAGAAAAATAACTGATCAAATTCAATTATATTATTATTATAACAGAACTAATAATAATATGACATATGGAAACAATAGGTATCAGTGTAAGTATATATAAAGTTTGTAGGAAAAATATATACAAAATGGTTAGGACAAAATAATTCTAAAGTATTCCTAAATGTATAGATAAAAATAAGAAGAATCTAGGACAGAATTGTGGCTAAAAATGTCATATACTCCAATTCAAGAATCTTCTACTTTCAATAAAGAGCAGTAAATAGAAGATTAATATAAAAATATAAAATTGTCACAACATGAATATATTTTTTTGTTAAAGATGAGTTTATATATAACTAAACAATGAATTTATTTATAACTAAAAAAGGATAAGATAAAATATGATAACAACTACAAAAACTGAACTATATAAGTTTGTTTCTCTTAACATATTACATGATTAGATACAGTATTTATTTACTGATAAAACTTCTTCTAATTACTTTAATTTTTCCATTTATATATTTTCCATTTAGTGTATCATATATATTAATATATATGCTGCTTTGAGTCTTTGACTGTCTGTGATTAGAGTTCACATTTACTGTGCGTTACACAGCTTCAAACAATTGTTTTTTTGTTTGTTGGTAATTGTGAATGTAAAACCGCCAAAAGCAATTGTATTATGAAGTCAATGAGAAACGTGATCAGCATTTTGGGTATTTCAAATTTCCAATTCATAGATCATGTCGAACTCGTTTTCACTTTCCACTATGTAATATAAATAATAATAACAATCAAAGACTCATTCGTGCATTTCTTACAGTGTGAAGAAGATTAATCAAACGTGTACGGGTGTGCAAACTCCCTTTGTATATTTCATGGATCTCTCACTTTGTAATTGTCCCATGATATAAAATCATATAAGGCATTGTGTGCTATGACTGAATTAACACACAATCATATACTAAACTATTTTATGTTTATGATAAGGCGTCGGAAAATTTAAAGACAAATTCAAATACAAAATTGGCAAATAAATATAGAAGAATAATTATAATTATAATGTACAAAAAACATTTTAAGAGATTTTATCTCACATTTAATTTAATTGTTATTATAAAACGCATGAATTAGTTTTGTAAGAAAATCACATAGATGATTACATTTTTTAAAATTGAAATTTTATGCGGCTGATTTTTTTTTTTTTAGGTCCGATATTATGCATCCGATTTTATAACAATTAACCTAAAAAATTGTTTGTTGTCACATAATTTTCATTTTCTAAAATTCGATTTAAATCTTTGTGAAACCGATCGATTAAACAAATCAAATCAGATTTCGATTTGACTATCATGAAAATATATATATTAACATTTGACGTGTCGGACAATAATACATAGTTCCAACCGTAATAATATCACTTTTACAGATAATAAATTAACTATTTATTGATAAATTAAATTTTTATGTTGATGAATAACGTCCGATAAAAAAAAAATCGCTCTAGTTAATGCTAGCAAACGACAAAAAGTAAAAATAAAATAATATATATTTTTAGATAATATATTATGCATTTGATCCTATAACAATTATATGATAAGTAAGATCGCCCAAAGACTGTTTGTTGTCACATAATTGTTATTTTGTTAAATTTGCTTTTAATCTTTGTAAAACCGATCGATCAAACCAGTAATCGTGTTGTCACATAGTTGGTTTACGATTTATTAACATTTGTTGTCACATAATTGTTATTTTGTTAAATTCGCTTTAAATCTTCATGAAATCGATCGATCAAACCAATCAAAGAAGTTTACGATTTGACTATCCTGAAAACATATATAACAATATTTGACGTGTCGGACAATGTTACGTAATTCCAAAAGTAATAATATCATTTTCCCAAATGATTAATTGACAATTCATTGATCAGTTCAATTTTTAAGTAGATAAATAATGTAGGACAAAAAAACATATTCCGCATTAGTTACTGCTAGCAAGCGACAAAATTTTTTTTAAAAAATTGTATTTTGATACGACATAAGCATATGATCTTATAACAATTAAATGATTGATCAAGCAGGAGCAGGGAGTGTGACAACAAGACCTTGGATTGTGTTGGGAGATCTAAATGATATTAAAACCAATGATGAGAAGTTGGGAGGACCAGTACGATCTGAAAGCACTTTTTCTCTATTTAGGAGGATGTTATCATCAAATGGTCTACATGATTTAAAGGTATTAGGAGGGAAGTATACTTGGCATGGTAATAGATGTTCTCATCAAGTGAGAACAAAGATTGATAGAGCTGTGTCAAATTGTGAATGGCTTGAAGCCTATCCTCAAGCTTATGTTCAATTATTACCATGGAGAAGTTCGGATCATAGACCGTTGTTGTTGCATACTAAGGCTGCGAAAAGGAATTCTTATGGTTTTTTTAGATACGACAACAGGTGGAGAAATAATCAAGAAGTACAAAGAGTGGTTAGAGAGGTGTGGAAGAAAGAGTGCTCTCAGCTGCCGGTTGGTAAATTCTCAGAGGCTATTGCAAAATGCAGAGCAGCATTGTCAGAATGGAAAAAGAAAAATAATCAGAATACGTCTAAGCAGATTTATGAGCTAAAGAAAGCTCTTCATAAGGAGTATGATGTTGCAGTCATAAACTATCAAAATGTTGCTAATATTAAATCTAAATTGGCAGTGGCTTATAGATTGGAAGAAGAGTATTGGAGAACTAAAAGCAGAGTTCTTTGGATGCAGGTTGGGGATCGTAATACTAAATATTTTCATGCTAAAGTCAAGCAGAGAAGAAATCTTAATCGGATTCTCTTTATGCAGGATGAGAATGGCAATACTCATATGGGGGAAAAGGTAATTCAGGAGGAGGTGATGAAGTATTTCAACAAAATCTTTAATTCATCTCAAGCTAATATTTCCTCTGATCTGCTTTAAGGAATTCAAAGTGGTATTACTCCCGAGATTAACTCTTATCTTACTCAGCCTGTTACTGAGAAAGAGGTGTATGAGGCTATTTTTCATATGAATCCTGATAAGTCACCTGGACCGGATGGTATGAACGCTGGTTTTTACCAATATCATTGGGAAGATGTCAAGTCTCTGGTTATGAAGTATGTTAACCTCTTCTTTGATCAGGGAGTGTTGGAGGAGGATATGAATCACACACATATTTGCTTGATCCCTAAGGTAGAGTCACCTGCAACGCCTAAGGATTTTAGACCAATTAGTCTTAGTAATGTATCATATAAGATAATTTCTAAGATCCTGGCAGAAAGGCTTAAGCCGTGGTTACACCTAGTGATATCTGAGAATCAATCAGCATTTATACCAGGTAGACTTATTACGGATAACATTTTGGTGGCTCATGAATTGCTTCATTCATTGCACACAAGAGAATCAGTTCAGCCCTCTATGGCTATGAAGTTAGATATTTCTAAAGCTTTTGACAAGGTAGAATGGAGTTTCCTTGAGAAAATTATGGAGAGAATGGGCTTTAATGCAAAGTGGAGAAACTGGATAATGACTTGTGTAACTTCGGTCACATATTCAGTGTTGGTCAATGGTTGCCCTACAAGGAAAATAATTCTTCAGAGAGGTATTCGTCAAGGTGATCCAATTTCTCCCTACCTTTATCTAATATGTACAGAAGGACTCTCAAAACTTCTGCAATCTTACAAGCAAAAAGGAAAGATACACGGATTCAAAGCTTCTAGAGGTGGCCCTGCAGTCTCTCATTTGTTATTTGCAGATGATTCATTGATGTTTTGTCAGGCTACAGAGGAAGAGAGCAGGAACCTGATGAAATTGCTTAAAATTTATCAAGAAGCATCAGAACAGGAAATTAATTACCAAAAATTAGCAATCACTTTTGGAAAAGGTGTGCTTCCTCATACTCAGAAGGCGATTACAGGAATTACTAACATTAGCAAGGATGGTGGATTTGGAAGATATTTGGGTCTTCCTGAGTATGTTGGTCGTAAAAGATATGATACCTTTTCTTATATTGAGCAGAGGGTTCAGAACAAATTGTCAAGTTGGTATACTAGGTTACTGTCGCAGGCTGGTAAAGAGGTGCTCATTAAAGCAGTAACTAAGGCGATACCAACTTATGCAATGTCATGTTTTCTTCTTCCGAAAAAGTTATTGAGTAGAATGACATCTGCTGTTAAATTTTTGGTGGTCTTCAGATGCTCATCATAGGAAAATCCCATGGATTCCGTGGAGGAAAGTTACTATGGCTAAACAATTGGGAGGAATAGGATTTAGAGACTACCAGAATTTTAATATGGCCCTTCTTGCTAAACAAGGATGGAGAATTATGAAGTATCCTCAATCACTTTTAGCTCAAGTGTACAAAGCAAAATATTTCAGGAGGAATGGCTTCCTCCAAGCTGAGTTACACCAAAATTCAAGTTATGCTTGGAAAGGAATAGTGCAAACTCAGAGGTTACTTAGCCATGGTCTTAAGTGGTTGGTTGGTACGGGTCACAAGATTAATGTTTGGGAGGATCCTTGGTTACCTATATCTCCATCTAGACCAGCAATGGGAAGAGGTAAGGAAACTCATCCCAAACTTACTGTGGCTGATTTGATAAATCCAGTGACAAGGAATTGGGATAGAGAAAAAATGTTGAGGTTGATAAATGCAGAAGATGTTGAATTGACTATGAAAATTAGGCCGAGTCTTACACAAGTAAAAGACAAGCTTGTATGGACAGTTTCAAAGACGGGAGAATATACAATAAGAACTGCATACCACTTCCAGCATGGCCTAACAATGAATCAACAGCAGCATGGGATTAGTACAAGTCAGAATGAGGCTACTTCTAATAATTCTGAGGATATTCACAGGATTTTTAAAGGGGTTTGGAAGCAGAATGTGCCACTAAGAATTAAAACTTTTTGGTGGAGAATTGCTCATAATAGTCTTCCAGTGGCTACATCTTTGAATAGAAGAGGATGTCATTTGAATCCTATTTGTATAAGGTGTGGGGAGAGGGAAGAAACAACGAATCACCTTATATTTAAATGTCGTTTTTCACGGGAGGTTTGGGAGTTAGCTCCAATATCATCAGACATCACTAACCAACTTAACTCTGACTCTCTTCTTCAGAATGTGATGGTTTTGATCTCTAAAAGTCTTGAAGGCAGATATAAGAGTTCCTTGTTTGCTTTTATAGCTTGGAGAATTTGGAAAATGAGGAACAAGCTTGTCTTTACTAATAAGAAAATATTTATTCCTCAGGTGATTAATCAGACTTTATTGGATTACCAGAGATGGGAGGAGGCCAATGATTGTAATGGTTGCCAAGAAGATCAAGTTAAGCAAAAACAAAGAGGTTTGGCTATGAATAAAGGTCAAGATATTGATTCTCCGAGTATTGCTTATCAATGTATAACAGATGCTTCATGGAAATCTAATCATGAGCAAGTTGGTATTGCTTGGTCTCTTTATAGGAAGGATGGGAAGCGTGTCTTACATGCTAAAGCATCAGTTCCCCCTACTTCTACCCCGTTAGAAGCTGAGGCATTGACATTGCTAATGGGAGTAAAAGAGATGGCTAGACTTGATTATGAAAATGTCCTTTTCATGGGAGATTGTCAAAACCTGTTTGATGGTATTGATAAGTGGTATGAAACAGGTTCAAGCGATGGATGCTTCCAGGAGATTACAATAATTTTAGAAGATATCATCAACATTTATAGGAGCAGGAAAGACTTCAAATTCAAGAAGGTTCATCGAAATGTTATTTATGATGTGGATGTAAATGCTAGGATAGCTAGAGAACAACGTTTGCCTTATTGTATAACTTGGGATGTGGTGTACACTATCTCAAACATATGAATAAAATCTAGAATTGTCGGAAAAAAAAAAACAATTAAATGATAAGTAAGATCGTCGAAAGACTGTGTTGTTACATAGTTGTCGTTTTGTCAAATTAGCTTTGAATCTTTGTGAAACCGATCAATCAAACCAATCAAACAAAATTTTATTTGACTATTAGGAAAAATATATATTAATATTTGACATGTCGGACAATAATACATAATTTCAAAAGTAACAATATCAATTTTCCAAATGATCAGTTCAACTTTTAAGTAGATAACTAACGTCACACAAAAACATATCCGCATTTATTAATGCTAGCAAGCGACAAAAAATAAAAATAAATTGTAATTTTTGTTTTTTAGATAAGACATTAAGCATATGATCTTATAATAATTAAATGGTAAGTAAGATCGTCCAGAGACTGTTTGTTTTCATATAAGCTCAGAATGGTAACAGAAGAATGATTAAATTTCAGGCAGAATAATTAAATTTTTAGCAGAATTTGGCAGAATAAAAAAAAGTTAAATGGTGTCAGTAGAACCATTATACCAATAGCAGAATCATTCTAGAGACAAAAACTGACAGTATAACCATTAAATTGATAGTAGAACCATTAAACTGACAATAGAACCATTAAACAAATGGTGTCAGTAGAACCATTAAGCCAATGTTAAAACCATTAAACTGTACCATTTAGAGCCATAATTGTCTTTTTGTTTAATTCGCTTTGATTCTTTGTGAAGCCGATCGATCAAACCAATCAAATTTTTTTTTGATTTGACTATTAGGAAAACATATATATTAATATTTGAAGTGTCATACAAAATACATAATTTCAAAAGTAATAAGATCACTTTTGTAAATGATCAATTGACAATTCATTGATCAGTTCAATTTTTAAATAGATAAATAACATATGACAAGAAAATTATATTCCCCAATAGTTAATACTAGCAAGCGACTAAAAATAAAACAAAATTGTAAATTTTTTTTAGATAATACATTAAGTATATAATCTTATAATAGTTAAATGGTAAATAAGATCGCGTATTCGTTGTCAAATAATTGTCATTTTGTTATATTCGATAAAAGATTTTGTGACACTGATCGTTCAAACTAACCAAATCATAATCTGATTCGACTATTGTGAAAAAAAAAAATAAAAAAAATATATATATATATATATATATATATATATATTTGACGCGTCAGACAAAAATACATGATTCGTAAAGTAATAATACATTTTTTCGAAAGATAAATTAACAATTCGTTAATCAGTTACATTTTTACGTAGATAATAACGTAGGACAAAAAAAATTATATTCCACAATAGTTTTTTTTTGCTCGTGAACCGGGAGACAAAAGCCCCCCGGTGTTTTATTCAAACTTAAAAAAAAAAAACAAAAAATTCTTACACACAGATTCGTCTCGGTCGTGTAGACCCGAGCTCATTCGCTTCCAACAAAGAAATTATATCATGCGGAACAACATGTAAATAATGAAAACCTAAGGAAAGCGAAAAAGCATAGTTTGCCAATCCATCTGCAAGATAATTGGCCTCCCTATACACATGCGTAACTCGGACAATCCAATCCTTTGCAATAAAGTCATGGCACAACCGTACCAGGAAGGACAAGAGATGCATCTCACTTATCCTAGTCTGAAGGAACCCAACCACCAACTCCGAGTCTATTTCTAGCTCAACCCGCGAGCACCGCTTCTCCCAAACGATGTACAGACCATAATACACTCCCCACAACTCTGCTAGCGGTGCTGAGCATCTACCGATATTAAGAGCAAACCCTCCGCACCACCGTCCAGCACCATCTCTCAACACTCCTCCCGCCGTAGCTAGATCCGGATTACCGCGAGACGCTCCATCCGTATTAAGCTTCAGCCACCCTCCGATCGGAGGAACCCAGCCTATTAACCTCTCTTCTTGCACACGAGACACTCCGCGCCCTACTACAGTCATATTAGCCTGATGCACTTCCTTCGCTAGGTCCTTAATAAATTTGACACGGTCAGGAAATCTTCTATTCTCCCCAAATACATTTCGACATCTCCATTTCCAACCCCACCAAACCGCCATAGCAAACGTCGTAGACCATTGTGCGAGCTGGAATTTCACACAATAGAATTTGTGAAGATTCTACGAAAAGGAGCTTCTTTAGGGTTTCAAACACTTAGAGTCAATTAGATAGAATTAGGGTTCTTAGAAGTTGTTCTTATTTATCAAGATCAGAGCTGTTTTTGTCTTATTATAACTCAGAAAACCGGATCCCCTCAAATGAGGGGGGTATATGCTTATTTATAGAGAAATACAATTTGGTTCAGACAAACAGTGATGGGCCGTTAATGGGCCTCTGTCTTCTGGGCTTTGACCGTTGGACCGGTTTGGCGTATACGACGTCGTTTTAGGTTTATCGATTCTTCTAGGGGAGATTTGACCCCTACAGTTATCCCCCCAGTTCAACAGTTTTATAAATAAAAGTGTTGAAGTAAGGGTGTCCGAGTGAGGAATCGATTTCCGTTTAGACGGTTTACGTGTTGATGATGATGCTGCCGAGCCCGGATGACATGATTTGAACCCAATTTCGGCGAGTTGACCAAGTGTGACGTTATGAGCAAGTCGATTTCGATCCTGCGAAGTCGCGAGCTGATCGAGCTCGTAATACGCGAGCTGCTTTTGAAGATGCGAGTTGACGAGACGATCAGTAGATGAAGTTGCGAGCTGATCGTGCCCGTGATCTGCGAGTTGTTGATGACGCGAGATGATTCGAGAGATTAGCCGCGAGATGGCGAAATGAAGTCACAAATCGGTTTTGGCGAGATGACGAGATTGTTTCCAACTTCGGCGAACTGGGCGATACGATGCTAGGCGGCGAGACGAAGACGTTTAAGTGTGTGAACAAGCCTCGGTAAAAACCTTGTCTAGAAAACCCGGTGGGAAAAAACCAGACCAAGGGGAAAAGAGCACAAGTCACATTCGTTCAAGTCGTCATTTTCGCCGAGTCCCAAATTCGGCGAGCCAATCGATACTAGTTATCCGCGAGTCGACTTCGAATTTGAGAAGTGGCGAGATGAAATTGCGAGTCGATCTGATGAAGTCGCGAGTCGATTTGACGAAGATGAAGTCGCGATTCGATCTGACGAAGACGAAGTCGCCAGTTGATTTGATTTGATGATGTCGCGAGTTGATCTGATGAAGTCGCGAGTCGATTTGACGAAGATGAAGTCGCGATTCGATCTGACGAAGACGAAGTCGCGAGTTGATTTGATGAAGATGATGTCGCGAGTTGATCTGATGAAGTTGCGAGTTGATCTGATGAAGATGAAGTCGCAAGTCGATTTGACGAAGACGAAGTCGCGATTCGATTTGACGAAGACGAAGTCGCGAGTTGATCTGATGAAGATGATTTTGATGCATAGATCGATTTGAACAAGTTTCGAGGGTGCGACTTGATCAACTCCACCGCTACTGCGAGGTCATGGTAATCGCTGAGAATCGAAGTCTTGAGAAAGTGAAATCCTGAAGTCGCGAACTAAATCAGAGGATCAGCTCGCGAGGTCGCGTTTTCGAGCTAATACGAAGTTGAGGCATCGCAAGTCGGTCTGGTTCCCTATGAAACTGTGATATTTTAAGCCCAGATTCTCGGCCCAAATTAAAATAAGGCCCCCCTCGAAACTCGAATCGCCAAAAATGCATTTATAATTAGCGATGCTTCTCATATACTTCCCATAATTCTCATTTCTTCGAAAACAGGTTTGCCTTCTCTCTCTTTTCTCTCGTTTTTCTTTCAAGTGTTGATAGGGTTTTTTGCCGGCCCATCACTTCGTCGCCGCCGTGTTCTTCATCGCCATCGTCGTGTTCTTAAGAAGAAAAATGAGTCTCCAATTTTTGATCCAAAAATAATGTCGTCAACAAATTCGATTAAGTCTGCCGAGGAGGAAAAGTTGATCTGGCTATACTCGGAAAATAGCGAGTCGACTGTTGACGCGAGTTCAGGTTGTGGCCGATTTCGTGGTCATGAGGAGACGAGCACCTCTGGTCGTGAGGAGGCGAGTCCTTTTAGTCGAGTGGATCGAGTTGGAGGTCATTCTCCTCTTGCCGAATTGTTCTCCTATCCCTCCCCTGTCTTAAGGCAATGTCGCGAGACGAGGGAGATTGCTTCACCGATGCGATCTCCCCGACCCGATTACCAAGAGGGAGTTGAGACCTCACGCCCTTCGCAAATTAGCGAGGCTTATGCTACTAATGAGCAGAGGCTAGTCGTGGAAATTCCACAACTCCGCGACGAGTCGCTTAGCCCTGCCGAGCCGCCTCCTCGAGTAAAGATCGAAGAATGTGCTTGGGAGTACAACTCGCTCATAGAAGCAGAAAGATTGGACGCCTGGATTGGATCCGGACTGGCCGAGGTGGTCAAGAAGAAAAAGACGAAGTCGAGGCGAAAACAACGTCCACCTCCAGGGTCTTCGTGGTGCGATGAGGATTCCCTGGTGATCCTTCGCCAAGAATGCGGAATAACCGACGCGGTCGAGATGATTGTGCCGACTCCTGAGCAGCGAGAAGATGATCCGCCTATCCGCATATTCACCGCTTATGAATGTTGGTTTAGGGATTGTTAACTTACATTCCCCATTCCAGCGTTGATCCTGCGGTACATGCGGGTTCATAAAATCGCGCTTGCACAGATCAACACCAGAGGAGTTTGTCAACTGGTCGGGCTTTTGACTCGAGCTGCCGAATGTGGCGAACCCATCGGAGTTCGTCATCTTCATAATTTCCTCGAGTTTCGCAAGCATGCCGACCAGAGCGGTAAGAGGTTGTATAACTTGGCGAGTCGACCTATGTACAAGATTTTAGATGACTTTCCAAACAAAGACCACAGTTGGCGAAAGAGATTCTTCTTTGTGCCGATATCGGCTGCGTCTGTTGAAGAAGAACACTTGGTGGTGGCGAAGTGGGGAACACTTGGTAGACTTTCTTGATGTTTATCGCGCGAACTGCTCCCTTGTGTTTTATATTAACTTTTTGTTCACTTGTTTTCACAGTTAGCAGACCGCTATTCACTCCTGTTGCCGGAATCGACGACCTGTTCAACAAGTTGAAGGCTCGGAAGTGTCTTTGGAATCGCCACTTCCATCATCGGAGAGTTGTTCGAGCTCGTGAGTCTATTTTAAACGACGAGGAAGACAAGCCTGATCAAAGCGAGTCCGAAGATCTCGAAATAATGCAGCCAAAGCCTACTTTCCGCGATATCGCCCAGCAGAAAGCTGCGAAGGCTAAGAAAACGGTCGATCCGAAGGCCGTTGTTGCTATTGTCGAGATGTCTGAGCGGAGCGTCGACAAAGAAAGTACTCTTACCGCCAAGAATGACGAGGTGAAGACCGTAGGTGCGAGTGGTACGTTGGCTGTTATTCCTTTACAGCCAACTACCATTGAGGACGTGTCCGTCGAGTCTGAGCAACAATTGACTCGAAAACGAAAACACTATACCGCTGACAAGGGCAAGGGTAAAGTTGGCGATAAGAAGAAAGCTCGTCGCGAACTGCCGACTCTGTCTTCAGGCCAGCCTATTCCTCCAGGTCCACAATTTGGAAAATCCGTCGAGCTCTACGACGACCCGTCTGCCGCGGCTGCCTTAATGGCTAAGATTACTTACCCTGGCGACAACATTCCCATTCCGGAGATGTTGGTAAAGAGCAAGCTCTATAAGGAGTTCGCGTCTCGCCAGGCCAAGGTAAACCCTTATTTATTCCATCTGATCCGCCTCGCTCTTTTCCTCATATTTCGACCCCTTTTGGAGTCCCTCGCCCATTGCAACAGGATGGTCATAGCATATGACCAAGAGGCGAGGTCCAGGCAAGCCTTTATCGACGAGGTCAGGAGGAAGGAAGAAAACGAGAGGAAGGAGCTCGCGGATAAGATGGGCGTACCACTGCTGAGCGCGACGCGTACAAGAAGAGCTCGGATGACTTGGGCATGCATCTTCAAAGAGTTGGTCTTGAGAAGAAGAAGGCCGAGGATAAAAATGCCGAGCTGGAGGCAGAATTATCTGCTCTGAAAGCGAGCCGCGAGAAGGATCTCAAAGCGGCAGCTTCGTCTGCGAGGCGATCTGCGGCGGCTGAGGTTCAAGCCAAATTGGACCGTGCTAACGAGATGTTCGTAAACTGATGAAGAAGCCGATTACGAAAATGGTCCATCTCGTGCAAGCAGAGTCCAACCTCCAACTTCTTGACGACATGGAGATCACTGAGGAACCTTTCGACCCTAAGGCCGAACGTGCTCTATTAGTCGAGAATATGGCATCGCACGAAACAGCTGACGAGATCTTCGATGCGATGGTTGTCGACTTGAAGAAGATATTAGGTATGAATTACGTCGTCCCCATTAATGTAGCAGATATCGTTGTTTCTCCGCGAGTCGAAGTTAGCGCTAAGTCTGTTGGTATTAATGTAGCTTCCAGCTCTAATGACGACTCTCTGGGTATGCGGCTGCGAAGCGCGAGCGAGGAGCTGAGCGACAGCGAGTCGGGCGAGACCGATAAGACTGTCGATCCCGACCAAGCTGTAGTTACTGAGCCTCAGCACGAGCCGGTTCCCTTAGAACAGGATCCGAAGACAGGCGAGGCCGCGAGTTCGGCTAGTAAGGCTGTTTTAGCCGAAGAAAGAGTTGAAGAGGGCGAGCTGGTCGCCGAGGAAAAAGGTGTTGAAGATGGCGAGCTGGTCGCCTAATCCACCTTGTAGTTATTTTTTGTTTTCCTTTTGTTTTGCTAAGGTTTTAAGACTTGTTTTTGTTTCGGTGCCTGGACGGCTTTATCCAACTTATGACATTTATCTGCCTGGTTGGTCGAACCCAAATATTTTATGAATAATTTGGATTTCTTGCGACATGTTTTATCGTTTTTAGATTCGCCATTTTTGGCGAGACCTGTTAGGGCTTGCTTAGCAAGGTGTTTTAAAGTGGCTTAGAGGCGATGCAGTTTTAAGACGCTTAGAAGGCGATGCGGTTTTAAGACACTTAGAGGCGATGTGGTTTTAAGACGCTTAGAGGCGAAACACTGAGAGTGTCGCCGCAAAATTCGCCATGTTTGGCGAGGCCTGTTATAGCTCGTCAGCTAGGCCTGTTATAGTTTGTTTACTTAAAGCAAATTTCGGAGTAAAGATGGATTCCACAGAATCTCTTACCCGATTATAATCTCTGACCATATTATATTAGCCAAGTTCGACCAGTGTTAAGTATAACTGGGTTTGCGAGACAAACACCCTGGTTTACGGTCGTATTCCACTGAATACATCCGCTCCAGTGATGAACTCTAAATTTATATAGCGCGCTTTATCCACTTTGGATGTATAGGTAAACTTCACGATGAAGTGTTTTAGATCGTTATTATGGTCAGTAATGACAACGAGTCGCGTGTAGACATTTAAGTCGTTTGCGAGTTGATCGAGTCGCGTGTAGACAGTTAAGTCGTTTAGCGAATTGATCGAGTCGCGTGTAGACAGTTAAGTCATTTAGCGAGCTCATCGAGTTATAACAACTGTCGCGTGTAGACATTTAAGTCGTTTGCGAGTTGATCGAGTCGCGTGTAGACATTTAAGTCGTTTAGCGAGTTGATCGAGTTGTAACAACTGTCGTGTGTAGACATTTAAGTCGTTTGCGAATAGATCGAGTCGCGTGTAGACAGTTAAGTCGTTTAGCAAGCTGATCGAGTTGTAACAACTGTCGCGTGTAGAAATTTGAGTCGTTTGCGAATTGATCGAGTCGCGTGTAGACAGTTAAGTCGTTTAGCGAGCTGATCGAGTTGTAACAACTGTCGCGTGTAGACATTTTAGTCGTTTGCAAATTGATCGAGTCAAGTGTAGACAGTTAAGTCGTTTAGCGAGCTGATCGAGTTGTACCAACTGTCGCGTGTAGACATTTAAGTCGTTTGCGAATTGATCGAGTCGCGTGTAGACAGTTAAGTCGTTTAGCGAGCTGATCGAGTTGTAACAACTGTCGCGTGTAGACATTTAAGTCGTTTGTGAATTGATCGAGTCGCGTGTAGACAGTTAAGTCATTTAGTAAGCTGATCGAGTTGTAACAACTGTCGCGTGTAGATATTTGAGTCGTTTGCGAATTGATCGAGTCGCGTGTAGACAGTTAAGTCGTTTAGCGAGCTGATCGAGTTGTAACAACTGTCGCGTGTAGACATTTAAGTCGTTTGCGAATTGATCGAGTCGCGTGTAGATATTTAAGTCGTTTAGCGAGCTGATCTGGTTGTCACAACTGTCGCGTGTAGACAATTAAGTCGTTTAGCGAGCTGATTGAGTTGTAACAACTGTCGCTTGTAGACATTTAAGTCGTTTGCGAATTGATCGAGTTGAAACAACTTTAGTTTATTACACCGGGTTTGGGAGTATGGATATACGGATCCACTCCCCCCCCTTTTTCGAATAGGGGGGCAACTGAACTCGTTCGAAAACGAACTGCCTACGTACCCTATGAAGGGATCAAGTCGCGCCGTAGTTCAAGTCAAACGACTTAGTACTTTTTAGCAGTAGTATTTCTTTAGATGTCGCGCATTCTAGGAACGCGGGATCATCTCGCCCTTCATGTTAGCGATTTCGTAGACGCCTGGACGGACCACCTTTGTGATCTGGTAAGGCCCTTCCCAGTGAGCGCCGAGCTTACCGGCATTTATCTCGGCCGTATTCTGAAAAACTCCGCGAAGGACGAGGTCACTTTCATGGAAACGCCGAACTCGCACTTTAGAGTTGTAATATTTGGCCGCCGTAATTTGATATTCGGCCATTTTTATAAGTGCTTGGTCGCGCCTTTCGTTGATGAGGTCGAGGTCGTCGAGCATGAGGAGATGATTGAGACCTTCCTGTTCGGGAAGTAATAGTCGGCGAACTCCTAGGATGTAGACCTCGGGAGGAATTACACACTCTGTTCCGTAGATGAGGACGAAAGGTGTCTCGCCCGTAGTGCGAGGAGGTGTGGTTCGATATGACCATAAAACGCCTTCGAGTTCATCTGCCCAACGACCTTTTTTAGCATCGAGTCGAGTCTTTAGCCCGTGAATATCTGTTTTGTTTGACGCCTCCGCCTGACCGTTGCCTTGTGGGCAGCGAGGTGTCGACTTGCTGACTCTGATCTTCCACTTGTCGCAGAAAAGTTCAAACTGCTTGGAGATGAATTGCGAACCGTTGTCAGTTACTATTTCGTAGGGCACGCCGTATCGACAAATGATATTCTTCCAGACGAAGTTTTCGACATGCTTGTCCTTGATCGATCCGAATGCTTCCGCCTCTATCCACTTGGAAAAATAATCCGTCAAGACTAACAGATATCGCTTCTGCCGAGATGGATGGAGCAGTCCGACGATGTCCATTGCCCATCTCATGAAGGGATAAGGCGAGGTGACCGAACTCAAAAACTCCGTAGGTAGATGGAGGAAACGACCATGGCGTTGACATTTCTTGTATTTTGCCGCGAACAGCTCGTAGTCTTTTATCATTGTTGGCCAGAAATGTCCATGTCGTTTAATTCGAATGGCAACTGAGCGACCTCCCGAATGGTTTCCGCAGGATCCGCCATGAACTTCGTGCATTATCTTGCGAGCAGTTTCACCCTCGACGCAGACGAGGAGTGGTCCAGACAGTCGCCACATGAAGACTTCCCTGTGGAACAGAATGAAACGCGATGACTGCGCATTTAGCTTGCGAGCCGACCATTTATCTTTTGGCACCTCGCCGTCTGCAAGATATCCGCGAATGTCAGCCATCCACTTAGTATCACAACCATAGACTGCGGTCTCGTCGTCAATGGGAATATCGACGATTTCGTGCGCTGGTGGCGGCTCCTCGCTATTTGGGTAAGCATCCTCTGGTAATTCTTCGAACTGTTCGGGGAGAAGACCACGGTTATAAATCGTATTACCCGGGTTGAGCCAGTTGTTTTCTGCCATTACATCCGTTGTTTCATCTGCTCCGGCTGCGTCGGACTTGTCGAGATTCATCGGAACCGGTTCGATAATATCTTCAGCTTTGTCGCAATCCATCATGTCTGTCGCTGGGCGAGTGGGCGAGCTGTTGTTAAGATCCGCCTTCCGCTTTGCGGCTCGAGATCTCGTCAGTACATTGACTTCCCTGGCGAGTTCGATACTTGGTTTCTCGATGAACTCAACCTGGACGATTCTTTGAAGATCCATGTCGGGCTGTGCCGACGAGCCGAGTGAAGCGAGGGCATCTGCTTGCGAGTTCTCTGCCCTTGGAATTCTTGTTAAGGTAAAGAATTCGAAATTCGCCGTTAATGTCTTGACGAGTGCGAGGTATGCCTCCATGCGCTCGTCTTTTGTTGCGTACTCGCCGTTGAACTGATTCACGACGAGCTGCGAGTCGCAAAAGGCTTCTATCCTTGTCATCTTAAGAGCTTTAGCCAATTGAAGACCTGCGAGTAAGGCCTCGTATTCTGCCGCATTGTTCGATGCTCTGAAACCAAGGCGGAATGACTGTTCCAGAGATTCTCCGGCTGGTGACGATAGTCGAATGCATACACTCGATCCGTGTTTAGACAACGAGCCGTCGACATGCAACTGCCAGATTTGGGATGAGTCTTTATTTTCGCTTTCTGACGAGACCGCGGTCTCTGGTAGTTCGATTAAAAAATTGGCCAACACTTGTTCCTTGATTGTCGTCCTACTTCGGTACTCGATATCGAATTCGCTTAATTCGATGGCCCACTTGGCGAGTCGCCCAGACTGAGTTGGGCTATGGAGAACAGCTCGTAGTGGAAAGGTACTGAGAATCACGATCGAGTGCGATTGGAAATAAGGTCGGAGTTTGCGAGCCTACGTAATAACCGCGAGTGCTAATTTCTCTGTCAGGGGATATCTTGTTTCCGCATCTGTTAAAGATTTACAGACGTAGAAAACGGGCTTCTGCTCGGTGCCGTCTTCGCGAATTAGAACTTCACTGATTGCCGAGGTGGAGACCGCGATGTAAAGGTAGAGCGGTTCGCCAGTTATGGGTTTGGTCAAAACGGGTGGAGTCGCGAGATATTGCTTCAATTTCTGGAAGGCTTCTTCGCATTTTCCTGTCCACTCGAAGGCCTGTCGAGCTGGTCCCTTTTCATCCTTAAGCGTTTCATAAAAAGGCAAGCATTTGTCAGTAGAGCGCGAGATGAATCTGTTCAATGCTGCGACTCTTCCTGTCAATCGTTGTACTTCCCTTTTTTATTTTAGGCAAGGCCATCTGGATTAACGCCTGGATTTGCTTCGGATTTGCCCCGATCCCGCGACGAGTTACCATATAGCCGAGGAACTCGCCTGATGTCACGCCAAAACGACACTTCGCCGGATTGAGCTTCTTGTTATACTTGTTTAGTAGCGCAAAGCATTCTGCGAGGTGGCCGACATGGTCCTTTTCCTCGAGCGATTTGACGAGCATATCGTCAATGTAGACCTCCATTATCTTGCCGAGGAGGCCTTCGAACATCCTGTTCACCAATCGCTGATAAGTAGCCCCAGCGTTCTTAAGGCCGAATGGTATGACCTTGTAGCAATAGATCCCGCGATCTGTAATGAAAGATGTTTTATCGCGATCGCCGGGGTGCATAAAAATTTGATTGTAGCCAGAGAAAGCATCCATAAATGATAGCAGCTTGTTCCCAGATGTCGACTCGACGAGGCGGTCGATATGAGGAAGAGGGAAACTGTCTTTTGGGCATGCCTTGTTTAAATCCGTGAAATCCACACAGACTCGCCACTTGCCATTCTTCTTCTTCTTCACGACGATTGGATTAGCGAGCCAATCCGGATATCTGACCTCAACAATCGAACCGGCCCGCAAGAGTTTTTCAACTTCGTCGTTCACCGCTTGAGCTCTGTCCGGTCCGAGTCGCCTTCGCTTCTGTTTTATGGGTTTGAAGGTCGAATCGACATTCAACTCATGACTGATGATGTCGATGTCGATACCGGGCATATCCTCTGCGGCCCATGCGAAAGTGCTAACGTTCGTCTTAAGGAATTTGACGAGTTCGAGCCTGACGGCTTCATCAAGCGTTGCGCCAATCTTCATATACTTCTCCGGGAACTCGTCGTCAATGCAAACCGATATGACGGGTTCGCATGTCGGACCCACTCCTTCTTCTTCGGCGGCTTCCGCGATCTATATTTGCTACAAAACGTCCGAGATTTCCTTGACGGGTTCCCTGTCCGTTTTGAGCTTTTTTCGCGGCTCGCTCAGAATGGGCACTGCCGCCTGATTCCTTAGTTTGTGCGCGGTCATGAAGCAAGACCGCGACGCCGACTGACTCCCTCTGATTGTTTTGATCCCGATTTTTGTTGGAAACTTAAGGCAGAGATGATACGTCGAGGCGACAGCCCGCATCGAATTGAGCCAAGGGGTTCTCATAACTCCACTATTTTTGTTACTCCTTCCGCACACACTGGAAGTTTGATCGTTCCAAGTGTCATTGTCGTCTCGCCATTGAACCCGGTCAAAGGCTTGGGATAGGATTCGACTTGAGCAAGGTCGATTTCCATACGCTTAAGAGCATCAGTGAAAATGATGTCGACTGTGCTTCCAGTATCGATCAAAACGCGACCCGTGTCCTATCCTGCGACGGCGAGTCGGATGACAAGCGGGTCGTCGTGAGGTTTGTCTATATTATCGATCTAATTCTCTTCGAACTGGATGACATTGTTTGGAAACTTGGACGGTATGGGCTTGTTCGCTCCTCCCTCAGCTCGTCTTTGATAAGCTTTGATTGACGAGATGGTGTTTGAACAATAGCGCGAGCTGCCCATGATCATGTTACAGACTTTTTGTTTCGAGCTGCTTCGGCCATCACTATTATTTTGCTGGCCGAGGTGGACCTCGTCGTTATTCCGCCTGTCCCGTTTGTGATTATTGCTATTGTCCCCGGACGGACCGTCTCCTTCTCTTGTATCTTCGAATTGATCGAGCTGAAAATCGTTAACAATTATATTTCCTCTAAGCTCTCCGGCGGTAAGCTTCGCTGCGAGTCGCATTCCGAGTACTCGGCAGTTAGCCGTCGAATGTCCGCCCATTTTGTGAAAGTCGCAATATGCGGATTCGTCGTAAGGCGAGTTCCTTATCCACGTATTGCCGTTATTACGACCTGGAGTGCCATTTCCGCGACCTCGCCCCCTTCTGCGTCCTCGCCCCCTTCCTCAACCGAAGCCTGGCGAGTCCACCTGGTAGTTATGGGCACCCTTAAAATCTCTCTCGTGCTGCACAAAGTTGCTTGGCTTCTTCCTTGTTGCAGCTGGGGCTTCTCGCGGATTGGGATCTTTGGCCTTCCCGTACTTCTGGCCCATAAATCTTGTTTCATCCTCGGTTTTTGCGAAGCCATTAGTACGATGAAGCGCATCTTGAATAGATGAGGGCTCGTTGATAGTCATCTCCTTTCGGAAATCCGAGTCATACCACAGAGCCTTTCGAAGCGCACTCAGTGCGGACTGGTCGTCAATCCCCTTCACCTGAGTAAGCATTGCCTTAAAGCGCTCGATGAAAACTCCGAGGGGTTTGCTAGCCGCTTGCGAAATGGTGTAAAGATCAGCCTCGGACGTCCTACGTTTGATTAAGATTGCGTACTGCTTTAGGAACGCTTCAGAGAGCTGTGCGAAGCTGTCGATCAAATTCTTCTTCATCCCCGTGAACCAATAGAGAGCTGCCCCCTTGAGGTGCTCCACGAAGAAGAGGCAGCAACCAATGTCGACTTCGTCGAGTCGGAAATTGGCTCGCCCTATAGCGATTGAGAAAGCTCTAATCTGCTCTGTGGGGTCGCCCTTGCCATCATAAATTGGAAGCGTGAGCTTCCCTGGATCGGATAGACGCGCCTTCGTTATTCGCGTGGTGAAAGGAGTAGACGCGTGGTGATCGGATATTCGCGTGGTGATCGGATAGACGCGCCTACGAGCTTCTTCAAGGACGCGGTCGATCTCTGGCGCCTTGCTTGTGGCACGATGGACCTGTGACCTCATATCCTTAAGATCGCGAGCTGTCTGCTGCATGCTGTCTTTGAGCTCGTCCATCTCCCTTTGCTGCGAAGCGATAGCTCCGCGATTGGTCAAGGCTTCGGCCTGCTCCATCCGTCGCGCATTCTCTGCGATTTTGCCCCCATCCCGACTTTGGACATGACTGGTCGGCCGACTGGGTCGAGTGGTTCCGAATTCGCGTCCTTCAAGATCATCTGCGATTGCAACTATACCTCCAGTTGCATCTGCGACGAGGATGGCCCCGTCTCTGAGAGGCGTATGATCTTTGCGAGCCCTGCGAGCTGAAGGTAAGGCCGCTGGAGAGAAGTTAAGAGCGATCGGGGTGACGCGACGTATAGCACCGTGAGGTAGGCCTTGAGACTGACGAGCTGTCGACAACACCTTGATCTCGGCGGTCAGGTTGCTGTTGATGGTTTCCTGACTCTGCGATTGCTTGAGCAACTGCTCGAGCATTGCTATGAGCTGATCGAAAGCGGCCGGTGTTGCCGGCTCGGCCGAGTTGGTATTGGCGGTCATTTGGTTTCCTGTAGGGACAGATCTGCCCGCTTCCGCCTCCAATGCGGACTGGCTGTTTGCGTTCGCCTGCCCACTCTCGGCGAGCTCCCTTGGATCTGAACCACCTTCGGTTGCTGGGGATTGTGGGTTCGTTATTGACATCTTGGCGAATTCGTCTAAGCGTTTGTTTCATGTATGAAGCTAGTGTTACGAGTAGATCCCCTCCTTCTAGCGCCAAATTGTGCGAGCTGGAATTTCACACGAAAATGAGCTTCTTTAGGGTTTCAAACACTTAGAGTCAATTAGATAGAATTAGGGTTCTTAGAAGTTGTTCTTATTTATCAAGATCAGAGCTGTTTTTGTCTTATTATAACTCAGAAAACCGGATCCCCTCAAATGAGGGGGGTATATACTTATTTATAGAGAAATAAAATTTGGTTCAGACAAACAGTGATGGGCCGTTAATGGGCCTCTGTCTTCTGGGCTTTGACCGTTGGACCGGTTTGGCGTATACGACGTCGTTTTAGGCTTATCGATTCTTCTAGGGGAGATTTGACCCCTACAACCATGGAATCCCATCAACATTCAAACCTTCGTTTAAGTTCGCATAAATCCAACCTAGCAACGATTGTGAAAAGAACATACTCCTCGTTGAGACCGGCACAATACGGTTCCAAATACCCTCCATCGCGGGACAATCCCTAAGGATGTGTAGAATCGTCTCAAAGCCCCCTTTACACACCACACACACCTCCGAGTCACACAAATGTCTTCTCTTCCGTTCTACATTAGACATTATAGCTTGATTCCCCACTAACCAAAGAAAAACCCGAACCCTTTCCGGAACCTCTACTCTCCAAACTCGGCGAAAAAACAACTCCATATTTGGCCGTAGCGATTCATCCATCGTTAACAAACTGTAAGCTGATTTAACCGAGAATGAACCATCCGCGCTCCCTCCCCATGCTATACGATCTCTGGCCCCAGTTACACAATCCAACACTACGGACCTCAACTCCAAGACTGTATTCTCCGAGACGTATGGTGAAATGCTAGCAAAGTTCCAGCCAGTTTCATGACTCCATAAATCTTTCACCAATAAAGACTCATGATTCTGAGGTAGCTCTCCATTTACTCTATCCAACAATGGTTGATTCGAAATCCACTTGTCCACCCAAAACCGAATATTCCGACCATCTCCAATCACCCAGCTCTGACCCGAGAGTACAACCTCCCTCAACCCCGCCAATATTCCACAATAGTTAAAGGTAGCAAGCGACAAATAATAAATTTTTTTTATAATTTACATAAAAAAATAAAAATTAAATTTTTAGTTTTGTATAAGGTGTTATGTGTATTATCTCATTAATCATTATGCATACAAACTTATAATAGTAAAATTGTACAAAGACTGGTTGTTGTCACAAAATTTTTATTTGGTTAAATTTGATTTAACTATATGTGAAACCGATCAAATCAGATTCCTCATTTTGAATCGACTAAACTGATGATTAAAACCCACAAATGGTTGAAAAACCTAGGATGATAGATCCTCCTTTTTTTTTGTAAGAAAATCTATTCATGAACATAAATCCCAACATTTGGTTACCTTTGATTTGAAGCAATTTTTAGTGTCATTTTTTTTCTTTAATTAATACGTCAAATAGATTCAAGAAAATAGTGATTTAAAAGTTAGAATACCCGAGAAACTTGTTTATAAAATAAAGTCTTCAAAGTACATGAACGTTACGTTACTGAATGATAAAAACAAAATTTTACAAATTCAAGTGGGCAAAATTAACATCATAACTCAGAACTCAGAAGTATCATAAGTTAGTTAGATTCGACCAGCCGCCGGACCATTGGCCTCTCCAAAAGTTTTTAAATTCGGGAATATAATCATTATAAACAAAAAGAAACAAGAGAATTTTCAAGACTTACTGTTATGCCATTATTTGAAAATTTTTGTAAAAATCTCAATTTTTTTAACCTGATTTTTATATTTTTTGGGCTTGGGTTAACTATTATATATTTATGGTATAATTTTTGGGGTAGAGTTTAAGGTTTTGGTTTTGAGAGTAAAAAAAAATTTAATAATTTTATCTTTTAATATAGCATGTTTGCAAAAAAATTTCAAAAATAGCATATTTGAAATTTTTTTTTTTAAATGTGACATATTTGTAATTTTCCAAACAACAGTAGCGAATGGAATATTAGTATAAATTCGAGAATATACTAATATGATTACATTCCTTCTTCAACTTGGTAATCCATTTATCATAACTTAATTTACAAATTCTCAACGAGGAAATTTGATTTATTTCCGTCTTCTCTCATCTCGTTGCCAAATTCTCCCGTTTCAATATTAGACATAATCAAAGGTTTGGCAAATGATACACGTTTCAACTTATGTCATTTTCATATTCTTAAAAAAATAAAATCGTTATAGTTACTCTACGTAATAATAGTAACTAGAAAATTAGTCGCGCTACACGCGGGATAAAATGATTATCTAATAAAATCAATAGGTTTAGTTAACAAAAAAAATTATGAAAAAATAATTATACATAATCTAAGACCTAATTTATATATTTGAATTTTACGATTATTTTGCATACAAATGTGCTCCACCCGTGAAATAATTAAACCAACAAATTTCATTAATAATAATTTTTTTACTTGTAGGAAAGTGCATTTTTGAAAAACTAAAAACATTTACTTGTCAAACAAAACAACACATGTAAAACCATATTTTTACATGCTCATATATTTTTAAAAGATAATAAATAGTTTTATTTTATTTTAAATCAATTTTTTGTATATATGTTAAATAGTTGTTTACATTTAATTCTATGATTTAAATCTATAATTTTGGCAAGTTGAAAATTTCAAAATATTTTTAATTTTGACAAGTTTAGGAAGATTAAAATGTGTTTGGCAATTAGAGTTATAGTAATCAAAATAAGTATATTTGGAAATAAATGTGTTTGGTAATGAGTATAAGAGAATGAAATAAATAAATAAAAATAAAGAGGAAAAAAATTATGGTGATGACACCTAGATAAAGTTCTCCCAAAATACTCCTCAAATAATATATAGGAGTAGTTAGGAGGGGGATAAGCTAGTCGTTAAACTTTTTTTTTCTTTCACTTGTTATCGTCTTGAACTAACGATATAAGTATCGCACATACGAAAATGAGTTGACAAATACGAGAGGTAAAAACCAATTTGGACTTTTCAGGCATCTACCAAAAGAAGAAGAAATAAGCACTTTAAATGAAATCTCCCGAACCGTTGGATTTTGTAGATATGACGGCTTGAAACGATGAAGTTTGAGGGAAGTGACTTGTACAAACAGCAACGACATGAGAACGAAGACCCCCAACTGAGGATCTGGAGACAGCTGGCACGATGACGTGGTACATCATAGGCGTTTCGTCCTATGGCAACGAGCATCACGTGGTATTTGTCTGGACCACCATGGCGATTTTTTTCTACATAATTATTATTTATTCGCTTATATAATTATAAACTAAGAAGCTTTTATTTAATGTTTGTGTGGGTTGATCTCTAAGGTTTAGTTAATTTTTTTTTTAATCTATGGATGGCTTATTCTAATATTAACTTATGTAAAAAAACTAAGAACTTGTAAAATAGTGATACTCTTGCACAAAACATTTAATTTGGGATTTACTGGGTTTATTTTTTTTTGGTTTTTCCTAACAGTACTTGTCAAATGATTTAATAACAATTTATGTCTTAAAACGTAAACTTCAAGAAATTCATATTCGATTCTTGTTTAGAAATTTAGAATACTGTTTATTGATTGGTAAATCCTAAATTTGTTATGGAATTCTCTAGTAGTATACTAGTAAAGTATAATGATGTATAGATAATATATCATGGTTTTTACCGGTTTTTGGCCATGATATAAGTCTGTTTTATAGAGTATTTGCGGTGTTTTTCGAGTCTTTTGGAGTCTTTGCAGGTCTATGGACGTTCGGAGCATAATTGGAAATTATGGAGCATTTTGGAGCATTGTGGAAGGAGCAGCCGAAGTCTTGAAGTCAGAATCGATTTTTAGACTTGGTATCGATCGACATCGTCTCGTGACGACAAGAGATCAAATTTATGGAAGATTTTCTTTTCACCACAGAAGTTCTAGAAGTAAACAAAAGTGTCCCAAGTCGTTTTTATGATTTTATATATAGTTTTCTAAGCCATTGTTAGGCTTTATCTTATTACTATTGAGACAAAGAGAGAGATTAGTTTTTGAGAACTTTTAGGGGAGACAAATTTGCACTTTGTTCTTCGGAGATTTTGAACCCCAATTGTAGCTTTCTCAATTTCTTTTTAGCTATTTATTCATCTGATAATGTTTTCATCATCTATGTTTGAGTCATTTGCTAGTTAGGTTTATGATTATTTAAATGTTGATAATAAGTTGTTAGAATTTCATTACTGTTGGGATTAATCTACTTGTTCTTCATCTTGATTGCTTTAATTCGATTTTAGGATTGATCACCTGGAATTAGGAATTATAGGTTTATTGATAGATGTGAAGTATTGTTTGTCACTGGAATTAGATCATAGATGAGCAAAGAGTAACCATAAAATTTAAAAACCAATTGAAGGATGCCACATAGCAAGACATAAACTCTCCCCTCCTTCTTCCTCGTTTCTGGTTACGGCTCTGGAAAAAAAAAAAAAAAAACAGAGCTTCATCTCTCTCTTCAATTCGGTTCCTTATTGTTGCAATCTCTCTTTGGGTTGTTCCTCATCTCTCTCTTCAATCGATTCCTCATCTATCTTTTTGTTTGATTTGTTCATCGTCCTTATGCCTCTCCGTGTCAATTGAAACAAAAACAGAGTGATTCTGACTTGAAGGTTGTTATTATCTTCCTTACACAGTTAAATCTCTCTTTCTTCGGTTCCTATGAGAAGAGGACATGTGGATCTACATAAAGGAGAAGCTCTCTTCTCTTCCTCGCGACGTCGCTCCTCTCTCTCCTCTTAAAAAAACAGAGCACACTTCACTTCTTCTTGTTCTTCTCTCTGATCTCTCTCTGATCTTCCTCATAAGTCGGTCATCTATCTTCTTCGTCATAAGCTTCCTCTCGTCGTCAAGGTTCCTCTCGTCGTCAAGCTTCCTCTCGTCGGAAAAAAACGTTTCCAACAAAAACAGAGCAAATAACCAATTAATAGGTTATTATCTTATTTCGTTAAAGTAAGGTTATTAGGGTGTGTTATTTTCGATTTCCGAATAGGTTTAGGGTTTCTCATGTCCAATATTTAGGGTTTAGGGTTTAAAATTGGTGTTCTTATAATTTTGAAATTTTGGAGGATATAAATAAGATAGACGTACATGTAAATGTTATTAACTAAAATGTATATAAATGTATTATCTTATTTCGTTAAAGTATGGTTTTTTTGAGGAAGAGGTACCACTAGGTATAACTGCGTATGACTGTGTTATGTGTTTGTAATGGGTTTTTGGGACAACTCTCTGTTTGGTACTACTAGGTATAACTGTGTATGACTGTGTTAAATGTTTGTAATGAGTTTTTGGTACAACTCTCTGTTTGGTACTACTAGGTATAACTGCGTATGACTGTGTTAAATATTTGTAATGAGTTTTTGGGACAATTCTCTGTTTGGTACTACTAGGTATAACTGAGTATGACTGTGTTATGTCTCTGTCTTATACTACTACGTATTTGGTACCACTACTACACGCACATCTCTCTGTCTAATACTACTACGTTTTATACTTATTAATACTTAGTACTGTGAAAATTAAAAAAATTATGAAAACCAAACTTTTTACTAAAATCATAGCTTACACCTATGTAAATGTAAGGTAATGTATGAGTAGAAGCACTAGTTTTTAAGTCAAACATTGAAAAATTTTGTTTTCATAGATTTTAATATAGGAAACAATATAAACTAAGTTGAAATGGATTAATCAGATCAGTCCTACTAGAAAAATTATACTTTCACCTAGGTATGACTAATAAAATGTAAAAAACATCAAAATATGACTAATAAAATGTAAAAAACATCAAAATATGACTATGTGTTAAAGGAGACTACTTAAATACTAAGTATGACTATGAGTAAAATTTTAATAATTTTTTATTCAAAAGACGGCTCACATGTTAAATATGAGGTTTTACACGTTTTCCTTAGGAGGTTCATTGAGAAGTTATACTAGTTATACCAATTATACCATTTGTTTTTTAAAAAAAGTTTAGCAATACTTAATAGTTATAATACCATATCCGATTAAGCACCTGAAAAAGTAGTAGTTTCAAAATAACAGTAGTACCAAAATAACCTAAACATCATCCAATGTAGTACCTAAACACAATAGTACTAAAATCCCATGTACCTAAAACATAAGTACCTAAAACATCGACCCGTCCATCATCATATCCTACTAGTACCATAAACATCAACCCGTCTTGGTTCTCTGCCTTGTATTTCTTCCCTCATGTTTATCCTTCCTTCCCCTTTTCTTCTCAACCTCCGCTTCAGCTCCCGCGTTGTTCTTATTCTTGGCTTTCCCCTCCGTATAAGGCGGTTTCTTGAAGTGTGATGGTTGTGCTCTCCTCTTCTCCCTTGGCTTCTCGAACCCATCCCAAGAGTATCCACCTTTAACTTCACTCCTAATATCCTGCACTATTTCCTTTAATCGCAGGACCTTCTTCTCTAAATCCAAATGGGCACCATTCACAAGGAGGCATTTCTGCAAAATCCACAAGAAGCAAATCAAAACACACACAAAACACCTAATAGTCTATTGCCAATTCATATCAAAACCGTAAATCAAACCATATACATCTATTGCCAATTCATATCAAAACCGTACACACATTAGAAATCCTAATACAGAATCGAAACCCTATCATCTCGCAAAACGAAAACCCAAGAAACCCCATTCAAAATCAAAACCATTTTTCTGAAAATTGCGAGATGTGATGAGGGAATGGCTTACCGTGACGGCGGCGATAGTGACGGTGGCTATTGACGACGACGATAGTGACGATGACGGAATGAGCAAACGATTCCGATGAGAATCGCGTTGATAGTATTTGATGATAGATTCTCTAAACCCTTAAATTTTTCTCCAAAACAAAAACCAGTTCCAGAAATCAGAATCCAGCTTTCGTTTCAATTCAATCATGATTTGAGATAGTGTGATAGAAAACAACCTTTGGGAACAAGGGGTTAGATTTCATCTCCGATATAGCTTCTTCAAGCTCAGTCACAGATTCCCCAAACGTATCTGAACTAGTTATGCCTTTCATAACCTAAAATCGAATTCTCCGATAAACAAAACGAAACCAATAACACAAGCGGAAGAAAGACGAGTGAGAGTGAGAGAGTATGCGAACATTTTGAAGAATTGACCCCATTGAAGGGCTTTCCTCCTATTATCAGCATCCCAATGACCAGGAACACCAGAAGATTGAAACCCAGAAGCAAGTATGAGCAAATCCACGAACCCTTTCAATAGCTTCATGAATTCTTCCTAGGAGATTTCTGGGGAATTCCAAACCAATTCCCTTGTTGGTTTATCGCGATTCGAACGATAAAAACCCTAATTTACAAAACCCCAAGCGATTAGATCGATCGTCGTGCGGCATTATCGTGAATCACTGGAACCTTTTGTTAATCCCTAGAATATCCAGGAGAGGTGAGAGGAGAAGATGTTGTGATTAAGAGCAGAGAGGAGAAGAGGTGAAGAAGATTCAAAGTCTGGGTAAGAGGTGAAGAAGATTCAAAGTCTGGGTTTTGATTTTGATTCAGAGAGGAGAAGCGGTGAAGAAGAAAATAAAAAATTAGGGATTTTGATTTTGATTTTTTTTTTGTTATGGGTTTATTCTGTTGGATCCGGGTTTGGGTTCGGATTCGTGGTTGGATCATGTAATTATCAGTATTCATTAAGGGTTTTGTGGTATTTAACCTGTTTTCGAATAAAAAAAAATTCAAAACAAAATTGGAAATTTAAGTTAGGGTGTTAGAGAATAAGTTTTTGTATTTGGGGTTTAAAAGATTACTTCCCTTTTCTTTTTCATTTTCAGTGTCTTTATATATTCAGAGTGCTTCTTAACCGTTTTCTTCTACTCTAACTTTTTATTTCTCTTCTTACTTTTTTCATCTTTTTCTTTCAATTTTTACATTTCGGTTTTTTTTTAATATTTATTTTCCGTTTTTCCTCATTTTCTTGTTTTTCTTGATTATCTATATTTTGTCGAAGAAAATAACAAAACATTAACTACAAATCTTAACAATTCTTCAAGATACTATAATAGCCTTTTTAAATAATGAGTAGCCTTTTAATGTATTAAGATATTTAAACTTTTTGTTGGAAAAATAGATTTGTAGCTAAAAGTAAATTTATTTGAGTTGAGGCTTCAATAACTGATAAGCCAAATCTTGACATTTTAATTTATATTACATTCGCTTTAGTTCAGTGTGATCACAAAAACTAATGATAAGAAGCTGTACCATCATGGTTTTATTGATTAATCAAAGTTTGGCGAAACTCAAAAATGTAAATTTCTCGTTCTCTCTAAAATTCAGTTTCTTGAAAAACCTTACTTTTTTCAAAATAATCCGTAAAAATAATATTAGTTAAGTCTTGCAACAAATACCAAATTATCACAATTTTCTAATAATTCGAATAAAATTCTAAAAAAGGAATTGTTGAAATTATCAAAAAGAATTTTTTTTTTTTAGTATTTAATACTTATTAGTATATAATTAGATTTAAGTGGGATTTGATTTCTTTGAAATAATTCGTAAGAAAATAATGTAGTTTCTAATTAAACTCAATTTCCTATTAATTGTTAATGTTTTATAAAAAAATTGAAATTGGTTATTAAATTTGAAATGGATTCGATTTTTTCATAGTATTATTATATTGATATAGTAATAATAATAATAATTTGTGTTTAAAGATTGTTAGTAAATTTGGTTATTTATGCCATGTCATCTTTACATGTCATCATTTTTTTGGATAAAAGCCAATAACATTGAAACACCTAAACTTTTTAACTAATTCCACTTCCCTTTTAATAGTAAGGAGATTTAGAAATCGAGGATTTTTAACCCATTATATATGGGTCACTGGTCTATAACAACGAAGGCACATTTTATGATAATGTCATGAAGACTCTCTTTTGTTTTATGGACCACTTTGATTGAAACATGGACAATAAATTTCACATTCTTGTCACCTTCACATTATTAGCTCAAGATGTGCCAAAGAGAAAACTTTGGCCTTGATTATTCACCCTCAACACCAGCTTTACCAACTTGTTAAAACTCTTGACATTGTAGATGCTCCGAGTCTTAACATAATGGCAGTTATTTCAAGAGGAAGGAAGGAGGAGTTTGTTTTGTTGGGTTCAATGACTTGAGTGCGTCTGCATTCCACATCAAATGTGGTACATGAAAGTTGGTTTCTTGAGTCAAATGCTTACTGCTGATGAAAACATACTCTTTCAGTTTGGCACATACGTTGTTGCCTTGTTGGCTGCGGTTTAACGAGCTAGTCTAAGTAGCAGTTCCTGTCCCGAATGCTTCACCAACATAAAACATTGGACCGGGCTTGAAAACATTAACTTATTAATGAATGTATTGATCATATGGACTTATTGTAAAAATCCAGCTCAAAAACTGTGTTTAGAATCGAACTGAAGAAATACTAGTGAAAAACACTTGAGATCTTGTTCCAGTTTCTCCACGAGCTTCAACAAGTTCTTGTTATGTAATGTGATATATCATGGTTTTTACCGGTTTTTATACAATGATATATGTCCGTTTTATAGAGTTTTCTGGTGTTTTCGAGTCTTCTATGTTTTATATTAGGTACAAGAACGTTTGGACTCAATTGGTGTTTATTGGAGCTTTATGGAGCATTGCGGAGCGAGCTGTCAAAGATACAAGTTCGGATTGAAGAAATACAGAGCATGTCGATCGACATGGTTGCATTTGTCGATCGACACGAAGATATAGAGCCTGTCGAGCGACACACTTGTCACGTCGTTCGACACGGCCAACTTCAGACGAACCAGATTTCAGATTTGGAAGATTTCTGTTTTCGCGCCAAAAAGCTCAGATGTTTGCAATTGGGTCCATGCCGACTTTTGTACTTATAAATACTTATTTTCAGCCATTGTTTAGGCTATGCTTTATTTTACTTAGAGATTTTTATACTAGGAATTTATTATTCATGTCTATGTCTGAGTAATTCCCTAGTTAGGTTTTAGGGTTTTTCAAAGGTTTAATGAAGAGTTGTAGAGTTTAATTACTATTGGGATTTGCATCATATTTATTTATATTCTTCACCTTGATTGCATTAACTCTGATTTAGCGCTGAATTGGATATCTTAGGTTGTTTAATAGATGAGACATTATTATTGAATTACCTGAACTAAATCATAGGTGAGCAAGGATTCGATTCGCAACGACAGTTGGCTTTGAATCCTTGTGAACAATCGAACCTGAATTTAATGCTTGTTTAGATCAATTTGATTTCGCAACGACAGTTGGTTTTCTAGGGTTTAAACATAGATAGTATTTGCAACGACAGTTGATTTACTTTATAACAGTGTTTCGAGTTCTAGAATTGCACTTCATCAGTCCCAATAGTAACTTTATTCTGCAACTTGGATTTATTCCTGCGAATTCCCTAAGGCTTAGCGCTTCTCTTTTATTGAATTTAAAGCTTTACAATCATCCTGTATACTATTTCTGCTTAGCATAATCTGAAAACTATTAATCTATTGTACAATCTGATTCCCTGTGGATTCGATACTCCAAGTACTACACTCGATCTCTTAATTTGAGAGAGTAGGACAAAAGGGAAATTTGACCGTATCATAATGTGGTTATCTCTGAATGTAAGTTCACTCATCATCTTGAAATTTTTTTCAGTTCTATATACTAATACTCCAGTCCATATCTTGAAATTTTCGATGTATGAAATAAACTATCACCTTCTAGAAATCAAGGCCATAATTTTCTTGTTATATAAAACTTTAACAAAACTGAAAAGTGAATCTTGTTATGTTTTATGCATCCGGTTTTTCGGTTCTAATGTGGATCTTTGGTTTGGTTTTGGTTTAACCCGATACTTTTTGGATCTAAAGTTTGAGAACCATTAGGTACTTGGCTAGGATCCACAACCAAAATAATACTCATTTAATCGGTTCGGTTTGGTTTTGCGATTATGGATATTTTTGCCCACCCCTAGGTGACTCATGCATTGGTTTCTCGGCTTATCAATAGTTACTTGGATGGCTTTGAGCTGAAAAATTCGGTATATGTGAATTATTATCGTATATTGTATCGATTCATTGTTATGTAATAACCCTGCTTATGACGCCAAATAAACAACTTTTGAATATCTTTTGTGTTATGTTTATATAATCTACGAAATTTGGAATAAAAGAAGATATCCAATGGTTTCTGCATTTTGATCATTGTTCACTGCGTCTTGGACTCTATGACTTTAAAGTAATTATGATGGTAAAACGATGTATACTGAATTGTGTTATTTATTTAAGGGAAAGTAGTTATAGTCCCTAGCAAATCAAAAAGTTGAAAGTTTTATCTTAAAGTTACAATTTTTTATATTCACGATTCGATTTTTTATTATCATCCGACTAATACTTTAAAGTGAATGTAGTCGAATGCCGAAATAGTGTAGTTGTCAAATAGTTTACATACTTACCAGATTTTTCTAATTGATTTAAAATATGGTATCTTCTTGATTGAGTAAAAAAGGTTAATTAAGCCAAACTATTTCAACAAAAAATTAATTCAACCGGTAAACAATATAACAAGATAATTTTTTTTTTGACATCAGAAACAAATATAATTAAGTAGTTGAACTAAGAGAAATCTTTTTCTTCTAGAATTGTCTATATGACACAGCTGTATCAGTCTCTACCATATGAAAAACAATGATAAGACATATTTCGTTTTTCATTTTTCATCGACTTTTCACCCATGGTATAATGTTTCATTTAAAGTTAGAGTATTTGCATCCATAAGCAATGAAAACCTAATGTATTTAGGTGAATGGCAAGAGATGTTTTTTGCTAGTGGAGAGAGTGTAAAAAACCAAACAATCAGACCAATATAACCCCACGCAATTCGGATGCAAGTACTCATACACGGCCCCACTAATTAAATCACCACTCCAAACATGATCCACTCTTCTCCTCTCAATCTCCATCCTATCAATCATTTATTATAAAGAAATCAAAAGAATAGTATTATTTCTCTCAGTACCAAGATAATGGAAGCTAGAAGACTCGCTATCCTCTCTTCCCACCTCAGCCCAGTTGGTCCATTCCCGAACCGTGACATGATTCTCAGGGTCTCCGATTGTAGCTCCGGCGATGATAAAGTTGAATCATCGAATCTTCAAAACGACTGTGTTTTTGAAAAATTGTCCGTGGCGAGTCTCCATGTCTCAAGGTTTAGAAACTCCTCCTCCTTGTTTTCTCCAATTCCTTATAGTTCCGACTTGTAGTTGTCCATGTTACATCCTTCGTTGTTGGTGATGGAGCGGATCCGGAGTCGAAAGATGAAGAAAATCAACATGTTATTATTTTAAAGATTGACAAAGTATGATAACTTGATAAATGATGAGACGTTAATTTACTTTCATGGATAATCTCTAGATTTTGGGTTTTAAATTCATGTTATATTTACACAACTATTATTTTATGTGTGTCTCCAAATGCTATCATTGTAAGAGTTTTTTTTTACGTTTGCATTCTACAATGTTGCGTAGTAGTTTATGTTTTAGGATGCTATATAATTTTTATAATTGCCTATCTATTTTAAGATATTAATGATAATAGAAAATTGTAGATTTGTATATTACCAATATTTGCAAAACTCCACACTAGATTTCGTATCACAATCTTACTACTTCCTTATATCTCTGACCGTATTAAAGATCCACCAATATGCACAAAGGTCTACTTTCTAATATCGCACCACACAAAACTTTATAGCGCGTCAAGCCATCAACCCATTGTATAACGCTTCAACCCAGCAGATAACGAGTTACGTGTATATAATAATGAGTTATGTGTATATGTATATAAGTATATATAATTACATAACAAGGTATGAGTATTTGTAACATGCTAAAATATTTATTTTATCATATATATATATAAATGTATACTAATTTTTTACTTAAATAGACAACTGTATTTATCACTGTTAGATGTCACTGTTCATACAATTGTATTTATCACTGTATGAGATGAATATGAAAATATACCTCTAATTTTCTACCTAACGAGATAACTAAATTGATAGATGTTAGTTTCCATATTAATGTTAGTTTTCACAGCAATTAATGTCATTAATGTATTCGCCCAAATGCACCTAACACGAGTAATTAATCTCATTAATGTATTTGCATGTGTTGAATACTCTATCAGTGTCTTGCTTACGTCATTCCATCTCTTTAATACGAATTCATTACCATGCGCATCACAATTATTTGTATTTCCAAATAAATCAAGACCTCGGGAAAACGTACTAATTCCCCCCGTTTGAAACTTATCCTCCCAGATAGACCCCAAATATTTTGCTCATACTATAACACCACATAACAAAATTATAACAACTAATTCACCTTATTTCTGAATTTTCCTCTTTTATTCACCACAAAATTGTATGAATTGAATATTTCCCCTCAAACCGTTTAACCGTGGTTTTCTGTAGACCAAGACCAATTGATAATCCATTTAAGATATAGTAAACCGTGACTTAACATTAAATTACCCGATTAGAAAACAGTGAACCGAAATCAACCCGTTTTTAATGGTTAAATGAGTTTTGCGGGGGAAAAAACAAAAACCCTCAATTCACTCTCTCTTTATCTCGTGAAGAACCCTAGTTTTTTCAATCCCTAATTCTCAAAATCAGACCTGCAAATCGACCCGATATTCAACAATGGAGAATGAAATGGCCTTGGGGCCTCCAATTTCGACGTATGATGCTCCTGAAGATAGAGAGGATCGAGAAGAGAGGACGCAATTTGACCTTGAGCAAGCTCTTCTTGATTTCGTTGATGAACCTAGGGTTAGGCACAATGTGTGTCCTGATGCTGATAGCGATGACGATGAGGAAATACGGCGTGAGTCTACAAGACGACATGAGGTTAGAAGAGGAAAATGAATTTTGTAAGATGGGCAAGTGTTCATCAATGGAGTTGCGTTTAAGGAGGCGGTGCTTGATTATGCGATGAACAGTGGAAGAAACATAAGGCAATACAAGTACGATCCCGTGAAAGCTGATTTTCGATGTGTTGGAGGAGACAAAGATCCTTGTCTGTGGCGTATATATTGTTCAATCCACCATAAAATTGGTAAGTAGAAGGTGAAGAAATTCTATACTGAGCATTCTTGTATTCCAAATGGCAAGTGTGAGATGTTTAGGACTCCGGTGATTACTCGTTTATTTCTGGACAAAATCAGAAGTGATCCCGCTTACTTTAAGCCGAAGATGCTTGAATAAATAATCAAAGAGAGATGGAAGATCACTGTGTCTAGAGGTCAGTGCCAAGAAAAAAGATACAAGGCTTTGGATTGGATTGAGAAAGAGTATGAAGAGCAGTTTGCTCTTATCCGTAATTACAAGGGTGAGATACTAGATTCGAACCCTAATTTTGCTGTTGAGGTTGAATGCATCACAAATGAAGCAGGTGAAGATGTTTTCAATAGATTTTATGTTTGCTTTGACAATCTTAGGAGATCATGGAAGCAAAATTGTAGGCCTCTTATAGGTTTAGATGGTAGTTTGATGAGGGCTAATATGAAAGGACAAGTATTAGTAGCTTTAGGTCAAGATGCAGATTATGCGATATATCCTGTAGCATGGGCTGTTGTGCCAGCTGAAAACTTTGATAATTGGGAGTGGTTTCTAAAGCACACTAAGATAAATTTGGATCTAGGAGATAGAGGAGGATTCATTATGATCTCTGATAGGCAGAAGGTATGTAATGTATTCAATTTAAGTTTATGTGTTTTAATTATATGTACATGTAGAAGCTTATGATGTTTTGTTTATTTGCAGGGTTTGATAAAAGCTGTGCATCTTCTACTGCCAAGAATCGAACACAGAATGTGTGTGAGAGAGATTTATGGCAGCTTGCATGGAGCTACAACGATCCTGAGTATAAAGTCAATTTAGACAGAATCTCAAAGTATGATTATGTTGTGTTTGATGATGTGATGAAGACTAAGCCTGAAACATGGTGTAGGAATTTTTTCAAGATTAGAGATCACTGTTGTGAAGATGTGGAGAACAACTCAACTGAGTTCTTCAACAAAACCATTGCTAAAGCTAGAGAGAAGCCACTTGTGCCAATGTTGGAGACAATTACTACATAGCAATGGTGAGGATCGCTAAAAGAGATGTTGAAGCATGTGTATGGACTGGTTCTTGCACACCATATGTTGGTGAATATTTGCAAGTCTTACACGAAGAAGCAGCACTGTGCAAAGTAACTAGGAGCACTAATAACACATACGGAGTAGTTCTTCATGGTTGTGATTTTAGAGTTAGCTTGGTGAGTAGGACTTGCACATGCAGAAGGTTTCAGATCACAGGAATTCCTTGTGAGCATGCTTATGGAGTGATTCTTGATAGGAAGTTAGTGGCTGAAGATTATTTGTCCTACTGGTTTAAGACAACCAAGTGGAGGAAAACTTATGAAGAAGGTGTAATTCCTTTAAGAGGATGGAAGTTCTGGTCAGATGGAGGTGAAGAAAAGGTGATTCCTAATCATGAATTGATGCAGGACAAGAAGGATAACAAAAGGAAGAAGAGTAGAAATGAGCTCCTACTAAGAAAGCATCTAAAAATGTGAAAAGGGTCACTACTTGCAGTGTTTGCTTCAAAAAAGGCCATAACTCTAGATTTCACAAAGACAAAGAGGTGCTTGTATTCTTTGTTCTGTCCTTATTGATGAAATCTTTTGTTATGTATCTAAACTGAAATATTTTGTTGTGTTGTTACTTGTAGGCTGCTCGAGGTCAATCTTCTCAAACTGCTCCAGGAACTCAAGCCAACCAACCATCTCAAACTCCTCAAGCTTCTCAAGTGACTATGACTCAACCTTCTCAAGGGACTCTCACTCAACTTTGAATGTTTCTCAACTCTTTCCGGATGCATAAGATGCAATTATGATTATTTTTGTTTGCTTCTTATGGTTTATGTGTTTTGGTAATGGCTTATGATATTTGGATTATGTGTTTATGCTTATGGATTATGTGTTTTGGTAATGGCTTAGGTGTTTTGGTAATGGTAATGGATTATGTGTTTTGGTCATGACTTTGTTGCTTTTGTAATGGTATTCCGATTATTGACAATTTAGTTGTCTTTTCTTGTGTTCACTTACTTGATTTGATAATGGTAATGCACACACATACACAAACCGAAACACAAACTAACATAACTTGAATATTGTCTTAACAAACAAAAAACTAAAACACACACTTGAATCTTGTCTTAACAAACACAAAATAAAACACAAACTTCAACCTTCTCTTAACCTACTAGCTTACCACACACAACAATGATCACACATCCTAAACATACAAGAACCATTATCTTTTTCATAGTACATTTGGCTTCAAGCAATGCTTCTTCTACTCTCTCAAAGATCTCTTTCTCTATCTTCATTTCCATCTTCTCAATCTCCATTCTCTCGCCCATACGCAATAACACAATCTCATCCAATGTTGCCTCATCAACCCACTTGAAAATGTGGTTGTCATTAACAAGCTACAAGAACAAAAACCAAATGATAATTGAGCTACGGATTTGAAATTTTGATTATTGGACATGATAGTTGAAATACCAAATGAACACCCCCAATTGAATCACATTACCTTACGTGCAGCAGTAAATGCACATCGATAGTATCTCTGATACGAATTTGCCTCCGATTTTGAATTTTTTTTTCCGTTATTTCAGTACCACACCAACATCTCTTTGGCACACCAACCACTCTTCCTCTTCCTCTTTTTTGGGGCAGTTGATGAACCACTAGAATCTCCAGATACATTGCTCATCTTCTACGGATCAAACTTACAAGAACAAACACAATTTTAATTTCAATTTTTTTAACCCATTCACAATGATTTTGTCAATCGAGACCTAAATCCTTATAATTGACCATTACACACTACAAAACTACATAAAATAACAACTAACCTTTGGATTGTCAGCTTTGATTTGGCCAATTAGTACGTTTTCCCCAAGACCTTTATCTTCCTTATCAGTATCTATATCAATTATCAGAAAATATAAGAAAAATGTATAAAAACCACTACCAAAGAGTTCAAATTCTATTCTAAAATCCCAAATCAAGAAATGAACAACACTCAGCCCAAATCTAATAACAATCAATCTAATAACACGAGTGCAAGAGAAATCTATAAAGCTCCACATTGAATAATCATGTACCATTATCAATTCAACAAAACCATGTACAATCAAGGAATGCTAATTTAACAAAATTCCAGAATCACCTTAACGAGAATCGATCCCAAATCAAAATCGATAACTTGGAGGAAACCCTAATTGGTAAAGAGATCAAAATTTACCTAAAAATTCATAGCTGGTGGGATTGAGAACAGACGATAATAGGAGGCTATCATCTTCTACAGGGCAGTCCATTCAGCAACAACCTTTCCAGCTCCACAAAACTCTGCAAGTTCATCAATACATCCGTCCACACAACCCGTGCTATCCACATCGAAGCATAGCGCTTCAACATCGATTTGAAGAGAGGCATTCTTAGCAGACGAAAACCGCTATCTAACAATATCGTAGCGAAGTGGAAAACGCTATGTCTGCGCCCATTATAATAGGTATGACCCTTTCTATAGCGTTTGTAAGTCGTGCTATCGAAAGTTTCGTTATAATAACATTTATAAATATGCAATCGTAAAGTGTACGATAGCAATTACTTTTTGCTATTAGTTCGTTATATTATAACCTATATTAGATGTATACAATAGCAGTTCTCTTATGTCATTAGTTAGCTTCTGGAATGCCATGAGTTAAAATAAAACATAGCGTTGTTATTGTGTGTAAAGATAGCGTTCATATACGTATTTTGAGATTTTTATACAGATTTTTATACTGTACTTGTACAGATGTTATTGTACACAATATTGAATACATTTTTAATACCTATGTTATACGGTATAAATGAAAATAGAATAGAATGTGATTATTATTGATTTTAAACTGGTTTTACAACATTTAATTTCATAAAGATTGTACAAATAAGCTTCAACTAAGTTGATGAACATATTACAAAAAGTTCTAAACTAGTCTTTGGAGCACTGTTGGATCTCCAATGTGTGAATTGTTGTCCATATCGATCATAAGAACATCTGTGCTGCAAGAAAGGAAAGATAAAGACAAGGAAAGTGATTCACCAAGCAATGCATATTGAAAGAAATAGCAATCAAAGTTAAAGACATGGGATTGGAGTTAATACCGAGAAAGTACTTCTGCTAGCACCGAGTGTCTCGTTGCAATTCTCAGAACATACACACTAACCATAAACATACACACTTGAGACAAAATATCAAAATCAATTCAATTCCTTTATGACCTCTAATTCCTGCAATTCCCAGAAACATACACACTCCCAATTCAATCCCTTAGCGACCTCTAATTCCTGCAATTCCCAAAAACATACACACTTGAGACCAAATCAATAAAATCACCTCAGACGACCCATGAACAAACTAAATCAATTAACAATGAGATACATAAAATGGAATTAATGAAAGAGGAAATAGGGGCTCACAAACCTCTTGTGAACCAATCATATCCGTGGTTGCAGATCTAGAACCTGGAAAGACAAAAGCTGTGTTTGCAAATCAACAAAGGATATCTCTTTAAAAATCAGTAAAGGCAAAAATGGAGGGAGAGAAAAAGGGTAAGAAGAACACCTGTTCCAAAAAATGTTCGTCGAGATCTACAAATTTTGGTATGAGGGTTTTGGTGAAGATTTTGGTCGAGATCTACAAGTTAGCGAACGGGTGCGTCGACGATGTAAACTAAATTAAGGTGAGAAGAATCAGAAATGTAGAAGATGGAGAAGAAGGTGAGGTAAACTGGAAGAGTCTCAGAGAAAAGAAGGAGATTTTTCTGAGACAAGATACTAGACAGAAATTGGTTGAGTAAAGGCTCAGATCTTGCCACGTCATGTATCCGAGTGATCTATCCTCATTGGTTACGTCTATGTAACCTTAAACAACCTTAAACTTGTCTTTTAGATGGAAATCTGAGGGCTGAGATCGCGCCAAGTCAGCAATCCGAGTGACTCTCTATAATTTGATGTTTTTGCTGAAATAAATCAAATATGGTTTTAAAGGCTTTTTACAATTTTAAATAGCTAATAATAAATCATTGTTGGTTAATTAAATTATTGTAGAGAGATTAGAATTATCCTTTATTTTACAAAATCAAAAAAAAAAATATTACAACGTTTTAAAATATAAAAAATCATAACCTATGGTAACCACCAATATTACATATGAAAACATATACAATTATCTCTTCATTGTGTAACAAAACCTATTGTGAAAACACAATTGTGGTGATATTATGTATACAATTAATGATTTATATTGAATGTTATTGAATTTGTAACAAGTTATTGTTAAAAACAATTAAAATACTATAAATCAAAACCCTAAACCCTAAACCCTAAATCCTAAAACCCATATCCTATACTAGAAATGAGTTTGATATTTGGCAAATTTTGTAATTAATAATTTTGAAGTGTTTATTAGTTTATAATAATGATGTAATCGGAACTTTATACTGCAAAATATGAAGACCTTTAATTTTTGAAATGTGAATACTAAAATTCATTAACATAAAACATAAATTCTAATATAGATTCGAAATCAAGTTTTTATTAAGAGAAATACAGAAGAAATTGTACTGCAAATATATATTTAGTACATAGAACATAGGAAATGTTGCTTCAGCATGACAAGTACCAAAAAGTACTGCAAAGGCTCACACCATCACAATTTTCTCACTAGGCCAAGCGACTGTTGTGCCTATTGCATCAGAAATGAATTCCACCTCTGAAGTTGGTCTCTAGACTCTTGCATGATCAATCTTTGAGACGTCAATCCAGACTTTGGTTGCATTGGGACCTAAGGGCTGGAAATGGACAGTATTTGTAGGGTCAGTTGAAAAAACTCTACCCTCTGCAACAATTTCTCCAGAGTTGTTGCAATCCAAGATGTTGCACTTCTTATTTACTCCTTTGCCGCTACAAGAGTTACTCAAATTCTACAATACAATACACAAATAATCATCATATATCCATGCCACCAAATAAAGTAAATTGAAATACACATGATACTACAATTTAAACTTACTCCAGGCGATCTTATAATTGAATCCTTCCCAGCTGTATTGTCAAACAACTATATCTTATCAATTGGCCATGCGATCTCCGCATGAAGTGCATCAGCCATCAGAAGTAATTCTGCAGTTGACCGCCACAGATAAACTGCCTCCTTAAGCACCAATTCAACCTTCACAATGGCAGCATTTGGACCTAGAGGAACCTCGTCTTTCACCAAGTCTTTTGGATTACTTGAGCAAAAATACCTTCAGCAATAACTGTACCATCGCCATTCCAATCAAAAATTTTGCATCTTTGGAGAGACTCATCTGAATATGTATCCTAATTAAGGAATATGCATATCTATTAGAATCACTACAAATCATAGAGTTCACCTATTCAAGTATTAAAGTCTTTGAAACTTACCTTTGATCCATAATTTTTATCGCTATTTGGGGAGAAAACATCATCCAATATCACCTTATCACATGGTCAGGCAATTTTAAGTCCCAGAGCTTTCCCAACTGAATACATGTTTGGTGTAGGCCTCCACAAAGCTGATTCTTTGTCCAATGCAGTGGTGACTAATATAGTTGCAGCATTAGGCCCCTGTGGAATACGGCCAATCTTGTATGTTGGTTCAGAAGAACAAAATTCTCCTTCTGCAACAACAATATCTTCCGACGAAAACCATGCCACGAGCTGACAACTAACTCCTCTTGTAATACCACTCATCTCAGATTGCGAAGCCACACCATCAGAGTTCTTCTATGAAAAACATCGTAAATGGATAAATAAACGTCTTACTGCATCATCTAAAAAAGCAAGTGGTAAACTTACTTTTTTCCAGCTAAGCCTTGCACCACATTCTTCAAGTCCTTAATCTCGCTAAGTAATTCGGCTTGGTTAGCTTCTAGTTTTCGCACGTGTGTGTCTCTAGCCTGGAGGAATGCCAGTTTTGTTGCAGTAATTCCTCTACCCAAACCTCTGATTCTTCCAGGTTTGTCTTTCCCCAACACTTGACTAACAACATCTTCTTTTAAACTATCATTGGCTGTTGATTCCATTTGACTATCGAGTGATTGTATTTGTTCCTAACACATGTATTTTTCAAAACTATTATGATAAACAACGCAAGATTGTGAAATTTAAAATGAAACATTCATAATAATGTGATAACTTCTCACAATAGTCTGAGCAAATTCATGTATGACAGGAGCTCCATTAGCGTGAGTGTGTCCGACTATCCATACCTTACTTCTAGTCACCTTACTAGGGTCTGCACTCTTTTTCTTCTGCAAGGTGTATAATGCATAAGGCCTATGTTTACACGTAAAATCACAAAAGAAACACCAACAAAAAACAGTTACCATTTCCTGAGCAAGGCGGAACATTCCTTTGCGGCTAGTCTTGTGTGGAATCTGAGCCATCCTCATTTTTCTCTATACCTCCCTTTTAGCCTATAAAAGTAATGTCAATTAGTGGATCTTTATGCACAGTTAATGAAGTTTCATTGCATGCTACATAAATTAAATGACTACAACTTGGTTGTATACCTTAAATTCTGCGCTAGTCTTACGTTTTACCCAACTGTTCCACTTTGCAAGAGACTGGATATTGCTGGGTTTTAGCTTCATTCGATCCATGTGATTTTTCGTCTGCAGAAGTGCTGTAACAAGTCTTGACTTTGATGACCTCCACAGACCACCCATCTGCTTGAAAATAGCATCCTTTTGCCACTCTTCTTGTATATTAAACCTTCCCTGTACAAAATTATTCAGTTATATGTACACTTACTTATGATATAATTTAGTATTTTAAGTAGATATAAAAATACCTGAATTTCCTCCCATAATGTGTCCCTTGTCTGATCATCAAGTTTCCTCCAATCATCAAGTAGAACTGGAACATGCTCCCTCACAAGAGGACCAATAAAAAAAGAAAGGGTTACTGAGCCACCTCCTGCATGTTCACCCATCTCTGTAAATTCCAAAACAATCTTAGCAAGAGGGTCTTTTGCGATTTTACGCATCTTATTCAATCCTCTTTTTCTCTTAGTAGTCGGTTGAGACAGTTGGGATCCAGTTCCATCGGCTATAGGGACAGAACCTCCTACCCTAGAAACATCCATAGTTTCATTGTTAGCAACCTCAATCTCGGCTTCAAGTTCATTCTCTACTCCATCACCTTGTGCTTCCTTAGGCCCAAAATTTTGTCCAGCTTCATTCTCTGCTCCAACACCTTCTAGTTCAGGAGGTTGATCCTTTCCTCCAGCTTCATTATCATCTGCAGGTGTCTCAGGAACTATACTGGAAGGCAGGACAATGTCTTCACTAACTGTCTTTTCTAAAAGACATTGTCAAGCCAGTTGGAGAAGACACCTGGCTTTTCTTCAACTGGAGAAATATCACCAACAGGCTTTTCTCCAACTGGCTTGACAACTCTTTCTCCTTTTCTAGAAGCACATCTTTCTGCACCTCTTTCTGCATTTCTGTGGGTGATATTTCTTCAACACTCAGTTCATTCTCATCTTCTTCTCGAATTTGTTGACAAACTTGTTTTGGATTTTTAAATTTCCGATTTTTATCTTTTAGCGCAACTCGAGCTCTTTTCGGTTTCTCCTGGACAACGACATGACTTAACATCAATGCCTTGTTGACGCTTACTGCGGCGGACATTACCAACTTCTCCTCTTCCTTTGTTTGCCACCATCTTTGATCCTGAAACACAACCAACAACAAGTATGCCAGAGCATAAGTACCTAACCAAAACAAAAGAAATGAGATATTTCTTGTATATATTATTCTCCCACTATAACCCCTTCACAGTCATCCCTAACACATAAACTCTCATCGTCTGACCACTGATTCTCCAAATCGTCAACTTCTTGATCTGATACTACAGCTGCAACAAACTCCTCCTCTGTTTATAGTTCATGATATCCTCTCGGTGGTGCCCTCATAACTACATACCAAGGAGAAGCCTCATCTTCCCTAGAGTAAAACACTTGTTTTGCTTGCGAAGCCAGAATGAATGGATCTCGTAAAAATGCAGACTGGTTGAGATGGAGGTTCACAAGTGTAAAACCATCTTCTTCCTTCACACCATTCCCTGTGTTAACCCAACTGCATTTGAATTCTGGAACTTGGAACATGTGGTAGTCCAACAGTAGGATCTCTCTGATCACTCTATAGTATGTAACTATGTCAGCCATGTGATTACTATCTCGTGCACTAGCTCTACACATACTAAATGCTTCATATGTAACTCCACTGTTCTGAGTTTCTCGCTTCATGTCATCCGTATGGAACCGATGTTCGTTAACGACAAACCCCTTATGGCTTTGTGCAATATGTCTTGGTCCAAAAGCCAGCCATCTCAGCTGCTTAGAATGAGCCTCTGAGTTAGTAGGAATCTACAAAGTTAGAAGAGCAAAATTAGTGACAATCACACAATAGGATAAACAATATATGGAATAGTAAAATATGCACTAATTTATTCATACCTTTTCCTTTATCCACTGTGCAAATCTTTCAGTGTGTACTTTCCACAACATAGTTTCATTTTTCGCGCATCGCACATCTTTTTCTTGCAATTCATCCAAATGCATCCTGTTGCACAACATGCATACGTAAGATTTCATGTGATAACATTTTTATATGAGTATAATGTGTACAATATAGTTAAACTTACTGAACATATGGCTCCACTACTGCTGTGTTCATCAACACATACCGATGAGCAATTTCTTTGTCTCTATCCGAAAGCGTAACTTCAGTAGCCTTCCGTAGTGGCCGGCCTCCAAGTATAATATCATTAGACTCCATATCTTCATTTTGTTTTGCTGCTTCTTCTACAGTTGCATAATTCTTTAAAAACTCTAAGCAGAAGGCAATGCATTCTCCAGCTAAGAAGCCCTAAGCCATACATGCTTCTGGTCTAGCATAATTTTTCACAAATCCTTTAAGTGTCTTCATATACCTACACATCAATCACACCACATATGTAATTAACCAATAAATCGAAAACAGTTAAAAAAATGAGTAAGTAAACAAAATTTGTACCTCTCAAAGGGATACATCCAACGAAAGTGTACCGACCCACCCAAACGTGCTTCCCTTGCTAGATGTATAGGCAGGTGGAACATGATATCAAACAACGATGGAGGAAAGAAGCGTTCTAGTTGGCACATTGTCTCTACAAGCTCAGACTCCAATGATATCAATTTCTCTGGGTGAATAACACGCTGACATAATCTACTGAAGAAGTTGCATACTCTAGTCACGACAATCCTAAGACCTTTTGGCAGCAAACCTCTCAAAGCCACATGAAACAGATTTTGCATGAGAACGTGATGATCATGTGACTTCATACTACCAATACCAAGAGGATTTAAAGACACACAATTTGCGATATTTTCACAATATCCATCAGGCCCTCTGAACTTAGCTAACCACATGCAAAATCTCTTTTTCTCTTCCTTCGACATCCAATAAGCTGCCGGCGGCAAGTATGTTTTCTTCCCACGTGACTGTGTATGCAAATACCTACGTATTCCCATATCTTCCAAGTCTTTCCTTGCTTTCAATCCATCTTTGGACTTGGCACTTTGCATGAACGTGGACAATATAGCATCAGACACGTTCTTTTCCATGTGCATCACATCAATGTTGTGACGAACCGACAGATTCTAAAATGTCATAAACAAGAGTTTGTCACCATACAAAGCAAATATTTCACATATATATATTCTATTAAAGCTTTCAATAATGAGCTACTAACCTTCCAATAAGGTAAATCAAAAATATGGACCTTTTTTTCCATCTCCATTGATCACTGTCTTCTTCATACTCTTCCTCTGAACAGACTTCATCCATCACAATTCCAAGTTTTTTCCTTTTACTTGAATTATCCAAAATTCTTCCAAAATCATTCCTGAAGTCTTTTAGTACCTCATAAATCTCACCACCTGTTTGAATTCTGTTTGCTGTCCCGTCCTCGACGGTGTTATCAAACCACCCTTTTCTGAACCTATAAGGATTTCCAGGCCTGAGTCGCTTCCTATTGCCCAAATATACATACTTTCAACTAAACTTCAACCAACTACTTGGTGTATCCTTTCCACACACATTACAGGCTTGTTTCCCCTTCACTTTACATCCTGACAATGTCCCTAATGCTGGTTAGTCACTGATACTCCACAGTAGCAAAGCTCTTAGTGTAAATCTCTCTTTCATGAAGGAATCATAGATCTCCATGCCTTCATTCCACAAATCCCTTAAATCCTCTATCATAGGTGCTAGATAAACATCGATGTTGTTGCTTGGTGCAGTTGGACCAGGGATCAACATTGTCAGCATAATGTTCTCCGCCTTCATACACATGGTTGGAGGCATGTTATAGTTAACCAACAACACTGGCCATGTACTATATTTAGTGTTCTGAATAGAGAATGGGTTCATTCCAACAGTAGATAGACCAAGACGAAGATTTCTAGGTTCATATGCAAACTGTGGCCATTTTGCATTGACCTGCGCCCACGTAATTGAATCCACTGGATGTCGCATTGTACCATCTCCACTGGCATTGTCAAAATGCCACTGCAAATCCTCAGCCATCCTCTTTATTCTATCCTTGACGGGAAAATACCTAAGGACCTTTGCTGGAATACCCTTCTTTTCCTCACCACTACGCTTATCAATTTCCCATCTTGAAGCACTACATCTTGGGCAGCTTTCCATCTTATCATACTGCTTCCGATATAAGATACAATCGTTCTTGCATGCGTGAATAACATCGTATCCAAACCCAAAAATCTTCAAGAATTTCTTCATCTCATCTGTCGACTTTGGGAGCACATTATCTTCTGGTAACATGTCTTTAATTGTCGCCAACAGTTGATCAAAATAATTCTCTGAAATCCCAGTTTTCACTTTGATCCGGTAAAGAACCGTAATAGCAGAAATCTTGTTGTACTTATCACAAGCTGAGTACAGTGTAGTTTCAGCATCCTTTAACTTCTCTCTAAACTCATACTCTCCTGGATTACACTCCTCAGAGTCACCATCAACCTCAAAAAAAGCAGTTCTGAGTAAGTCATACGCCTCTTCATCTGAAGTCGGAACATCGATAGTTGTTTTGTCCCCATGTTTACTCCAACATGATTTTCTCTTGTACTTCTCATCCATACCCCTAATGACTAGATGCTCCACTATGGTTTCTATCATCTGATGGCTAACATTGCGGCAATCGGTGCAAGGACATAACATTTCTCCAACATTTCCCAAAGTCCTTGATGCTGTACTGATAAAATTTCTTGCTCCTCTCTCATACTCAAGGCTAGCCCTGAGAGTTAATAAGATTACAATGTTCAGAATCAAATTATTAGGTAAACCAACAATAAAATTTAAAATCAGATTCATACATACCTTGGAAGCCAAACCCATGTTTTCTCTATCTAACACCAATATACTTAACCCAAGCTCCACCACCACCAATTATACATACATTTATGACAATAAATTTAATGATCAGACATATATATCTATAACTACCACAATCACTCACATAAATCACATGAGAAACAAAATGGACAACAATAATAGTGAAATAAGAGATCTTACACAAATAAGCAACGACAAGATTCAACACTTCAAACAGGATTCTGCAAAAAGAAAAACAAATCACATAGTCAGAACCAACATCGATTAAACTCAAAAAACTGATGAACTAATAAACTTCAAATCCCAGAATTAAAATAAATTTTCGATTTTCTAAGACCCTATTTGAACATATTTGAAATCTTTGTGAAACAAACCCAATTAACCCATACGAATTACGACCCACAATGAAAAATCACTAATCGCACCAATTTGATTGAAAAGGATGCAAGTGACGCTAAAGAAGGTTATATGTAGATGGAATTCGAGACTGAGATCGATATTAGCGGATCGATTTCGAGATTGAGATCAATATAGGTTGAGACAAATCGATTTCGAAATTGAGATCGAGAGAAGCGGAGACGGATCGAGATGGAGATGGAGATGGATCGAGATGGAGACGGATTGAGACAGAACTAGATGGAGACAGATGGAGATGGTTTAAGATGGTGACGGACCAGGATCTAACTCAGAGAAAAAAAGATTATGCTTGAGTTTGCTCTTTGTTAACAATCTGGATCGAGATAAAAGTTTAGGGTTCATTGAGAGGAAGACTAAAATTGTTATTTTTTCTTAATGAAATCGTGACTTTAGTTTTTTTTTTTTTTTGTTTTTTTTTTTTTTAATCTTCTTTTGGAGCCAAAATTTCCCGGTTATATCTACTATAACGTTTTTTGTGAACAAATAACCAAAAACCTAAGCGGGATTCCAATTTCTTTTTGCCGCTTACTATGTAATAGCGTTTCACATATTAAAAACGCTATGGAAAATAAACCGTAAACAAACTATAGCACAATAATCCAAAACGCACCGAAGAATCGAAGAAATATTTTTTTTGGGACGATTCTAACGTAACATTTGTTCAAAATTCCAAAAATATCACAAAATTAAAATAAAACTTTAACATTTAAAACTCAATCCTAAACCCCAATTTTCTTCATGAAGCATGGTAGCTTCCTTTTGAGAAGGATTTGAGAAGGCATCCACATAACGTGGGGTTTAATCCTAATTCTTGCAAGAGAATATTCAGTGTGAGGTTAATATTTCTCAATACATGCACCGTGTGCGGGTATAAATATACCTTGTTGATTAACAAAATCTCATGTATAACACAACTCGAACTTGCTTTAAATACACCTACAAAAGCAACACCAAAAAGAATCAGTATTGATCAGATTTGAAATATGATGCATACAAACAAAGCAACAAACGAACGATAGAACAAAAATCAGACAAACGAACGAATGGGTAAAAAGCATACCGTAGTTTGACGTATATATAGGGCAGGGGTATAGTTTAGAGAAAATTAGGTTTTAGTGTTTCTAAATCTTTTTTCAAAAATCAGTATCTTAACTAAGTATATTTTTACCCATTTTGTATATATTACCATAACTTTTGTTAGCCATAACTATCCAATGAAATATATTTTCTTGCAAATATATATATATATTTTATTGTTAAAGATCTCTTGCAAATATTACTGAGCTAAATTCAATTAGGCTATTTTATAAATAATTGAGAAGGTATGTTGATGATGGGGTTATTGGTCGCTAAAGATCCACAAACATTACATGGTATGACATATTATTTAATCAAATTTTGGATCAAATGATCTAATTTAAGGAAATCTCGGTTCTTAACTGACAAAATGATTATTGATAATTTTTAAAATTTGTAATTTCTTAAATCATCAAAATTGGGAATATTCTAAAAAAATTACAAAATTTGAAAACTAACCTTTGTTATGAAAACTTTGAAAAATAACCTTTTTGTTGAATAAATAAACAAAAATATTCTAATATTTGAAGATTTAAATTAAAATAAAAAATGCATTTTACGAAGTTAAAAAAAACACACTAATATGTGAGCATTAATCTTCACAAACAAACGTAAAATATTGAATGATTTCAATCACTCGATTTGATTAAACTTATAGATTTGAAGGGATACTAAACCAAAGTATGAGAGTCTAAACCCTCACAAACAAACGTACAATATTGTATGATTTAAAACATTCTATTTGACTAATTTAGTGGATTTAAAAGAATAATAAACCCTAAAATGTCAGTGTAAACCCTCACAGACGAACGTAAAATATTGAATGATTTAAAACACTTAATTTGAATAATTAAGTTGATTTAAATATAAAATTGGTTAATTTTTAAACTTTTTGACAGAAGGGTTAGTTTTCAAAATAAAAATGTTTTAAAGATTCTTGTTACAAATTTTCTCTTAATAGGACTTTTTTTTTTTACAATAGGAACATTTTTGGTTAATTAAGACATGATAGTGTTTACTAACATTAAATTGGATTATTGTTGTGGTCATATTTAAGATATATATATATCGTTTTGTGAGTTTTATAATAAATAAAAATATGTAAATCTAAAGCTAATTGGAATTGTTAATAAATTTTGAGGAATATTTCAAATCTTCAAATATTAGAATATATGTATTTTTTTATTCAACAAAAAGGTTATTTTTCAAATTTTTCATACCAAGGTTAGTTTTCAAATTTTATAAATTTTTTAGAATACTAAACCAATTCTCCCATAAGATAAAAATATAGTAGAAAAAGAAAATCAATTATCATTCTTAATCTTTTAACAAAATTTCCATAACAAAGGTTGGTTGTCAAAATACACAAACTTTTTGTAATATTTTCACAAATTTCCTCATTATCTTTTCCAGCCACTTGAAACATTGACAAAAACAATACAATTGGTTCTAGTTTGATGGTTTTTTTAGAGTACAAATGGTCTAGAGTTTATTCAATCCGTTTCAAAATATAATTGTCGTAATAATAAACTCTTAAATTTTATGAAAAAACATTTTTTGTTATTTTTCAAATATTTGAAAACATGGGTTAGTTTTGAAAATTCACATAATTTTTTGATTATTAAACCAACCCCTCCCATAAATTTTTGTAATGTTATTTTATTTTATATTATTTTGCAATCCACTAAAATAATGAAAAGATATTACTTTTGTTTATAGGGTTAATTTGCCAAGTAACCAAAAAAATTTAATAATTACACAACTAATCAAAATTGACTAATGTGGCTAAATAATAACCATATAATTTAGGGTATTTGGTTAGGATTTTAATTATAATTTTTTTTGGGATTATATTTGCTAATTTCCCATGTTTATATCACAAATTTTAAAACATATCTTATTTTCACAAGAAAAGCACTTACAAAAAAATTTTGAAACTATTTTCGGATTAATATAATTTCAGCATTTTTGGAATATTTAATTTTATTAGATATAGCCATATCATCAATGTTTTAAAGATATGTTATCATTCTATGTTATAGTTTTTTTAAGTAGACCAATAAAATTAAAACACCTAAGCTCTTTTTAATAATACTATTTTTCTTTTAATAGTGAGGACATTGGTTAAGCAAATATCATAATGATTGTAACGCCCCGATCGCCCCTCCCATGGGCCCCATCCACTCTTAGGCCCGTGGGTCCACCATGTCTGACTGTCGATGCATTAGTCCAGGAGTCTCAAAAGTTTTGTTTACTCACCCTGCAAATCACCACGCGTTCTTTCCCTGTGTTTTGTCCTCACTCACACGATATTTGAAATAACTTTCCAGTAGGTCACCCATCGTGAGTGGAACAACCAAGCTCTTTTTTTATATATCCTAAAACTGCAGAAATAATATAAACCAAATAATCCATTGAAATAATTCTTTAAATTCAATAACCAATAAATCAAATACCAACAACGAATTCAATAACCAAATTCAGGAATGATAAAGCTAGCAACCTTACACAACCGAGTTCACTAGTCTAAACGGCAAAACAATAAAACCCTATCATCCTCTTCCTACGCCTTGATTCCGCAGTCACACTTTTCCTTTACTTGCATCACATGGAAATAAGAGATGCGTAATTAATTAAGAATTACATAGTGAGACGGTCCTCCCGTCTACATGCTAAGTATGAATATACCAGCAATCAACAACCATTAAATTAAAATGTTCAACGCAAGAAATAGCAGGGTGTCGATCGACACATCGCACGGTGTCGATCGACGCTTCACAAATTCAGGGGTCGATCGACACGTCGCACGGTGTCGATTGACACTATAATAACAGGGGTGTCGATCGACACATCGCACGGTATCGATCGACGCTATAATCGCAGTTCAATACTCATAACGAAAACTAACATATTCACAATTCAATCACGAAGGAAAGCCACAAAACGATCACGAATTCATCACCAATAAACATCACAATAAACCTAATTTCATGACATAAACACATAAACTCAATCGCTAATCGATTCATCGCATATCCGAGCCTACGATCGCGCACTCACCTCGAAAAACAAATTGAGGAAGAGAAAAAGGATTGAAAAGCCATGAACTACGAGGGACGATGATCCCTACGCCTCTAGAATTCAAACGAGAAGGTTTCCGATGGATTTCTTTGCAACAATCCTTCAAAAACCCTCCAAAATCTTTCTCAATTCTCTATCACACGATTTATGCCTCTTAAAACGCGGCCACAAGTTTGCTAAGCCTTATATAGTCGAGCCCTAGGGTTCTCTCTAAACCAACATCGCAAACCGAACGATTTAAATCAAACCAAAATGTTCATCAGAACATGGTGTCGATCGACACCCACACCTGGTGTCGATCGACACCCTTTTCCAAAATCAACATTTTGGTTTTAGGATGTTACAATTTTCCCCGACTAATCTGGTCAACATTTTGGTTTTAGGATGTAATAATACCCTCTAAGATCGACACACTGACCCTACCTAGTCAAAACAATCCGAGATCAACTCCCGATCTCCGAGGCCCACATCCAGTCTCATGCTTACTTACGTTTTCAGACATTAACTACTCTTAACTCATTTTACACCATGACACCCACATGACGCATCCTATGACCTATCAGAAAATCATACCGCTCGCACTCTCGGGACGTATCCTTCGAGCCAACGGTATCTGGGGAACTCACATCCCCGCGAGAGAATTCACATCCCTCGTTACTTATTCTGGGAACTCACATCCCAAATAAGTATACAAGAGAACTCAAACCTCCTCTGGAGAACTCACATCTCCAAAAATAAATGAGTTATTCGGGACCGCATCTCCTGGAGTAATCAATTCTTAAACGCCCTAAAGCACCTATCGACTAGATCTACCTCATATGGTCCAAGGCATGATATTTCCTAATCGAAATATCGACAATAATAAGAACTATAAATCTTATTAAACACAAGAAATAAATAAGAAAAACTCTATCTTATAAATTTCCAAAATAAATAAATGTAAAATTGTTACAACGAAACGAAAATACATGAATCAAGAGCAACAACAACGGCACAAAGCCCCAATCTGAAACTAGAACCACAAAGGAAACAAAGCTCAAATAGCGACCTGCTTGTCGAACTACTTCCTGAACTTTAGCTTAATCTTTGGCTCCAGTTCCCAAGTCTCCTCCTCGTAACCAGCACAATCCCGCAAAATCCTCAACAACAGAATCTTTTTCTGACGCAGATGCTTGACTCTCCTCTCCAGAATCCTCACAAGAACTGCCAGAACCGTCAAATCAGGCTGTATATCCTCCGGGATCTTAGCCACCAACTCCTCCAACTCATGTAGGCACTTTCTCAACATAGACACATGAAAGACCTTATGAAATGCCTTCATAATCGGAAGTAACTCAAGCCGATATGCAACCGGTCCAACTCGCTCCACTACCGAAAATGAACCCATAAACCACAGACTCAACTTTTTTTGTGCTATGGATCTGTTAGGACCCCTAAACATAGCCATCTTGAGAACACACAATCTCCCACTGCAAACTCAAGCTCATTCCTTCTTCTATTTGCATAACTCTTCTGCCAATCCTAAGCTTCTTTTATGTTCAGTCTCAAAACACGGATCTTTTCCGTCGTCTGCTGAATATAGGTCGCACCATAAATGCTTCTCTCCCCCCCCACTTGAGTCCAGCATAAAGGTGTCCTGCACGGCCTCCTATACAAAGCCTCGTAAGGAGCGATCCCAATACTTGCCTAAAAGCTGTTGTTATAGCTGGTGCGCTTGTTTGCGTCCAATACGGAGATGATGAGCCCACCAAAAAGTTGTTCCGGACGAGAGAGAGAGATTAGGCGGCTGCCGTGCCTTCCGGCGTAGCAGTGGAGCCTACGATCGGACCACCCTTCTCAATTCTTGCGATTCCTAGCCTCACTAATCAATAATTTAGTTTAGTTGTTTGATGAGCCCGTGTAGCATTTATCTTCTCAAACCAAAACGACTTTGAACGTTAGGGAAGATAAGACCACCTGATTGAACCAATCAAAGGGAGAAAGTATTGGCTCGTTGAGACCTCTTTACGATGGCCCGAGTGTTTTTCCCATTGATTCCGACACATCGGAAATGTTTGTTGCTTCTTGGGGCTTCATTGGCGGCTCCTCTTGTATGATCCTTAACGTATACACTGTGTGACCTGCTCGCCGGGGACATAAGGATTGACATGTGCCGAGACAGATATCGTTAGCTATCCATCTTAATCATTCTCCGAATCAGACTTTTCTTTCGTCTTGTTACGGGGAAGTTCAGTCATATAGAAGGTCTAATCACGAGCAGTTCCAATGAAAACTAGCGGTTTGGGGGAAATAGCGATTTATCAATAACATAAAATAAACAAACTTGCTTGGCAGACTGACACCTTCCTTGTTGGGGCGGTCCTGCACTGCAATGAGGCAGATCGCTTTGGGGGGTCATTGTGGTCTAGTCGGGTGGGCGCTGGCCGATCTTTGTGACAAAGAAGGCCGATGCGGCCGTTTCCCGGGAACATCCTCTAAAACGGATACGGACTCCCCCGGCAGGGGAGTCCCAGATGGAGAAGGGGGAACCCTCGATAAATAAAGGGATGCTGCCGTCCCAACCTTCAGAAGGGGAACCCTCGGTAAGCAGGCCAGAGGGAGCAGGTCTTGCGCTTCCAGCTGCTAATCCAGTCCCTTCCGGCGGGGACTGGCCAGGGCCGTCTCATAGAGTGGGCCATGACCAGGAGGGCCCACCTACTGATAGACCGGGTCACCCCATTGATCTGAATGCTCGGGCTCAGATGATCAACCCAGTGACCACCCTAATACAAAATACACATCCTCAGCAAATCTTCCAACATCTGAATAGTCCTCTCTGAGTGGCCATCAGTCTACGGATGATAAGTCGTACTCATATGCACCTTAGTGCCCATCTCTGCCTAAAAAGCTTTTCAAAACGTTGAAAAGAACTTAGGATCACGGTCAGAAACAATTCTGGCTAGCACTCCATGCAGCCTCACAATCCTTTTCATGAACTTCTTAGCCAAAACCGCGATGTCTTGGTCAACCGATCCACAATCACCCAGATTGCGTCATAAGTCCGCGAGTTAGGAAATCGAACCATGAAATCCATCGTAATCATGCCATATTTCCACTCAAGAATAAGTAAACTTTGCATCCTTCACTAATGAACACGTGTCGCATTTTGTAACCCAATCAACCATATCTCTCTTCAACTCGACCCAAAGATAGTACCGCTTAAGATCATGATACTCCTGCATGAATCAAAAACTTGCTCGTATGAGCCTCTCGCAGAACCTCCTGCCTCTATATCTTATCCTTAGGCACATAAACTCCCCTGCGAACCAGAGTAGTCCCATTGGAAGAGACCCGATACTCAGAACCAATACTCCTTGAAGCATCAATCAGCGCATGATCACTCTCCTGAGCCACTCAAATCCTACTCAAAATATCTGCCTAATCAACCGCCTCTAATCCCAAAGGCTCCTGCAAAATAGCACACAACCGTAAAGTGCTAATCTCGCCCACAAAGGCTTCCACCTCCTACTCCCGAATCGAATCCACTCTCTGCCGACTCAGCCCATCTGCCACCTGATTGGCCTTACCCAGATGGTAAATAATCTCCATATCATAATCTGCCAACAAATCAACTCAGTGCCTCTATCTCATATTCAGCAATGGCTAAGTAAAGATATGCTACAGATTCTTGTGATCCGTAAAAATCTGCACCTTCCTACTATAAAGGTAGGATCTCCAAATCTTTAGAGCAAACACCACTGCTCCCAACTCAAGATCATGCGTAGGGCGATTACGCTCACTACCCGGCAACTGCCTTGAACCATACGCTATAACCTTGCCCTCCTGCATAAGGACACAACCCAAACCAACTCCTGAAGCATCTATGTACACTGTATAAAGCTTCCCCGACTTGGGTAATGCTAATACCGGTGTACTTGTCAACATCTCCTTCAGCCTCGCAAAGCTCTCCTCACACTCCGGCGACAAAATAAACGGTACATTCTTCCCGGTCAACATTACCATAGACTGCGCCATACTCGCAAATCCCATGAAAAATCTCCTGTAATAACCTGCCAACCCAAGGAAACTCCTGATCTCAGTGGTATTACTCGGTCTAGGCCAATCTCGAATCGCCTCTATCTTCGCTGGATCCACTACAACTCCCTTTGCAGAAACAATATGACCCAGGAATCCCATCTACCGCTGCCAGAAACTACACTTGCTCAACTTAGCAGATAGCTTCCGCTCCCAAAGCTTCTGCAAAAACAAAACTCAAATCAGCCTCGAGCTCCTCGGGACTCCTCGAGTAAACCAATATATCATTAATGAAAATGATTACGAACACGTCCAATACTCCTTGAACACGTCGTTCAGCAATGTCATGAAACCTACCGGCGCATTAGTCAAGCCAAAGGGCATAACCACGAACTCAAAGTGCCCATATCTGGTCCAAAATGCCATCTTACGAATATCTACCTCATCTATCGGGATCTGATGATAACCCGATGCCAAGTCTATCTTGGAGAACCAAGTCGCATCTCTCAGCTGATTTAGTAACTCATCAATCCTTGGGTGAGGGTACTTGTTCTTTACAGTAATTCGGTTTGACCTTAGTAATCGATACACAATCAAAAACTGCCATCTTTTTTCTTCACGAATAAAACCAGCGCTCCCCACGGTGAAACACTCGGCCACACAAAACCCTTACTCAATAAATCTTCTAGCTGCTTCACATCCATCTGTTGTAGCTTAGGACACATTGGCCTGATATGCCCCGACTATCTACAACGGTAACAAACTAGAGGCGCACTAAACTCGCTCCTCTTTGGACAACTCACCATCTTGTGATCTATACTACCACACTCGTAGCACCTGTGACCACTTTGGTCTGTCTTAGAAGCATCATCCCAATTCTTCTTCTGACCATGCACAGGCTTACCGCCTTTGCGAGAATCAAAACTTTTGCGATGCTGATACTGCTGCTGCTGACCCCTCAGCTACACAACATGAGTAACCACAGGTGGAACAAACATTGCACCAGCCTGCTCGCGCTGATCCTCCTTAATAGATGCTGCAAGCTTCACCAGCGCCGTACTCGCTCTCTGAGTCAGCACTATAAACCTCATTTGAAGACTATCCAATGCCTCCCTAGGAAAGTACTTGGCGTTAAACTTGACCAAGAACTCGCTCCAAGTCCACATAGCTCTCCAAGCCTATATTGGTCTCTACCACAAATGGGCAACCCCACTGAGATAGTGAATAGCCAGCTCCACCTGAAATTCCGCAAGACATCAGATCGACCGAAAGTTGTGCTCTAGCCTCAAGCACCATTCATCGCCTCCTCAGGCCAAACACTGCACGCAAAAGAAGGTATACTAATCCTCTACATCAGTCCCATCATCTCTAGATAGGAAGAATGCTCAGCAACTACAGCTTTGTCTGCTTAACCACTAGAGGCACCCCTGGAACCTGAACCGAAATCGCCGCTGGAAATCGCTCCATCAACTGTGCCAGAATACCCTCTATGCGATCCAAATAATCCTGAGTTGGAGCAACACCCACACTTGGACCCACTCCACCACCAACCACACCGGTACCCCTCCTAGTACCCATAGCACCCATAGTGGCACTCCCGCTGGTCTCACTCACGGATCTTGAATGATGTGTAGGAGTCTCTGACGTCTGCGTAGCACTCATAGCCATGCTACTCGAAGACTCTGGCACTGGTCTTCTACCACAACCTCGACCTCTACAAAGGCATGTACCTCGCCTACCACGACCTCTCGCTCTGGTATCTATAACTCTGTACTCGTAGAGAACAAGAAACATGAGCCAAAACAATTCATAACCAATCAACAAATAAATTTACCGCGAAATCTCCTTAAAGGCTGAAGAAGATGATTCTAAGACTACTAATTGTCTAACTCACATAAACAATTAACCACATAGTCCCAATTCAGCCAAAACTATCGTCCTACAACCGTATAGGCTCTGATACCAAAATGAAACAACAAAGCTCTTTTTTTTTGTCTAAACGATTTTACTGCGGAAATAACATAAACCAGATAATCCAATGAAATAATCCTCTAAATTCAATAACCAAATTCAGGAATGATAAAGCTAGCAACCTAACACAACCGGGTTCACTAGTCTAAACGGCAAAACAATAAAACCCTATCATCCTCTTCTTACGCCTTGATTCCGCAGTCACACTTTTCTTTTATCTGCATCACATGAAAATAAGAGATGCGTAAGTAATTAAGAATTACTTAGTGAGACGGTCCTCCTGTCTGTAGGCTACGTACGAATATACTAGCAATCAACAACCATTAAATTAAAATATTCAACGCAGGAAATAACAGGGTGTCAATCGACACCATAACAGGGTGTCAATCGACACCTCGCACGGTGTCGATCGACACATCGCACGGTATCAATCGACGCTATAATCGAAGTTCAATACTCATAACAAAAACTAAGATATTCACAATTAAATCATGAAGGAAAACACAAAGGATCACAAATTCATCACAAATAAACATCACAATCAACCCAATTTCATGACATAAACACATAAACTCAATCACTAATCGATTCTTTGCATATCCGAGCCTACGGTCGTCCACTCACCTCGAAAAACAAATTGAGGAAGAGAAAAAGGATTGAACAGCGATGGAACTCGTAGAAAATAAGTCTCTAACGCCACAAACTACGAGGGACCATGAACCCTACGCCTCTAGAATTCAAGCGAAAAGGTTTCTGATGGATTTCTTTGCAACTATCCTTCAAAACCCTCCAAAATCTCTCTCAATTTTCAAACACACAATTTCTGCCTTTGAAAACGCAACCACAAGTCTGCTAAGCCTTTTATAGCCGAGCCCTAGGGTTCTCCCTAAACCAACATCGCAAACCGAATGATTTAAATCAACTGAAACATTCATCAGAACATGGTGTTGATTGACACCCACACCTGGTGTCGATCGACACCCCTTTCCAAAATCAACATTTTGGTTTCGAGATGTTACAATGAGATTGCTTCAGCTCAAGCATGCTTAACTCTGGAGTTCTTTTAAAACATGTACCCGAAAAGATAAGTGCATTTTGGTGATATAGGTAGTCAAATCAATCATCTTCGCATATACCACATATACCCTAAAACCGGGGTGTCACAATCACCCCCACTAGCAGATCACAACGTCCTCGTTGCGCATACCAAAATCATTACCCTCGACAATCTAACTCACACTGTTGTCAGGTTTCACTCTGATATCACTAGTAACGCCCTGAGTGCCCTCCCATAGGCCCAGTCCACTCTCAGGCCCGTGGGCCCACCATGTCTGACAGTCGGTGCGTTAGTCTGGGAGTATCGAAAGTCTTGTTTATTGATCCTGCAAATCACCACGCGATCTTTTCCCGTATTTTGTCCTCACTGACACGATATTGAAAATAACTTTCCAGTAGATCACCCATCATGAGATTGCTCCTGCTCAAACACGCTGAACTCTGAAGTTCTTTCAAATCCTGTGCCCAAAAAGATAAGTGCACTTTGGTGATATAAGTAGCAAAATCAATTCTTTTAAGCTTCTCCGCATATACCACATTATTATTCTTTTAATATCACATTATTGACATAAAATCAGTTTGCTAGCCGTGAGAAAACAGTTTCTTAGTTTGCAAACAAATTTGTTGAACTTAAATACATCCAAAGAAAATATAACGTCTTAGCCTAAGAAAATAGAAGATCATAACATAATGATTATGATATTTCTTAACAAATTAAAATCAAGAATCTAAAATAAATAATTATTTGGTTAAGAATATATCATAATCATTTTGTTATGATCTTTTTTCCATTAAAACGTCACATATATTTTTTCTCCAAACTGATATAAAAGAAAAAAGGACAAATATGGAATTTAATGATCATTTCATGTCATATTTTTCATCATTTCATGTCATTATTTATTTAAGAGTAAATTAATAGAATTAAAACACATAATATTTTATAACTAAAACTACTTTGCTTTTAATAGTAAGGGGATAACTAGTTACAATCTCTAATGTAAATCTCTATTTTATATTCTAAAATAGAGGAAAAAATAGCATTTCTTTATTTTAACTCTAATGTGTCTCTATATTTTAGAGAAATGCTATATTTTTCCTCTTTTAGAGATATTTTGAATATGACAAAAAAAATTCTCTATTTCTATTTCCAATTATAGAGAAAAATATAGAAATCTCAATTTTAGAAATAAAAATAGAGGTTAGGAAAAAAGAAAATAAATGATTGGTAATTCTATTTCTATTTGTAAAAAAATAAAATAAAGATGGATTGAGGATGCCTAAAGTTCTTGAATGAGTATTTAAAACTTTTTAACAGCAAATAAGACCAATTAGTTACGAGAGTGACAACAAGAGACAACTCATTTTTTGTTATGCTTCCCTATAAAAAGAAATTCCCCACTGACCCAAACAAACACTTCTCTTCTCTCTCTATTCTCATTTCAGACTTCTTCTTTTGTCGGCCTATAAATCTTATTCCACCACACACAAACCAATATCTATATAAAATAAAAATAAATAAAAATCTTCTCTTCCAAAAATAATCATTTAAAAAACCACATCATTGTTTGACGGCAAAAAAAAAACCACATCATAGTTAAATAATAAACTCTTCCCTGAAAATATCTAAATCTTTACCAATCAAAACCCACTTTTTGATGTCTACTACGCTCCCTGAAAATATCTAACTTTTTTTTTTACTCCTTTATTTTTCCTATCTTCTTTCTGAGTTTTTGGTTGATCCTCTTAAGACTTAATGTTGCCTGTGGATTCATCACCTTAATTCTCAACAAGATCTTTATCCTTTTCTTTCAAATCTTTCAACAACAAGATTTTTGGTTTTTACTGTCTTGAAAATCATATTTATTCTTCAAAATTTAGCAAAAAGAAGCAATTTACTTTCCATTTCAGTCGTCTTGTCACTCACTCCCTTCTTTAAAGTCACCCTTTCTAGCAAAAATTCTCTCTCTCACAACATTTTCTCTTTCTCTTTCTGGGTCTTCTTCTCCTCTCTCTTTAATCATCACTCGTTCTTGAAAATCTTGATTTTTTCAAGAACCAAGATTAACCCCTTCTCTTTTCTAATTTTCACAGATCAAATTTCTATCTCTTTCTCTCTGTTTACTTCTAAGACTTTCTCTCTCCTACGCTCTCTCTCTTACGATGGCGAGAGAGAAGATAAAGATCAGGAAGATCGATAACGCAACGGCGAGACAAGTGACGTTTTCGAAACGAAGAAGAGGACTTTTCAAGAAAGCTGAAGAACTATCCGTTCTCTGCGACGCCGATGTTGCTCTCATCATCTTCTCTTCCACAGGAAAACTCTTTGCGTTTTGCAGCTCAAGGTCTCTCTCTCTAGAACTTCTCTCTCTAAATTTGATTTCTCAAACTCTTTGAAGGATTTGTTTCTAGATCCAGATAAAAGCATACAGTTTCTTTTTTTAGATGTATATGTGTTTACTGTATCAAATGACCTTATTGGACCACTTAAACTACTGTAAATAAGGAATTAATAATGACTATATACGTCATAGATAAAGTGTTGTAAACTCTGTATTTAGGCAAAATAAAGGTATCTAATTACCGTAATATTATTATTCAAGAAATTTTAAATCCCTACTACATTAATGCTTTATATTGAGATATTTTTCTTTAGGAAAATGTGGTGACTACATAACATTTGGGCTTTAGGAGGTATCTATATGTGTATGTATGTATATTAAAACGTTCTCTTTGACGAAGTAATGTTAATGAAAATTATTAAAGCTTTCCCTTTGACGAAGTAATGTATGAAAATTATAGTTAGGTTTGGAATCTTTATTAGTACTAGGCCTATACCCGTGCATACATGCAAGTTTTTCTTCTAAAATTTTATTTGATTTTATTATTGGTTAGATTGTTTCAACAATTTCATATAAATTAATATGAGAATCTCAAAACTGTATAGTGAACAAAAATAAAAAGAAAAAAAAAACTTACAGATGAGTTAGAACATTGATGTATATATCACTTGTAATACATATTTACATAAGGATAGATTTAAATTTTTGATAAGGAAACAAATCAATACAAGAACTTATGTTAGATATTGTTAGCTATATCTAAAAAAATTAAAATATATAAAACACTCATGTCGTATTTGCAATCTAACATTTCAGTTGTATAGCAAATTGATCAATGAAATAATTTTGATGTTCTTTTGAACACAATCTCAATAGATTTTTCGAAGAGAACTACTTACATGATATCTTTTTTACAAGTATTTTTTTCTTGTTGCCCTAAAAAATAGTTATCACAACAACTTTTGTTAATTATTGAGATGATTTTGCATGAAATGATTTTACTCATCTCAATATTTATCTATCTATTGAGCTTTCCAAATCCCAAAAAAATTACATAGTCCTAGTAGATACATGCCGAACCCCGAACGGTGTGATCACACCTTCCCTCCTAAACTGAAATTGACAATGGTTGGTAATCCTCTAGAAATTGAATATGGGATGATATTTGTTTAAAAGGGATTGTGAATACAAGTTTAGTATAATAAATTAGCTAGTCGAAAGATATATACAACTCGAACATTTGTGTTTCTTCCTCACAAAAAATTGATTTTTTTACTACAAATACCTTGATTGATGAACTTAATGGAATTACGAAAAAAAGAAAAAAATATTTGTATAATACCGTTGATGTTTAATAATTTACATAAATTTATAAATAATTAAAATTAGCGGGGAAGTTGAAAATAGGTAGCTCAAATCGTAATGTTTGAAGACGGATTAACTCTTGATTTTCTTTTAGACACATATCTTTTTTTTTGTGATGATGTGACACTCATATGATTGGGAAACTACATAGAGAGGTTTTTGGATGTGTTATTAGTATTGGGAACTTAAAATGATTTATCGTATCATAAAGATACGATTTTGGATTCTTGACCCATGAGTTATCAATTTAGTTCCTATCTTCGTGGACATCTATACACGCACACTTACATATTTGTATATAGTATATACATAAGTATGTTACATGAAATATTGTTTGGGTTTTGTGGAGTAGGTTTTGTATCGTATGATTTTACATGTTTTGGTACATCGTCTATATGTTTATATGTAAACTTATGAACTAAGGGACAGGGAGATATCAACTAACTGTTTATAACATAATAATAGAAAAATCATTGTTATAGTCTTATATAAGAAAATCTTTATTGGAATGTCTTTGCATTGTGAAATGAAGCATGAGGGAAGTATTAGAGAGGCATAACTTGCAGTCAAAGAACTTGGAGAAGCTTGATCAGCCATCTCTTGAGTTACAGGTTAGCTACATTCATGAATTCACCATACATGTCTTTCGCTACTTCTTAACTTACAAAATAGAGTATTTGTATTACATTTTTAGATTAATGTATACTCATATGCATTTATCAAGGAAATGTGAAAACATTATATTAATAGGCCTAAAGCATTATATTTATTACTTATGATTACACTAGATTTTGATGAAATTGCTTTCATATGAAATGACTCGATCCAAATTAACTAAGGGTATTCAAAAGAGTTGTGACTTAAGACTGTTAGGATTATGATTATCTATGTGTATAGTACAGATTATTAATTCAATAGCTAAGTCTCTTTGGTTAACGTAACAATGGTAAACCAAACAATAAGAAAATAAACCGTAATTGGTTAACTGGAATTGCATAGTCTAATAGTATAATATATTGTTAGTTTAGTCTATAACCACTGTAATCATATTTACATGAATGTATGTGAGCTTTCTATAAAGCTAGACATGTGTATATTTGAGCTTTAGATCATTAGTGTTTTGATTAAGAGATTAAGTCAATGTTTTATTTGTTAGCTTGTCGAGAACAGTGATCACGCCCGGTTGAGAAGAGAAATTGCGGACAAGAGCCACCGATTAAGGTACATTAAGGTACATTTATTTGCATTATTGCATATTCTTGGAATTTTGAATAATTTCCAACTAATATGTTCATTATATGATCATATATATATAGGCAAATGAGAGGAGAGGAACTTCAAGGGCTTAACATTGAAGAGCTGCAAAAACTAGAGAAGGCTCTCGAAGCTGGTTTGACGCGCGTGATTGAAACAAAGGTTTTAAAGAATTTAGTCGTTATTTAAAAGATGTAACATTTTGATATTTTCTATAAATATTCTCTAAGCTTGTGACCATGTAACTTACTATTACGAGATGTTTGTTGCAGAATGACAAGATTATGAATGAGATCAGCGAACTTCAAAGAAAGGTAAGAATCAAAATACATATTGATTTTACATAATTAATTTTGGCGAAGAAGAGAGTTAAAATTTATCCTTTGGGGGTTAGGGAGTGCAATTGATGGATGAAAACAAGCGGCTGAGGCAGCAAGTACGTGTCTTTTCCTCTGTCTATAACACATATCTTTGATCATACTTTCAGATAGATGGTTGAACCAAGTGATTAGCGATGTTGAAAAAGGTCTTTTAAATATTATGGTAAACATTTAGCTGAGCATGATTATTGGGGATGTTATAAAATGAGTTGCTAACATATATAATATTAATACTATGGTAATTTATTTAAAACAATTTATTTCTATAATTAAATAATATAACTAGACCAATAAGAAAGTGACATGTGATAAAAGAGTTGCTTAAAGAAGGTCTCAAATCTCTATAATTAGCAACCATTCTAATCTCTCTCCATTTTTTTTAATCTTAAAATTTTTTTTTAATACTTAGCAACTATCAATAATCATCCTCTAACCCTAGGGTTTAACTTGTTTTGGTACTTTGTCGACAAAAAAAAAACTTGTTTTGGTAACGGTTTCTTTCGATATGCAAAATGTGAATTTGAATCATTTTTCTCCTATATGATTTCGGTTTCCAAATTTGGATCAATTAATTAGTTTTACTAAGTGGAATCGGTAAACCTAAGCATTGGTTCAATGATTTATTCGAGATAAGTTTGCTCGAGACTTGAGAGACTTCATGTAAAAATATGCTCATCCCGCTATTAGTAGATCTCTATAAAACTCGTAGACACGTTTTTTTTCTTTTTTTTATTTATAATAAAACCAAGACACTTGGTTCCAACATGAACTCAAAATACAGACAAATAGAGAAGTTAATGACAAATAGAGGGCCCATGATAATATATATATTTCTCTTATCTTTTCTATCCATCTTGATTTTACAGGGAACGCAACTAACGGAAAAGAACGAGCTACTTGGCATGCAAGTACGTGAATTATAGTAAAATTTTGTTACAGAATATATATTTTTTATTTTGGTGGAATGATATATTTGAAAATTTCGGCGTAGATATATAATGATGTGAATGAAAAATACGGTGTTGCTGAATTGGAGAATGCCGCCGTGTGCAAGGAAGGACACTCGTCGGGGTCCATTACCAACATCGTAAACTCCACCGGAGCTCCTGTTGACTCCGAGAGCTCCGATACTTCACTTAGACTCGGGTAAGTAATTAATTATCTACTTTTTTCCTTTTCGTCTCTTGATTTAATACTTTTACTTTTTTTTAGCAGACTAATTTATTAGAAATCTAGAAGTACATACGCACTAGTTATTTAGGTACATTATTATATTAGAGATTAATTGACAAAATCGTGAATAATTAGTGTGTTTTTTTTTCACGCAAAGTTTGAATAAATACGTGAGGTAAAAAAAACCATTTGGACTTATCGTCTTGCACTAAAAATAAAAATAGAATAGCAATCCTTTACTTTCTGAATTTATTTTTATGTTCTCGTTATCTTCTTGAACTAACGATATAAGTACGCACATACGAAAATGAGTTGACAAATACGGGATGTAAAAAAAACCATTTGGACTTTTCAGACTTTACAAAAAGAAGAGAAATAAGCACTTTAAACGAAATCTCCTGAACCGTTGGATTTTGTAGATTTGACGGCTTGAAACGGTGAAGTTTGGGAGGAGTGACTTGTACAAACAGCAACGACATGAGAACGAAGACCCAGAATGAGGGAACTGGTGATAGCTAGCACGATGACGTGGCACATCACGTAGTATTTGTCTGGACCACCGTGACGACTTTTTTTCTACGTAATTCTTATTTATTCGCTTATAATTATTAACCAAGAAGCTTTTATTTTATTTTATGTTGAAAAAAAAATGTTTGTGTGGGTTGATCTCTAAAGTTTTGTTAAATTTTTTTTTTGTATCTCTGGATGGCTTAATCTAATTTAAAATTATGTTAAAAAACTAAGAAACCTGTAAAATAGCGAATACTCTTGCACAAACCATTTAATTCGAGATTTACCGGATTTATTTTTTTGTTTTTCCTAATGGTACTGGTCAGATGATTTAATGACAATTTATGTCTTAAAACGTAATCTTGCTGAAATTCATATTTAATTCTCGATTTGAAGTTTAGAATACTGTTTATGGATTAGTAAATCCTAATTTTTTATGGAATTTTCTACTAGTATCTTATTATATAAAAGAGAAGCCGGTTGACGAGAACGCGACACATAAGCAAAATTATAATTTACGAGATCATGATATGTGTCTAATATTGATCGCATGATGACACGTGTCAATGTTTAATTTAGAACTATTACTTTTTTTTGTAAATTTTACACGAAATGGTAATTTAGAATCCACGCTATTCTTTTGAATTCCAAATTATCTTGAAAAAGTTAATATTCCCAAATTAATTATGCTAAAACATTGAATAGTTATCACAAGTTAAATTGAAGTTTTCAATGCTTACGAAAATATGGAAATTTTATAATACATAAGTAAGTATTCTACAGATTTTCCATTTATAATAAGATGGAAATTGTTTATATATATAAACACATGTAATGCTTACGGAAATATAGAAACTCTATGATAAATAAGTAAGCATCCTACGAGAGTTTACATTTAAAAAAATTGGAAATTGCTTATCTATATATAAACACATGTAATGCTAAAGCTTTTATTCATCTTGGTCATTCTTTGTCTTTCCTTCTTTTTTTTTATAATTAGTTCAAATTTTAATTTCATATTTACTATGTCAAATTTTAATTTCAAGCTATCCAAGTGCTACACTAATTTTCTTTTCATTTTCCTTTTCAAGTATATAAAGGTGAACGTTTTTTTCTCTTTCTTTCATTTTAGCCAACTAAAGAAGAATATTTGTTTGAAGAAACCAAAATTTTGATTTCTGTAAATATTGGCAGATGAAATTAACATTAGACTTCGAAGAGAACTTCTTGATATTGGAAGAGGATATGGTTTGTGTTTGTGGTAGCTCTAATCTGACAAGAAGTCGGTTGCTTAAAGAGTTGGGTCTGCTTTTATGAGATAATGGTTGTCGGGAAAAAAAATTGATTTACTCTTAGCCAAAAAAAAAAAAGATTTAGAAATTTTGGATGCTATGAGAGATGATGATCCGAGGCATCCATTAGAGTTGTCTTATATGAAACTCTTGGACGAAAATTTTAATCAGAACAAATTGTTCATACATAAAATTAAATGTTTGTTGGTCGCATAAGTGGTTCAAAAAAAAAAAGAAAATTGTTTTATATATATAGTACATGTAATTCTAAAACTTTTATTCATCTTGGTCATTCTCTGTCTTAGTTTTTTAATTAGTGCAACTTTTATTTATTTATTTATTTATTATGCCTATGTATATATGATATATAGCATCTATGTAATTCTCATGCTATGTAAATATGTTACAAGTATAGCATCTATGTAATTCTCATTCTATGTAAATATGTTACACTAATTTTATTTTCACTTTCCATTTTAAGTATATATGCTAATCTTTTTTGTTTTAGCCAACCGAAGAAAAATGTTTGGTTTGGTTTTTTAAAAAGTAAAGAAAATATTGTTTGGTCTCCAAGAGAGATGGAAGAAAGTTTTGAGATTCGTAGAAAAATGAAGAATCTTCTTAGTTTAAAACAAATTCAAGGTTTCAATTCTATAAAATCTTTATTTCAAATCGAAATTATAATTATAAAGACTATAACTATATGTATATGTGGATTGATGATTTTCCAATTTTTCAAATGTGTACATCAATATGGATGCAAATTTTATTTTTTACCTAAGACATAGATGTATAAACAGAAAATGGAAAGTAATAAATAAACAGAAACAAAAAGGAAACAAAATCCTATGATTGAACAAATAACAAAAAAGGTAATAATATATGAATATATATCAACAAAAGAAAAAAGCAATGTATATTATGGTGTGATATAAAAATTGGTTATATTTTTCAATAATATGTAAGCGGAGGTTAGTTATAACGATTTTTGGGTTTTGATTTTGTCATAGGGTAGGAACTAGAAAGATGTTGGCAAAAAAGTGAAAACACATTCTTAAACATGCATTACAACTAATAAGATTATATCAATTTAGTTGACCATTTTAATAAGGTATTACGAATGATGATATTTCTGATAGCTAGAATCGTGAGCAAATCTAACATCTTCTGCTTCAAGAATTATTTATTTTGTGTTTTTTTTATAACTTCAAAGTTCGGGCCGAAACCTTAATCTCTGTAGGCCCAAAATCTTTTAAGTCCACTCTCTTTGAGAATGCCCCTCCTCCTAAGGAGGGGATTGAACTAAATGTACAATAGAACAAATTCCAAGTGCTTAACCACTAGCCCACCATGTCTTTGGTATTTATTTTGTTTTATTTTGTGTTTTAATTTTGGCTTATAATGATATTTCACAAAAAATAATCTCCAAATCTACAATATAATTTTATACGCAGTTTGTGATTTACTGATTTGGTTTGTTCAGGTTATGCCGCACAAACAAAATATATACATAACTCCATAAATTTTTTAAATGAAATCGTGATTATATCTCTTTTTTCATCTTTCACTCTATTTGGTTATATTTTAGTGTTAATCGTTTGACCGCTTAGTTATTTTGTTAAATATATTAAAATTAAGCTTTTATGATTGCAATCACAATTATTATGTAATATTAAATTACATATCCGCGTATTAAGCGGCTCCTAACCTAGTATACAAATAAAGTATGGATCGATGCGTGTGTGTCCACGACATTTCTCCCTCTCTCCTCTCCTCCTTCTCTCTAGAATCTTCAATCGTCCGAATCTCCTTCTTCTGCTCTGAGTTTTGTGGGCCGGTGGTTGGTGGCTTTCACCAGCACCGTTCTTATGTAGATAGATCGGAAATCTCTTTCTTGGTGAGGGATTGATTGTTGTAATATATCTTATCGGAATCTTTTTCCAACTTGTTCGGATTATAATTTCCGTTTAGCGGATAATAAATTCCGATTCATTCGGATTTCAATCGGCTTTGCCCGATCTTTCTCTCTTTAGAGAGATTCGATCTATTCTCCATCCTCTTTTGTCGATTTCTTCGTTTTCTCCTGAATGTTCTTTGATTAATTCCAATTGACTGAGGAGTAATATCTTCACCGGTCTTCCGTTTGCTCATGTCAGAATAGCAAAAATGGATCTAAGACCATATCAAGTTGGGTGTGGTCGGTGGTGGAGCTTCCTAGGAGTTGGCGATTGTCAGAGAAGTTCAGATGCTGCTTTAAATGGTTGATCCGGAGGATTTTGAAGAATCTATGGATGGGTTTGTGATCGGCAAAAGGAAGAAGATCTTTTCACTTAAGGGCTGGCGGTGGCTAATCGGCGTCCGGCGGTGGTATTAACGGTGGTGTTTGACGCGAGTCATTTTTCGTGATCTACGGCTTGACGCGTGTATTCACTACGTGGCCTCAAACTAAATCCTATGTGAAAGTTATCCTTCTGTATTTCCCTTTGGGACTGAATGAATGAATTATGTTACCGACAAAAAAAATATATATACCAATAAAGTATGGTGTTGTATAGAATGTCTGATCTTTCAAGCCGGATTGTCAAACACAATAAAAATATATTTAAAAAAAAACAGAACGCATCAAAGCAAATTCATGAATCACTCACTCATTTAGCATTTTAGCTAAAAAACTTTCGCTGTTTCTCTCAAAGATTATGGCGACTCAAAATTCGACTAGATCGATTTTCTTTCAACAAATCTGATCCGAAATTTCTCTAAAATTTCATCTAATCTTTCTAAATCTTATCCTAAGATTCTTATTTCACCAAATTTTGCAATAATGAACACCCATAAGGAAAGTTGCAGGGACTTTCAAAGACGGCGAACTGGAGCTAATAAATTGAGGTTAAATCAGAGGCAGAATGGAGAAGAAGCTAGTCAACAATCAAGAGTTACAGCTGAATCAAGAGGTTTGAGGATCTTACACTAGAATTGTCAAGGTTTGAGGAAGGATTTAACAATCCCTCAGCTAGGTAATCTCAGAAAGTCTTAGAGCAAGAATGCTGAGATTTTGTGGGTATCATAAAATATAAAATAATTAAAATTTGAGGAATAAGAAGAAAAAAGTGTGTTTGAGTAAAAAAATGGGGTGTTTTTAAATATAAAATTAATAAAATTTGAGTAAAAAGAGGAGATTTTTGTTATTATTGGAGAGAGTGTATCAATGTGTATTGATACTTTTGAGACTCAAAAGTGGATATCAATAGGAAGAAGTGAGTGTTTTTAAATATAAAATTAATAAATGTTAAGTAAAATGAAGAGAAAAAATGTTTTTTTGAGTAAAATTGAGTAAAAATAGGAGATTTTTTTTTTTAATCTTATAAGCTTCTAGAGCTCACCGCTGTGCATGCCCTTATAAGCCCAATATTATGTTCCTCATAGAAACGAAAAATGGCTATAAGACTGTAAATAGATTGGGTCATGAACTAGGATACCCAAATGGTTATATTGTTTCTTTAGAAGGAACAAGCAGAAGGATGGCTGTTTTTTGGGATAATTATGTTAAGATAGACTTTATAAGGCCGCCTGAACTTAACCGAACTGATATGTATGTTACGGATGATACCAGGATGTTTGTCTTATCTTATATATATGGTAACCCGATTCAAAAGCTTAGGCAGATTATGTGGAATAGAATGATTGAGCAAGCAGAAGCTTCAGGGTCTTCTCAAAGACCATGGTTAGTTTTGGGTGACCTTAATGATATAAAATCCAATCAGGAAAAGCTAGGAGGTCCAACAAGAGTTGAAAGTACATTCTCATTGTTTAGGAGAATGCTTAGTATCAATGGTTTACATGACTTGCACTACAAAAAAACAGGGTGATTTTTGACTAAATTAAAATGGTCAAAATATTTATTGATCTATTTTCGACCAAAATATGATGAAAATTGGATTGATCGACATTTGATGAAAAATTTATAACTATTAAAAATGATCGATACAAAGTAAAAACATTTTGACCAAATATCGACTAAAATATTTTGGTTGAAAACTAGTTGACAATTATTGACGAACAATACTTGATATAAATTGGTCAAAACATTATCAACCAACTATCGACCATAGAGGTAGCTCGTCTAGAATGGTTAAAATAGTTATTGATAAAGTGCTTCAACTATTATTGATAAAATTCTACAAAATTAGTAATTTATTAATTAGTAAAATAGTTGGAGAATCATCATTCAATGGTTTTTATTAGTCCTAGGTGCTGATTTGCTAATGGTATTACTTCACTTATTGGACGTAATCATAACTTGGTATGAAAGGTTTTGATATTTCATATTTAAAAATATCAACAAATTGGTTTTAGTCATTTTGTAACATATTGGTTTTTACTTCTATCTGGTTTTGCATATATGCTAGTTTGATCTATAACATAAATTTATTGTAAATGATCAAATATGTTTATTTGTTAACTACTATAGATGTTTATGTATATATTATAAATTTCGTAATTCCATATTTAATTTTATGATTTAATTTTTTTGTATTTATGAAATAATTTTAATTTAATACGTATAAAACAAGTCAAATTTTATTTGATCAATTATTTGAGCAAAAAATCCCAACCAATGCTATAAACATCGTTAGGCGGCATCTAGGCGTTCGATAGGTACTTAGCGCCTAGGCGTTATCGAATTACCTATTTATTTACTTTAAAAAGTATATCATATTGTAAATATCTAATATTTATAATGCAAAAAGAACAAAATTAAAATACCATTTGAATTTGCAATTTTCCTCTTGAAAATAAAATGAGTTGGTAGATAGCTCCATGGAGATAGTTCCCATGTAGATAAAATACCATATTTTTTCCTATGTAAATCTCGATGAGTTGGTAGATAGTTCCCGATTTCGGGACATTTCTACCGATTAAATGTGATTTAATATATAGAGCTAGTTGAAAAAAAAACGAAGACATTTATGATCCTAAAACGTTATCAATTGGAATTATACTGAAAAATGCTTGTTGTTTTTCTATCTTTAAAAAAAAACTCGCTTATAAAAAGAAACTAATCATAAAGTAAAAGCTAAAACAGTATTAGTCCCACATCGTTAAAGTAGAGAAGAAAGACTTAATATTTCTCTATATAATATGCATGGACGGATAGGGAAATATTTACTTAAACCCAAGCCCCACACACACACTAGTTATGGTTTGGGTCAAAAAAATTAAAGGTTAACTGCTTAATAAAGTGGTTCATATTCCCTTAATTAGTGATAACCGGCTGGTTAGTAGTTGGCCGAATAATGAAGCCGACTAGGCTAAAATCGAGTCGGTAACTGGTCGGACGTCTAACCGGCGATTAGTCCGATTTTTAGAACATTGCTTTTGGTTAAAAATTCCAAGAACCAATTATTTGATCAAAAATCTTACGATCATTATTTTGGTGAGAAATTACAAGATGTGTTTACCAATTGTTTGGTCAAAAATATTTCGACCATTAATTTCATCAAAATTTATTGATCGTTTATTTGGTCAAAAACATTTTGACCATATTTAGACAAAGCGTCTTGGTCAAAAACATTGGGACCATATTTACACCAACCGTTTTGGTTATAATATTTTGATCATTTTTTGACGAGAAGTGATTTTCAACGTGCGCCTCTTGACGAAGGCGATTTGGTAAAACAATCATCAAAATGGGTTGTTATTGACCAAATATAGATCAATTTCATGGTAAAAAACCACCTTGTTTTCTTGTAGTGTTGAAGGTGATTGGGGGATGTTTTACATGGGTTGGATACAGACATACCCATCACGTCAAAACAAGAAAAGATAGGGCAGTGGCGAATTGGGAATGGTTGGATATATACCCTCAAGCTTATGTCAAACTTTTGCCATGGTCATGTTCAGATCATAGGCCTCTGTTAATTCAGATGGATTCTAGATATATTAATAGATGGAGAGCTAATGAGTAGGTTCATAGAGTAGTAAGGGATGTCTGGCTCAAGCAATGTAACCAATTCCCAGCTTATAAGTTTAGTACAACCTTAAGCAAGTGTAGAAGAGCATTGGCAGAATGGAAGAAGAATAATAATCAAAACTCATCAAAGAAGATACATGAGATACAAGAGTAGCTGCATAAAGTCTATGAAGTAGTCACTATGGACTATAAACTCATAGCCCACCTGAAATCTCAGTTGGCGATTGCTTATATAGGCTTGAAGAAGAATATTGGAGATCTAAAAGTAGAGTACTCTGGATTAAAGCAGGGGACAGGAATACGAAGTTTTTTCATGCAAAATCTAAGCAAAGAAGGAGTTTCAATCGAATCATTTCTATCCAGGATGAACAAGGAAACATATTCATGGATAAAAAGGAATTCATTCGGAGTTTGTTAAATACTTCCAAGGTTTGTTCACTTCCAATAAGTGTAAAATTTTCTCAGATCTACTGGATGTGATCCCTAAATCAATTACTATGGAGATCAACTAGTAGTTAGTCAAGCCAGTAACGGAAAAGGAAGTATTTGAAGTTGTTACTAAGTTGAATCCTGATAAGTCTCTAGGGCTTGACGGTATGAATTGCGGGTTTTACAATTATCACTGGAATGATATAAAGGATCAAGTAATGGAATATGTTAAGATATTCTTTGATGAAGGATATTTGGAGGAGGAAATGAATCATACACATATCTGCTTAATTCCCAAAATAAATACTCCTACTACACCAAAAGATTATAGACCTATTAGTCTTAGCAATGTCTCTTATAAGATTATTTCTAAAATCTTACTGAGAGGCTCAAACCTTGGTTACATTTGCTTATTTCTCAGAATCAGATAGCTTTTATCCGGGGTAGGCTTATCACAGACAACATTTTAGTAGCTCATGAACTTCTTCACTCTCTATACAAAGGAATTAGTCTTTCCATCTATTGCCTTAAAGCTTGATATCTCAAAAGCATTTGATAAGGTGGAATGAAATTTTTTGGACACTGTAATGCAGCATATGGGTTTCAATACTGTTTGGAGAAGATGGATCATGAAATGTGTAACATTTGTTACATATTTAGTATTAGTAAATGGGTGCCCGACAAGAAAAGTTTTTCCTCAAAGGGGAATACGACAAGGGGGTCCCATTTCACCTTATTTATATTTAATTTTTACAGAAGGGTTGTCCAGAATTCTGTGGGGGCACATTTTTTAAATAAATAACATTTTTTCGTAAACCAAAGTGTTCATTAGAAAACCCAATTATCGTAACAAATGCATCAATTCGTTCAAATCCACTTCGGCGAGATCATAAGACTCGTGAATCAAGTTCACAAATAACTAAATCAGGCTCGGTGCATTATGAATCAACCTCAAGCTCTTGTCGTCAAATTCACTTTGCAAGGGAGCCTCACTGCGTCGACCATTGCTCAAAGTCAACCTCGCTATAACTAGGATACATCAGAACAATCATGTGCAGGTTTATATAACCAAGAGCTCGATTCTGAATTAGAGATGTTCACCTCGTCGTCATGACGTGCTGAGATATTAGAAGACATCAAACTCGGTACAAAAAAAATACCAAAACCAATGCATAAGGATATTTGTTGGGGCATATTTTAACCAAGTTCGCAAGTGCACAGATCTACGGAATAACAGAGAAAAGTATGTCTTTATTGATCAACGAAGTAGGCTTGTAGCCAAATTGAAATACAACGTCTAGATGTCTAAAGCGTTGTAAAGAACTTTTATAGAGGTAGAAAACAAGGGCTAGATATCTGTATGCTATCTCAGGGATGCGAGGAAGATGTAGCTCTCAGGTTTTCTGTGTGTTGTCTGATGATTTAGTTCTCTCTTCGACGTCTCTATTTATAGGATCAGATCAAATCCGTTTTGGATTAGGACTAGACTTGATGTGCAATCTTATCTCCTTAATAACCAGGATTCTTGATATACTTGAATCTCTTATTTCTTCATATCGCGAGGTTTAGATAATGACAAACCTCGTTATACCTGGGATAGCGAAGTCTTTGCAAGTCTACCTCCAAAGCCACATATTATTTTCTATTAAATAAATCAACTAACCTTATAACGACGTCGTAAAGGTGCTTACAACCTGATAACGACGTAGTAGGCCATGTCTCACTTAGAAGTGACAAGTCATTTCTATGTCTTACATGACATAGACAACGTATTGCAAAGTGATAGGAGGTCATTAACTCGTTAGACCTGGCGTAGAAAACGTCTTGTCAGGTAATTGTAGGTTACTACTTCGTTATACCTGTCACATACAACGTATTGATAGTATCTAACTTGGTTATGACAAATCATTTCAATGTCTTACATGGTATAAACCACATATCTTCAGGTAGTGGGAGGTTATTACCTCATCTTACATGACATAGACGACGTATCGTCACGTAGTTGTCAGGTCACCATCTTGTTTGACCTAACGTAGACGATGTATTCTCAGGTAATGAGAGGTTATTACCTCGTTTTACATGTTATAGACGACGTATCGTCAGGTAATTGTAAGGTCATCATCTTCTTAGACCTGACTTAGACGATGTATTCTCAGGCAATGAGAGGTTATAACCTCATTTTACATGTCATAGATGACGTATCATCAGGTATTACTTCTCAAGTGAGACTTATCAAAGTTGAGTAGGGATATCCATGTCGTGAATTTATTTTCTCCAATAGTTTGTCCCCCACTCTTCAATTTTTTATTTAAAACGTGAAGAGTAGTTAATCTGGAGCATGTTAAAGAAGTCTTCGTGTAGAGAACTAATTCAATGTCGAGACTTGTAGAATTACATTTTTACATGTATATATATAATTTACGTCCAGGAGCGTATAGATTCTGGATCTTTCTTTACCTAGTGATGTTCAGGTTCAGGTTTACGTAATACCCCATCGAAAATTAAGAATTACATCATTTTTCTTTGATTTGAAGAGGTCCATGACCATGTACGTGTGAAAACATATCACGTTGGAAGAGATGCGCCACTTCAAATCAGCCAAACCCCTGTAGAGGAAATCTTAGTTTCTTCAGGTTGTGGTATGTTAACTAATTACGAGCACCCATTTTGTTATATTGATGAGGTTCTTGATTGACGTTGGTAAGGTTTAGGGAGGTAGAGTTTCATAAACCAAGCTCAATGGTGAGGTTCCACCTATCTTTTGAGAAGTTTTTATAGTCTTTACCTCTCCCTCTACCAAGTAGTAGTTGTAATCATTTGACTTCTTTTGTGAGTTTATTTTGTTGCTTGGACTTATTTTCAGAACTCTTTTGGTGAAATATATACGTCGAGGATTGACCTTGTAGGTTCATCCTGATATGTATTTTTTGGATGTAAGTGTTTTGAAAACCTTTTGAAGACGTCCTCTTTGTATTTATCGATTATGTTTATTATCGATTAAGTTGGGCATACCTTTTATTTGACATTGCTACTGGTTTAGCAGTCATCAAGGTTATTGTCCTGAACTTTTTAATGTTGTATAGTTTAGAGATAATATCTCCAATTTTATGTAACGACTATTGTCGTAATGTATTGAGACTGTGTCTCTTTATTTACTTGATTATGACCTTAGTCAACATCTATCGAGTTCATATCTCGTGATTTAGCAAGTAGTGACTTATTATAATCACTTTGGGGAGAGCTCATACCTCTTAATGTATCAAGTCATTGTGGTTTTCACAACCACTTAGGGATGGTCATTTCTGATCTTCTCAGGTAATGACAATCATTCATGCTTTGTGCGAGTTTTATCTCATGATTTACGATCATCATGTTGTCGTATTTTTTGGAGGTCTTTCCTCACGTTTGTATATGGTAATGCATGTTGTTGTAAACTGAGGAAGTCGTTATCTAATCATCTACCTGACTACATTTAGTTATTTGTGAGGTTGTACCTCATCATTCATTTGGAATTGACTTCGTTGAGCACTTTCTGGGAGGTTATACCTCACGTTGTATTTTATTATAATGATTGTTCACAAGTTAGAGGCGTCCCTCGTTGTCTTGTGAAGTTATGGTCATCATTTTTGTTTGTGATGTTTTACCTAATGTCTTGTGAGGTATTGAGTCTCGTCATAACCTTTCGAGGTTGTACAATTTGCGAGTTACTGGTTGTTGTCACAACCTCATGAGGACGTACCTCTTTAATTTTATCAAGTTGTGGAGTTTTACCTCTCTGTTTGTCAGGTATTGACTGTTGTCATGGCCTGCACAGGATGTCCCTCTTAGTTTTTGAGGTCGTGCCTTTATATTATCCATGACAATAAGTTTAATAACCGTTGTGCTTGTCATTTTTTAGGAAGTATTGCCCCCTATTTAGGTTTAAATCGACCGTGATCGCGTACAAACTAAAGCGTATCTTTTTAGTTCTTAGGAAGTCATGTTTCTACACGCTTAAACTTAAGAATTACTTGAGCACTTATATAAAAGACTTCGTAAGGTTAATATGTCAAAGCTCATTTATTATAATGTGTGTCCGTAGACATGTTGTGAAGTACACAAGTAAATAGAAAAATGCATTGACTTCTCGTGGATCGTCGAAAAACGTAAGAAAACAACCTTCGAACACAACCTTCGAACAGAAAATACCTGGAGGTAGCTGGTCTTCAGGTATAGAGCGTTCAAATGTTTGGTTGGTCTTTGCCATTCCTGTCTCGTAGCTTGTATATTCCTGGTCCGCATACCCCCATTATTGTGTAAGGACCCCTTTTTCGCAATTGCGCTTTTTGAACAAGGCGGCCAACGTATCCAAAGAGGGATCAAGTCACACGTAGTTCCATTTGTTTTGTTTTTTTTTGTTCGCAATTACGCCTTGGGAAGGCTCCCTACGTACCCAAGGAGGGATCAAGTCACCTGTAGTTCATAAATTGTTGATAAGACACATCTAGAAATAGTAGGTCCTTAGGTTTGAGAGCGGAGCCAAGATTAGCTAAAGCATCTGCATGATTACATTCTTTTCTTAGGATTTATGAGACCTTGTATTTGTTTGTTAGACATGAAAACTTCACGTATGGATCCAACTTCCTTTTGGACCTCGGTGTTGATTATAAAGTCATGTTCTAGTTGTTGTTGTCTGACGAGATGTTGGAATGTGTCAACTTGCAGCTTGTGTTTGATAATCTCGGAATCTATCCTTGGCATGTTCGCGTGTGAGAAAGCAAAACAATCAGCATTAGATTTAAGGAAGTCGATTAACCTTTTTTGCATGTCTATGGGCAGCTTCGAGCTGACATTTATCTTTTTGTCAGGATCATTCTCCAACAGCGATACGTCGTCAAGTTGTTCCACCTCCGGCTCTTCACCATGATTTATCAACAGTGGACTCTTTAATTGCTTATTTTTACCTGTCAACGTAGTTGATAACATGATCGTGAATTCTCTTATTCTCCCTTGATCTCTTGAATTCCCCATGGAGTGGGAAACTTGATGACTTGGTGGAGAGTCGATGGTACAGCTCCCATGTCATGAATCCATGGACGTCCCATGGTTGCATTATAGGCCGAGGCACAATCCACTGTGAGGGATTTTGTAGGGGTCATATCTTCCCTAGAAGAATCGATAGCCTAAAACGACAAAGTATGCATTGAACCAGCCATCCCAGGACGCACTCAAACCGGTGGTTGAACCAGAGGCCTAATCCGAGTCTGCCTAATGATCAAGACCAGATGATTAAGGCCCATTTAAGGCCCAACCGACCTAGTGGTTATGGTTTAAATGGAAAAACCTAGAAAGCTTAGGAATATTTCCTATTTTGTAACGGGCTTGGCCCATCCGACATATAAACACTATAAATATGTTTGTATATCCTCATAAGATGAGGATCACAAAAAATCATACAAAAACTCTTTTACAGCTTTACAAATATCAATAAAAACCCTAATTCGAATCTTCGTTTTGTCTTTGTGTTTTCAAACCCTAGAAGCTTTCTTATCTCCCAAGAACCTTACAAATTCAACTATGAGAATCCAACTCCCATAATTTGGCGCTAGAAGGAGGGGATCCTAAAGATTCATACATGAGAAAACCGCTTAGACTGATTGGAGGTTTGGATACTCTTCAATCTAGCTTGGATGTTTTCTCGGAATCAACAATGGTTTTATCACTTGAAATTTCATCCAGCACAAAGGAGGTTTCAAGGGTGCCCATACCTATCAAGTCTACTCGCCCGGCTACGGACGAGGTAGAGGGCGAGGCCGCAGAAGAGGAGTAGACAACACCTGGGCAAGAAACTCGGGGTACGATGAGTCTGCCGATTGCGAGTTACATTGAACAAACAGACATTCGACCTCTTATTGCAGAGTGCTCGGCTCACGGTTGGCCTCCAAGCTAGCAGCCGACAAACTTAAAGGCAACATAAGCATGAACGATTTCCAAATAGAGCAGTTTGACGACCACACCGAGGAGATAGCCCGCAACGAACCCAAAAAATGAGCTAGACAAGATGATAATGAAGGTCAAGGTGGTCCAAAAAAAAAGTCTGCCAGATGATTATACGCGACTCGCATTATGGTTCTAACACTGTCTCATCTATCAAATCTTTTCAATGGTGAGCCGAAGTGAGATCTAACATGCCAACACTGTCGAAGTTCCTGAACGACATCATCACTTTCAAAGAACAAGAAGTTGACAACATCGATAAGCCCCATGACGACCCGCTCGTAATCAGATTGCTTATAAACGATTAGGATACGACTCACATCTTGATCGATACTGGCACCACAGTGAACATCATCTCCAAAGATACTTTGAATCGGATGGAGATCAATCTATTGTGGGTGAAGCCGCATCCAAAGCCTCTGACAGGTTTCAATGGCGAGACGACAATGACGCTTGGAACCATCTAACTACCTGTGTGCGCCGAATGAGTAACCAAGGTGGTTGATTTCACAGTGTCTGAGAATCCAACCATTTACAACGTCATTATTGGCACCCCTTGGCTTAATTCGATGCTGGCAGTCGCTTCAACCTACAACTAGAGGCAGCCAGGCGGCATCTCGCTCTTATTTCATGGTTGCACATAAACTACGGAGTCAGGCAACAATTCCGATTCCAAAGGACAAGCGCAAAAACCAAAATACAGACAGGGAGCCCGTCAAGGAGCTCTATGATTTATTATAGCATTTAAAGATCGCTGAGGCCCGGGAAGAGGAAGTAATGGATCTAAGCTGCAAGCTGGTGGTATCAGTCTATATAGACAATAATTATCTAGAGAAATGCGTAAAAATCAGCACGACGTTAGATGAGGTTATCAAGATTGACCTCGTTGCGTTTCTTAAAGAAAACTTGGGGCACTATCGCATGGACAGCCGAAGATATGCCCGGCATAGACATCAACATAGCTCGCCATGAGTTGAACGTCGACCCGAGTTTCCGATCTGTCAAGCAAAAACAAAGAAGGCTCGGACCAGACAGAGCTCAAGCAGTAAACGACGAGGTGGAAAGACTCCAGCGAGTCGGCTCGATCTCAGAGGTCAAGTACCCGGATTGGTTAGTCAATCCAGTCGTCGTCAAGAAGAAGAACGGCAAGTGGCGCGTATGTGTGGACTTGACCGATCTGAACAAGGCTTGTCCCAAAGATAGCTTCCCACTTCCACACATAGACCGCTTAGTCGAAGCAACGGGCATGGAACAAAATAGCTAGTTTGTATACTCTTGTTTATGGACACGTTCTCTGGCTATAATCAAATTTTCATGAATCTCGACGATCGTGAGAAAACATCATTCATTATGGACCGCGGGATTTACTGCTATAAAGTCATGCCTTTTGTCTTGAAGAATGCTGGAGCTACCTATGAGCGCTTGGTGAATAAGATGTTTGCAGAATAGCTCATTAAGACAATGGAGATATACATAGGCGACATGCTGGTCAAGTCACTTGAAGAGAAAGATTATGAGCAAACTTAGAGGAATGTTTTGAGATGTTAAACTTGCACAACAGAAAACGAATCCTACTAAGTGTAGATTTGGCGTTACTTTCGGTGAATGTTTGGGCTATCTGGTAACTCATCGCAGCATCGAGGCCAATCCGAAGCAAATCGATGCACTTATCTAAATGACCTTGCCAAAACAAAGAGAAAAGTTAAGAGACTGACTGGCCGAGTGGCGATAATCAACAGTTTCATATCGCGTTCCACCGACATGTGCTTTCCCTTCTACGACATGTTGCGAGGAAAGAAGATCTTCGAGTGGATGGAAAAATACGAGAACGCTTTTCAGGAACTGAAGAAGTGTCTCGCAACCCCACCTGTGTTAACGAAACCGGTTACGAGCAAGCTACTCTACCTTTATATTACGGTCTCCCTGATAGCTATAAGCGAAGTACTGGTCCGAGCAGACGGCAGCGACCAAAAGCCTGTTTTTTATATTAGCAAGTCCCTTACCGATGCGGAGATAAAAAATCCGTTAACTAAAAAGCTAGCGCTTGCCGCAATCACTTCGGCCCGGATGTTATGACCATACTTCCTATCCCATTCAATAATGGTGTTAAGTACCTTTACAGTACGAGTTATTCTATATAGTCCAAGAAAATCTAGAAGATTAGCCAAGTGGGCTATCGAGCTAAGCGAGTTCGACATCGAATACCGCAGCAGGACAAGTATTAATGCACAAGTGTTGATTGACTTCCTTATTGAATTACCCAAAGCGGAGACATCAGCATAAATCGAAGGCTCATCATCTCATCCGTGGAGGCTGCACATCGACGGTTCCTCGTTAAAGCACGGTTCTGGTGTAGGTATTCGCCTATCATCTCTGGATGGCTAATCATTAGAGCAATCGTTTTGCCTCGGCATCAAATAATGAGGCGGAATACGAAGCTTTGCTCGTGGGAATCCGACTGGCCAAGGCCCTGAAGATGCTCAGGATACATGCTTTCTGCGATTCCCAACTCGTCGTCAACCAGTTTAACGGGGAGTACGCTACCAAGGACAATCATATGGAGGCTTACCTCGCACTAGTTAATGAGTTGGCCGTAGAATTTGAGGAATTTACGCTTACAAGAATTCCACGAGAGGAGAATTCGCAAGGAGATGTACTTGCTACTCTCGGATTATCGACACAACCGGACGAAGGTCTACAATGAGTGATACCGGTTAAATTCATCAGAAAACTTAGTATCACCATTGCTGTTTCGAGCTGCGAAATTGGCGAAGTCAATGTTTAACATAATCTTAGGCCGCAAAAAAGAAAGCACATCATGAGCCGAAGCTGGCCACTCAGGTCGCCAAAAATTCAGGTGTTAGCCTGACTTACCCAATGGATTTCGATATTGAAGTTAGTAAAGAGTTCATCCAGGCAGACGAGGTTATCGTTGTTATGGAAGAAGCTGGAGAGCTTGATCCGGATGGTACAACAATCGATCACGGGGTGCTCCTACAACAATTTTCATAAGATCTTGCCTAGGATGCTTACCCATGTAGCGAAGAGCCGCCACCTGCACACAAGGCGAACAACATTAACAAGAACGATACTACTGAATATGGCTGCGATACAAAGTGGATCAACGATATTTATGGGTATCTCGCAGAAGATGAAGTCCCAAATGACAAGTGGGCGGCTGGCAAACTCAAAGCTCTAGGATCGTGTTTTATCCTTTTTCATGTTGAAGTGTTCAAGTGGCGACTGTCTGGATCTCTCCTTATCTGCATAGAAGGTCAAACAGCTCGCAAAATCATGTACGAAGTCCACAGCGGATCATGCGGCAAAATCAAAAGGCATGGTTATTTCTGGCCGACAATGGTGAACGACTGCAAAAAATTTGCCGACAAGTGCGAGAAGTGCCAGCGCCACGACCCCATGATTCATCAGCCTATCGAGTTACTCTCCTCTATGACTTCGCCCTACCCGTTCATGAGATGGGCGAAGGATATAGTCGGTCCGTTGTATCCATCAGGCAAAAACTCTACCTTTTGGTTTTAACTGACTTTTTTTATAAGTTGATTGAAGCAGAGGTGTTTGGCAGCGTTAAAGACAAACACGTGGAGAAATTCATCTAGAAGAACATCATTTGTCAGCACGGTGTACCTTAAGAGATCGTCACGGATAACGGCTCGCAGTTCATCTCCAAGCATTTTGATCTTTTCTGCGACAAATGGAATATTCAACTAAGTAAGTCGACACCACGAAATCCTCAAGGAAACGGCCAGGCGGAAACATCCAACAAAACAGTCAGTCATAGATTAAAGACCTTTCTCGACGTTAAAAAGGGCCGTTGGGCTGATGAACTCGAAGGAGTCTTATGGTCTTATTGTGGGATGGGAGAAACACCTTTTATCCTAGTCTTTGGTACCGAATGCATCATCCCACCGGAAGTCCACTTTCCTGGGGTACATCGGCAACTTCTTTCGGAGCAAGAAGGTCTCAACCATCTCTTAATGCTTGATGAACTGAACCTCATCAACAAAAGGCGAGGTCAAGCCCTCATCAAGATGACCAAGTACCAAATTTATGTGGCTAAGTATTACAATTCCAAAGTGCGAGTTTGACCTTGATCTCTGCGAAATATTTTAGAACACAGCCAAACTGAACGCTAGCAAACTTGGGGCTCATTGGGAAAGACCTTATCAGATCATGAAGGTAGTTCGCCCATGCATCTACGAACTTGCAAACATGCAAGGAGAGATGATTCCACAATCTTGGAACGCAAAACATCTCACAAAGTACTATTGCTAAGTACTTCGTCTCATGATTTGAACTACGGGGTGACTTGATCCCGGCAAAGGGTACGTAGGTAGCTCATTTTCGGACAGGTTCAGTTGCCTCCCTCCTCAAATGAGGGAGGGGAATGGGTATGTATACTCGTATGCTCCCAACTTTGTATAATGATCACCTCGCTGAGTCAAAATTTCAGATTTTCACTTTACGATTCAATATCAAAGTCTTACGCAAACGACTAAGTCTAAACAAAGATGATTCTCATGTTCACATCGCTGCTGGCCACAGTGATGATCTTTAGATACCTCGACGCGAGGTCTTCCCATATACATCCAAACAGATATTAAAACGCGCTATACAAATTCTAAGTGTTCATATTTGAAGCAAGAGGGTTCGCGGGAACACTCTTGTAAACTGGAATGATAAACTCTTGAAACCCAATAAGCAAAACATTGGTCAAACCTAGCCAAGCTAGTCGGAACAATAGAATTCTTGGGAAATCCTATTAAAAATCGCAATTGACTACGTACAAAAACGAAACACATCAGGTGCCTTATATTTGCTGAAGAAGCATGTAGTTCGCGATGAAATAAAACCAAAACAAAAATGCTCCAAAAACAACTTGATATCTGAATCCGAACATAGCATCACTTAAACTTAAACTTAAAAGCTAAGTGTCAAAGATGGATAAAGGCATCCAGGCACTAAAAGTTGATACATAACAAAAAGCTCTGACATCCAGAGGCAAAAATACTTTAAAATATAATAGGCAAGGCTAAGCAGGGAGCTCGCCCTCTTTATTCTCTTCTATCTCGTCATTCACATCGCATTGAGCAACTTCAACCGTTTTAGCATTAAGCCTCTGAGCTCCGGGCACCTCGCCTCTTGCAGGATCTAAAACTTCTTTCTTGACATTGTGGCTCGCGGATAGCTCGGTTATCTCAGTAGATGGGATAACAGCATTCTCAGGAATAGACGGAACGATGCTCTCAACAGTTTCCGCAGCTAGGGTGGCTGGCTCGCCATCAAGCAGTTCCTCATTTGCGCCTCGCAGACGCAGGCCAAGAGCGCCATCGTTGGATCCAGAACCTGCATCAATACCAACAGACTTAACAACTGTCTCGATTTGTGGTGAGAAACCAATATCTTTCACTATAGTAGGGTCAACAGGAGTAATACCTAACACGCCCTTCAAGTCGGCGGCAAGGTTGTCAAAGACCTCTTAAGCATTAGCCAGCTCGACTACTGTATCTGCAAGTCCCTTACACTCTTCCTCCACATTAGGCGGTTCGTCGCTCTTCCTGTCATCAATAAGCTTAGCATTCACCTCGGCTTGGGCTAGGAAAATCATATTTTGCTTAGGCAAACTAGTCAGCTGCCTAAGAATCTGTGGGGGTCGAAACCAACACAACTAAATTTGTAAGAGTTCGTGAGGGGAATTTAGAGATTTCTATGTTAACTAGGGATCACAAGAGATTGAGAAAGAGTTGTGTTTATTGCTATGTAAAAGTTGAGTACAAAGCTTGTGTATGAAAAATTGCGGATCCCCTTTAGGGTTTGTACAAAGAGGTATTTATACTATATCTAAGGCGGCTACGTTTCCTAAGCTTCTGCGGAGTCGGCTGCATCTACGTGGGCTTCGCGTTACTGGGCTGAAGATCGTATGGGACTGAGGACGTGATCGATCGTCGGGGAAAGGCTGTGGTCGCGAGATGGGCCGAAGCCAGGCTCGGCCTCATCGGGCGAAGCCGTGGTCGCGGGATGGGCCGAAGCCAGGCTCTGTCAGACCAGGAAAGGCCGTGGACGCGAGATGGGCCGAAGCTAGGCTCGGCCTCACCGGGCGAAGCCGTGGTCGCGAGATGGGCCGAAGCCAGGCTCGGTCGGACCAGGCGAGGCCGTGGTCGCTCCTTTGGCCAAAGCCCCAGTCTCTTCTTTCTTGTCCCAGGTTCTCTCTGCTGCCACATGCTTCGCTCCGCAAGAAGATCTAGGTGTTGTCATGCCTTGCCTCGTCGAGAATCTGGAGGACCATTTCTTCTACTGACTTGTCTTTGGACGTTAATGCTGAGTGGGTGAAAACCGACCCCAACAGGTAGCCCCCCAGCTCGGTAGTGTTAGAGCTAATAGTGCCGAGTTAAAAGATGTGTTGAGTATCAGCGTTAATGTTTGAAGTCAAGGTACCTGTCTATCCTACAGTAGTAGAGAGTGACTTTATGCAAGAGATTTTAAGACTCCGTAAGCGCTTTGAAGATTTCAAGACTTCTTGCTTCATTTGCCGCAACTGCTGCGTTTTCTGCAGAAAGGATTTCTCTTTTTTCTCTTGAAGATTTTAAGACTTCGTATTCCCTATGGAGGTTTTAAGACTCCGTGATGCGATTGCTAATGTCAATGACGTTTCCGAGTAATAGCAATGTGATGAGAATCTCCTTTGAAGCTTGTTTAGGACTAGATCTCGTTCTTGATGGAAAAGTACTAAGATTCACTTTTTGATCTTTTCTTTGGGTTATTGTAGATCTTTGATAGCGTTATGGATAAGATGAAACTCGGTTCGGTTGACCGTGGCGAATCGGAAGTGTCGCCGAATCAAACCGAAGATGTTGTCGTGCTCCCAACTCAGACCGACCCCATGATCGTGGTGTTGAGTGAAACCGAACCTATGGTTGAGCTCTCGAGTGTGAGTGAGCGTGTGGTCGCGACCCCGAGTGGTAGCGAGTCCGTGCTCGTGGTTTCGAGTAAGAGTGAGTCTGTACTCGCGGTTTTGAATGGAGGCGAACGCGTGGTTGCGTTGCTAGGCCGAACCGTCCACGCGACCGCACCGCTTGGTCGAGCCGAATCTGTGGTCGCACCATCGGGTCGAGTCGGGACCGAGGATGTGGTTCCCATGCCATCATCGCCAAGGATTATGACGGCATCCTCGGCACCCCGCTAGAGTGCTGGCATCGAAATTCGCCTCTGTAGCAAACTCACCGTTCCGCGTGTTAGTCTTGGCGGAACCAATGAAGGCGATGAGGATGCATTTGGTAACTTAGCGGATGTTAAAGAAGAGAGGAGGCCTAGCGGTGATGAGGATTTGGTGGCTCGTAATGGGGGGAGTTGGACTTTCCTTCTTCCTTAATGATGAGGATCCGGGGCTCCCAGATGGTGCGGCCGACGCTGCTTTGTCAGGGTCTTCTTCTTCTTTTAGGTCACTTCCTTCCGATTCTGAGGATGGTGATGAGGTTGACTGACCTACAGTGGTTAGGAAGAAGAAGGTGCAACCGGATCCTCCGGGATCCACTCTTTGCGACAAGGAGTCACTCCAGCTTCTCCGGGAGAAGTGCGAGATTTCGGATGAGATCGTGCTGGTTGTTCCTGATTGCACACAGCGAGCTGATGCTCCGCCTCCGAGGTACTTCACCGTGTACGGGAACTTCATCGAGCATTGCTTATTGTGGTTTCCGGTGCCTGGTTTTCTTCTCCCTTTCTTGGACACAAACGGTGTTTCCCTTGCTCATATCAACCCCAGGGGGGTGAGGCATGTCATTGGCATCTACGTGTTGAGTAGGGAGTGTAACACAGAGATTAGCACTGAGCAGCTGTCCAGCCTTCTGGAATTCAGGCCTAAGGGCCGCGCAGATGAGCTTAGGTATCTAGTTTCTCCGGTACCGGGTCGTATGCTCATTGATGGGTTCCCGAGCAAAGACGACCACTTTGAGTACCGATTCTTCTTTGTCAAGATCTCGGAGAAGACTATTGAGGCGGATTGCATCTCCCTCGTCAGGACGAGTTGGGAGAAGAGAGGTAATTCTATACTTAGAAATACTTTCTTTTGTATCATGCTTATGTTTTGTGTACTGATTTCGGCATTGCTTTGCTTTTGCAGCGAGACCAGCATCTCGTGTGGTGAGTCGGAGTGATGCAGTGGCCATCCACAGTGCTTTTGCCTCCGGAGAGGGTGATTGGGTGAAGTCTTTCACCCGTCAGAGGATCCAGAGGGCGCTTTCCACTCGGATCTTCCCAGTGAAGGTCCTTGGGCGAGGTGCCCCCAGAGTTTCGACCTTCCAGCGAGCAGAGAAGGCGAAGGCGGTGTCGACGGGCACCGCGGTCTCAGCGTGGACAGGCTCGCAAACGCGTGCTCCGACGACCACATCGCCTAAGACTCCTGCTGCGCCAGCTCAGCGTTCTCGTGTTTCTGATCTCACCCCTGATGAGGACACTAGGCGACGTGAGCAGTCGCGGAAGAGAGCCCTTAGGTCGGAGGGCTAGGCGGGAGGTACTCCCGATGGTGCACCTCCAAAGCGACAGAAAGCGGGCTCCTCTCCGGCGTTTGTTAGTGATCCGACTGACCATGGCGTTGTAGCACCGCACTCTCCGACTCCTGGCTCTGGCGGACGGGCCCTTGTTCTAGCAAATGCCACAGTTGCTGAGGTTCAAGTTCTTTCTCTCCTTTGCATTAGCTACTGTTACTTTACTTTATCTTGGTCTCGATAGCGTTCCTTTGGTTTTCCTTTGTGTATGTAGCTCTCCACTCAGCTGGATCACATGGCCTTCTGCTTTGAGGAGGACTCTCGTTCTCGTGATAATGAGCTTAGCGAGGCCAAGAGGGCCAACGCTGAGCTTGCTGAGAAGATCCAAGCTCTCGAAAGTGATGTAGCCTCTGCGCAGAAGAGGTCAGATGAGTTGAGTGGGAAGCTGTCGAAGGCATCTTCAAGGCACGCAAAGGAAAAGGAGGAGATCGCTTTGCTTAGGAGCAAGCTGTCGGAGATTGAGGGTCTCAGGGACGCTCAGATCGAGGAGGCCGTTTCTAAGGCCAAGGATGAGGTGGTTCGTAGTTTTGGTTGCCGGACCGGACAGGCTGCCGGGTTGCTTGCTAGGATTGAGGGGACAACGAAGGACAACATGCTGGACCTTGCTGAGATTGATGCGAGCCTGGAGCTTATCGAGCATCTCCGTGAGCCTGATGGAGCGACCTTGGATGCAGCGGAGCAGCTCCTCATTGAGAGAAAGATCCCGATCTACGATGCTCATGATGTGTTTGATGAGCTTGTCTCTAGCGTGAGGCAAGCCTTAGAGATTCCAGAGGACGCTGGTATAGCTGATGAGGACGGCGAGTGACCATTCCTCTTCGTTCATGACTTAGTTGATTTGTAGTCCTTTTATGACTTTTGTTTCTGAAAACGTTTGTTGTATTTGATGATCTCGGTTGTAGCATTTGATGGCTTGTATCCTTGCTATTTTTTTGGACCCTCGCATTGTGGAGAATGCGGGATGACTTTGTAGCTTCTGTTCATGGTGAACCTTTATGGTTTCAGATTCAGGCACTTGCTTTAGATGTTGTTGATGTTGTTCCTATACTTAGGAATTCTTTGAGCAGTTTATGCGTTTCTGTCATGTGTTTCTGTCATGTGTTTGCCAACATTTACGCTCTCTATCTGCCAACGTTGCTGTTGGGCTTGTGTAGAATGGTGCTGTTCTCTAGACACGTCTGTCCGAGAACAAGGTCGCCTTGAGTTCGACCAGAGTGCATCTTGGGTTTCTAAATGACACGTTCAGGGTACATGCTGAACGGAGGTCATTACCAGAGTGTTTCCCGGGTTTCCGAATGACACGCTCAGGGTACATGCCGAGCGGAGGTCATTAGCAGCTGCATTACCAACGACGTTTGTTGGGTTTCTGAGTGATCAGTTGGGTTCATCCGCCCCAATTTTGAACACTGGAATTTATATAGCGCGCTGTATCCGTTGTGGATGTCATTGTGTTCGTATTTCCGCATTATTACTATGGCCAACAGCAATAAATACGGAACGACTCTACTCGATTGAAGCTTGGATCAGTCCATAAAGGACAAGCTGTTCTCATGATGAGTGTTGTGGCGAGTGTTTGTGGTTTCTGGTGATAATGTAGTCAAGGAGTAGAGTACGGGTACCCCATTCCCCCCCCTTCGAGACGAAGGAAGGAATTGATATCGTCTACAGAGAGTGAGCTCGTCCGGAGACAAGGCTTAGTGAAAAACACTCACCCCCCCCCCCTAAGGCGGAGGAGATCAAGTGAACTCGTCTGGAGACAAGGCTTATAGAGCGCGGACTCCCCCCCTCCCCTCCCTGGTGTGACGAAGGGAGAAACTGAACCTATCCGAGGATAAGCTGCCTACGTACCCTTTGCAGGGATCAAGTCGCCTCGTAGTTCATTAGGGAGAAGACAAGAGACAGTGATTCGTTAAGGTGGGAGAGGTGCAGAGGGGACTTCTATAAGAGATTAGTCAGGTCCTTCCCCTGACTGGAATCGACTCTTGCCTTCTTCTGCGGCCCCTGTGAGGTTGAGAAGTCATGTTTCTCTTCGTGAGTTCCTGGGTCCGAACCCTTATTCTCTTCACGGTTGCGCAACCTGTGCTCTTTGGCCTCTTCTTCGCTAAAAGAGACAGGATCACTGGCATGCTTCGTCTTTGGGAATGTAGAGATGTTGGCGCAGACTTCGGCGCGCCTCTGGTAAGCCTCGATTGCAGTTACGCTGTCAGCCCAATTCTGCGATCCTCCTATGATCATGTTGATGGTGCCTCGGGGATCCCTGCTCTCGGGGTTGTCACCGCGGTGTTGTCGCCTGGGACTCTCCGTCTGTCCCTCGGTAGCTTCTTGAGTTTTTTCCTCCGGTGTGAAATCCGACAGGCTGATATTACCTTTAAGGGTGCCCTCCCAACTCACGGCACCTCGCAGTTGAATGCCCAATCGCCTTGTGGAATTCACAATACCGCTTTTCGTCGTACTCGCTCGGGTTCCTAACCCACGTAAGGCTTCCTCTGCCGCGTCCGCGACCGCGGCCACGACCTCTGCCATATCCAGGCGAGTCAATTTGGTAATTATGAGCTCCACCTGCTCCTCCTTCGTATTGGATGAAGGCAGGATTGCCTTTCTTTGCTGCAGCTGGGGTTGGAACCAGAGAGGGTTCGCTCACCTGCTTGGTTTTCCCACCCCTTTTGGCACGGAGCTCCTCTTCGCTTCGGGCGAAGTCAGTTGCACGGTAAAGAGCGTCTTGGATCGTCGTTGCGGATTGATAGTGAGTTCTTGCCAAAACGGAGACGGGCACCTAACCGCTCCTCTTAAGGCCTCCAAAGCAGCTGTGTTGCTTATTCCGTCTACCTTTGACATGGTGTGCTTGAACCTGGTCATGAACGACCGCAAGCTCTCGTTCTCTCCTTGCTTGTTAGTCCATAGCTCTGCGTCGTAGATCTTTTGCTCGGCAAAGATGTTGTAGTGTTGTACAAACATCTCAGAAAGCTGGTGGAAGTTATGAATGGAGTTTTTCTCAAGCTTGTAGAACCATTGAAGTGCAGGTCCCTTGAGACTCTCCACGAATTGCTTACAGTAGCCGACGTCTCTCTTGGCTTCTCTGAAATTTGCCCTTCCTAGGGCTACTTTGAACTCCATTAGATGATCGGCAGGATCGGAGATCCCTTCATAGCTTGGGAGTTTGATTCGTCTCGGATCAGAGGTTCTGGCCCCCGAGATGTTTTCAGCGAAAGGGGTGTTCCGTGCCTTCTCCAACACGTAGGCAACCCCAGGAGCCCTTCTCGTGCTGCGGTACATCAGCATCTTGGTAGTCCGCAGATCGGAGACGACTTGATCCAGCTGGGCTTTCAGCGCTGTGACTTCTTCGTCTCGGGAGCCCTGCGGTCCCCTGCTCTCTCTCTCTCTCTCCGGTACAGCTTTGCTATGATCGCATCGCCTTCTTCAGCGGCTGTATTGTGGTCGACCTCTGTGTCAACTCGGGGACGTCTTAGAGGGGGTAGATCCTCGTCTGACACTTCCATCACGCGCTCGGGAGTCGGATCGGTTTCCCGACGAGGCGGTGGTGGAGGCAAGTCCTCTGGAGCTGTGCGATTGGTCCGAGGTGGCAGCTCCTCGTTTTGGTTCCTTCGACTGGTTCGAGGGGTAGCAAAGCTAAGACGTGTTGGTCGAACGCGGGACCTCTTGCGCTTCCTTCTCTGTAGTGCTTGCAGCTCGTTCGTCGTGGCTTCCATGTTCCTCTCCTGATCCTCAGCTTTCTTCATGAGAGTGTCGAGCATCTGCTTGATCTCCGTGAGATCTGTGGGGTTGTTAGTGGCATGAGGCGCTTTTCTCCACGGAGTTCTCTCTTTCCTCGTTGTTTCTATGAGACGAGGATCCTTCGCTGCTTCTGCTGTTGCTTGACATCTTCACGGTGTTGCGAAACCCTAGCTTTCATGTGTTAAAACTCTCTAGCTTCCCCTTAGTCGGCGCCAAATTGTGGGGGTCGAAACCAACACAACTAAATTTGTAAGAGTTCGTGAGGGGAATTTAGAGATTTCTATGTTAACTAGGGATCACAAGAGATTGAGAAAGAGTTGTGTTTATTGCTATGTAAAAGTTGAGTACAAAGCTTGTGTATAAAAAATTGCGAATCCCCATTAGGGTTTGTACAAAGAGGTATTTATACTATATCTAAGCCGGCTACGTTTCCTAAGCTTCTGCGGAGTCGGCTGCATCTACGTGGGCTTCGCGTTACTGGGCTGAAGATCGTATGGGACTGAGGACGTGATCGATCGTCGGGGAAAGGCCGTGGTCGCGAGATGGGCCGAAGCCAGGCTCGGCCTCACCGGGCGAAGCCGTGGTCGCGAGATGGGCCGAAGCCAGGCTCGGTCGGACCAGGCGAGGCTGTTGTCACGAGATGGGCCAAAGCCTGGCTCGGCCTCACCGGCCGAAGCCGTGGTCGCAAGATGGGCCGAAGCCAGGCTCGGTCGGACTAGGCGAGGCCGTGGTCGCTCCTTTGGCCAAAGCCCCAGTCTCTTCTTGCTTCTCCCAGGTTCTCTCTGCTGCCACATGCTTCGCTCCGCAAGAAGATCTAGGTGCTGTCATGCCTTGCCTCGTCGAGAATCTGGAGGACCATTTCTTCTACTGACATGTCTTTGGACGTTAATGCTGAGTGGGTGAAAACCGACCCCAACAGAATCTTGCTCGCACGGTCAAGTTTCACCTAGAACTCATTAGCCGTCTCTCTTTTAGCCTTAGCAGTGACCACCTCGATCTCATTTTGCTTCGCCTCGATTAAACTATTTTTGTCCCTCTCGAGCTCAGCAATCCTCATATCACCTTGCTTCTTTTTAACACTCAGGTTATGAAGGTGCTTATGCATATCGTTCGAGCTTTTCTTAAACGATTCCACCTCGTTGCCGATATCTTTCATGCGCTTCACGACGCATTGTGTTCTGGCTTTTTCCTTTTTCTAGGCTTCGTCAATAAAATTCTGCTTGGATCGTGAGTCCGCGTCATAAGCAAAAATCTTTCGGTTGCAGTGCACTACCATTTTGAAATAAGCCAAGTATGGAAGACGAATGTTTGCAAGTCAAAATAAGCTAAGTATGGAATCTACCTTGACGTGGCAAGACGAAAACTCCTTGTATAGCTCGCTCTTCAACAACCTCTCTGGGATAGGAAAGCGATCGCCAGGATACGTAATTTTTGACATCAATGTAGCAGCGGCTTAAGGATCACCGTACATCTCGATAGCAGCAGGCGATGAATTGGATCATGTACCACGAGGGATCAACTCGCGAGGAAACAAAGTTGGAGCTTTTCGGCAAGATTTCTTCGAGTAAGAATCAGCTGCTCGTCATAGCTGGGATTTTTGGGAAATTTTTGGAGTCGCTGGGAAGATAGTCGGCTTCGTTGACTGGATTTATAGTTTTTTCTTCAGCCCTCACTACTCCTTGACGGTAGAAGTAACGAATCCAATAACACTTCCTCGCAGCTAACTCCTTACATAGCTCACGAATTCCAGGGACAGGAGTACCGATGTACCGGCAATCTGCAAAATAAACAAAATTGGAAAGACTTAAGACATAAACCAAGTATAATCTAAGTCGCAACATAGGGAAAATCTGCGAGTATGCTACCAATCGTTCCCCACTTTGCATTCATTGCATTCTCGTTTCCTTCACCAACCCAGGCCGCAAAAATCAGCATTAAAAGAAGAACTTCCTCCAGTCGTGATCTTTGTTGGGGAAGTCATCTAGGATTTTATATTCGGTTCGGTTCGCTAGGTTATAGGTTGGCGCCTCGCCATCTAGACCTTTATTTTTACGAAATTCAAGGAAACTCACTAAATGGCGAACCCCTAGTTGCACTCTCCATTCGGCGGCTCTTGTTAGTAGTCTGACCATATGGCGAATTCCTCTGGTATTGACTTGAGCAATCGCTATCTTATGGATAAAGATATAACGGAGAATATTTGTAGGAATCAGAAGGAGAGGGTAGCAGTCTCTAAGGTAGCATTCATACAAAGCGAATGTACCCGCAGGATGATCATCGGCTCGCTGATCCGGAGAAGGAAGAATCACCTCGACATTATTGGCAATGGCGCACTGCTTCCTAAGCCCGTTCAATGACCCTTCATCGCACCACGTCGCGCCCGGAGGAGGATGTTGCTTACGCTTCACCCTTGTTTTTTTTACTTTTGTTACTCCGAAACAAACCCAAGTATTTAACCTTTCTTATTCGATGAGAGGGTTGTATTCCCAGGCGCATTCTTCAATTTTGACTGAAGCAGTTGGCTCGATAAGATCTTCAACTAATTCATCGTGAAGGGATGGGACTTCGATAGTAACTCTTTCTTCATTTGTGACTTCGTCGTTCTCCACAGTCGGCTAAAGAACGACTTGATTTTCATACCACGGTGATTTTCCGTCTGCATCGATCTCATCTTCTAAATCAATACAGATCGGTGAATTCATTACTGTTGCTTTGCGCTTAAGGCGGCGAGATGGGATGGTTATCGGTTCTTGATAAGAGAATAACTCATCGAACGGGGAGTCATCATCGATACGATTGTCTTGACTAGAGGGACCGGTTTCTTCTTCGACATCGCGAGGTCTCTTGACCAAACAAGGGATCGACTGGTTAAAATAATCGGCTCGCCCTCACTTGAATACTTCCAAATCGCGGAAGTATTCTCTTCTTTTGGGAGCTCGGCAGACTTTGCGGATCTACTCAAACTTGTGGACGACATCGATTTGGATCGAACTTCTCAAAAAACACGAAGTATAATGCAGATTTTGGCTGTTTGGATCTCTCAGATTTTTCTTTGATGAACAAATAAAAAACTATCCTAGAACAATCAGAGATGATGAGAGATTTTTAAAGATTGGCTGGAAAACTCAAGGGATTACAACGAAGAAGGAGAATGCGGAGGCGGCGAAGCGACGTAACGAGCAAACCCTAACAAAAAATTAAGCAAAAATAGAGAGAGAAGTTGAGAGAAGAGGCTACCAGTTTTCGTGAGAATGAGAATTATGAGCGAAAACTGTGACGCGCCTTATATAGGAATTAGATGGGCCGAAATTAGAATTGGGCTTTGTGTCAGGATTTGGGCTTCTAAGATATTTTTGTAGGATGAATAATTTTTTTAAGTATGGAAAGTTCCAACGAGTTGTTTCGACGAGGTTTGTGGTGAGCTATACGACAAAACGGCCCAACAATTGGTTTATAATCATAAACCTTTGATTTAACTCGCCGTGATCGTGAGCAAAGACTAAAACAATCACCTCGCCTGTAATTTCGTCATCCCTCTCGCGATTTCCATAACTCAGCTCGCCAGTTATGACTCCGATATCCTCTTGAGGTAGCTCGCTGATTTCATTAATCTACACACAAACTTATCGAAGCGGCTCGCGTTAAAATCCATGGAAACATCTTTGGCCACTTTACGATTAATTTGGATGTTTTGAACAATTCCATTAAGTCCGTCTTGATCTCCCACGGCCAATTTGTCAATTACCTCACAGCTAGGTTGATCGGATCGCAACAATCTAAAAACTAGCTCGCTTGGCAGCATCCTTGAAGTTTCTCCACCACGATGATGATCGTAACCAACAAAGACAATGAAGACTTGGAGTCTAAGGAGCAGCTTGTACCCAAGGAGGTAATGGAGATTTGAAATGAAGACTTGGAGAAGATTTACACCCATGGAGTTGAAGACAAGCTAAAGGTTCCAACAAGACCTATAACCAGATCAAGAGCCAAGGCGTTTAACCAAGCCATTTGCATGCTTCTCACGCAAGTAAAGAGTGGGTTAGAAACATTGGCTAATCCAACCACATTGATTGTGATACAAGCAGTTTCTGCCCATGGTAATTAAGGTTGGTAATTCGAATTGTATTTTTTGTTCTTCAATGTGTTTTTTCCAAGTGGTTTTCGCATTAAGGTTTTAATGAGGCAAAGAGAATTACCTTATCATGCCTTTTACCAACTCTTTTAGGCCCAAAACAAAATGGCATGTTTTAGAGCCTATTTCTGAATTTTAAGTTAGTAAAATTAGGTTATTTCTGTTTTCTAAGTGCTCTGCATGTTGAGCATTCATTTTGAACGTTTTTCAAGTTTCTTCCTTCTCTATGTGTATTCTGAATTTGCCATGAATAAGATCATCAAACTTTTTATCTAAAACCTCTCTACAAATCTGTTTCATCATTGTATTAATGTGTCATATCTAATACATCATGATTTTGGCATTTGGTGTGTAATATCCTTGTCGAATTCAAGTATGAAAGTTCAAAGGCTTTTCACAGCCTTTGAAAGTTTCTCTTCGATCATCCATTCACCTTCCAACAATACATCACTCCATCTCCATTCAGAATCCTTTTGCTTGATCCGCTGCAATTTCTTGGAGAAATCATCACTTTTGATTTTGATCTCTTGATCAGAGACTCTTCATTCACCAACTTGATCAAAGGAACGTTCGTAGGCTAGATCTCTTACAGAGATCGTATTAAGTGGTATCAGAGCCCACTTTGAATCAGGTTGTATCTAACCTTTCAATTTTTTCAGTTTCTGCGTAAATTTTGTCTCGTTGATTTAAGGATGATCGCTTATCCGTTTTCGTGATTTTTGATTGATTCATGTAGATCAGATCGTGAACTATAAGAATCTGTATTAGATCTTGTGTTTTGGATTAAAACTCTTCGACTTCTTGTGTTTACAAAATTCGACCCTGCAACTGATAGTTAAAACCGAATTGAATTCTAGTCAGAATCTGTTTTGTTGTTAGATCCTTTCCTAAAAACGTTTTTTCTTCATTTCGGGAGCATTTGAATTGTTTTAAAACGTTATCTGAATCAGGTACAATGGTGGATATTGAAGATGAGGAAACTAGTACCCCTCATCCAAACAAACTGTTATTAGAAGCTCTCACGGCTACCATGGTTAAACTGATGGATGAAAAACTCGAGGCCTTTAGTCTTGAATGCAATACACCTGAACCGGTTGTAAATAAGAATTAAGAGAGACCATTAAGGGAACCTAGAGGAGATGAAGAGGCACGAGAGTATTACAACCAATCTTCTTCCCACCGTAGCCAAGGGAGACGTACACGTGAAACACAGAGACCACCACCAAGGGACGATTTTGGAGGTCTTAAGATCAGAATCCCTCCTTTCCATGGCACTAACGATCCAGATGCGTATTTAGAATGGGAAAAGAAGATTGAGCTTGTGTTTATCTGCCAAGAGTACACCAAAGAGAGAACAAAGTGAAAGTGGAAGTAACTGAGTTCTTTGATTACGCATTGAGTTGGTGGGATCAACTTATCACCATGAGAAAAAGAACTGGTGATTACCTCATCGATACCTGGACACAAATGAAAAATATTATGAGGAAAAGGTTTGTCTCAATCCATTACCAACGAGAGCTGCATCACAAGTTGAGGAACTTAGTCCAAGGGAACAAATCAGTGGAGGAATATTACAAAGAATTGGAAACCTTGCTGTTAAGGGCTGATGTTCACGAAAACAATGAGGCAGCAATGTCAAGGTTTATGGGAGGCTTGAACCGTGAGATACAAGACAGGCTTGAAACATAGCACTATGAGAAGCTTGATGAGATGCTTCACTAAGCAATTATGTTCGAGCAACAATTCAAAAGAAGAACTCCCAAAAACAGTTACAATGTAGCAAAGTATAACCATCCCCGTGACGAGAAGCCAAGTTTTCAACGTGAGTCTAAGCCTTTCACCAAACCACGTTCTGATTTTCAAGTTCAAGATGTGAAAGGCAAAGCAAAAGAAACTTCTACTCGAAGCAGAGATGTAAGGTGCTTCAAATGTCAAGGTTTTGGTCATTACGCAAGTGATTTCAGAGGTTTTAATCCCAAAATAATTCTGCAAGTGCACAGACAATCGCAGTAGTATAAAGGGTATCGAATCCACAGAGACCAAGGTTACACTATGAAATTATGGATTTTAAATTAAAGCTAAGATAAAATATGGGTTTTGGTTGTAACAAAGCAATGAAAACAGCAATTAAACGATGTGAAATTCAATAAGGAAAGGCACTAGATCAAGGTTATTCTCTGGTGATCTCGGATTAAGGACTGAGATACTATTCAGGAACTAATGCAATTCGGTCTAGAACTCAAACATTAATATAATATTGCCCCACTGTCGTGATGTATCAATATCTTTATCCAGCAACCTAAATGCCTAAACTGTCGTTTGGATTTAGTAATGATGCAGACAAGCATTAAGAGTTGGTTCAATTTGTTCACAATTGATGGTAACAATCAACTTTCGTTGGTCACACACCAATTGCTCACCAAAGGGTTATCTAGCAACCTAGAGCACTGTCGTGAATAAGTTAGACTTGAAATCATAGATTAAGTGATCAATATCAATCTAAGCATGAAGAACCCCTATTGATGAAGACGTAAGATTATGCAATCCTATTTGGCTCAGTCAAAAAAGTGTACTTTTTTCACAGATAATCTTGTCTTTTTAGGTTTTGTTGTAACTGCAAGAGGAATCAAAGTTGATGAGGAAAAAGTTAAGGCAATCAGAGATTGGCCATGTCCCAAAAGTGTAAGTGAAGTGAAGAGCTTTCTTGGACTAGCTGGCTTTTATAGGAGGTTTGTGAGGGATTTTAGCACAGTGGCTTCACCACTCACAGAAATGATCAAGAAAGAAGTTGGATTCAAATGGGAGGATGCACAAGAACAAGCATTCCAAGCCCTTAAAGAGAAGCTTACTAACTCTCATCTTCTTATACTTCTTAATTTTATGAAAACATTTGAAATTGAATGTGATGCCCCAGGAGTTGGTATTGGTGTTGTTTTTATGCAGGATAAGAGACCTATAGTTTACTTTAGCGAAAAGCTTAGAGGAGCCACATTGAACTATCCAACTTATGACAAGGAGCTATGTGCTTTAATGAGGGCTTTGCAAACATGGCACCACTATCTCTGGCCAAAGGAATTTGTGATACACACAGATCATGAATCTCTCAAACACATCAAAGAGCAACAAAAACTTAACAAACGTCATGCCCAATGGATAAAGTTTATTGAAACTTTTCCCTACATGATAAAGTACAAAAAAGGTAAAGATAATGTAGTGGTAGATGCATTATCTCGAAGGTACGTTTTGCTAAACTCTTTAGATGCTAGATTACTTGGCTTTGAACAAATAAAGAGCTTGTATGAATCTGATAGTGATTTTAGCACTGTTTTCAAGTCATGTGAGAAATTTGCTTCTGGTAAGAACTATAGACATGAGGGTTACTTGTTTTATGATAATAAACTTTGTGTACCTCACTCTTTTTTGAGAGAATTGTTTATAATGGAAGCACATGGTGGTGGCTTGAGGGGGCATTTTGGTGTAGCCAAGACTCTGAAAGTGATGCAAGACCACTTTTATTAGCCTCTTATGAAACGTGATATTGAGCGCCTGTGTCAAAGGTGTGTAACTTGCAAACTGGCCATAGCTAAGAACCAGCCCCACGGTTTGTATACTCCTCTCCATATCCCTTTGCATCCATGGCATGATATTTCAATGGATTTTGTGGTTGGTTTGCCTATAACTAAAACTGGAAAGGACTCCATCTTTGTAGTGGTTGATAGGTTTTCAAAAATGGCACACTTCATTCCATGTCATAAAATTGATGATGCTATGCATCTTTCTCACTTGTTCTTTAGAGAGATTGTTAGATTGCATGGTATGCCTAAAAGTATTGTTTCAGATAGAGATACCAAATTTATAAGTTACTTCTGGAAAACTTTGTGGTCTAAGCTAAGAACTAAACTTTTATTTTCTACTACTTGTCACCCACAAACCGATGGACAAACTGAAGTAGTTAATAGAACTTTATCAACTTTGTTGCGTGTGTTTGTTAAAAAGAATTTAAAATCATGGGAAGAATGCTTGCCTCATGTAGAATTTGCGTATAATCATGCAATGCATTCAGCTACTAAGCATTCACCTTTTGAAATTATTTACGGATTCAATCCGCTTTCTCCTTTGGATTTGATGCATTTACCTTTGAGTGAAAGAATAAGCATGGATGGGCAAAAGAAGGCAGAGATGGTTAAGCAAATCCATGAAAAGGTGAAAAATAACATTGAGGAGAAGACAAAGCTGTATGAGAAACACGCCAACAAAGGACGAAAGGAAGTTGTGTTCAATGAAGGGGATCTTTTGTGGGTTCACCTTCGAAAGGAGAGATTTCCTAAAGAGATAAAATCAACAACAATGCTTATCAACAACAATGCTTATCAACTCGATCTCCAAGGTAAGTACAACATAAGTAAAAGCATTAATGTTTCTGACCTATTGCCTTTTGTTTCAGACGAATCAGATTTGAGGACAAATCCTTTTCAAGAGGAAGGGGATGATATGATCCTAACCAGCAAAGACAATGAGGACTTGGAGTCTAAGGAGTAGCTTGTACCCGAGGAGGCAATGGAGAGTATAAATGAAGACTTGGAGCATATTGACACCGATGGAGTTGAAGACAAGCTAAAGGTTCCAACCGGACCTATGACCAGATTAAGAGCCAAGGCGTTTAACCAAGCCTTTTGCATGCTTCTCACACAAGTAAAGAGTGGGTTAGAAACATTGGCTAATCCAACCACATTGGTTGTGATACAAGCAGTTTTTGCCCATGGTAATTAAGGTTGGTAATTCGAATTGTACTTTTTCCTTCAATGTGTTTTTCCCCTTGTTCTAAAACTCGCCCTAGTTGACGATTAAGCGGTTGAGTTTACCGTCGGCGGTGGGTCACCGTGGGGAATTGGTCTAATTCGGTGTCATTATATGGCTCACCGAGTTTTGATCGCCGATACCGTGGTTTAACAAAAACCGGCGAGTAATAAGCAAATCAGATGGTTTCAAAAACATCAAATTTTATCAATGATTTTGGCAATTATGAAATTTTAACTTGGATTCTAGTTGTGAATTGATATCCATGAGCTAGATCTATGATTTGGACTACAAAAAAATCAAGAAAAAGCAAGAAAATTGATTATCATCGTGGGGAAAAAAATACAGAACGGCAGCTAGGGTTTTCTCACTAGTTCTAGGAAGAAGATGAGGTTATAAGGGTAATTTATAACTCATTTAATGGAAAAGTTGAAAAAAACTAAGAAAACACAACAACCAACATTCGAACTTCCAACCCAAAGTCAAACTCCACAAGGTTAAACCACCAGGCTAACTTAATTCTTTGAAGAAAATCGCCAAACATAATATATAACCATGTAAATAGGTAAATATTACAAAAACTACTCCCCGAATACTCCCCGCTTTATATCCGAGTTATGGAAAAATCGCTAGGTCCGGACCGAGCGTCCGACTCACGCCTAGCGCAATGTCGAACAAGGGTTTTGCCCAAGTGGTTTTCGCATTAAGGTTTTAATGAGGCAAGGAAAATTACCTTATCATGGTCTTTTACCAACTCTTTTAGGCCCTAAACAAAATGGCATATTTTGGAGCCTATTTCTGAATTTTAAGTTAGTAAAATGAGGTTATTTCTGTTTTCTAAGTGCTCTGCATGTTGAGCATTCATTTTGAGCATTTTTCAAGTTTCTTCCTTCTCTATATGTATTCTGAATTTGCAATGAATAAGATCATCAAACTTTTTATCTAAAACCTCTCTACAAATCTGTTTGATCATTGTATTAGTGTGTCATATCTAATAAATCTTGATTTTGGCATTTGGTGTGTAATATCCTTGTCGAATTCAAGTCTGAAAGTTCAAAGGCCTTTCACAGCCTTTGAAAGTTTCTATTCGATCATCCATTCACCTTCCAACAATACATCACTCCATCTCCATTCAGAATCCTTTTGCTTGATCCGCTGCAATTCCTTGAAGAAATCATCACTTCTAATTTTGATCTCCTGATCAGAGATCCTTCATTTACCAACTTGATCAAAGGAATGTTCGTGGGCTAGATCTCTGACGGAGATCGTATTAATATGCCATTGGATCAGCTCGCTGCAGTAAGATAATGAACCAGCTCGCAACTGTCACATCAGTCGGTTCGCGGCAAGCAATTAGACTTAACGTCTTTTCAGATCATCTCGCCAGAATATGATGACAAACCAGTTCACGGCCGAAGATCATCAAGAAGCTCGCAATAAGTTATTCTTGGTTAATCTCGCAGAAAAAGGTCTTCAAAGTCAGCTCGCTGCAAAACGATTTCAAGACAGTTCGTCACAGCATGTGTTCGAATCATTTCGCTGTTACATATATTCGATTTGGCTTGCTCCAAAGTGTTTACGATCGGCTCGCCGCAACATGATGACAAGTCAGTTTGCATCAGAAGATCGTCAGGCAGCTCGCCACGAGTTTGCCTTGAAGCAACTCGCCACAAAACTGCTTCATATCAGTTCGCCGATTAGAAACACTAGGTCAGCTTGCCGAATCAGACAACTCTTCATCATTTGGTCTAACGGAAATTAATTCTTTGCCTGGACACCTTACTTCCACACTTTTATCAATAACACTGTTGAACTGGGGGGGCTAACTGTAGGGATCATATCTCCCCTAGAAGAATCAAAAAGCCTAAACCGACTAAGTATGCATTGAACCGGCCATCCTAGGATGCACTTAAACCGGAGGTTAAACCAGAGGCCTAATCCGAGTCAGCCCAATGATCAAGACCAAATGATTAAGGCCCAGCCGACCTAGTGGCTATGGCTTAAATGAAAAAACTTGGAAAGCTTAGGAATATTTTCTATTCTGTAATGGGGCTGGCCCAGGCGACATATAAACATTATAAATATGCTTGTATATCATCATAAGATGAGGATCACGAAAAATCATACAAAAACTCTTTTACAGCTTTCCAGCTATCAATAAAAACCCTAATTCGAATCTTTGCTTTGTCTTTGAGTTTTCAAATCCTAGAAGCTTTCTCATCTCCTAAGAACCTTACAAATTCAATTGTGAGAATCCAGCTTCCATAGATACTTTTTCTTTCTTGAAACGACCTACATAATTACGTAGTCGTTCTCCTTTCTTTTGTATCACTTTATAGAGGTCGTCAACCATCTTCTCCAGGTTCTTCCTGCTTGCAAACTGCTCGATAAAGCGATTGGTCAAAGACGCAAACGAGTCTATCGACGCATTTGGCAAGTTCGTGAACCATTGAAGTGTTGGACCTGTGAGACTTGAACCAAATCCCTTGCACATGCTAGCTTCCCTAAACTCTCTTGCAATTTTGGCTGTGAACATCCGTTGCTTGTATTGAGAGATATGATTGTCAAGATCAGTCGTCCCGTCATACTTCATCATAGTGGAAATCGTAAACCTCTTGGGCATCTCTACAACCGCAAGCTTGTCCGTGATCGGACTATCCGCGTAACAGTTAGGTGCACTCCTAGTTATCAGTGGTGCTATGCTGGGAAGTCATTTTAACATCGCGTCCATCTCTTGGAGATGCTTGAAAACGAGGTCCATGTCATCAAGTGACCGTGTTGTCGTTGCTTCATTAAGAATAGTTTGAGCGACATGCGCCCTGACCACCTCTGCGTTGCCATGTCCTGGTAGTTTCGTTGTCCTGGTAGTTACAGTTGGCGTACTTCCATCCAGAGGTTGCATCATATCGAAGCCGGTATCAATCTCGAGATTTAGCCTTCGGGTTTCTATCTGAGGCAACCAAAGTGACGTTCTCATATCTCAAAGTAGCATTCTCTGCTTCGAGTAGCTTGAGACGTTCGTCGTTCTGCTTCACCAGCGGTGTAGCTGGGTCTGGAGAGTTCTCAGCATCGTTGCGAACCTCGACGTTATCTCCTTGAGTCAGATCTCACGTAGTTAAAATCTGCCCCTCTTTCTAATGCCATACTATTCGGGCAAATTTTAATCAAGTTTGCAAGTGCACAGATCTACGGAATAATAGATAGAAGTATGTCTTTATTGATCTACGAAGTAGGCTTGTAGCCGAATTGAAATACAACGTCTAGCTGTCTAAAGCGTTGTAAAGAACTTTTATGGAGGTAGAAAATAAGGGCTAGATCTCTGTATGCTATCTCAGGGATGGGAGGAAGATATAACATCTCAGGTTTTCTGTGTGTTGTCTGGTGCTTTACTTCTCTCTTCGACTTCTCTATTTATACGATCTGATCAAATCCATTTTGGATTAGGACTTGACGTGCAAGCTTATCTTTTTAATAATCAAGATTCTTGATATACTTGAATCTCTTATTTCTTCATATTGCGAGGTTTAGATAATGACAAACCTAGTTATACCTGGGATAGCGAAATCTTTGCAAGTCTATCTACAAAGCCACATATTATTTTCTATTAAATAAATCAACTAACCTTATAACGACTTATCATCACGTAGTTGTCAGGTCACTATCTTATTAGACCTGGCATAGACGATGTACTCTCAGGTAATGAGAGGTTATTACCTTGTTTTACATGTCATAGACGACGTATCGTCAGGTAATTGGAAGGTCATCATCTTCTTAGACCTGACTTAGAAGATGTATTCAGGTAATGAGAGGTTATTACCTCGTTTACCTGTCATAGACGATGTATCCTCAGGTAATTGGAAGGTCATCATCTTCTTAGACCTGACTTAAACGATGTATTCTCATGTAATGAGAGGTTATTACCTCGTTTTACCTGTCATAGATGGCATATCGTTAGGTATTACTTCTCAAGTGAGACTTATCAAAGTCAAGTAAGGATATCCATGTTGTGAATTTATTTTCCCCAACAATACGAAGTCACGACAAAATTAAAGACTCATCTTGAACACACCAAAACCCTAAAAAGGAAGAAGTGTAAGGGAAGCTTAAGAATTATAACCAAGTAGACCTCGTGGTGATTTTGAGTTAATAAACAAAGCTATATGTATGATATTACCTCATCTTTTCAAAGCAACACCTTGTCTTCTCACTACTCCACCTCGCTACAACAAGCTCATTGGGTTATTCTCTCTCCACGACATTGGTGGTAAATAATAAAAGCCTATCTAGAATTTAAATTTAAAAAAAAAAAAGAGGAGAAGGGAGAGAGATGAGAGAAAATGAGTATATCTTCTTCTTTGGAGACTTTTGGAAATGAAGACTTTCGGATCTTAGGACATCGGTAAAAAAATCATATCAACATCGGAAACAAACAAAGAAGTTTAATGGGCTTCATTTGGACCAAGATCATATGGGAAGGCTTTAAGAAGAAGAGAAATTCGGTTAGTATTTTTGACATCGTCATCATCATCGTCATCATCAAGCTCAACTCATGATCTTCGGGTCCTCCATAAACTCCGACATCAGATTATGTTTACCATGAAATTGGATAAACATCGCTAAAGGTTTCGGGTTTCATTTTTGAAGTCATCGGGTCTATCATCTTTGATATTGGAATTAACTTGTCTTCTGTTACACCTGGATTTGGCCCAAGGCAAAATCCTACTCTCAGGTTATCAAGCACAAATGCCTAACTCACCCATCAATGGTTAACCAATCATGGTTACTTTATGCTTAGGAAGGGATACTTTATGCTAACTTATGTTTAAAATGTAACAATATGTGTATAAAACCCTAAAATCCTTGTACTAGATATACTTATACAGTACTATTGTACAAGAGAGGTTTTTTGACGATATACTTTTGGGCTAATCATTCTCATTGTCTTTTAAAGTTTTATTGACCCGCCCGGTTAATCTCCTTAAATCCAAAGTAAGGCTACTCGGAACCTAGAACCTACTGTTTCCGAGTAACATACTCGGATATTGTCATCACTAAATCTGTAAAAATCATTACCTGCTCGGCCATCAATTCTATTATACAAAAAATCTCGAACCTCATAACAAATTTGGTGTCGAACCCGATCCCGAGTGTAACATCCGCAAACCAGAAAGTCAGTTTTTAGTGGACATGTCGAGCGACACAGGGTGTGTGTCGATCGACAAGAAGGATGGGAACGTGTCGATCGACACATCGTGTGTGTCGCTCAACACGAAGCTCTGCAAAACCGGGTGATTAACTTTTTAATCACGGTTTTGGGGCTTAGTTTAAGGCTTTCGCCTAGAGTTAGTATATATATATATGTTTTTGCGGGTTTGTGGCCGTGTTTAGAAGCAGAAACAATTAGAGAAAGGCCTTTAGATTGAGAGAATTGTGAGAGTTTGAGTGTTCTTGAGAGGATTGTTGCAAAGAAATTCTCTTGGAACCTTTGTTATTGTATCTACAGGCAAAGGGTCGTTGTCTTCGTCTTTAGAAGGGTTGATCGTGGTGTTTTTGTGTCTCAATCCGTAACCATTTATTCCTATCAAGCCAAGGTAAGTTGTGACCGTGGTTTCTAGGCGATGACGGTGAATTGATGCTTTGAGAATTATTGTTGATGGGATTTTCGTGTGATTTGTGTGATATGGTTATTGTCGTGAATATTGTGGTTCATATATGCGTTATTGTCATGTAACCTTGCAGGTTTTGCAACTCATTTTCATCGCAAATCGTATTGCGAGAGGATGAAAGTGATTCCAGTGTAATACAGAGGCGTGTCGATTGACACCAGGAGGGATGGGTTTTCTTGGCCATATTGTTTCTGCAGATGGAGTTTCTGTGGATTTGGCTAAGATAGAGGCAATCTGAGATTGGCCTAGACCGTCTAATGCTACCGAGATTAGGAGTTTTCTGGGTTTAGCAGATTATTATCAGAGGTTCATCAAGGGCTTTGCGAGTATGACTCAGTCGATGATGAAGTTGACCGGGAAGGATGTCATGTTTGTTTGGTCTCAGGAGTGTGAGGACAGCCTCATGAAGCTCAAGGAGATGCTGATGAGCATACCAGTGTTGGTGTTTCCCAAGCCAGGTAAGCCTTACGCTGTGTATACTGATGCTTCTGGGATTGTTTTGGGTTGTGTGTTGATGCAGGAGGGTCGAGTGATCGCGTATGCTTCGAGGCAGCTGAGGGGTGCTGAGCGCAATTACCCTACGCATGATCTAGAGTTGGGTGCGGTTGTGTTTGCGTTGAAGATTTTGAGATCCTATCTGTATGGTGGGAAAGTTTAGATTTTCACAGATCATAAGAATCTGCAGCATATTTTCACTCAGCCGTTACAGAATGTGAGACAGAGACGCTGGGTTGAGTTGTTGGCAGATTACGAGTTGGATATCATTTACCATCCTGGTAAGTCAAACCAGGTAGCAGATGCTTTGAGTCGTCGACGAGTAGATTCGGCTCGAAAGCAGGATATGGAGCCGCTTGTGAGCGAGATTGGCACTTTCCGGTTATGTGCTATTTCGCAGGAGTCGTTGGACTTAGAGGCAGCTGATCAGGCAGATCTTCTGAGTAGGATTCGAGTGGCTCAGGCGAGTGATCAGAGTTTGGTTGCTGCGTCGATCGCAGAGGGTTCTGAGTATCAGGTCTCTTTGAATGGGACGATTCTCGTTCGCGGTCGGGTTTGTGTACCCAAGGTAGAGAAGTTGAGGCAGGAGATTCTGTAAGAGGCTCATGCGAGCAAGTTCTCAATTCATCCTAGAGAGACTAAGATGTATCGTGATCTCAAGCGGTACTATCACTGGGTCGGGATAAAGAGAGATGTGGTTGATTGGGTTGCGAAGGGCAACACGTGTTCATTGGTTAAGGCCGAGCATAAGGTTCTGAGTGGTTTATTGCAGAGTTTACCCATTCTGGAGTGGAAGTGGGATATGATCACGATGGATTTCGTCGTAGGATTACTTAACTCGCGGACCTTCGATGCTATCTGGGTGATTGTGGATCGGTTGACAAGTCTGCACACTTTTTGGCCACTAAGAAGATAGACAGAGCAGCTGTTTTGGCTAAGAAATTTGTCAGGGAAATTGTGAGGTTGCATGGAGTGCCAGCCAGTATTGTGTCAGATCGGGATCCGAGATTTGGTTCAGAGCTTTGGGGAGCATTTCAGGTAGAGATGGGCACTAAGGTGCATATGAAAAGTGTGATCGCGGAATCAAAGCGTAGGAAAAGGATGATAGGGATGTTATGTTTTGTTGTTTAGTCTAGTGAACCAGTTGTTTAGATTACTAGTTTTTAGTCATTCTTGAACTTGGTACTTGAATTGTTATGGAATAGTTGGTTATTTATTTTATTAAAGAATTTGATGGATTTGCTGGGTTTATTGGTTTGAGTGAATTATTGTTTTCCGCAGTAGATTTCACCGAGTTTAACATCTTCCTGTCCAAACGGCATTGGAAACTTCAATTCAAGTCTTCCGGTCATCTTTGCTTCAGGTAATCTTCACCGTAGTATCGGCACTTAATGACTCTATTAGGATTTGATTAGTGGACATCGGTCATCATCATAGTAACATCGTCTTCGCTCAGCTTTGGATCTTCATCGAAAAAAAAGAAGAGAAGAATAGCATTATAGTAATCGATGTCACGTGATTTTTCCTTTTCAAAGTAGTGGGCTTTGTTTTGGCCCAAAAGATCTCATTATCAATCCGATCAAAGACATCGGCCTCATTGCATCGTTTGCGTTGATTTCAACATCGAATTTCTCATCATCACACATCGGTAGATTTAAAGTCGAGATCATCGGCTTCTGTTTTAAAGTTTTGAATCTAAAGGCTTTGGTGTCTTCTTCGGGTCACGACTCGTTGTCTTTGAGTCCTTTTTAAAACACCGATGTCGAGATCTGGTTATTGACATTGGTTCACAAAAAAAAAATTGTGGATCGAACCCATAGTCATCGGATTACACAATCCAAACACATCGGATTCTAATCCTAAAATGTTGGTTAAAACCAAAGACTTCATCAATGATTCCATACAGAGACACGTATACACCGAACGTTGAATGCAATAAGCCGTTGATCTTGATACACGACTCTTAAACGCTCATGATCAACGGTTCACATTCTAAATCTTTGTACTGAAACAAGCTTCTAAGCCTTTATACGTCCTAGGTCTTTCTGCAGGAAATCTCTATGCCTTCATGTAGAAAATCCCTATGTCATTATGCAGCAAAAATCCGTAAGTATCATCGTAGTTGCAACCAACGACGTTGCTGCAAATATAACGGCGAAATATTCCAGCAATGAAGTGTTTCTATAATGGGTTGAAGTCTACTAATTCGCTTAATGGACCAAATTCTATTAGGCCGGAGTCTTAACCTATGAAGATTCCAGAAAACGATGTTGTTCACCAACAAAGCCGCATAGAAGAATGGAAATCGCCGGAGACTTAGAGAAACTTTCCATTATTGTTTAGAAGAGGACTTAGCCGACCTAGGGTGCTATATAAACACTTGTACATTCCTTGAGAAAGGGATCCACAACTTATTACGCTAAACATCAATAATGCTTTTCTTTACATCAATCGCAACCACCGTTCGTAGTTTTAACCTAGAAATCTCTTCTCCTTTCAAAACCCTTGACAAATCTAATTGTTCGAGTTTTGGCTCTTACATCCATTGATGTCCCCACCGGCCGGTGGTTTGACGGCATCATCGTCCCAGTTTTCATCTGTACAATATATATATATACACACACACAAATAGACAAAACTGTTATCCTTTATTGTAATTGATTCCGATCTTAACCGCAAATAGGTCGATTGATTGGTAAGAGCGAAGCGGTTCCTCCGGTTCTTGATTTAAAAGCCAATCTTTCTCATGGAGCAAGCTTCGCTATTGATAGAGCCTATGTTCTTGGTTCTCAATCTAATAGTGTCAGCTTCTTCTTTCTGAACCCACCATAAACAAAGAAGAGGATTTTGAGTAAATGGATTTGTAATAATAATTTCTTGTATTTGTGTGTGTGTGTTGTTTTGGCAGATGAGTTTAGGACAACAAATGACGAAATTTGTTGAGTTACGTCATAAATGGTCAGATAAAGAACGAGCATAAGCGATATACATTATCTACATATGAGCTAATGATTACTTGAATTTCTGTAAGTCACATCCAAATGCTAATCATGTGGAACAGGTTGCTTATGTTGCCAATGTTCTCCAAAAGATTTCGAGAGATCTAATGGTATATGCTTAGTTTCTTAACTGTAGGAACCGCGAAAACCGAATTGAGAAAACTGAATGAAATGAGAACCCAAATTAAGAAGAAGAAGGAATTCTCGATGATAAAACGAACACGGAGTCGAGATTGCTTTCTTTCCTTAATTCAAAAAATCGCCCGTAGTGAGACGGTTTGATACGATTACGAATCCCAGGAGAAAACCATGAGGAAGAACGATTTTGCAACACTCAAAATCGTAATCTGACAAACATAATTCTATGTATACTCTCGAGACGTACTTTGTGGAGGATTGAAGTTTTTCTGAATTCGCAGAGAAAAGGTTTTCCGAAGAAGACGATGGCGCGCCAATATTTAAAAGAACCAATCGGGTGCGAATTAAAGTTGCAATGGTTCGGTCACCATGAACCGAAGGGTTATGAGTTTGAGTCACAAATGTTCGGACTAACCGGGTTCAATGAACCATTAATCGGGTGCAATTAAATTGGATCGCAATTTTTAGGTTAACAAGAACCGAATGGATCACAATTAATTTTTAGGTTAACAAAAAATTTTCTCCAAAAAGAATAGTCTTTAATGGACCTACGGTCCAATAACTCAAACCCGGCCCGGCTCGGTGGTGGTGGTGCGCGCGTGATATCCTTGTGTCTCTCCATGTGTGGGTGTTATGTTTTAATAATAAGAATATCTTAAGCTCCTTATATACCACTTGAAAAAGTTTTCCTTAAGGGATATGAGACTTTTTACATACACATATCTCATTCCACACTACTTGGGGTTTTTCCAAAAATGGCCCAAATCAATTTCTCATTCAACTTTAACTCATTTTTACATAAACCACATGTCCAAACCAATGGCCCATTTGTTTAATAAAATTAGTTCCAACATTAACAAGTCTCGTAACTTGGTAGATTTATCCGACTAGGAAATATAGCAATATCGACTAATCCGTCTAGTCCTGACACTCTTTATGGTCCAGACCCTTTGAGTTTGCAAGTTTACGGATTTGGCCTAGCCTTTATAAGATTTATTGTAGTGGGTTTTTTTTGGGGATCAATCGAATATTGAACTGGCGGGAAATTTTTGATCTTTGAATGCAGAGTTTGTACAAGTCGGGTGGGGGCGAGGAAGTTTGCGGTACAGAACTTGGAACCTCTTGGTGGCTTACTGATAGTGAGACAAGAGTTTAATACTAGTGAAAGTTGAATGGAGATGGTTAATTTCATTGTGACTACACATAATGAACGGCTTAATCGTGTTCTCTCTGCAATGACTGTACCTTAGCGTAGCTTACGGTACAACCTCTTTGATTTGAATGGTGAAATTCTTCAGAGGATTACGGAACCATTGTACTACAGTAATTGTAGAAAATAATAATCTCTTTTTGACATTCGGATTCGATTAATTTTTTTAGTTATAATTTGAAGTGAAAATCGTGTTTTTGATTGTTAAAATATACTAATACAACGAACTCTAGATGTGATACTGGGTCGAGAAATGTGTTTGGGTGCGGTTATAGCTAGGTGCTTTCAATTATAAGCAGTTATCAGAAAACCAATAAAGATATTGCTAATTTGTTCTATTCCGAAGACAAATATGTTGTCTCTCCGTTAAACATAAGGGATCTTGTAGGAAAATCGGTGGCTAATCTTTCGGTGTAAGAAATCTAGAAACACTAATCTTGATTTGGTTCTTGTGGAATAAGTAAATGGTTGTTGTAAGGCGTGTAAGACCAATATTCCATTTCATGTATCAATTAAATGAAAACCGTTTACACTGAAAAAGCTTTAGAGTTCGAACAGCGTTTTGAGATTGTAAGGTGCAGTGACGTTAGGCGGTCAGCTCCAAATAAGCTCGGCGATCTGTCGATGAGCCTTCTTGGTCAAATGAGAGGGATCGAAAAAGACGTAATCTTCAACGTTTTCACATAACTTGTAACCTTGCCATGGTCCATTTCGGAAACCACATGTATTGATTCCCCTCAACGGACCGCTCCCGCAACATCCCATCTTCCCTTCCTCAAAACCGTATCGAGAAGGATTGTTGATTATTTGGGATAGAGAAGTGTAAAAGTCATGAAGAGCGTATTTGAATTCGGAAAGATCCCACTCTAGACGCCTCAACACTTTTGGGAATTCTTAGTTATGGAGATTGATCAGCTCCGTGATTGACTCAATACAAGATCCTATATTTGTCTATTAACGAGCTCGGTGTACAACCGTATACGGACCCAAGCTCAAGAATCCAAATTTCCTTGCTCCCAATTTATACATTTCCTGATAAAAAAAAAGATTTCACACTTTTTTATAACCAATTCTTCTCTGCTTTTGTTATATATAGTTATCAAATCGGTTATTTTACCTCGATGACGAATGTTGTGTTACCAATGACAAAATGAATGAATTTCTCTTTGGTAACGGGACTAAATGTTGATGTATTTGCAAAGAATGGGTACTGATAGTCATTTGCTCCAATGTGAAAAAGATAAACAGCTTTTGACAAGACTCGTCTTGCATGTACATCTCCTAATTTTGATTTCAATGTTTTCTCCACGATCTTGAAATTGTCTAATTGTTTTCCCAAATTTATTGTCTTTCATGAAAAAAAAATTGGTCAATGATTTTAGTCATAAACATGAAACAAATCTGAGTCTTTTTGTTCTGTTAAAGAGATTAATTACCACACATGAGAAAGTTCAAGCCAAAACCCCGGCAGCCGTGGAAGCAAAATTAAGTCCATAGGTTAGTTGACTGAACTGTAATCAGGTTGTAGATTTGGTGGGATTAACGGTAACCAAACATACTCAGCTGCCACGTCAGATATTATTCATTAGTAACAACTAAAGAAAACAAAAATTATCTTTTGTAGCGTTATAGTTTCTACCAGCGAAATGTAGATAGTGACACAGCGACAACATATATGCTACGGTCAAATGAAAATTTTATTAACCGAAATAAATTCTTATTAGTTTGATAATTTACCGATAAAATCTGTCATTAACCGTCCATCAGAAATTCTTCCTGTCGGAAACTTGAACGCTGTTTTACCATACGGCCAGTAATTTGACCGGAAACTGGAGACAGTATCAAAGTAATTATTGTTTCCGGCTTCGAACAAGGAATCTCTGAACACGAACTGTAACACCGAAACCAAATAAGTGCATTTTGGTAAGGGTGCCGATCGACACCATGGGGAGTGTCGATCGACACCAGTGATTCACTACAAAAAAACAGGTGTTTTTCCGACGGACTTTCCGACGGACAGAACATCCGTCGGAAATTTCCGACGGTCGACCGACGGAGGTCCGACTTCCGACAACCCGTCGAAAATCCGTCACACGTTACCGACGGATTTCAGACCGCTACCGAAAGTGTCGGACATCCGTCAACTTGAACCGACGCATTACCAACGGTTTCTTAAACGTCGGAATTTTATAACGCAATTCCGATGGATTTCTGACGGATTACGATGTCGGCAAAGTCTAATTGGTTACCTTATCGTTAGCGGTGGCCGATGGGATGTGTGGGGCGTTATGTCGGAGATTTTGGACGGATTTCTGACGGAATTCGTTCTATATAAGCTACGACATTCCATCATTCCATCGTAACACAATTCACATTGTAAAAGAAACACAATTCACATTATCTAAAAATTTAAAAGAGATGAGTTCTTCATATTTTCGGTCATGGATGGACGAGCCAATGATGGAAGAGGGGTCTAACTTATTAACGACCGAATACGCTCAAGGTATTTGCGAGTTCATGCAGTTACCTAGAAATCAAGAGGCGGCCACCAAAGGTCAGAATATCAAATGTCCTTGTTCTAATTGCTGTAATAGAAATATTGTTGCGATTCCTACTGTTTGGAACCACTTATATAGATATGGATTTAGGACCGGATATAAGGTTTGGTATTTACATGGAGAAACCAATTATGAATATGGTAGTACTAGTAGCAATGCACCTTATTTTCCGGATAGCATAGGGGAACCTACTGCGGGAGTAGACGTTGGGGTAAGTACGGTTGCGATGGTTAACGATGCGTTTAGAGAGAATTTGCAGTCGGGTGGGTATGAGGGTGATAGGGTTGAAGAACCTAATTTAGAATCTCGAAGGTTTTTCAATATGTTAGACGCATCAAAGCAACAACTATACAGCGGTTGTAGGGATGGTCATTCACCGCTATCTTCCGCTAGTAGGATGATGAACCTGAAGACTGATTATAATTTGTCCAAAAAATGTGTTGATGCATTCGCCGAGTTCGTGAAAGATATTTTGCCAGAAGATAATTTGGCCCCCGGATCATACTACGAGATCCAAAAACTTGTCGCCGGTCTTGGTTTGCCCTACCAGGTTATAGACGTGTGCATCGACAACTGTATGATATACTGGAGACAAGACGAGAACCGAAATAAATGTAAATTTTGCCATAAACCACGGTTCCAGGAGTCAAGTGGGAGGGTGAAGATTGCATTCAAAACGGATGTGGTATTTACCCTTAACGGAGAGGTTGAAGAGGCTGTACGAATCAGACCGCACATCTACGGCTATGAGATGGCATGCAGAGCATAGTCAAGATGGAGAAATCACGCATCCTTCTGATGCGGAAGCGTGGAAACACTTCCAATCCGTATATCCAGATTTTGCATATGAACGACGAAATGTATACCTCGGCTTATCCACTGATGGTTTCAACCCGTTTGGCAAGCATGGAAGAAAATATTTGTTGTGGCCGGTCATCGTAACACCTTACAATTTGCCTCCATCTATGTGCAGGCGGCGAGAGTTCCTGTTTCTCTCAATTCTAGTTCCTGGGCCAGATCATCCAAGACGGTCGCTCGATATTTTCCTCCAACCATTGATCTATGAGTTACAGATGTTGTGGGAGCATGGTGTTGAGGCATATGATGTATCAATCCGGCAGAATTTCAACATGCGTATGGTTCTTATGTGGACCATAAGCGATTTTCCGGCATACGGTATGTTATCTGGATGGACAACGCATGGAAGATTGGCATGTCCTTATTGCCAAGACAATACTTCAGCATTCCAACTGCAGCACGGAAGGAAGACTTCATGGTTTGATTGCCATAGGTATTTTTTACCGGCAAATCATCCATATCGTCGGTCTAAAAGACATTTCAGGAAGAATGTACAAGTGTTACATGGTCCACCTCCTGAGATATATGGTCGCAGCATATTGGAACAGTTACGAGATTTTGGTGCAGAGCGAACTTCTGAATGTGGGGGTAATGTCCATTACCCCGTCGACGGTTGTGGGGAATATCACAATTGGCACAAGAAGAGTATTTTTTTGGATTTGCCTTACTGGAAAGACCATCTACTGCGGCATAATCTAGATGTCATGCATGTGGAAAAGAATTTCTTTGACAACATCATGAACATCATATTAAACGTCCCAGGAAAGACCAAAGACAACTAGAAGTCTAGATTCGACTTGCCATTGATTTGTTCGAGGCCATCTCTTCATGTTTCAAACGGTAGATTATCGATGCCTGCTTACCGGTTAGACGCTGGCCAGAAAGAAGTATTTTTTGAATGGTTCAAAAAATTTGTCAAATTTCCAGACGGCTACGCATCTAATCTACGTAATTGCGTGGATTCGACGGAAGGCAAGTTTATAGGAATGAAGAGTCATGATTATCATGTCGTGATGCAGCGTCTTCTTCCATTTGTATTTGCATATCTTCTTCCAGAACCTATCCACCAAGCAATTGGAGGTATATTTCTTACTCTCATTAGTTTCTTACTACCATAATATTACTATATATGTATTAACTTGTTTAATTTTTATTTATAGGAGTTGGTGCATTCTTCCAAGATTTATGTTCAAGAACGCTTACCTCCCACGGGATACGTAACTTGGAGGCCAATATCCCGGTTCTCCTTTGTAATCTTGAGAAGATATTTCCACCGTCTTTTTTTGACGTTATGGAACATCTTCTTATTCACCTCCCACAAGAAGCAGCCTTAGGAGGCCCTGTTCAATACCAATGGATGTATCCGTTCGAGCGTTACATGTTCCACCTGAAGAAAAAGGTTAAAATTTGAGCAAGGTTGAGGGATCTATTGTCGCACAAAGCCTAAACGAGGAAGTCTCACACTTTGCCGAATATTACTTTCCACCGACAGTTAGTACTAAGGCGAGACGGCCTCCCTGACATGATGATAGAGGTGAGAAAGCAGTGTATGCCGTGGTTGTTCCTGAGTTGTTTGCCCAAGTTGGTCGAGCAAGTAGAAAAGGAAAGAAATGCAAACTATCACCACAAGAGGTCACACATTTGCATACGTATATCCTCAGAAACTGTGACGAAATTTTGGAGTACAAAAGGTATATATATCATTTATCATACTAAATTTATTTAATTATTTGCATTCATCTACTAACAACTGTTATGTTACAGGATCTACATGTCTCTCGCACGTGATTACCATTGTGATAAGACAGATGCCGAACTTGCTGTCTTGAAAGACAAACAATTTCCAGAGTGGTTGAAATGTTATGTAAGTTTAATATAATTACATCCGTCTTACATTTGCATGTTTTCACGTTCATATGTTACTTATATCTTACGTATATCATTTTTAGGTTTCCGAAAGTTTAGCAAGTGGTCGATCAATCCCGACATGGTTAGTGGAGTTTGTTCATGGCTTACGCACCACCGCGACTTCATATCCCCAGTTTTGCACTAGGAGATATTCGTTCAGGATCCGTGAGGAAGGACGTCAAAGGCCAACTGCGGACTATGGTATTACGGCGCAATCCGGCGATACCATGTACTATGAGATTTTAAAAGAAATCTTGGAAATTCGATATCCAGGAATGTTGAACTTGAGGTGCATTGTCTTTATGTGCGATTGGTATGATCCATCCAATGGTTGAGGGGTTCGAGTTGACCCTCTTGGTGTTATTTCGATAAATTCAAGCCGGAAACTACAGTATTACGATCCATTTATCCTTGCGTCTCAAGCAGACCAAGTATCAATACACTATATATGTTTACCTATGTACTCATAGTTAAGGTTTCTTGTTCATGTATATTAACAATATCCACTAACTATTAATAGGTTTGATACATTCCTTATCCTCGAGTTACATACCGTACAGATCCGTGGATCACAGTAACTCCAATAAACCCGAGAGGAAAAATCTACGGAGTTCCAGAACAAGATGCTCTACAACCATCAAGAAGTGTATCAATGTCACCTGTGGAGGAGATTGATAACATTGACCTTGTCGTTGATGTCACACATGTCGGGGATGATCTAGTGCATTCGGACGAAGATGAACCACGTGGAGAATTTGACGACGATTCAGACTCCATCCCTAGTGAAGGTTCCTTCGAAGATTCAGAATAATAATTTGTGAATAAATGTTTGCTTTTCATGTTATTCTCTCACATTTGTGTGTTCCCTATAATATTTTCATTTCATTAAGAAAACCGATTGTGGACGAGAATCTAAGTATTACAACATACAAATAAAAATCAAATAAAGGAGGCATAATCATTTCAGCGGTGGACAAATCTTGTATCTCATATTATTTAATAGTATATATCTACTCATGTTTGATGACTAATTAACGATAAATATTGGTCTTCCAACTCCAACAAAACTTAACATGTAATGAAACATAAAATTGAAAACACATATTCTTAAACGGGTACATTAGAGACTTGCAATTATTTTACACACAACGGTTATGGTACAAGTACATAATAAACTCCTCATTTTACAATCATATGTCCGTTTCCACTCCGAACTTACCATTTGTTAGAACCATTTAGTGATGTTCTTTCCCTTTTTTTTCTTTTGTGGAGAATCTACAAATCCGTCGCACAATTCGCTTTTGATTGCATCAACATCTAGATTTATGTTTGCCTTGTCTGGGCTTTGGGCGAATTCGAAATCATAGTAATGATCCTTTGGTGGAGAATCTATAAATCCGTCGCACAATTCACTTTTGATTGCATCAACATCTAAATTTAAGTTTGGCTTTTCTGGGCTTTGGGCGAATTCATAACCATAGTACTGATCCTTACATACGTTTGAAGTACTTGCACCGTAAGTATCTGACTTTTCCATCAAATGACATGGTTGTTCGGCTTCGGTAACCCGCTCATGATCAGGACATTGTGGCTGCCTATCGTAAATGTTCTGAATGTTTGGCAAGCACTGGCTGTCAGGCACTACTGTTGATGTGGAATCTTCTTCATCGATTGGTGAGCACGTATCAAATTCCCACGAGTAAGTGGGAATCTGTTGAGTGAACTCGTCGCAATGAGTTTCGGTTTCCCACGAGTATTTTGGAACATTAAAAAATTTGCATCGGATGTTTTTTTCCCGTCTTCATTAGGATCCCTAGAAGACATATATTTTTTTTTTTTTTGAGGTGTAGAAGATATACACTCCATCAGGTGTATTTATAGTCGAAGTTATATGTATTAACCGTCGGTATTCCGTCTGTATTCCGTCCGTATTACCGACGTAATTCAGACTCACGATGTCGGCAAAGTTTGATTCGTCAGCTGTACCAACGGATTTCCGATGAAGCTTAGTCGTCAGAATTATGTCACGGATTTCCGTCGGCTTGCAAAGTTTCCGATGTCGGCAAAGTTTGATTGGTCAGCTGTAACAACGGATTTCCGACGGATCTATGTTGTCAGAATTATGTAACGGATTTCCGACGGATTGCCGACGATTTCCGATGTTGGCAAAGTTTGAGTGGTTAACAAATCAAGTGCAGTGGACGATGGGATTGGTGGGGTGTTATGTCGGAGTGTTTTGACGGTTTTCCGACGGATATCCGTTCTACATAAGGTTGCACATTTTGTAATGCGACCATAAAAACATTTGAACACAAATTCATAACACAGAAAAATTCAATTTCGTAATGGCAAACAGAGATCTGTGGAATTACTATATGCAAAACCGAGCCCCCGGTCAAAACCCTCCAACCACAACTCTATTTCCTTCAAGCCCTCCTTACGATAACTTATAACTTAAATGTTACTGATGATGAACCGACAATTTCACTCCATCCAACTCAACAATCCCAGAACCAAACGCCCGTAATACCGGGAGCTGGCCAAGTGGTACGGCGAGGCCTGTTTCGAAAGAGGTCTCATGATGCAAAGGTGTTGCGAGGAGAAAGTTCTCAGCCACGCCCAACACGAGATTTTATTCGTGAGGTCATTAATGAGGCACCACAAGCCGACAAGGATTTTAGTAGTCCTCGGTGGACTTCTACTATCGATTACATAATCCGTGAAGGTATATATATATATATATAATTACCGCTTTTACTTTTACAATAATGATTGTAGCTGACAAATACTAAATCTATACTTCATACATGTAGGTTCTTATAACAATAGGAGCACACCATTATGGACCCAGGTTGCAGAAATTCAATCCCCGCATTCACAATTTTTGAAAGTCAAAAAGGTTTACGTGTTCCACCTATTTTATTAACATTTAGACAATTTATCTGACAAGTATATAATTTAATTCATTATCAGATTGTGGCTATGCTCTCTAGTTTAACCCCCAATGACCAGGGAGATATGCTAGTAACCTTAAAAGATCCCTCAGGAAAAATCGAGGGAACCATGCACCATAACATCATCAAGAAGGACGAGTACAAACTCACGACTGGTGTAGGTGCGGTGGTCATACTAAAAAATGTTATCGTTTGCCGTTTTGATAGGAACCCAAAATACCTGAACATCACAGAGCGGAACATTGTTAAGGTAGATACACCATACGTTTAAAAATATTCATGGGAATGCTTAACTAAAATCATTTTCCAAACAGATAATCGGTGCTAATTCGATGATTGCTGAATACCAACCAATGGAAGCATCGACCATCGAGGAAGATGGAGGAACTACTGGGTACGAATATGAAACAGTCCCAGACTCCGATGAAGAATAAACAGCCAACTCGTCAATGATTAAGAATAATTTTATGATAACAGCTTTATGTTGCTTTCATGTTAAATAATGTCCTAGTATCTATTGTACGATCATATAATGTGGTCATGTGTTATATTTCCTATTAGGGATTGTGAAATATTGGTGTTTTTTATGTGTAAAACGTTTCGAAATACTTATTTTCATAAATTTATACGCAAATCATTCCAAAAATAAGAAACTAAAATATATAAATAGTTTGTACCGTTGAGTACTGGATAAATCATCGGGGAGTCGGGATGGGCGTAGAAGTTACCGATTTTGTAGGAAGGAAAAATTAATTCTTATATGTTTCTGTTTTACATGTATTAGTAAAATAAATCCAACGAGCTTACTGTTTTAATTACATACAATGTACTATAATTTTCAGATTGCAAAAAAATTTATTACAAATACAAGAAACAAAATTATAAAATAAAATCATAAGAAAACCAAATCCGTCGGAAATCCGTGTTACATTTAAGACGGATTTCCGACGGATTTTTTTTTTTTATTATTTTATTTAAAGTATATGATAAGGTTTAAAGGTTGATTATAAGGTTTTTAAAAAATGTATAAGAATTTTGTAAAATAGTAGTTGGTTATAACCTTATAATCTGTATTTTTTTTAAAAATACAGATTAATAAACCATATAATAAACCTTATAAACAACTTTAAAAAACATTGTGAAATAATTAAAAATTTCTTTTAATTACCTTTAAAACCCCTTTTAATCAACTTTAAAACCATATCATGTACTTGCGAATCCTTATAATTACCTTTAAAAACCTTTATTAACTTATGATACTTTAAATAAAATCATAAAAAACACCAAATCCGTCGGAAATCCGTCTTAATGTAAGACGGATTTCCGACGGATATGGATTTTAATTAATTAAAATTAATTAAAATCCAAATCCGTCGACAATCCGTCTGACATTTTAGACGGATTTCTGACGGAATTGGTTTTTTTTTTATTCTATTTAAAGTATATGATAATGTTTAAAGGTTGATTATAAGGTTTTAAAAAAATGTATAAGAATTTAGTAAAATAGTAGTTAGTTATAACCTTATAATCTGTATTTTTTAAAAAATACAGATTAATAAACTATATAATAAACCTTATAAACAACATTAAAAAACATTGTGAAATAATTAAAAATTTCTTTTAATTACCTTTAAAACCCCTTTTAATCAACTTTAAAATCATATCATGTACTTGCGAATCCTTATAATTACCTTTAAAAACCTTTATTAACTTATGATACTTTAAATAAAATCATAAGAAAACCAAATCCGTCGGAAATCCGTCTTACATTTTAGACGGATTTCTGACGGAATTGGTTTTTTTTTTTATTTTATTTAAAGTATATGATAAGGTTTGAAGGTTGATTATAAGGTTTTAAAAAAATGTATAAGATTTTTGTAAAATAGTAGTTGGTTATAACCTTATAATATGTTTCAAAAAAATTTATTGTATTTTTTTTAATTTTTATAATCTTTTTTATAAAAAATTTTAATAAACCTTATAAATAACTTTAAAAAACATTGTGAAATAGTTAAAAATTTCTTTTAATTACCTTTAAAACCCCTTTTAATCAACTTTAAAACCATATCATATACTTGCGTATCCTTATATTTACCTTTAAAAACCTTTATTAACTTATGATACTTTAAATAAAATCATAAGAAAACCAAATCCGTCGGAAATCCGTGTTAATTTTAATTAAATTAAATTAATTAAAATCCAAATCCGTCGGCAATCCGTCTGACATTTTAGACGGATTTCCGACGGAATTGGTTTTTTTTTTATTTAATTTAAAGTATTTGATAAGGTTTAAAGGTTGATTATAAGGTTTTAAAAAAATGTATAAGAATTTTGTAAAATAGTAGTTGGTTATAACCTTATAATCTGTATTTTTTAAAAAATACAGATTAATAAACCATATAATAAACCTTATAAACAACTTTAAAGAACATTGTGAAATAGTTAAAAATTTCTTTTAATTACCTTTAAAACCCCTTGTAATCAACTTTAAAACCATATCATATACTTTCGAATCCTTATAATCTTTATACTTTATTAACTTATGATACTTTAAATAAAATCAAATAAAAAACCAAATCAGTCTGAAATCCGTCTTAAAGTTAAGACGGATTTCCGACGGAAACCCTAATTTTTCTCCCGCCTAACGCCTCGTGATCATCGAAAAGGCGGCACAATCCGTCGGAATTCCGCCGGAAAACCTAAGGCCGTCGGAAACTCTGTATAAATCTGTTCTTCTTCTTCCCGAAACCAGAACGGAGCAAAAGAAAAAAAAAATTCTTCAACCGCCAGAACAGCGATTCCACCGCCGGAAAACCGTTTCACACCGCCGGAAAAACCTCACAAACCGCCGGAATCACATCCTCCATCACGAATTCAACATCCCAATGTAAGTTTGTGATGATTTTCAAGTTAGTTCTTAAAAAAAAAAAATTGTGTTCTTGATAAAAAAAAATTGTTCTTCATAAAAAAAAAATTTGGATAAACATTATTTATTCTTGATTTAGAGATTTAGGAATGTATTGCATTTTAGGGATTTAGGGATATATAAATTTAGGGAATTAGGGATTTATTGAATTTTAGGATTTTAATATTAAGAATTGTTAAAAGAAAATTTTATAAATATTAGAATTTTATAAATTTTAAGAATTTGGAATAAATAGTTTTAAAATATTTAAAATTTGTAAATATTAAGAATTTGTAAAACATATAAAAAATATATAAATTTATAAAAATTAAGATTTTTTTTTACAAATTTAAAAATCTTATAAATTTATAAATATTAAGATTTTTAAAAAAACAATTTTAAAAAAATTCTAAGTTTATAAATATTAAGAATTTTTTAAAACTTTTTTTGTTAAATCATTAATCTTATTGACAAGTAAAACATCTTACAAGTAAATCATTAATGAATTTTTTGTTAAAATCATTAATCTTGTTGACAAGTGAAAAATGTTTTAGTAAAATCATTAATCCCAAAATCCCTAAATCCCTACATCCATAAATTTCAAAATCCCTAAAACCCCAAACCCTAAATTTCAAAATCCCTAAATTCCCTAAACAATAAATACCTAAATTTTTAAATCTCTATATCCATAAATCGTAAAATCTCAAAATTCCTAAAAATCTTCGAATTCGTAGGGATTTCGAACGATTTCAGCAGAGTTTTGGAGACGGTAGTTCCAGTCGGGGGCGTCGGAGTTCTAGTCAGTCCCAGATCCCCGGCACTTCCAATTTGGAAGCACAACAACCGACTCCAAATCCGACTACCTCAGCTCCCACAGTAATGAGCATCGAGGATTTTGTTTCACAACCCGGAAGGGATCGTATGACTTTCCTAGATCCGGAGTTGCCTCCCAACACGACATGGTAAGTTTTATTTAAAAATGTTTTCGATTTTGTTAACATGCTTAATCTCCTTACTTTTGGTTAGGTTTCAATTTTCGGGAAACGGGATATCGACGTCTATCAACACTATGCTTAATAGTTTGATAACTCGGCCGTATCCCACATACTTATCGATGCCGGTAGAAGACCGTGACAGCTGGTTTCGGCAATTTGCGGTAATTTCTAAATTTTGTAATTTAAACAATTCGCGGTTTTATTACATTAAAATTATAATTACTAAATCGTTAAAGGTTTTTTTTCTTTTTCTTTGCAGCAAGATTTTAATTGGGACAGACAGATGACCGGTAGGGTTCGACAGGAGTTCGACACCAAGGCTGGTAGATTGTACTCGCGGAAGTTGAACGAGTGGAAGGACATGTGGCTGCATCGTAAGATTCCTCGGGATATGAAAAACCGTCCCGAGTTATGGGCTCAACTCATTGCGTATTGGGAACAGGAGGCAACTAAGGCGACCTCTGCCACCCAGTCTTCGAACCGAAAGAGCGACCGAAAGGGGAAGGGACCAGCGACCCATAACCTCGGAGCAACGAGCAAGGCGACTCGTACAGAACAACTGGTAAGTTTCTTTATGACAATAATTATTTTTATTATCACTAACGTATTTTTTAACTTTTCAATGCTAATAGTACCAAAAGAAAGGTACGCGTCCTTCAAATATGGAGTTGATCAGAGATGCGCATACGAACCGCAAGACTGGTGAAATTCAAGATCCACTTGCTCGTGAGATCGTGGAAAGCGTAGAGAGGCTCGGTGAGGACTACCTCTTATCCCAACCGATCGTTGAAGGAACTCCACCGGTCACCGAAGTTCCATTTGAGAAGATCAACGAGCTTACGTATGAGGTTAGTAAAATGATTTCAAGTAGTAACGAATTTAAAATAACTTCTAATACTTATACGTTTTAACATTTATAGTTTTATTTTATATGGTAGGTTACTCGGAAGAACAAAGGTCGTGTCTTCGGTCTTCCGGAGGACAGTTCCAGCTCTTCCGTGTCTTCATTCCTATTTCACGGTGATAACGGGTTGCGGGCACAAAACGCTGAGCTTCTCGAGCGGATGAAAGCAATGGAGGCACAGCGCGAAGAGGATGCAAAGCGGGTGAAGGAGTTGGAGGAACAACGCTTAGCAGATGCAGCACGCATTCGTGGGATGGAAGACCCGATGGACGAGTTCTTCCGTGATTATCGTCCACAGTAGAACTTTTATTTGGTTTTTATTTTGTTTTTAAATTTGGTTTGTAGAACTTTTATTTGGTTTTAAAACAATTTTCTTTTCATTTTAAATTTTAATTTCAATTTCAATTTTTTTTTTAATTTAAATATTAATTTAAATATAATTTTTAATTTAATTTAAATATTAAAATCCGACATCCGTCGGAAATCCGTCTGTTTTCCGAATCCGTCGGACTGCCGTCGGTGTCGTAGACCGTCGGTGACAGAAACCGTCGGTGTGCCGTCGGTGTCATAGACCGTCGGATTGCCGTCGGTGTCGTTGACCGTCGGATTGCCGTCGGCAATAGGTTCTTCGACGGTATTACGACGGATGATCAACCGATTGCTCTGATCCGTGTTCCGCCAGAATTCCGTCGGAGTGGATGGACAGTTTACCGACGGAACGCGGATTTCCGACGAGTTAGAACCGGCGGCCAATATCCGTCGGAAATCCGTCGTAATAGGGCTTATTCCGACGGATTTCCGACGGATATGGCCGTCGGAAAGGCCCCTGTTTTCTTGTAGTGATTACAGAATCAGGTTATTTAGATTTTTTATCGCGGTTTGGCTCGGTTTAATGGAATAAACCTAGGGCTCCTGTATATAATCGTTTCTGTGTTTTGTGGCCGCGAGACTAAGAAGAAAAACGCAGAAAAAGAGTAGAGATTAAGAGAGAATTGTGGGAGATTGTGTTGTCTTGAGTGGATTGTTGCAAAAAAAATCCCTTGGAACCTTTTCCATTGTGAGTTAGAGGCGTAGGATCGTTATCCATGTGTCTAGAGGGTCTGTTCGTGGTGTTTTTGTGTCTCGAATCCGTAGCCATTCGTTCTTATCAAGCCAAGGTGAGTTGTGACCGTGGTTTCTAGGCAATGACGGTGAATTGATGCGTTTAGGATGGATTGTTAATGGGTATTTGTGTTTTGTGCGATTTGGTTGATGTGGTGATTGTTGTGACATGTATTCGCAGATTGGTTCCGCTTCTTTGCAGGTACGCGACTCATATTCCACCAGAAATCGTATGACGTGAGGATTAACACGATTTCGGGAGAATACAGAGGAGTGTCGATCGACACCAGGAGGGTGTCGAGCGACACTGGTATTTTGGTCGTGTCGATCGACACCTTCCGGGTGTCGCTCACTACTTGTTTTAACTCGGAAATGTGATTTAAAAGTTTGTTTTGGATTGTTTGTTGTGTGGTGTGGTATATGATTTTGTTATTGGTTTACCTGAGCCTGCTTGTTACGCCAGTAGGCGGAATGACTAGCTCACTAAGTATTTATGAAATACTTACGCAACTCTTATTTCCATGTGTTGTAGGTAAAAGAAAAATGTGATCGCAGAATCAAGGCATAGGAAGAGGATGATAGGATGTTGTGTTATTGTTGTTAGTTTAGCGAACCAAGTGTTTTAAGTTGGTAGATTTTATCATCCCTCAATCTGATGTTTGTTTTTGCTATGATTCATTTGGTTATTTATTTTATTAGATTTAATTGATTTATGAGTTCTGCAGTAGAATTGTTTAAAAAAAAAAAGTCTAGTTGTTTCACGAACAAGGCAGCTTGGTTCGTAACATGGTCTTCTTTGCATGAAATACAATGATGATCATCGAACTGACTCCAGAATTTGCTATGTTTATTTTGCTGTCTCTTCTACTACTTCTTCCTTCACAAAATTATCTACGCTCAAATTTATATATATACACAACACAGTTGTTTGATTAGTAAAAATGTAACGTGGTCAAGTAGTCAAGTTGCTTTTTGGTTTTCTTTGTGATCATATATTACGGTTGTGCGACTTTGAATAAAATAAATATTAAGGATTATTTTTGTATACGGCTGCTGAATTTGACGAAGACAGCCTCAATAATTTGATAATTGTATTGGTATCTTCTAACTGCCAATTTATTTTAAATAGAATTGTTTAGGTGGTTGACTTATCAATGTTATCATTGTTTGATCTTGAAATCTTGACCAAGAAAATAAACATCTGATCTAGAAAAGGAAAAAAACAAAAAAAAATTTCAAATTGTTGTGGAAAGTTTACATTCAGAAAGTACCCGCTTATGGTGGATTTGTGAAGTATAATTTAGAAAAAGTAACTTTCGTTCTGTTATAGAGGAAAACGATGATGTGATCTAATAAATAAATTATAATTTAAAACCAAATATATATATATATATATATATATATATATATAATTATAATTATAATTATGTGGACTTTCATTGACAGTAAACCCAAGATTTATTTGGAACCTTTTGTCTATGTAGTGCTGAAATTAAAATTATGATGTGATAATTACTAGAAAAATTTGATCGGTTTTGTGTAATTAATTAATCAAATTTTATTATTGTTAAACTCTTTTGAATAGCATAAACGGTGGTCAAGTCTAGGGTCCTAGAATTAGCATCGTCTTGCTCATGACGACGAAAAATAACAAAGACATTTGAGCTGATTATAACGTCCCGCTAATAATAATGAGCTTATATATATTTCCAACAATATATATTTCGAATATACTATATATTATTTGAGAATCATTTTAGTCTAATTTTTCTTAGGTGTCATCACCACAATTTTTCTAGCATTTTAATTTTATTTATTAAATTCTACTATACTTATTACCAAACACAAATATTTCCAAATATACTTTTAAACTAATTGTTGCCAAATATACTTATTTCGAAATTAATACATTAAATAATAAATTTATGAACTTACCATTAATACATATAGTATACTAGAAAAAGTCCACGCGTTGCTATTATATATATATATATATATATATATATATATATATTAACATTGGTAAACTTAAGTGATTTTTCAGATTTATACTCACAAGTTATATTTTTAAAATTTTAGACATCATTTTTAGGATTTGATATGATGATATAAAACAAATGTGTTTAACTAATGGAACACTACATTTTCTGTTGTACTTAAAACTTTAACTTCTTCTTCTTGCCCTCTTTGTTATAGGGAAAAAATGAATGTTTGTTCAGTACGTGGTCGAAAAAATAAAGCTTATACTATGAAACATAAAATAAATATATATATATATATATATACCTATATAGGTAAAAGTTAGTGAAATTTTGAACTGCTTTTAAAATTAACTGATCACATAACTAGTTTACAAAATATAATTTTATAATATCTAATTTACATATCTTTTTTAATCATGAAGTTGTATATAGGGAAAAAATGAATGTTTGTTCTGTACGTGGTCGAAAAAATAAAACTTATACTATGAAACATAAAATAAATATATATAACTATAGAGGTAAAAGTTTAAGAAATTTTGAACTGCTTTTAAAATTAACTGATCACATAGTTGGTTTACAAAATATAATTTTATAATATCTAATTTACATATCTTTTTTTTAATCATGAAGTTGCATATAATTACTTTTGTTCGGTGCGTTCCAATATCCTTAACCTCGTGGCCAAAAATGGAAATAAAACAATTAGTTGACACCAATAAAATTTTCTGAATGACTGTAGAAAGAATTTTAGTAGTCAGTATATATGTTTATTTCTGTGATATACATAAGTGTCTTTAATATTCTAGTGGCTCATCTCTACTAAAATTACCAAACTTTGCTGGGTTCGAAACCCAAAAGTACCATTTTGAATTTTTTTAAACTAAAAATATTAAGAAAAATAGGTGGCACGTGTCATCTTGTCAGAGAGATTTGGTTGTTACCAAACTTTGCTGGGTTCGAAACCCAAAAGTACCATTTTGAATTTTTTAAACTAATAATTTTAAGAAAAATAAATGACACGTGTCGTCTTGTTAGAGAGAGTTGGTTGTTGACAACCTTAAAATATTATAAAGATAATCCAACAAAAGTAAGAGGGTTTATTGGTTTTGGTATTTCAATGGATTTGAAAATCCCAACCAAATCATATGTTATTCAATTAGTCATTTTAAAATCCCCATTAGAATCATGTCTTATTTAATATGTCATTCTCAAATACAAATCCAAATCATTTTTTATTCAATTTGTGATTCTCAAATACAAATCAAAATCACCCTTTATTCTATCCTACGTATTTACTTATGAATTTGATTTTAAAATGGATTTTAGTGGATTTGGAAAAATTCTTATGTTAAAAATACAAAGACTCAAATCCATTGGAAAACGTTGTTTTTCTCAAATACTAACCTTGGTATTCTCAAATACTAATCAAATACACATGTTGGATTTGAAAATCCAAAGATTTATAAATCCTATATGGATTTTCAAATCCATTGAAATACCAAAACAAATAAACCCCCCTAAATAAATTAAATTCATTTTTGTTCGAAATTTATGAGCATGTAAAAGAATTTTTAAACATAATAATTAATATATAACTAGACACATTTAAGATTAAAAAAACATTATTCATTTACCTTTGAAAACATATGGGTTAGCAACTAAAACGTGTGTTCGCAAAAAAAAAAAAAAAAAAAAAAAAAAACAAACTAACTAAAAATTTGGTGTATACAACAAAGATACTAAAACTAAAAATATGTGAGTAATCTTCAATATATTTAAGGAGAAACATTTCAAACTATAAATTTTTTTAATTTTCATGTGAAACATTCTTCATCATAATAAAAAAGACCATTTTAATTAGAGAAATGCAAATAAATGTAGATAAAAATATTTAACTCAATCACGTAATATTGTATCACAATAATACATACAATAGCAAATAAATTATTAAGCAATTACAAAACTAATCAAAAGTATATATACACAGTTCATTCCATGATAATCAAACATTCTTGGTGTCTAATAATATCATCATTGTTTATCCATATCTTCATTTACATGTAATCAAACAATTTAAAAACTAAATTAAAAGTTACAACTAAACTCGTGTACAAAACGGGTATTACCCTAGTTATTACATTACTATACAACCATCAAATTTACTGTCGTTCATTACACAAACATTTTCAAACAAATTTATTGTCGTCCGTCGTCTCGATTTTCTATTTAATCTGGATTCATCATTAATCAATTAATGTTTTCAAAGAATTTCTTGAGATTATAAGGTCCAACTAGATCGGACGGACCGTCCCACATCAACTCGGCGGTCTGTTGTTAGCCTTCTCCGAGCTGTGTGAGCCATCGAAGAACATGTAGTCACTAACGTTTTCGCATAACTCAAAATCACAAGATTTTACTCTATACCCACACGTACTACTTCCCCTAAAAGCTCCACTACCACAAGAAGCCTTCTTCACTTCCTTAAACTTCCCCTAAAAATTATTGATATTAAATCTAAATATAAATGTACCTCAATCACGGTCGTGGTGTTACCGATAACCGACAAATTTTTCTTTGCTATTGGATTGAAAATAGGAGGCGTTAACGGAGAAAGGATAAAAGTAGTTGTTCTGACCGATCTGAATGAGATAAACTGCTCTTGAGAACATCCTTTTGGTCTCTGCATCTCCTAGATTCTCTTTAAACATCTTCTCCACATTCTTGAAGTTGTTTAATTGACTTCCCAACGGTACCTTTCTAATTAAATTAAGAGACAACAGAAAAATGTTAAATAGATCATGCTGCTTAATTTCTATTAGAAGATCTTTATATAGAGATATAAGTAACGTTTCAAAATATCATATATTTTTGTTCTTAAAAATCTAGACCATTTTTAAAAATCGTTAATATTCAACCAGGAAATACAGACTAAACCTACCTCCAAAAGCATACTATAGTTTTTCTACTATGTAGTTTATATGCAAATGATGTTGAAGGAATATGATAGTTATACCTGTGGTCGATAAGTTTTAACCAAAGCTCCGGCACTGGCAGAAGCAAAATTAACGCCGTAGGTTTCCAGGCTGTAAATAAGGCGGTATCAACGGCAACCAAGCGTATTCCACTGCATTCATCGCAAAATTATTCTATGTTTGTATATCATTAGATTGGAATGAATATACATATACAACTAGTTACTACATGTGTCTTTTTTTTTTGTTTACCTATAAAATCTGGAATCACGGCCATCGAAATTTCTCCCGGTCGGGAACTTGAACGTAGTTTGAGTCACCATACGGCAAGACATTGGCCTGAGCAGCTCCAAATGTGTTGATGTAATTGTTGTTGCCAATGTCGAACACCGAGTCTCTGAACACAAACAATGCCGCTTGGTCTGCTAATAGACTTTTGTCACACTTTATTGAACTAATCGATAAAATTATAGTCGAAAAGAGCAAGAATATCAAACCGAATCGCTCAATCATCGCCATTTGAATCGTATTTTTTGCTTATTCTTTTTTTTTATATGGAAAATGTTTGTGAAATATAAGTAGAACAAGGCCTTTGTTTATATAGATGTCAATGAGTCAAGGCTAGCTAGAACAAGAAATGAGCGCAAACGTTTCTGGATAATTTCCACACTTGATTTTCCAAATTCAGTTAGAAGATTTTCTCTTCGCACAGTCTGAGTTTGATTATAATCAGGCCTGATACTAATATGAGAGGGAAGTATACAAAAGTATAATATAGTTGAGATAGTCAGTCAAGCTTCGTACAAAATCATGTTTGAGATAATTGAATATAAAAACTATGAATCTGTTTATTGTCTATCACAGAACGGCTAGTCAAAGGAAAAGTCAGTATTACATGTGAACTGATTAGTTTAATCAAATCGCAAGAATTTCAAATCAAATGTAAATCTTTTGATTTTTAAAAAATATCTTTGTGGTGAGCAAGTAGGCTTCAATGAAATTTTAGTTACTTCAGAGTTAAAACAAATAAACAAAAAATCGTACTTCCTACGTGAAAAGATTGATTAATTCATAGTAAAAAACTGCATATATTATGAAAAGTAACAAATAGATTCGTTCGTTTTTTATGCTATTGAATTAATATCTTCACCAAAGAGTTTCAGGTCTTCAGTTTATAATTTCGTTGAGACTCTTAACTTGAGTTTTCTTTTTACCGCTAAAAAAAGTCAAATTTGGAACACAAAAATGGAAGGTAAAATATGAATTTTTTTTTCGCCAATGAGCACACTGAGTGATTGTAAAATTGTAAAATGTAGAGAAGAGTAAGATGTTTGAGAATCAAGTCGCAGTCTACAGAATCCTACAAAATAATTTAGATGCAGATGTAATATTATTTCTCTTGTAAACAATTTTTTTATTTTTTTTGAAAATTTATGTAATATATTAAATGTAACATGTAACCAAAGTTTTACATTTGTTAGACTAATCTTACAATTAAAATAAGTCATAGGTTTGAAACAAGCATATGAGGAATTGATAGGAATTGAAAAAATAACAAATCCATTGGTGGAAGATGGAAGGAATGTGATGGTGTTGAACCAATGTTCATGGCACCATGGTCACAAATGTAGATGACGGCCTTTAGATAGCTTTTTATGGAAATCTAAGACGGAGAGCTTCGGCTTCCACGTCCTTTATTTTTCCGTCCTTCCACCTTTGTCCATTCCATCTCTTGGAGTTTTAACTTAGGTTTTACTAACCTACCTCCTCGGGTTTTTTGAGACGTATTACTCATCTCAAATCCTGAGAATTCCGTGTCTAAGGTAGCATAATTGTTACCAAAAACTTCCCCTTCAAACTCATTCACCACTGAATTCAAAAGAGAGGGAGAAGAAAATGTTACCGTAGCAAGAGGAGGAACAAAAATTGAGGTATGGGTTAATGGTCGTGCCACTACATAGGTAGGGACAAGAGTAATTACAGTAGGTGCAGCAGCAAATATGGTTGTAAGCAGTCGCGGAGCCAAAATTTATTTTTACGGGGGTCAAAATGTATCAACACATGTTAAATGTAAACAAACTAATAATAAAAAAGAAAAAAACATTTAAAAAGGTGCAAGTGATAGGGTTTGAACTCATGTCATGGGGGTCAAACATTCCAAGTTAATACCAAATCATCCAAATACAATTATTTGCTTATATGAAAAAAAAAATTTTATTAAATGTTATGGGGATCAGCTGACCCCCCTCCTTCTGACCTGGCTCCGCCAGTGGTTGTAGGTGTAGGACCAAAGTTTTGAAACACTACGAATCAGACTTAAATTGCGATAATATATACGTTAAGGGAAGAAGAGAATTGCAGAGGCGAGAAGAATCTCTTTCATTAACCCTTTGAATCACCTGTAGTGCGACGAGATTACTAATTCAAGGATCCCAGGATACAACCACACACAACCGTATTCGGGATCACTCAAATCACGGCTCTAATGAACTAATATTTCTACGATACTCTCGAGACACAAACTTACTTTGAGAGTGATTGATGTTATGAACTTTTTGTTTCTAATTTCGTTTCAGAGTGTTTTTTAGAGAGAAGGTGAGAGGTTGATTATATAATCACACAAGTTGATTCCCAATTCCAAAAGTCTGAAACATTTTGGAATTAATAGGCGAGATTTATGGGAAATTAATAAGCGAGATTTCCAAAAGTCAAAAACGTTTTGGAATTAATTGGCGAGATTTATGGCGAGATTAATGAACGTGATTTCCGGGAAAAAATCTTTTACTCAGTTATAATTGAATCAGAATTCAAAAATATAAATATCTTTACTTGAGCTCGACTTGTGGGTCGATCTAACTCTCACAGAAATACATTTTTATGTCTCCTTGTTCTCGACATGTGTCATTTTTAGATCACAAGACCACGTCCGGTTCAATTCGGTTCGGTCTGGCTCGCTTGAATTTGTTCTTCACCCATGCTCCATGTTTTGAACTATAACATGAGCTTCATCTAATATATACTAGAGGATTTTTTTTTCTCCCATAAGCAATTTGGTACTAAATTATACACATCCCTTTAAATTACTCTTAAGCCCAAAGGTCTAATAAACATTTCTCTTCACATTTCAACACATTTTAATTAGGCTTATTAAAAAATTGCTCCAACATTTCTCCACATGAATAGAAATTACTCTAAACATATGCAGACTCAACAGACATATGCAGACTCGACTACAATAGACAAACTTTCGAGAGTATACGAAAATAGAACTATATCTAGGAGGTAGCATTTTTCAGCTTTGAACCAATCATTTTAATTTATGTTGGGTTTACTTGGCCAGGAGGTGAACATGATGTCTTGAACCACCCTGATGTTAATGTAAACCGAGACAACAGTTATCGCATAGCAACATTTTCTCGTAGAGGTTAGTTCTTTATTGTGTTCATTTTGGCCCTGAACATTCCTGGTTTCATGAGTGAACTTGGAGAATATAGCGTGACATTCATTCTCCTAGAAACGGTCCCATTTCACACTCACTATGTGATCTGCCATCAACTTTGTTTTAAGAAACATCCTGTATTACTTCACAAATATCTCAAAGTTATGAAATCAGTAAAAGCCAAAACTTAACCTATTCACACACAGGTAACACTGTTTATCATCCTAGGAACTGGGTATAGACATAATCTTACAGTGTTCTTCTCTCAATCAGCTTTATTTCATTGGCCCTTTGAACCTATATCATCAGATTTCCAGTGATATAGGTTGGGTATCCATTAAGCGTCATTTTCAGTTATAGGCTTTAAACCCATTCATCTTGATAATTTAGCAACTTGATACTTGGCAAACTTTTTGTGAACAAATCAGCTAAGTTGTCAACCGACTTAAAATAATTTATCGTGAGTACTCCAGTTGAGATCAATTGTCTAATGGTTTTATGTCGCCTCAGAATATGACGATATTTACCATTATATAGATTATTATGTGACCGATATATAGCTGGTTGACTATCACAGTGTTCCATAAAGCTGGCACTGGTTTTTCCACATAGGGATGTCTTCCAAAAAGTTTTGAAGCCACTTTGCTTCTTCCGCTGCTTTATCTAAAGCAGTGAACTCTGACTACATGGTTGATCTAGCCAGGAGAGTTTGTTTGGAAGATTTTCAGGATATTGATGCACCTGCAAGGGTAAAGACATATCCACTTGTAGATTTCGAGTTTCTGGAATCAGAAATCCAATTGGCATCATTATAGCCTTCTAATACCGCTGGTGTTGGGAATGTCCTGAAATCACACTTGTATTCACTCTAGACATAGTTGTGTTGTCGAGATTAGACATTCATATGATACTAGGTGGTCATGACGTTTTGCTAGAAGCCACTAATGATCTATGAGTTATGAACTCATTGCTAGTATTATATGATCCTACAGGGTCACACACCTAAGCAAACTAGATAAACTTTATGTGGGAATAATCATTAATGTAATGATTCAAATGATGTGTATTTGATACACATAAGAAACGTGTTTTAAAGAGTGTGTCGATCGACACAAATGAGTCGTGTCGATCGACACGGGCCAATAATCGAAATAGGGATTTCGGTTTAATGACTTAATTTGGACCGGTTTAATTGCTGGACAATTAGGTTTTCTCACATGCCTATATATATGATATGAGGCACGAAATTGAGAGGAACCTTAGTTGATAGCCACCTCTGAAAACGTAAGTTCCCTAAGAGATCCGATTCCAGGTACTAGCATCCCTGCGGATTCCAGTTTGTGTGCGTGTGGACTATCAGTAGAGGCGCAACACTTGAGGCGCTAAAGATCTCGAATCCCCGTTCTAATTTCACTGCATAATCTCCAGGTATATTCGAGATCCGTTCTTGTAGATTCATTGTTTACAAACCCTAGATCCTAGGCAAAGGAATTGTCACTAGGTTGTTTAATAGAGATTAAAACCGGTAAAACCTGTGCAAATTCCTTCAGTGGTATCAAAGCCTTAGGGTTTAACGTTGAATCACTAGAACGTTATTGAATTATAGAATTCAGATTGATACATATGATGTATAGGATGCTTGTTAGATCAATTTTCAGTCGAATCAAAATTGTTATTTTGTTGAAATTGCTCTTCTCAGGCACCAGAATCGTTCGTGTCGATCGACACAATGGTTGTGTCGATCGACACGGCTTTGCAAAAATTGTTTTGTCAAAATTGTTCTTCACGGCATGAAAAACCTAACGGTGTCGATCGACACAATGGTTGTGTCGATCGACACTGTCGTCTCTGCCTTGTGAGTGGATAACCAGTTCAATTGGATTGAATCGGTTATCGTACTTGGTTAGAAATCAATTAAATCGACAAATGTTGTGTCGATCGACACTGACCGGTTATCGATCCGGTTCAATTGGATTGACCGGTTATCGAAAATTGAATTTGGTTTGATCAATGTCGATCGACACAAATGTTGTGTCGATCGACACTGACTGGTTATTGAATTGGTTCTGTCGGTTATCGAAATCGGTTCAATTGGATTGATCGGTTTTCGAAGAACTATAACAGAGAGGTAAGTGTTGATCGACACTAAGGTAGTGTCGATCGACAGCCTACTAAGATTATGGGTTAGTGAACCTAAAATCTAATAACCGAACCAGATTCAATGAGATTGGAATCCTGAATGCATATGTGATATGTGTTAAGGATTGAAAGTTCAATTCCTCAACTAAATATCAAGTGTTCAAGATGTCTTCCCGATCTTGTCAGCTGTCAAGACTCGTTTCATTGCGTGATAGGCTTGCAGTGCAAGGTGTCCGCAGTTACATGAGTAAGGCAGTAGGTAATTGAGTTGATGGGCTTGCAGTGCATGGCATCAACTATTACATGACTGAAGAGATTGGTTTACTTGAATGGGCTATCAAAAGTTCTGGGCCCATAGACATCAGGTGGATAAAACATAAGATGTCTTATCCACAACCAAGAGTCATATTGGATATGATTAGCAAAGTGTTGCTTACCTATATAGCTAAGATTTGAGTGACAGCCAGTGGCTCGCTCGGGTTTTGGTGAAGTATGGATCTGGGATCATTATATTCATTTGAGGAAATATTGTTTTGAATATAATGCGAGTTTTCTTAATTGTTAAGATTTCTCATCTCCTGAATATCATAACTGAATTTTTCCTTTTCTTATTACAGTTATGTCTAATCAGAACTCTTTCTCGTTGAGATCCGTCCTTGAGAAGGACAAGTTAAATGGATCCAACTTCCTTGATTGGTATCGGAACTTGAGAATCGTTCTCAAGCAGGAGAGAAAGGACTACGTCCTTGAGAAAGTTCTCCCCGAGAATCTAAGGTCCAATGCTTCAAATGTAGTATATGATGCTTGGAATAAGCGTTACTATGATGTGGTCGATGTGCGTTGTCTGATGTTGGCTACCATGAACTCTGACTTGCAGAAGCAATGTGAGAATGTGGTGTCGCCTATCGAGATGATCACTAGCCTGAGAGCGATGTTTCAGGAGCAGACTCGAACTGAGAGATACCAGACGGTTAAATCTCTAGTTGAGTGCAAGCTACCAAAGGATGCTCCAGTGAGTCCTCATGTCATAAAGATGATGGGTTATATTGATAACCAGAGGAGACTGGATTGTCCCATTAGCCAAGAGTTGGCTACTGACATCATACTGCAGTCACTGCCGTCGAGCTATGATAAGTTCATCAAGAACTACATCAAGAATGGCTTGACGAAGACGTTGACTGAGCTGGATGACATGCTCAAGACAGTTGAGCTTAACATCAAGAAGGGCAAAAGGTTTGAGAAACCTGGTAAAGACAAGGGTGAGAGCAAGGCAGTCCAGATTATGAATCGGAATAAGCCCAAGTCTCCCAGTAAACCCAAGTCTGGCCCATCTGATGATGATCCATGCAGCTATTGTGGGGAGCCAAGGCATTGGAGGAGAAAATGCAAGAAATACATGGAAGATACTTTGGAAATGATGAAGATGTATGAGATTTCTTCTTCAGGTATTTATGTTATTTCAAGTTCTATCTTATGGGTATTAGATACCGGTTGTGGTGCTCATATTTGTTGAAATATGTAGGGCCTAAGCAACAATAGAACGTTGAAGAAGGGACAAGTGGAGATACTCGACAGGAATGAAGCAAGAGTTGCTGCATTATCTGTAGGAAGTTTCCATTTGTAGTCGCCTTCAGGCTTGGTTTTAGAAACTAAATAATTGCTATTATGTACCTGCTATGAGCAGAAATGTCATTTCATTTTCTTGTATGATTTTGAATGATTTTATTTTGATAAAAGACAAATGTTGCTCTTTTGATCTTAATGATATGTTCTATGGTAGCACCCCATTAGAGAATGGGTTTTATGTCTTAAACCAATCTATGCCTGTCTATAACATAAACATCAATCGGTTCTCTAGCATTGTCATTTTGGGCCACATCGGATTTTGAAGCTCCATAGTGATGGGCTTCTGGACTCACTTGATTGTGAATCATGTGAGAAATGTGAATCCTACTGTTGGACAAAATGACTAAGGCCCATTTTATCAAACTAAATGAAAGGGCAACGAATTATTGGGCCTTATACATACAGATGTGTGCGGCCCGATGGGCACCAGTGCTAGAGGAAATTATCAGTACTTTATTGATGACTTCAGTAGGCATGGCTATGTTTATCTAATAAGTCACAAGTTGGAATCCTTTGAAAAGTTAAAGGAGTTCCAGAATGAAGTACATAATCAAATTGGCAAAAGTATTAGAGCTCTTCGATCAGATCGCGGAGGAGAATACTTAAGTCAAGAGTTAAGTGATCATCTGATAGAGTGTGGAATTGTTTCACAGCTCACTCCTCCTGGAACGCCCCAATGGAATGGAGTTTCTGCGAGGAGGAATCGGACCTTATTGGATATGGTTCGATCAATGATGAGTCACAAAGATCTTCCATTATCTCTTTTAGGGATACACTCTAGAAATGTCTGAGTTTACACTAAATAGGGTTCCATCAAAATCAATTGCAAAGACACCACATGAGATGTGGACTGGAAATGTTCCAATTTGTCTTTCCTGAAAATTTGGGATTGTGAGGCTTATGTAAAATGTTTAACAAGCTCGCACCCAAATCCGATAAGTGCTACTTCGTTGGTTATCCTAAGGAAACCAAGGCAAACTACTTCTACAACCGTTCTGAAAACAAAGTGTTTGTTGCTAAGAACTATGTTTTCTTGAGAGAGATTGTCTTTCCAAGAAGAACAGTGGGAGTGAAGTACAACTCGAAGAAGTTCGAGAGTCACAGGAGATTGCTCAACCTGTTAAGGAAGAGCAGTAGCTGGATCTGCAAAGAGTTGTAGAACCTACACCTGTGGTGCCTGAAGTTCGCAGATCCGAAAGGATTCGTAACGATCACGAGAGATATGGATTTCTTGTGACCGATTGTCATGACTTGTTGATCATTGACAATGACGAGCCTGCGAATTTTGAAGAAGCAGTGTTGGGCCCGGACTCCGAAAAGTGGCTTGGAGCCGCTAGATCCGAAATGGGATCCATGTCAGAAAACCATGTATGGTACTTGGTAGATTTACCTGATGGTGTAAAAGCCATTGAGTGTAAATGGATCTTCAAGAAGAAGATTGACGTGGATGGATATATCCAGATATACAAAGCTAAGTTGGTGGCTAAAGGTTTCAAACAAATTCATGGTATGACTATGAAGAGACTTATTCCCCAGTCGCTATGCTTAAATCCATTCGGATTATCCTAGCAACTGCCATTTATCATGGTGATGAGATTTGGCAGATGGATGTGAAAACAGTTTTCCTTGATGGAATTCTGGAAGAGGATGTGTACGTGACACAACCTGAGGTTTCACAGATCCTAGTAATGCTGGGAAAGAATGCAAGCTTCATCGATCCATTTATGGATTGAAGCAAGCATCACGGAGTTGAAATCTTTGTTTTGACAAAGCTATCAAAAGGTTTGACTTCATCAGGAACGAAGAGGAACCGTGTGTTTACAAGAAGACTAGTGGGAGTGTAGTTGCATTTCTCGTTATGTATGTAGATGACATACTTCTTCTCGGAAATGACGTTCCGTTGCTTTAGTCTTTAGAGACTTGGCTCGGAAGTTATTTTTCAATGAAAGGCATGGGAGAAGCCGCGTGAATTCTTGGAATAAGAATCTATAGAGATAGATTGGGTAGGCTAATTGGATCGTGTCAAGATGCTTATGGTGATAAGGTCTTGGACAGGTTCAGTATGCATGATTCCAAGAAGGGCCTCATACCAATGTCTCATGGCATTAATCTTAGCAAGATGCAGTGTCTCTAGACACTGGCTGAGCAAGAACGTTTGAGTTGGATTCCCAGGCGTATGCAGTGGAATCTATCATGAGTGCCATGACCTGCACTCGTCCAGATATTGCTTGTGTTTCAAGCATGACGAGTAGATACCAATATGATCCATGTGAAAGTCACTAGACAGTTACCAAGAATATTCTCAAGTATTTGAGGAATACTAAGGATAGGAGCTTGGTGAACTGAGGAAGTAATGGTTTTTGTTGAGAGTGGTTAGACGGACAAAGACGATTTCCGGTCGGATTCTGGTTATGTCTTGTGTCTGTATGGCGGTACGGTTTGTTGGAAAGGGTTCCAAGCAGAGCACCGAAGCCTGCGGTTTATTGGAAAGGGTTCCAAGCAGAGCTCCGCAGCCTCTCCCACGACCTAAGCATGAGTTTCACCCTCCTGATGTAGGTATTAGATATATTAAGATGTGATCTTGATTCTAGTGGGAGTTGTAATGGATTTAGTTATGTTATGATATTCAGGTGGACATACTTTGGTTATGTCATAATGAAATTGTTTCATATATTATTTGATTATTGGATAATTGAATAATAGTCCCAAAGTAATTTATGGCATTTTATAGGTCATCAAGTTGAGGACTTGGTCATGAAACCCTATAAGTGATTAATGACATAGATTATATTTGTCCCTGGTCAAGGTTGTTAAAGTGGGACACTGATAACCGCGTGAGACTGGTGTGTGAGGTGACTGATGACTAAGTTTCATGGAGTCATTAATAAGAGTATTAAAGTCAATCACATAGATATATGTTAGAGAACATATGATTGGACATGACCCGCTAATGAGAACTCTACAGGATAGTTATATAAGTGTCATAAGAGGTTCTCATTACGACTATAGAGTATAGTCCTTAGACCTGAGTTCATCATGATTTCTTGCATATGAATTGGTCCGCTTTGACTTTGTCAAACGTTATCCGTAACAGGTGACTATAAAGGCATTGATTGGGCGTATCATGAAGTGTGTGAAGTAACAGGGATGGAACAAGATGGGATTTGTCCCTCCTATATAACAGGAGATAAATATCTCAGGGCCTATCGAATATTTGATACTGAGAAATGCGTGGCCGCGCTCAAACGAGGTGATTGTCAGTCATTTGTTTTTAATCACTATAAATCGGAGTTCGATGAACGTGATATTGGCTGTAATAAGAATGACACGGTTATTGCTTTATGCCATATCGAGATATAGAGACGAAGGGATTATGGGAATAGTTGATTCCAGTACAAGTGGGAGATTGTTGGGAATGTCTTGAAATCACACTTGTATTCACTCTAGACATAGTTGTGTTGTCGAGATTAGACATTCATATGATACTAGGTGGTCATGACGTTTTGCTAGAAGCCACTAATGATCTATGAGTTATGAAATCATTGCTAGTATTATATGATCCTACAGGGTCACACACCTAAGCAAACTGGATAAACTTTATGTGGGAATAATCAGTAATGTAATGATTCAAATGATGTGTATTTGATACACATAAGAAACGTGTTTTAAAGAGTGTGTCGATCGACACAAATGAGTCGTGTCGATCGACACGGGCCAATAATCGAAATAGGGATTTCGGTTTAATGACTTAATTTGGACCGGTTTAATTGCTGGACAATTAGGTTTTCTCACGTGCCTATATATATATATGAGGCACGAAATTGAGAGGAGCCTTAGTTGATAGCCACCTCTGAAAACGTAAGTTCCCTAAGAGATCCGATTCCAGGTACTAGCATCCCTGCGGATTCCAGTTTGTGTGCGTGTGGACTATCAGTAGAGGCGCAACACTTGAGGCGCTAAAGATCTCGAATCCCCGTTCTAATTCCGCTGCATAATCTCCAGGTATATCCAAGATCCGTTCTTGTAGATTCATTGTTTACAAACCCTAGATCCTAGGCAAAGGAATTGTCACTAGGTTGTTTAATAGAGATTAAAACCGGTAAAACCTGTGCAAATTCCTTCAGCTGGTTCTTTACCATAATGCAACCCATAACTCTTGGTGTATCTAATATAGTTCAAAATCCTCGTTATGGTTTTCCAATGAGTATGACCTGGATTACTCGTGTATCGACTTAGCACATTTACTGAGTATGTCAAATCTTGTCTAGTACAATTTGTTAAGTACATTAGACTTCCTATCACTCTTACATATTCTACATGTGAAACTGCATCACCTGAATTTTTTGTCAAGTGAAGTTGAGGATCCATAGGAGTTTTAGCCGTTCCATTTAAGTAGGTTTTGAACCTCTCAAGTATCTTATCAGCATAATGATCTTCTGTTAGTGTCGTTCCTTTAGAAGTTCTTACAATCTTAATTCTGAAAATTTTCGTTTATGTTATTATGCACTAACGAAAATGAGATCATTTCACAACTAACCCACTTCTTTTGGTCAAATGCAAAACTAACCCACTTTTTCTTCCTCTTTACTATTCACCACTTTCTCACAAATCTCTCCTTCTCTTTTTCTCATATTCACGAAAATGCCATTATCTTTTCTTTATTTCTTTTTTTTTCAAAATCAGAAACTTACAAAAAGACTAAAACACCAAAAAATATCAACTTATTTACGAAAATGTCATCTTTTTCAATTTTTCCAACCACCATGAAAAACCAAATTGATGCTCTAAATGCTACACCAACTGATTTTTTGTTACGTAAATGCATAATAAGTGAGTTCATAACTTAGACATCTTTAATTTTCTCTCCAATTTCATCTAAAACTCTCGAATTTTCGTTCTTTAAAATTTTTCACTCATAACTTCATAATTTCTCTTAATTCTTCCAAATAAAACGGTTGGGGTTGTTTTTCGGTGAAATTGATTGTTTCGGTGGTTTAAGAACGTGAAGACGAAGTCGAACAAGTGAAAAAGGTAACGATTTTTTTTTCGAAAATTTCAGATATGGTTCGTAAATGTAGACTGCATTTGAAGTCTACAAGTCAACTTAGAGTTAGATTTGCATTTGACTATTATTTGTAAAAAAGGTAAAGTAGACTTTATTTTAAGTCTACACACTCTTCTTTGACAACAATAAAAAAATATTGTAGACTTCGTGTGCAGGCAGCGGGAAAATCAGGTCACTTTTGCATTTGACCGGACCACTGACCGTAAAAAGTAGACTGCATTTGAAGTCTACTTAAATTAGATTTCAAATGCAGTCTACAAACAGGTCACTTTTGGGTTTGATTTTTTTTTTGTAGACTTTATTTGCAGTCTACTCTGAAAAGTGAGGTTAGTTTTGTGTTTGATCAATCTTTCGAAATATTGACCCGAAAGTACATATATTTTGTAGACTTCATTTCAACACCAAATATAACCTACATTTTATGTAGACTTCATTTGCAGTCTACTTTGAAAAGTCAACAAAAGTCAAATCCAAAAGTAACCTGTTTTTTTTTTGCGTAGACTGCAAATGAAGTCTACTTTCGTATGTAGTCTACAAATGAAGTCTACTTTCTTATGTAGACTACAAATGAAGTCTACTTTTGAACAGTGGAAATATTTGATCAAGTGCAAAACTAACATGCACAATTATGTAGACTGCAAATGAAGTTTACACCAAAAAGTCAACGTTTTGGTCAAATACAAAAGTAAACTTTGTAGACTGCAAATGAAGTCTACTACACTTGTAGACTTCATTTGCAGTCTACATACCGATTTTCCTTGATTGCAAAAGTAAACCTTTGTAGACTTCACTTGAAGACTGCATTTGAATTCTACTCTATGTAGACTGCATTGGAAGTCTGCAGTTGAAGTCTACAAATGTGATAGTTTCTTTAAATGCATTTTTTGACATATTTACAATGTATTTTTTTTTATTTTTTTGTTCTCACATGTTTGTTAGTTGTATATCTACCCCCTGTAAGAGTTGGTCATGTTTATGACAAATATTTGCGGGGCAAACTTATTTTCTTGATTTGGTGACTAGTTAGCTCATATTGAGTAAACTGCATTTGAAGTCTACTTAGTATTGCAAATGCAGTCTACAAATGTGATAGTTTTTTTAAATGCATTTTTTTTACTTATTTACAATGTATTTTTTGATTTTTTTGTTCTCACATGTTTTTTAGTTGTATATCTACCCCCTGTAAGAGTTGATCATGTTTAAGACAAATATTTATGGGGCAAATTTATTTTCTTTATTTGGTAACTAGTTAGCCCATATTGAGTAGGCTGCATTTGAAAGTAGACTTCAAATGCAGTCTACAAATGTGATAGGTTTTTAAAATGCATTTTTTGACATATCTACAATGTATTTATTCAATTTTTTTGTTCTCACATGTTTGTTAGTTGTTTTCCTACCCCCTGTAAGAGTTGGTCATGTTTTAGACAAATATTTGTGGGGTAAACTTATTTTATTGATTTGGTGATTAGTTAGCTCATATTGAGTAGACTGCATTTGAAGTCTACTCAGAGTAGACTGTATTTGAAGTCTACAAATGTGATAGTTTTTTAAAATGCATTTTTGTCATATTTACAATGTATTTATTCAATTTTTATGTTCTCACATATTTGTTAGTTGTTTTCCTACACTCTGTAAGAGTTGGTTATTTTTAAGACAAAAATTTATGGGGTAAATGTATTTTTTTTATTTTGTGACTAGTTAACTCATTCCGTAGACTGCATTTGAAGTTTGCTTGAAGTTTTTTGATTCAAGAGGTTATTATCATGTCTAAACTGAAGTTGTTATCATGTTCAACTTTGTGTTCAAAGTTGTGAAAAAAAAAAAATTTCCAATGCTTGTGTCCGAACTTTTGTTCAAACCTGGTTATATAAGGTAGTTCAAAATTTGTATTCAAAATTTTTTTTTTGTTTCTACTTCAAATCGATCCAGGGGCAAGTATCTCTACCCTAGGAGTATATGTGAGTATTTAACCATTATGCTATTATAACTTATTCGTTAAGCTTGACAATCACATTTATTTATTATGAAGTCGAATTTTGCTTGTAGACTTCAATTGTAGACTTGTGTCAAACCTCGGTTTAAAAAAAAAGGCTATATCCTACGTAAACAAATTTGACTCTATTGTACTCAAGTGTTTGATATACAAAGCTATATCCTATTTGGTACAAGATTGCTTTGAAAGATGAGGTTGATGATCGAAGAGGAGGGAGAATGTTTTTTTTTTAACGATTACTCAACCGAGACCATAGTGATATTACCTAGTTTATCACCAGCTGCTATTCTCCGGGGAAATTGTTTATCTGATTCCACTTCCACCATTAGCTTAGCCTCGCCCATTTTTGTCGGATCCAACCAAGGTTTATCAGAGATCATGGGTTCTTCTAATCATGAATCCAACTAATTCCCCATTGAGAGTAAGCAGCTCGGAATGTTTTTTTATGTCACCCAAACCGGTATAAATGATATCTCAGGCAATGCTAAGGAAGTAGATGGACTCCAAGGAACAACAAACATAATGCAACCATCAATATGCCATAGACCTCGCTCTAAAACCCAAGTTCTTGTAGATGCGTTTGGAATATGAAACAAGTAAGAAGAATCACCTAATTTACGGGTATAAATCTTACCATTTTTACCCCAAATCCGATTGGTATCCGCGGAGAACACCGATAGAATTATCCGATCATGTATTCCTTGTCAGCAATTTGGGTGTATTATTACTTATGTGTGTTTCCATCATTAGGGGTCACGAGAAAGTTTACACGAAGTACTCAATTCTGTGTTCCCAATACTTAACAAGGCAAACCCCACTTCTGTCATTTTCTATCAACTTTACATTTGTGTTAGCCAAAAAGATTGCACCATACCATCTTCTTTGTCCGGTTCGGTCCCGTTCCCTGAATTTTACTCATCATTGTTGTTTTCGAGATGTACTCCGAATCTTTTCTCTTGGATTAGCAAGTGCAAGTTGTTCAAATTATTGAAGAAATAAAACATTTCTCATATATCAACCAAGCACAAATTCTGTAAGGGGTTGAGGAGATTCATATGACAAACAGAGGTTCCAAATAGTTTTTCTATTATAATATTAAATAAGTTTAGAGAGTTACAAAACATAATACATTCATGGGTGATGATACACTATTAAGAAGATCAAAAAGAGGGATCAAAAGATTAATAAACTGTCTTAACAAAAATAATAATAATAATAAAGAACAAAAATGAAAGACTCATTATAGAAATTGTACCTCTATTTACTTCATCACCACCTTTTTATTTCAGAAAATTAAAAGAGACCCTCTCCATGGAAGAGAGAGGCCCATAAGATACCAAATGCAATAAGCTTCATGTCTGACTTGTACCATACCCCAACAGCAAAATCCTGTGAGACAACCAAAAAAGAACAACAGAAAAGATTAAGTAACCAACACTTAGGTTGTTTGTCATCACAATTGACCACAAGGGATTGAAACTCACCAACACACAGCTTTATGTACAAACTAAGGAAGGAACCATCAATCACTTCAGAAGTCTCCATTCAGTATGGAGTTGATCTCATCTAAGCTCCATAGGTCTTTTTCCTCTTCCTGAGTCACAGCTGCAGCATCTGCGCCGAGCATAGCTTCCACTTCTAGTGTAGAGTCCCATAAGGAGTTCTCAAGGTATACCATCAGATCATCAGAGTTATCGTCGTTGCTTATCACATCCTCGGGGTTAGGCTTGAGCTTCTTGGCTGCATTGGTTTCTTCAATGAATGGAGCTTGGTTATTATTGACTAGCATTGAAGATATCTCGGGTGTTTTGGGGCCGTGATCACTCCACCCAAAGTCAGAGCAGTCGAATGAGTTACTCCCCTGATCAGAACTGAAATATGGGTATCCATTGTTACCTCCAGCATTGAACGAGTTTGTTAACCCAAACTGATTGTTGTACATCTGGGGCTTCTCTTCCATGAAACTCATATCACCAAATGAGTCATGTCCCATGTTTTCAAAGGATTTGTTGTAATACTGATTCAGATTTGTTGGTGGCTGAACTAAAGTTGAGCTTTGGTTTGGTTTAGCCACTGGCTTTTCAAGATTACTGGTCTTAGCAGTAGGGCGTTTCTGGGGGATCTTCTCCTCTGGGAAATTCACCTTAGCTTTACTGCCACGGATTCTGCGTGCAGCTACATCATAGGCTCTTGCTGCTTCCTCAGCGGTGTCGAATGTTCCAAGCCATTCTCGAGACCCTTTCCTGGGATCACGGATCTCAGCGGCCCATTTGCCCCAAGGACGCTGCCTAATACCCCTGTACTGATTCTTTCTCTTCCTCTTACCAGCTTGCCCATTAGACTCTACGGTTTTCTTGCCAGAAACTGAACCTATTGGAAACAAACACACACAATATCAACCATCAACTGAATTGAAACAACACAGACTCGAGATACCATACCCTTTTCATCCCACAACAAAATACTCTCCTGATAATACCTCAAAGTAAACACATACGCAAAACTGCATCTTTTCAGGAGCTAAGGGATCTGGACCTAGCAAACTAAAGCCCTAGCAAACTGCAACAGCTGATGATATCAAAACCAATGAGATTAACCAGACTTCAAACAACAGTTAACTCAAGACACAAAGAAAAGTCAAGATCTAAAATGTTCTCATGAGCTTTCAAATCAACATATAAAAGAAAATCCAAATATACCCTTGATTTCTCAATTCATATAAGAAATGAAATAGTCAATCAATAATCATGTAAAGAACAAAGCCAACAAAAAGTCTCTCTCTTGTTCATTTCCCCAAAAACCTTGAAAAGTTATGCCGATCTTTCTTGATCTAAAACCCATATCAAATTAAGAGAATCATAAAGATTTCCTAATGAAATGAACATACACAAAACCCATTGATATAAAGTGAGATTTCGAATCAAGCCACAATCTTTACCAGTGGAGACGAAAGCGGAAGCAACGGGTTTGGTAGTTCCGGTGAAGACAAAGGGCTTCACATCATCGAATTCATCTTCGCAGTCAAAAGAAGAATCATCCTTAAACCCTTGGAAATCAGCCTCGAATTCATCGTCCAGATCGAAGAAATTGGATCGCTTCTTAATCGATCTCTTCTTCGAAGCTTTCTTCAGATCCGGCCAGATAAACTCGCTGGTCACGCGGCGGGAACTCGGCGCCGGCGGAATGAAATCGGAGATTATAGCACCTCCACACATGGCGGCTTTCACGGAATCGCTACTCTTACAGGGTGTTAAATGTTAAGAAATAGAATCTTTAGCGGCAAAAGTATAAATATTCGCTTCTTTTGGGGTTCTTGTTTTCTTTTTTTTTTTCTGTGTTACACAGACCACAAATATAGAGAGAAGATGCAATCGTATATTATATAGATTGACTAATTGACTTTTATACCCTTGCTTGTGAGTCGTTCTACGATGCTGCCATTGTGAGATTCTAATATTTATATGGGAAAATACAATAAATTGTTGTGTATTCTACCGACGTAATCTGAGTATATACATTAATTGTATTTTGTTAAATATAATATCTGATTGTATTTTGTTAAATAGTATAATATCTGATCCCATAACTCTACATCAAGTAGAATATGATTGATATTTTTCGGTTATATTTTTGTTGGAGAATGAAATAAATCTCCTCGGAATTAATATAAAGGGCACAGAGCATGAGGATAAAGGGTAAAATGGAGAAACAAGACTTTTGGAATCTTTATGAATCGCTCAAGAGACGGCCACGTGTTAATAACACGGTGTTATATGTCACGGTAAATAAAGGAGGCCGTGAAAAATGTAAGGTGTAGATAGGTGCATGCATCATTTAACAATAATATTAGCATTTACAAAAGAAAAATGAAGAGGTCGAAATACTTGCAGGTGGTGACAAAAAAAAATTGATAATCTCATTTTATTATCTGCAACATGATAATCTACTTTTATTTCATAATACAAAATCATAGTAATAATTAGAGTATTTAAAAGTAATTACCATGAAATAAAAACTAATTGTTAATATAAGATCAATTGTTATCTTAATAGTTAATAACGATGTCCAGTCCACATTCATCATGCCATTTAGAAAAATGAGAATAACAAATTATTAACAATTCGAGATATAAGAGATCGCTGATTTGAAAGGAAAACAGAAATATGATTTGCTTCTTGATGATTTTTTTACTATATACAAGTTGTTTTTATCATAGTTTCACAACTTATAGATTGTAAAAACATTTTATTGTTTAAATAAATTTGACATCAATAATAAAAAAAATTAATTGTTATTATTTGTTTTGATTTAATAACAAAATATTAGTGTCAACTAACTATTAACTTTCTTTAAAGTCTATTGTCGACGACATTTTGTTGGAATTTCATACTATATTTGACGAATCAAAATAAATGAACCTAGATGAAGTTATTATAATGGAGTGGCAAAATTTGGAAATACAAAAAAAAGAAAGAAAGAGGTCATCTCTGATTCTCTATGTGCGTTTGTGTTACACGATGTTTCTTGAGACTTGAAAAGAGAGATAAAAGAAAGACAAGTTGTGCAAGTGGACTTACTACGACAAGGCTTTTCGTTGCTCGGGTCCTACCTAATTGTACAACTTACTTGACGCGCATTTTTTTTTTTTGTTATCTGAAGTTTATATCGAGATGAAACCAATTTGAATACAAAATAGGATCAAAACCAAATACAAAGCCGGATCAAATCGGAAACAAAGCCGGTTCAAAACCGAAAACTAAGTTGGAGCCAAAAAGTCTTCGAAGAAAAACCGAAAACTTAAACTACAAATACAAAGCTAAAACTTCATCACCATAACATCAAAAACTATAAATTACATAAGCTCAACTGCAAATTCAAACCAAGAACAAGGAGGATGAAGCCAATTAATATGCTTCCATTCCTATCAACAACACGACCTAATTTGAGCAAAGAAATCACTACCTCTAGGAGACAAAGCATGAGCAGATTATGAAGGGCCATAACAAAAAGATTAAACAAGAAGATACTTCCCTCAAACTTCACTTGCAACATAGATAGAAGGCGCAATAGCAACTAAAATAGTCCGAACTGAGTCTTGAAACTGCACTCCACTTCACAAACCGCTAACAACAAAGCTTGAATAGAAAACTCTTCACCAATGAAAATAATCAAAGGGATCGCACTCCACTTGACACACATCTTCTTAGTTACATTAAAACTTCTATTAATTAATAATATTAGAACTTAAAAAATTTAATAATTTATCGATATTAATTTTTAAATAAATCTTTCTAATCCATGATTTTTGACAGTTTTTTGTATTTAAAATAAAAGCTCTACGTAAAAGTTCATAAAAAATTTTTATTTTTTTATTTAATTGTTTATATATTCATCATACTTTATATCATGTTATTAATCTCGGTCATTATTATAAGATTGATGCTGATAAAATCAGAAAAATGCCACTGTTAGAGATTGTAGTTCCATAAAGCTTCCAACTTTAAGAAGAAAAATTTAAGAACAATTTCAAAAATGCCACTGTTAAATTAATTATTACAAAGATGCCACTGTTGACTTTTTTTTTACAAATTGCCACTTATAAAGGTTTTTAAAAACATTATATCTCAAAATCCTCAATTTTAAAAAAAGAATTTTGATCTCTAACAAACCTTGAACCCTAAAAACTAAACTCCAATATAACATAGTTAACTCAAACATAAAAAAATTTAGAATATTGACATTTTTAGAAACTGTCATTTTTTAAAAGGGACATGTCAAAAATAGCATTTGAAAATTCTCAAATATATAACACAATAGTCATACATTACTAAACTATCTTTTATATATGGGGATATATATGCGTATAAGAATTATAATTATTAAGTAATACAATTATTGAGACCATGTAACTTAAGAGTTTCAAAAAAGTTATTATCTTATCATCTTATCAATTTTTGTCAAATTTTACACTGACCCAATTTAGGACATGATGAATTTATTAATTTATAGAGTATTTATTTATAGAGGTTTTATTCTAATACTTTTTTTAATCATCATCATGGATTTATTGTTAATTTGCATATCAAGTCTCCTAAACTAAATTGTCCAACCAATTAGTCTCTCAAATTATATTGGAGATATATTGGAGATGGATAAGTATTAGCATACGTATGTAGTAAATGAATACATACATTATAACAATAATAATATGATACCAAAATTTACCAATTTGGATCATTTGGAGGTTATGGAAAAGTCGGAATCTATTGGTTTTTCAACAACGGGCGGTTCCTTGGCACATGACTCTCAATTATGAAAAGAACGATACAAGAGAATGGTCGAATGGTTCTCATTATACTTCACTCCTATCAACAAACATCTCCCATTCTACAAGTACAATGAGAAATGAAATCACTAGATGGGAGAAACATGAAGATGAATGGATGAAATGCAATTATGATGGATCTTTCACAAACATCAATGAACCTTCAAAAGCTGGATGGGTATTCAAGGACGAATTTGGAGTATACAAAGGTGCGGGGCATCCCATTGGTTTTAAAACAAGAAGTGTTTTAGAGAGTGAATTATAAGCTTTGATATTTATAATGCAAAATGCATGGAGAAAATGGTATACCAAGACTGTGTTTGAAGGATAATAGTAGTATTGGAAACCTTCTTGATGGTAGAGAACTAAACTTTAGAACGTTGAATTGGATCCGAGATTCTCGATCGTAGAAGAACATATTTTCTGATATGAAATTGCAATAGACGAGATAGGAGAATAACAAACCAGCATATCATCTTTCTAAGCATTGGATTACTCCACATCTTCCTTTTTAATTTTTTCTTTATGTTCCAATAACTATTACTTATCTTCTTCATGATAATTATGTACAATCACATTAATTTTAATCTAACGAGATGTTAAAAAAATAAAAAATATGATGCCAAAAATACAAATATCCAAGATAAAGTTAATAATGCAAAATAAAGGTAGGACCATTATATTTTGGTTAGATTGATGCAAAGCTCATACAATTGCTGATCTCAAGAAACGGAAGATGATGTAACTTCTGAAAGCTACCCATCCGTATCTTGCAATTATTTTTGTTTCATTATTGAATAACGAAACTTTTAAAACAAAAATGAATCAAATGCGCATTTTTATATTAAAAAAAAAGGAAAGAAACTATTTTTGACTGGTAGGTGATCTACATTTTTTTTAGATGGCTGTAAAATCTAGAAGCTCCAAATCGAATATTTCAATCTTTAATCTAAAGTTATTTAACTCAATAATCTCGTTGTCTGCCACTACTAGCAGTAAACTATACACACCAACACACCTGTATCTTCTATTTTTAGGCTATTATCGAGTAATTATTTACAAAAAGTAAGCAAGAAAAGATTTGGATGGATTTTTATTCAACTTTAAGTAGCAAGCATATTTTCAAATCCAAGTAGTAAAATAAATAACGGGTGTGAATGGTTATACTTAGAAGAAATGAGAAGAATTCAGAAGAAAAGAATTAAGAAGAAAAGAAAAATGAGAAATAGAAGAATTGTGAAGAAAATGCATTCCACTTACAAATTGTAGTAGACCATTTTCTTTTGTTTTGAGTATACTTTTTTATTCCTTCTTTTATTTTCTTATCCACCTGACTGGTAAAAAATTAATGATTCTCAGTATATTTATTTTTCTTCTCTTTTCTTTTCTACTATAAGTGTCAAACAGTCTCACCCAACAATCTACAAAAAGCATAATATCTTCTATTTTTAGGCTATTATTGAGTAATCATTTACAAAAAAAAAAAGAAAGAGAAGATTTGGATGGATTTTTATTCAACTTTAAGAGCATCTCTAATGGTTTTCTATTTTGCCTTTTTACTCTACTTTTAGAGTAAAACCATCTCTAATAGTACTCTATATCATTCTCTAAAAATAGAGAAAATGAATAGTGTTTCTCCATAGAGAATTACTATCGTTTTCTCTATTTTTAGAATATAATTTTTTTATTTACAAAATAGTCCTACAATTTGACAAATTTTTTATTTAATACCTAAATAAAATTGAGAAACACTATTCATTTTCTCTATTTTTAGAGTATAACTTTTTTATTTACAAAATAATCCTACAATTTGACAATTTTTTTATTTAATACCTAAATAAAATTTATCATACATATAACACTTACAAAAATAGTTTATGAACCCAACAATGTTACCATGTGACAAATTTATAGTTTGTATATGTTTTGTAAAATATTTTAAATTACTTTTAATTTAAAATACAACAATTACACATTTAGTTAAAACATACAAAAACATAATAAACTCTAAATTACAAATACATATCTAGTACCGGAAATTAAAAATAAAAACACCATTACAGAAAACACTAACGCAACATAAATTAGCGGATATTGTTATTTTTTGTTGTACTATTATTACAAATAAAATATATGGGTAAAATTAGTAAATTTGAAAAATAAAGAGGTTTAAGAAAAATTAATAAGAAAATAAAAATAGAATATATATATATATAATATTATTGATAAAGAAAAAAATAGAGGCAACTATTGGAGTAAACCTCTCTTATATTTTTAAAGAACTCTATTTTTAGAATAAAAAATAGAGTAAACCATTGGAGATGGTCTAAGTAGCAAGCATATTTTCAAATCCAAGTAGTAAAATGAATAACAATCTACAAAAGGCATAATATCTTTTTTACTATCAACAACTCAGCTAGAAAAAAATATTTCATCTGTGTATGTGCTTACTAACCAAAAAACTAACCAAAACCTCTAAATCTAATTAATGATTATGATTTTGCCATATACGAAGGTTTTTGTTAGTTTTTAAGTTATGTTTTTTTTCTTGGTTATAATATTAGTCATTGTGGGTTGTTTGCTGTTCCAAAAAAAAAGTGTGTATTGTGTGGGTTTGGAGCTTCAAGCTTTATATATTCCATTAAAAGCCCATGTCGCAAATGATGTACCTGATTTTACAAAAATGGACGTTCTTTTTAGATTATGTATCTCTTAACTTAACAACAAAAGATACATTTTACATCACAGAAACACCTAGCAAATATGATAGACAACAACAACTTATGATCTTCCATTTTCACTTATGGAAAAAGAGACCATAATTTTCCCAGTCGCCAAATCCTAAAGCCCTTCACAAAGGTTGTTGAAGAGTAACCACCAAGGGACTTGTTACATTTCGTTTCCCATCTGACCAAACTATATGACCAGTCTCCACATTTGTAGCTCCCGGTGACAGCTTCATCTCCGTTGTCTTAACCCTAACCACAAAACTCAGTTTTTGCCCGACCCGCCTGAACGAAAGCTTCTTCGGTTCAACCGTTACATTCGTCCCTCTCGGTGGCCTAGTCTTAATCTCATAGACCGAATCCGAATCCCCTACATTTGTCACCGTTCTAATGAAATGTGTAGACATTTTACTTTCTCCATACTGCTGAAACACGACTGAGAACGACGGGTAATTCAAATTCCCGGCATGTCCCGCTCGTCTCGCACCTTCGCAGTCCGCTTTGCGACGGGTTATTGTCACAATATTGGTCCCTGTGTAGTTAGAATTACACAAGAAATTGATGTAATCGTAAGGTGTTATATCATAGACTAATCCCGGATCCATAGCTTTTGTCGGGTGAACATGACCCGACCCGTAATCCATAACCGTTGATGTATTCCCTGTGGACTCATCCATCATTGGCTCACCGCGGTTATCAACGGTGTAAGCCGTGGTCATCAATGCGGACCTTATCGCAGCCGGGCTCCAGTCCGGATGAGCCGCTTTGAGCAGAGCGGCGAGTCCCGACACGTGCGGACACGCCATAGAAGTGCCTGACAAAATGTTGAACTCCGTTCTCCGGTTATCAGAAGGAACACCTGATGGGCCAATCCGGTCAGGCCAAGCAGCGAGAATGTTTAAACCGGGTGCAATCACATCCGGTTTAATAATATCCGGCGTCTCCGGATTAGGTCCACGAGCAGAGAAAGAAGCCACGACCGGTGCTGGTCGAATTCCGAGCCGGGTCCCTTTGAAAACAATCGTGGCCGTTGGTTGTTTCGACGAATGCGATTTGGACGATTCGGATATATATCTCCTGATTTCATCTCCACCCGAAGCACCGACCGATGTCGCCGGTAACACGTGGCAATCAGCTACTAAACCTTCACCGTCAAACACACCGTTGGCTATAATCATCCCAAAGCCTCCGTTTTTCCTAACGATTTCTCCTTTGGTTGCTCTAGAATTGATTCCTCTGTCACAAAGAACGATTTTACCTTTCACTAAATTCGGATCTAAAGAGCCTTCGATGCACAGTGACGAAGAGTAACCGTCACCGCCGAGTAAACTACCACCGTAGACAAGCGGGTACATCCGACCCGGATCCAGATCCGGTCCACCATAAACACTAACACCCGGAATCGTTTTTCCGTTACCGAGTTTCACATTAGCAGGAAAATCCCGATCGATTGTTCCAGCTCCGACCGTCGTCATCCACGGAGCGACGTTAGTCACCGTTAGCGCTCCGGGACCTCCGTTACCGGCGGAAGCAGAGACGAATATTCCTCTGTCGATTGCTCCGAAAGCTCCGATAGCGATTGCGTCGAGGTAATAAGGAACGACGACGCCACCGACGGAGAGAGACACGACGTCGACTCCGTCGGCAACGGCGGTGTCGAAAGCAGCCAAGATATCGGAGTCATAGCAGCCGGAGTTCCAACAGACTTTGTAAGCGGCTAGTCTAGCTTTAGGAGCCATCCCGGAAGCGACGCCACGTGCGTAGCCGAGAGTGGACGCCGGAAAAACGTAACGACCGGCTGAGATCGAAGCTGTGTGGGTCCCATGTCCGTCGGAGTCACGAGGAGATCGAAACTCTGTCGTTTCGTTCATTTTCCCGTTCGTAGCTTCATACCCACCGCAAAAGAATCTTGCTCCGACGAGTTTCCGGTTACAAGCGGTCGCCGGAAAATCCTCTGAAGCAACACATTGGCCTTTCCATTTACTTGGAACAGGACCAAGTCCACGGTCGTCAAAGCTAGGCCTTTCGGGCCAAATACCAGTGTCTATAACTCCGATAACAAGATCCGACCCGAAATCAGATTCTTCAAGAAGACCGGCTTTGTCGGTGGACCTAAGTCCAAGAAACTCAGGAGAGCGAGTGGTGTGCAAGTGACGAACTTGCTCTGGAATAACAGAGATGACATGAGGATGGTCTAGAAGGTGACGAGCTTCTTGAGCGGTGAGTCTAGCGGAGAAGCCATGGAAAACGGTGTCGTATGTGTGGATGATTGAGGAAGAGGAAGTAGATGTGAGTGAAGAAGTGTACCAGTGACGATGAGTGGGGAAGATTGATGGTTTAGCTTCGTGGTCTACGTGGATGATGTAAGTCAATGAGTTTAGGTCGTTTAATGAGGAAGAAGAAGAAGAAGTGGAAAGAAGAGTCAAGAGAAAGAAGAAGAAGAAGAAAGCCATTGATGGAGAAAGTTGGGTTTTTTTTATTAATTATTATTTTTGATTCTGGATTTGGTTTAGTGAGTGGAGGAAGAAGAAGAAGAGGATTGAGGAGGGTACCACAATGCTATTAGGGTTTTTTTGGGTGGAAGTGAAGAGAGAAGTAAACTAGAAATGTGTTTAAGTGTGTACAGAGCAAAGCAAAGTTGAAGAAGTTGTGGTACTGTCTAGTGTTTGTGAGCTGGAGGCACTGTCTTTTTTTTTTCTTTTTCTTTTTTTTCCGAAAACATCCCTATATACTTTTCAGTTTAATTTGTGATAGGGTTGGAAACTATAATGGGAGTAGATGGAATTTATTTTCTTCATAGAACCGGATTTGAGGGCATTGTTTTAAAATATTTGAATGACCCTTACTTCATGAGGGGCCCATAATTTTTTTTTTATTGTATACATATATACACTTAAGTAAAATTAGAAAGTAAGTTTAGAAATTTAGTAAGAGATCTTAACAAAAATATTGTGGAGCTTCCAAATCAATACACGTAAAAAAAGTTTATACAAGTATATAACATAAATAGAAGAACAATAATTTTTTTCATGACTATCTTGTTTTTCGTAAAAAAGTTTTACAAATTATGATCATTTTTGTTCATAATTTTATTTTGTATTTTTAAGTAAAAGTAGAAAAATTAGGGATGTTAATTTTTGTATTGGGCCCTATAAATCTCAGATCCGGTTCTGCACATAACTATAGTTCCATTTGAAGAAACGAATGAACACAAAAAATAATTATAAATTCGTATGCGGAGTTATGTTTCAGGTGACAGATTTAGTATGTTTCGTTCACGGGATTTTCCTATTAATTTCTAGATTCATTGATGGGATATTTGTCGATTATTATTGGTACTTATTTCATTTTATTGACTTATTTGATTCCATCTTTGTAACTTTGATGCCTAGCCTGAAATGAAAAGTAAGGTTCCTCACGTCATTTGATAAAGGTAAACGGATGTATGTCATGTAGGTCCCATGTTTATTCGACATGTGTAGAATCTTAGTCTAACTTAAATTTCTCTTAATCTAAACAAGGGTAAGACAGTGATATTTTGTCAAATGTTTGTTAGAAAATTAGGTAGATGTAAAATCTGTTTGACCATATCAATCTTTGTATGATTTAAAGGCCTTATTAAATGTAAAAGGGAGTAGTAATTATTATGGTTGATAACAGTTAGTCTGCAACTAATTGGTAATAGTATAAGTTGTACTTATCTTTAAATTGTTGTAGTTATCTTACTAGATAACAATCTTTGTGAGATATTTTAGGTACGATCATAACTGAATCGTGTATATAAACATGTAAACATCATCAATAGAAAGTACCATTCACAATATCTTTATGGTTTCAGAGAGAGCAGGTTAAAACCTAAATCTAATCGCTCTCTCGTTTCTCTCCCTCAAACGTTTTTCTTTTCTTTTCTCCTCACAAAACTTTCTTTCTCTCTCTCTCTCTAAAATCTCTGTCTCTTCTTCTTCTCTCAATCACCATGTCGGACGATTCTTCCTCCACAGCTGAATCAGCTCATGTCTTTAACGTCTCGAATCCAAAGAGCACCTTGATTCTTTAAACATGTCCAGCATTACCAAGCTCTCTGCCACAAAATTTCTAACGTGGCGTCTCCAGGTTCAATCGTTCCTTGAGGCACATGAGCTTCATCTCTTCATCGCCGATGAGGATTACTCTCCGGCGGCTACAATCACAAATGCCGCAGGTGTAGTTTCATCTAATCCCGATCTCGCTTCGTGGAAACGCCAAGATAAGTTGTTATTTAGCAATCTCCTTGGCTCTCTCACGCTTTCTGTTCAACCAATTGTTGCACGTGCAACAACTTCCAAAGAAATTTGGCAAATCCTCCGCCGAACATATGGAAATCCGTCTCATGGCCATATCAGACAACTTCGTCAACATCTCAAAGGAAAATATCAAAGGAACCAAATCAGTTCATGATACATGATGGGAATCCTTGCTAAAGTGGATCAATTGGCTCTTCTCGGGTCACCGGTTTCACATGAGGATCTCTTGGACTTTATCACTGATGGCTTGGCGATGACTATCGTCCTGTTGTTGAAATGGTTCAGGGTCATGATACGCCTATTACGACCGATGAGCTTCATGAAAAGCTCATTAATCGTGAGAACTCACTTGCTAACTCTAGCAAAGATATCTCAATTCCGGTTACTGCTAATGCCACACAATTTTGAGGAAATCAACAAAACTCCTACAGACATGGAACTGGCAACTCTCGTGGTGGTTATGGTGGTCGCGGTGGCTCCGGTCGTGGCTATCAGGGTAAATGTCAAATTTATGGTGTTCATGGGCACAGTGCTCGTCGTTGTCCTCAATACAGTTCTTCCCCATCATTTACTCCTCGATCTGGATCGGTTACTTCCTCCTCGCATTACCGTGGCTCTTCCCCCACATGGAAAACTCCACATCTGCCGCTACCACCACCACATTGGCAAAATCAAGCTCATCACACAACAACCAGTTCTATTGATCTGGCTCCGTGGCTGCTCGACAGTGCTGCATCCCATCACATTGCCACTGACCTCAACAACATGTCTCTTCACACACCATACAACGACGGTGAAGATGTCATGATTGGTAACGGTACAGGTTTACCCATTACCCATACGGGTTCCACAAAACTCCCTTCCAATACTCGTGATTTAATACTTGATAATGTTTTGTGTGTTCCCTCAATGAAGAAAAACTTGATCTCCGTTAACAAACTTTGCAAGACTAATAATGTTATGGTTCAACTTTGTCCTGATGATTTTCAGGTGAAGGATCTCAACTCGGAGGCAACGGTTCTCAACAGAAAGCCAATGAAAGGGTGTATGAGTTGCCGGCGACAGATGTTTCTCATTCCATTTCTGCTTTTTCATGTTCTAAAAATTCTTTATCGGATTGGCATTCTCGTTTAGGCCACCCGAATTCTCAAACTCTTCGTCATATTATTTCTAAATTTCACTTACCAGTTTCAGGTTTGTCGTCCAATTTCATTTGCAATTCTTGTTTAAGTAATAAAAGTCACAAACTTCCATTTTCTCATTCGTCATCTCTTAAATCTTCGGCTCCCCTTGAAATATTGTTTTCTGATGTTTGGACCTCCCCGGTTATCTCGATTGATGGATACAAATACTATGTGATTTTTGTAGATCATTTCACTAGATATACATGGCTCTATCCATTAAAAACCAAGTCTCAAGTGGCACAGGTCTTCGTTGCGTTCAAGCAGTTAGTGGAAAATCGATTCAAGACTAAAATAGTCACACTTTATTCCGACAATGGTGGCGAGTTCATTGCCCTCCGACAATTTCTCGCCAACAACGGTATTACACATCTTACCACTCCTCCACACACTCCCGAACACAATGGGATGGTAGAAAGACGTCATCGATGTAGGGGTCGGATTTCACCCCTAAGAGATCGATGTAACGACGAAAATGATTCTGCAAAAAAGCTTGAAGAAATTATAAACGGGCTTGTAGAAGCCCAATTCAAGATAAGCCCATAATATTATTAAATCCATAATTAAAATGGGCTTACTAATAATATGGGTCAAAAGTCATTTAATTTCTTAATGGGCCTAACCCAAATGTATTATTAACCCTAGTCTAAAAAGCTATAAATAGCTCATTGTATTCACCCAGAAAGGGGATCAGAATTTTTGCATCAAAAGAAATAAAGCTTTCTTAACAGCAAACGCAAGTGTTTACATTTTTCTGCATTGTGATTCACTCAGGAGTCTCACATTTCCTCAACAACCCTACAAATTCAATTGTTCGAGTCTTGACTCCTACAATTTGCCGCCGACTAAGGGGAACAGTAAGACATTCTTACACAAGAAGATCACAGTGCAAACTACGCAAGCAAAGATGCCCGGAGACGACAATCAACAACTCACTGCCGAGGAGCAACGCATCGCTGAAGAGCAACGCATCGCCAGTCAACAGAAACGGATCGAGAGACGACAACATTGGAACTGGGGAAACGACAAACAACACACTGATTGTTCCTGACACTCCAGCAACAGCAGCCACAACACTGACGTCTGAGTTCCTCACTGGTATGAAGACGATGCTAGAGACACTACTCAAGAAGACATAGTAGCAAGAAAAGACCAATCAAGAACTACGCGTTCTCGCAACAGCGAATCGGGTCAGCAATAGAAGAGCAGGTATGTTCAGACAACCCGCGGCACGCATAATTCCGACGTCTCTGGATTTTGTAACTCCAATCGGGCCACCAAGAGGGCAACGTCAACCCCTTCATCCGCCAACCCCACAACGCGAGCAAGGCGCGGCTGCCCAAACTGAAACTGAGCGACCGAATGTCACAGCAACCGTGACAAATAATTCGGAGAATCTGAGAGCTGAACGTAACACAAGGAACATCGGTACTGGAAGAGCGAATACAAACGCTGAGCGAAGCAACGCCAATGCAGAGGAAGAGCAAGGCTTCGACGACAAAGAAGATGACATAACGTGGTCAGAGCTGTCCGAGTTCAAAGAGGAACGACATGCAATTTTCCAAGCTCAGAAGGCTGAGCTGGATGAGATGCGACGTAACATAAAAAGAGCGGCTTCCGAAATGAGGGACGTTCGATCCGAGCTGCACAAGGTAGTCAGCAAAGCACCTGAACTTGATCGAGTACTCGCGGAGGTCCAGAACACCCCATTCACAAATCGTATCAGGCAAATCAAATTCTCCGATCCAGGACGACTCAAAGTGCCTTTCTACAAAGGCAAAACGGATCCATTGGAATACTTGACGGTATTCGCAATTGCGCTGGGACGAGCTAACTTCAAGGAAGACAAAGAAGATGCTGGGCGCTGTCTTCTCTTCGTGGAGCAGTACTTCAATGGTTTTCAAAGCTGGAAAGGAACTCTATTGATAACTTCAAGCAGTTGTCTGCAGCATTCCTGAAGTACTACGCCATCCTCATTGAACCTAAAACGTCGGACGCGAATCTCTGGAATCTGCAACAAGGATAGAATGAAACATTAAGGAACTTCATGGAGCGCTTCAAGATGGTGCTATCTAAAGTGGAAGGCATAAATAACAAGAATGCGCTCGAGGCGCTCAAGAAGTCACTATGGCACGACTCTGAATTTTGGAAAGAGATGATCTTGAACAAACCCTTGACAATTCAAGACGCTTTGCATAGATCAACTGACTTTGCAACAGTCAAGGACAAGAAGAGCATTTTTGCCCAAGCTCAAGGGAAAACAAAACCTACGCCTCACCCTCCACCTACTCAGAGTCAGCCACAAGTTAAGAAGAGTAACCAAGGACCAGGATTCGTGCATCACGAATCCAAGGGCGCCCACAATTACAAAGTGGAAGCCCAAGGTTATAGCGGAGGAAGAGGCCGAGGTCGCGGCCGCGGTCGAGGCCGGAGTAGCTAGTCAAATACATGGACCCAAGAGCAGAGCAGCTTCGACGAAGAGGCATATTGTGAGCACCATAAATCCTTTGGTCATTCGACGGCAAAGTGTCGCGTCCTTTGTTTAAAACTTGCTGCTACACTAGCCGCTGCGAAGCTTAAAGGCAACATCAAAATCAAGGACTTCGAGATGGAATCCAACAAGCAGCAGCCTGCGCAAGGTGAGCAATCTGCACCAAGAAGGATAAATGACAAGCCAGCAGGATGCGGAGCTTGTCGAGATGTACTTATGATCGTGCTAGGATCTCGCTATTGCTCGGATACTATAGCTTCTATCAAAGCCTACCAGCGGAGAGCTGAAGTCTGCAAAAATCTATCTGAGCCATTTAAGTTACCAAACGACGTAATCTCTTTCGAAGAAGCCGAGACAGCAAGTATTGACCGCCCAGACAATGACCCCATGGAACTCAAGCTCATTGTAAACGACTGCAACATGTCGCGCATCCTCATCGATACAGGAAGCTTGTTGGACGTCAATTTTTGCGAAACTCTCCTGAGGATGGATGTTGACCTCTCTACTCTAGAAGGAGGACCGAGGCCTGTTACCGGTTTCTCTGAAACCACTTTAACAATGGGGACCATAAAACTTCCCGTCGAAGCTGGTGGAATTACAAAAATTGTAGAATTTTCAGTTGCCGATCACCCTGCCATCTACAATGCGATCTTAGGCACTCCCTGGATCAACTCAATGCGCGCTGTGCCATCTACCTTTCACCTGTGTCTCAAGTTCCCAACCCCAAGCGGGGTGAAGACTATTTGGGAATGTCAAAGAGAGTCTCAGAATTGTTTCCTCGTCGAACACAAGCTCCGTAATCCGGTCACATAACCTACTGCTAAGACACATCGTAAAAAGAGGAAGACAGATCGAGAACCAGTTAAAGAGCTCTCTAAACTCTTATAGCAACTACAACTCAACGAGGATCTCCTAGAAGAAACCCAACCCACCTGCGATCCCATTATCTCAGTCTGCATAAACGACGTTCATCCAGAAAGATGCGTAGAAATTGGTGCTAAACTTGACGAAAAGATCAAGGACAACCTTGTCTCATTTCTGAAGAAGAACATCAACACTTTTGCATGGGCAGCAGAAGATATGCCAGGAATCGATATCAACGTGACCTGCCATGAGTTGAATATCGACCCAATTTTTAAACCTGTTAAGCAGAAGAGACGCAAGCTCGGGTTAGAGAGAGCAAAAGTAGTAAACGATGAGGTAGAGAGGCTCCTACGAGTCGGATCAATCACCGAGGTAAAGTATCCCGACTGGCTAGCTAATCCCGTCGTTGTAAAGAAGAAGAATGGGAAGTAGAGAGTATGCGTATGTTTTACAGACTTCAACAAACCTTGTCCGAAAGACAGCTTTCCACTTCCCCCCCATTGACCGATTGGTGGAAGCTACAGCAGGTAACAAGCTACTGACCTTTATGGACGCTTTCTCTGGGTATAATCAGATCATGATGCACCCAGAAGACCGAGAGAAAACGGCATTCATCATAGATCGCGGGATCTACTGCTACAAAGTAATGCCTTTCGGCCTCAAAAACGCTGGAGCGACGTACCAAAGACTTGTAAACAAGATGTTCGTAGAACAACTCGGAAATACCATGGAAGTTTACATTGACGACATGCTTGTCAAGTCGCTAGAAGAAAAGGATCACGTAGCACATCTGGAAGAATGTTTCAAGCAATTGAATTTGCACAACATGAAGCTAAATCCGACAAAGTGCAGATTTGCAGTCACATCCGGTGAATTCCTAGGCTACTTAGTGACTCACCGAGGCATTGAAGCAAACCCAAAAGAGATTGACGCCCTGATCCAGATGACTTCACCGAAAACACAAAGGGATGTGCAGCGGCTCACTGGACGAGCAGCTACGTTTAATCGGTTCATTTCGCGGTCCACAGATAAGTGCCTACCCTTCTACAACACTCTTTATGGGAACAAAAAGTTTGAATGGATAAAGAAGTGTGAAGAGGCATTCCAACAGCTGAAAGCTTACTTAGCAAGTCCGCCAGTGCTCGCAAAGCCAGTAGAAGGAGAACCTTTGTTTCTCTACACTGCAGTTTCAGATACTGCAGTCAGTGGAGTGCTAATTCGCGAAGAGGGATGCGAGCAGAAGCCAATCTTTTATGTCAGTAAATCTCTAACCGACGCCGAGACAAGATATCCACAAATAGAGAAGCTGGCCTTGTCAGTCATCATGTCTGCATGAAAACTGAGACCATACTTTTAGTCACATTCAATCGTGGTCCTCAGCACCTCCCCTCTCTGCTCTGTCTTGCACAGCCGTAGTCAGTCTGGACGATTGACTAAGTGGGCGATCGAATTAAGTGAGTATGACATCGAATACCGCGGGCGAACATACGCATAGTCATAAGTTCTAGTTGACTTTCTAATCGAGCTTCCGGAAAAGGCAGTCGCTAAAGAGAGTCTGAACTTGGTCTGGCAACTTCATGTCGATGGGTCATCATCTAAAACTGGTTCAAGAGTCGGGATTCGCTTAACATCACCTGCCGACGAAATACTGGAGCAATCATTCGCCTAGGCTTCCGTGCATCTAACAACAAAGCAGAGTATGAAGCCCTTATAGCCGGAATGAGACTTGCGCACGCACTTAAACTCGACCACGTTCACGCATTTTGCGATTCCCAGCTAGTTGCAAACCAGTTCAGCGGAGAATACGCTACAAAGGATGAACGCATGGAAGCATACCTTAAAGTTGTCCAGGAGTTGGCCGCGCTGTTCACAGAATTCACACTTATTCGGATTCCTAGAGGCGATAACACCATTGCTGATGCCCTCGCAGTCCTCGCTTCAACCTTCGACACTGAATTAATGCGAATCATCCCAGTGCAGTTTATAGAGCATCCAAGTATCCATATTCTAGAAGTGGTTAACATCTTGACTCAATCTCAAGCAGCCAAGGAGAAAACCACTGCAACGGCTTCTGAAAAAACTGTCGCTAACACAGAAGTCCAGGAAGAAGCAAATAGTACTCTGATAAGCGAAGTCGAAGAAAGCGAGCCTCTACTTGACGGGCGACGAGAGCCGGATTATGAGGTGGACATAGAAAATAACTCAGTCAACCCTAGTGAAGTTGGACCCAACGGTCCTTTAACTGCGCCTCAAATCGACCAGGAGGTGGTTGCCATGGATGAAGATTTCCACTCCCCTCGAGACAGAGTCGATGCCAACGTTAACCCCTCTAAGGCAAATGAAGCAATTGCTATGGAAGAAGATTTACCTGAATCAGAATATGGTTGCGATATACGCTGGCTTGAGAACATTCGCAGATACGTTGAAGATGGCATAAAACCCACCGATAAATGGGCGGCTCGCAAGCTGAGAGCCCAAGCAGCCAGATACATTCTACTAGATGGCAACGTATTCAAGTGGAGCTTGTCCGGTCCGCTATTAATCTATGTTGAAGGAAAAGAAGCTCGCAAAATCATGGAGGAAGTTCACAGCGGCTCTTGCGGCAATCATTCTGGAGGACGAGCACTGGCACTAAAGATCAAGCGCTACAGGTACCACTGGCCGACAATGATCAAAGACTGTGTTAAGTTTTCAACCAAATGTGACAAATGTCAACGCCACGCTCCCAAGATCCATCAGCCAACGGAGATGCTCTCTTCAATCACCTCTCCTTATCTTTTCATGAGGTGGGGTATGGATGTTGTTGGCACTCTGCACCCCTCAAGACAACGACGATGGCTATTTGTGCTTACAAACTACTTCTCAAAGTGGGTTGAAGCAGAAGCGTTGATCTCTATAAAAGATGCACAAGTGGAGCACTTTGTATGGAAAAACATCATCTGCAGACATGGTGTTCCTTACGAGATCATCACAAACAACGGGTCCTTGTTCATATTAGGAAGTTTTGAAGGATTTTGTTAAAAATGGAAGATACGCCTTAACAAGTCTACTCCGCGGCGTCCACATGGTAATGGCTTGGCAGAATCAACCAACAAAACATTGATTGCTAGTCTCAAGAAGTGCCTCGACGAAAAGAAGGGCCGCTGGGCCGATGAGCTAGATGGTGTCATCTGGTCTTACCGCACTACACCCAAAGAGGTCACCGGTGAAACTCCATTTGCTTTGGTTTACGGAACAGAGTCCGTTATTCTGGTCGAAGTTCAATTTCCAAGAGTACGACGAAGGCTACTTTCACAGGAAGAAGAAGTCAACCGTCTTCTCTTACTTGACGAGCTGGACCTCATCAACGAACGCGGCGATAAAGCGTTGACCCGGATTACCAACTACCAGCATTCAGCAGCAAAATATTATAACTCTAAGGTGTGAATCCGGCGTTTTTACGAAGGCGACTTGGTCCTACGAGAAGTCTTCCAGAACATCGCAGAGCGCTATGCTGGTAAACACGGCGCCACCTGGGAAGGGCCTTACAGAGTTATTAAGGTGGTTAGACCAGGAGTCTACAAAATTGCCACCATGAAAGACACTCCAATCTTGAGGTCTTGGAATACAACTCACCTGAAGAATTACTATCACTAAGTATTTCATTTGAACTACGAGGCGGCTTGATCCCTGCAAAAGGTACGTAGGCAGGTCGTCTTCGGATGGGTTTAGCTGCCCCCTTCCTTAAAAGGGGGGGGGGGAGTGGGGTATGTATACTCGTATACTCCCACCTCTCTCACTTGGTTTTTTCTGTAAGAAAAAATCAAATAAAGCAAACTTAACTAAATGGTTTTGCCTATAACACAGTCTTAAGAGAAACATACTTCTTCACAAACAATCTTTGTTTACATCCTCCGCTGATGCCGTAAGTCTTATCTGAAACAGACATAACACCTCGCTGCTGGCCACAACGACAGTTTACTTCAAGTACTTCAGATCTGACTTTTACATCCTTAGCAGGATCGCACAACGCGCTATACAAATTCATAATGTTCGTTATAGGAATGGATGCGTTAGAGGAAAGCGTGTCTGTAAACCCAAACGATCATTTCTGAAACCCAACTTACGAAGCGTTGGTCAGCTCACTAGAGAATGTTCGCTTAAGTGGAGCGAAAGCATTTGTAGAAAATGCACCCGTAAACCTGAGTGTTCATCCAAATTCTCTAAGTCTAAAACGTTGGCTTTAACATAAAACAAAAATGCTTATTGCTGGATCAGGAAAGTTATAAACAACATTTCTGCATACTGTGGCGAGAATTAAAAATGCGTATCATATCATTACGAATAATTCAAGGTTCAGAACAAAGCAAAGCGAAGTACGAAAAGGGCAAACACCACCCAAACTGAAGAAAAACACAAAAGCAAAAAACCAAAAGTAAACTAAGGCAAAATCGCCTCAAGCTCTAACAACAGTCTCCTCAACTTGAGCTCTTTCAACCTCGGTCTCAGAATCTGATGAATCCTTATCACCAGACAAACTAGAAGAACTTGTAGCCGGTTGAATCACCTGGCGAATAGGATCCGATGCAACAGGAGCCCCTCCACCAGATCTTGGAGTCTTAAGGATCTCCTCAAGTTCGCGCATATGCTTCCCAAAAGTCTCCTCTGCCTGCGATAAGCCTTCCTCTTGTTTTCTAAGTTCAACAAGCTCCTCACTAAGATCGGGCGCCTTGTCACTCTGAAGCAGCCCCAAAAACTCAATGTTACTCTAAACTTGGATAAAATCTTACATATCAGTCCAGGGTTTGTCGTTGAGTACTTTAAGCTTCTCTTTTGCTCACCCCATCCTCAACTCGTACTCTGTTGTCAGCTAGTGCTTGGCCCGATCAACAACTTTCTGAACGGCTGCATCCTGAAGCCTGGCTACATCTTCTAGAGGAGCGGTCAGACTAGAGACTTCTTGCTGCAAGCATCTCCTTTCAGCTACAGACTCTGAAAACGTGCCATCTATCTTACGGAGCTGATCCTCAGTCTCCTTCACAACAACTTCCAAGGTAGCAACTCGAGCCTCTGCTTGACGTTTTTGTTTCTTATGATCATCACATAGTTCCTGAACACTAGCAAGATGACGCTTCTGCGAGGTGGCAAACTGCCAAAAGGGTAATAAGTCAATGGAAGCGAAGCAAAATGGATAATGCCGTAAAGTTTGACAGAGATACGTACCGTCATGCCATGAAGGGCCACTTTTCTGTAAATGTCTCTCCTCGACATGTCTTGTGGAGGTGGAAATTCGTTCCCTGGAAACACAATCTTTGACATCTTAGTCGCCGCCATACTCCCGATGCTAAATAAGTCTCCTGGACCGATAGCTTCCCTATCATCATCTCGAGGACGCTTGCAGTTTGCATTCGAAACATCACAATGCTTAGTGGCGAGTCATGACGATGATTGGAGTGGACAGCAACGTTGCGCTCAAGCTCAGGCGAGTCATGACAATGATTGGAGTCATCAGTAGTTCTAGCTCCTTGCGGGGCCCTCGTTGTAGTGCTCACTCTATTCTGAGCATCTCTCTTCTCGCGTGCGGTTAATCTCTTCCCGTTGCTCAACATTTCTGGTGGAGAAGTTAGGAGTTGCGTTCCAAAACGATGAATGAGTGCTTCTCGAACACGGCGCAAAGTGAAATCTTGCGTCCAACTGCACTTCTCGGTGATGAGATCGGCGCGAAGATCAAATAAATCTATCGGGAACCTGTCAGCGCTGCTATAGTCTTTAAAACAAAAAGTAAGAACAAAAGGGTTAGAACTTGACTAACTTATAAGCAAGATAGAGACTATTGCTAAACTGAAAATAAGCATAAGGCAAAAAACAAAAACAAAAACGCGACAAAGTCAACTACCACAGTGACCCCATCTCTTTCGAAGCTTAGGATTGTCTCCGACTGAGTCACTATTTATTCACACAAATAAGAACTTTTTCCTCCCAAGAGTGTTTTAGGGGAAGGAAGTCTTTGATTACGCGAAGATTAGGTTTGCCGTCAATGAAGTAATGAAGTTTATATTTGCGGCCGCACTTTTTGACAACCAAGAGATTCAGCAAGTGGTCCACCCCAAGCTCGCTACCATTCTCATAACTGCGAATCATGAGTCCAACTAAACATCGCATCCCTCGAGGTGTTATCTGAGAAATGGCAAGGTGATTCTTCCAGAGATATTCGAGAATCGCGTGAGGGATCGGGAACCACAAAAAGCAGGTCCAAAAATAAGCTTCATACACCGTGAAGTAACCTTCGGGAGGATTATCAGCACGATCTTCCGGGACAGGAGTGGAAAACTCGACATCTTTAGAAGCATTGCAAAGTGCAAGAATGGCTGTTAAAGACATTGAAGTCGACTTAGAAGACTCTGGTCCTTTGGGCATCTGGTCTCTCTTAGTAGCCTTCGGAGTCCCCACTTCGGTATCGTCAAACACTACCAGAGCATTCTGGAAGACTATGTCTCCTGAACCGCCATCATCACTAGAAGACATATGCGCCAAAATATGTCGTTACTGCGATCAAACCCGGAATTCAAGTCAGAAACACAAAATTCCAAATTAGAACAAAAACATTGATCAGTTGATTTCTGTTAACTCGTTGACTGTTGACCGGTTGACTGTTGACAGTTGACCGTTGACCAATGTTGACTGGAAATTAGGGTTTTCTCCAAACGCGATCGCTACCGCCAAAGTAGCGTTTCTGCTCAGAACAGAGTTTCACTGTAGATCTCGTTTCCGTCACACTGGAGCTCCGACCGACGACGAGTAGCTCCTCTGGTTCCGCCGCCGAGGTATCCTCCTCCGTTGTGCGTCAATGCCGCCCGGATCTCCTCCTCTGCCGCAAGTCTGGTTCTCTGTCGAAGGCCTCTCTGCCTGGTTTGCAAGTGGCTCTTGACGACGATGCTCCACTCTCGATCCGTGGTGAAGACGAAGGCGAATGCGTGGAAGTGAAGCTCCTCCGATGGTAACGAATTGCGACGGTGACGGCAGTGGCGTGAAACTGCAGCAGTGGCAAGGTGGAGCATTTGCAGCGGTGACGAAGATCAAATCGCGGTGTAGATCCTTTTTTGCCGAGCTTGAACGGACAACGGCAAAGATCCACTGCGGTGATGGCGTTGAAGCTCCCGTGGCATATCTATGGCAGACTTACAGCTCCTGCGGCGGCGAGCCTCCCACGATGGCAGCGAACGAGTAGAGACACGACGACGGTGACGGCGGATCTGCGGCGGCGAGCCTCCCACGATGGCAACGACGACGACGCGGCTGCAGTGTCGACGACGGTGGTTGGATCCCGTCGACGACGGCAGATCTGTGGCGACGAGCAGCGGTGAAGCTCCTCCTCCACAAACACACAACGGCGATAGGAGCTCCCCCGGTGACAGCTGGCGATGGTGGCGTGAAGATAAAGGCCACGGCTGCGAGTTTCGGCGACCGTGGGAAGGTTCTGGCGAAGCTCCGGCGGTGGCAGATGGACGGAGGTGAGGAAGAAGATGATCCACAAAAAGCCAAAAAAAAACTGCAAAACATTAATTCGCACTACAGGACAAAAAAAACGAAAAATTTTTTTTTTGGAGAAAGGGATTCAGAAATTTTTACCATTTTTACTGCAAAAAAGCCAACTTGGTGAAAAAATAGACTGCCTAGGGGGCCTATTTATACCATAAGGATTTCTTGAAATCCCTAGGATTTTTCAGGAAAATTTCAATAAATTTTCCTAACGGGCTTTAAAGTCCAATTAAATGAACCCAATAGTCTTTTTAGTCTATTAACCTCATTTTCAACAGCGCAAGCATGTCCAAGGAAACACGATAGCATCAACTCAACATGAAATTAGTGCAACTTCCAGAAATCGCTAATAAGTCGTCAACGCCTGGCTGCTTCATGGTCCATCGCATCGATCTTAAACTTTGACAGTTTATACCTTGGCATCATCTAGCTCGGTACTACCAAGCTGGGGGGCTAACTGTAGGGGTCGAATTTCACCTACAGTTAACGACGAGAATGATTCTGCTAAAAGGCTTGAAGAAATCAGAAACGGGCTTGTAGAAACCCAATTCAAGATAAGCCCATAATATTATTAAATCCATAATTAAAATGGGCTTACTAATAATATGGGTCAAAAGTCATTTAATTGCTTAATGGGCCTGACCCAAATGTATTATTAACCCTAGTCTGAAAAGCTATAAATAGCTCATTGTATTCACCGAGAAAGAGGATCAGAATTTTCGCATCAAAAGGAATAAAGCTTTCTTAACAGCAAACGCAAGTGTTTATATTTTTCTGCATTGTGATTCACTCAGGATTCTCGCATTTCCTCAACAAACCTACAAATTCAATTGTTCGAGTCTTGACTCCTACAATCGACACATTGTCAAAACTGGCCTATCTTTACTCTCTCACTCAGGCATACCGTCAACATATTGGTCATACTCGTTCATGACCGCCGTCTATCTCATCAACAGAATGACGACACCAAATCTCAATCACTCATCGCCATTCCAACTTCTCTTCGAAAGTGAACCAAACTATGCGAAACTCAAGTCATTTGGTTGCCTCTGCTACCCATGGATTCGACAGTATGGTACCAATAAATTCAGTCCTAAATCAACGCCATGTGTTTTCTTAGGTTACTTTCTCTCTCAAAGTGCCTTTCTATGTTTTGATGTATCAAAGTCTCGTGTATATGTCTCACGACATGTCAAATTTTTTGAATCGGTATTTCCTTATCTTGCTCTTATTTCCAAACTGTCATCTTCGTCTTCTACCTGTGAGTCTTTTCCTTCAGATTCACTTGTTGCTTCCCGTGCCTCCATCTATCGTCGGCCCTCTAACACAACCGTTGCACCGAGCTCTGAAGCTTCACATGTTGCATCTAGTCAAATCACCTTACCGGTGGTGAATCTTGATGACAATCAACCGTCTCCGCCTTCTATTGCCTCATCGGTCTCTCCCGCTGTCACCGATGCATCTCTGTCCGTAGATATCACATCTCTGATATCTCAGCCCCAAGTGGAAGTGCCATTAGTCCAGAATGCACATTCCATGAAGACGCGAGCTAAGAATAATATTGTTAAGCCAAAGCTTAAGTTTGGTCTCACGACAGTCTTAAAAGAGATTGAACCCGCTAGTCATACTCAAGCGCTTAAAGATGAAAAATGGCAAAAATCTATGAGCTGTGAGTTTGATGCACATGGTCTACAAGGCACTTGGGAACTTGTGGATCGTTTTCTTGCAAAGAACATTGTTGGTTGCAAGTGGGTTTATCGTATTAAACGTTTACTAAGTGGCTTTGTTGACAGGTGTAAATCTCGGCTAGTGGCAAAGGGGTTTCATCAACGACCCGATATTGATTATCATGAAACTTTCAGTCCGGTGATCAAACATGCCACTATTCGTCTTGTGCTTGGTGTAGCTGTGGGCAGAGGATGGTGCATCCGCCAGCTTGATGTTAACAATGCTTTCCTTCAAGGACATCTCAAAGAAGAAGTTTACATGACGCAACCTCCTGGCTTCGTAGATAAAGATCGCCCCGATCATGTATATCATCTCCGTAAGGCCATCTATGGACTCAAGCAAGCTCCACGAGATTGGTACAATGAGATCCGCAATTTCTTCTTGGTGTTGGCTTCATCAACTCTCTCGCCGATGCCTCTTTGTTCGTCCTCTGTATTGGTACTTCTCTCATCTACATTCTGATATACGTAGATGATATTGTTGTTACCGGTACAGTTTCATCGGAGGTTACTCGTGTCATTCAACTTCTCGCTGCTCGTTTCTCCCTCAAAGATCTTGGAAATCTTTCTTATTTCCTTGATATGGAAACCACACGACCTACACATGGTCTTCTTCTTTCGCAAACAAAATATATCACCGATCTTCTGCATAAAACCAAGATGACCAACGCAAAACCAGTCTCTCCACCAATGAGCTCCACTGATACACTAACTCTCTCTTTTGGTACGGTTCTCTCTGATCCGATGTCGTATCGAGCCACTGTGGGTAGTCTTCAATATCTTGGGTTAACTGGCCCTGATATGGCTTTTGCCAAGAATCGGTTATCTCAGTATATGCATCGTCCCACGACGGCTCATGAAGAAGCAATGAAACGAGTACTTCGTTATCTTGCCGGTACTCCAGATAAAGGCATCTTCTTCTCTGCTTCTACTCCACTAAATCTTCATGCATTTTCTGACGTGGATTGGGCTGGCAATAAAGATGATTACACTTCGACCGGAGCCTATATTGTGTACCTTGGTAAACAACCGATCTCTTGGGCTTCTCGAAAACAAAAAGGTGTTGCTCGTTCTTCTACCGAAGTGGAGTATAGAGCTGTCTCTGAAGCAGCCTCTGAAGTTCAATGGATCTTGTCTCTCATGTCTGAGCTTCGTCTTCGTCCAACTTCAGTTCCGGTCTTGTATTGTGACAACATTGGAGCTACGTATTTGTGTGCAAATCCGGTCTTCCATTCGCGTATGAAATATGTGGCTCTTGCCTATCACTTCGTTCGCGAAATGGTCCAAAGTAATCAGCTCCGAGTTTCTCATGTTAGCTCTGCGGATCAGCTTGCCGATGCTTTGACTAAACCTCTACCACGGGCGCGTTTCATCGAACTAGCAAACAAGATTGGTCTTTCTAATGGGCGTCCATCTTGAGGGGGAGTAATAGTATAAGTTATACTTATCTTTATATTGTTGTAGTTATCTTACTAGATAACAATCTTTGTGAGATATTCTAGGTACGATCATAACTGAATCGTGTATATAAACATGTAAACATCATCAATAGAAAGTACCATTCACAATATCTTTAATTGGTTGGTTATTTAGTGTGGTTGCTTTATTAATCATAGAGCTTGACAAAGAAATTGTAGTGGCAGTTTTTCACTTTACTGATTATACACAAACTGTTATATTGACTGATGATAACCGGTTTAGCATCTATAGTCAAGACTAGATCAAGAATCGAATTGATTGAGAGTTTGCCAAAAGAACATACAAACTAGGTCAATAAAAGGGGATTCGTCTCAGCAGATGCGTTCAACCCAGACCTACAATATTCAACAGACTTACGAGGATCTGAAGAAAAAATTAACACGAAGAATGTAAAGTTACCTAAAATTAAGAAGATTTTCGATAATTTTAAGGTTTATTCGACCAATTTAGATTTGTATAGATATGCAATGTATTTTTCTTGGAAGAAAATTCATAACATGGATCAATACAGAACACTTCTTATAATTTTTGTTATAGTTTTGTTGTTCTTGAGTCATTATCTTTTAAAAACTTAGTTCCTCAATTGTTTGGAAAGAATCCAAATAGCTTACCACTAACTATGAGCTTGAATGTGTTGGGCGGTTGGTGCGGTCCATAGGACGGACCTCATTTATGTCACTATTCAAGAAAAATGTATCAGTGTTTTGACACAATAAAAGAGACACAATTAATTGAATAAAGACAAAAGACACTCCCATGTGCGGGATAAAAGTTATGAAACCGCAGTGGACCGCATATGACACACCATCATGTGTGGTTTGAGTGGTTGAGAACGAAATTTTTAATTTAAAAAAAAAAAACAAATTTTCGTCTATTCACGATTATTTTCGTCATTGTGCACACAAAAAAAAACAAAAGATCATTGTGCAGAGAAAAAAAACACAAGAGCATTATTTAGGTGTTTACAAGCTCACGATTATTTTTTTGCAAGATCCCAACCTTACGATTAAAAGATTTTCTTCCAGGTAATTTTTTTTATAAGCTCGAGCTGTGTGAGATTGTTCTTATTTTTGTGAAAATTTGATGTGTTAAACTCTATTTTTTATTAAAGAAGAAAAATAAAACAATTTATGGAGAAATTTATAATTATGTTAATTTTAATAAAAAAATTATTAGAGTAAATCTAGACTAATTAGAAAATAATTATTTTAATTTAAAATAAAATATTTTGACAATAATATAAAAAATTTGGCCGAGTTATACATGTTACTATATAGATTGTGTATTAGTTTTATGATACAATTACGTCAAAATATGAAGTCTCTTAACAATTGGTTATAATGAATATATATTTTAAAAAATTATAGTAAATTTTGATATGTTCTATAGCTAAGAGTTAGTTTATATTTTTGGATTTAATGTTTTTTTTGATACAACAAGAAATGCATTTTGTTATAAATATTAGTTAAGTAAAAAAATATATAAAACAATATTTTAAATGATCATAAGATAATAAATTTATATATTTGTTGATAGTTAATTTTTTTTAAGGTTAAGTTGTATACCATATATTAGTTTGTTTATGTTAAATTGTTACATTTTTTATCAACCAAATGTGATGACCCAACCAAAATTGGTATTTTTGTTTATTTTATCTAATCTTTATTATTATTTTTGTTACATTTATTTTACTTACCAAATCATGGATTTCCGTTGAATTTATGTTCATAAAATGCAGATATGAATAGACATCGATCGAACACAAATTCTTCCGGACAAAGAGGCTCGAATGTTCCCAGTGAAGCAACAACCAGAGTAAAATTTTATTTCGTTTCCTACAAAAAAGTTTATATTAGTGTATATTTTATAAACGAAAGCAATATTAATTTTCCAAATTTTTTATATTAGTGTATATAAGTGTATATTTTATTATTTAGTATATTATTTTTTATATTAGTTTATATTAGTGTATATTTTATTATTTAGTATATTTTTTATATTAGTTTATATTAGTGTATATTTTATTACTTAGTATTCTATACAAAATTTGATAAGAGTTATATTTATAGTAGTGTATAAAATTAATTCTATAAAATGTTAAAATTTGTAGAGCACATCAAGATTTTATTGGACGGACGAGCAAGAAAGAACATTATTTGAGTTGTATGATCATGCAATTGCTATAAACAATTACACTCTGAAGGATCCTCATATTCTTGGTAGAGAGTATATGGTTGAAAAATTCAATCTTAAATATGACATGAATGTAAACTACGGATTTTTCAAAAACAAACTTGATGACTTCAAAAAAGCATACAAGAAGTGGAAGTTCTTGATGAAGTCTACTGGTATCAGGGTCAATCCTGAAACATCATGGATTGATGCACCGCCTGAGTGGTGGGAAACTCATGAGTCGGTAATAATTCATAACCATTCTCATTATAATAACTAAATTAAAAACATAGACAGACTAATATATATAACATATAACCCATATATTTTTTTAGGGATGCAAAATTACAAGATCGTTTGGTCGAGAACCGCCAAAAAATTGAGATTTGATGCAAAGCTGTCGTGTGTTACACGATGTTTATTCGCAACCTTAACAATCATCACGACAAAGAAGAGAAGAGATATTAACTGAGAGACGGGCAGATGATGGCCTTCATGGTTTCTTAGATGTTGATGGTGATGAGATGCCTCAAAATAGGAATGATGATACTGATCAAAATGAAGAAGTGTACCGTATTAGCATTGATGACGATACACACCCATCCAATGAATTCACCCGTGAGACCACTCGAAATTCTATTGGAAGAGGTGAACAACGTGGTAGGCGTATGAGTAATTTAACCTGCAGTGGGAGACGTGGCGTTAGTACGCACAGATCTGAAAGGATCTCGGGGAGCAGTACTGGAAGTGGATCGAAAGGAGCTCGAAGAAGACAGTCGTTTGAAAGAACCATACAAGACACCATCACTGGCTATAGAGAGTTTCAACGACAAAGTTTGCAACAAATTTGCCCAGGTGCTTTTGACCAAGAAGATTACGATGAGTTTAAAAAGGCAGAAGCGATATTTCTTGCGTTGGAGCTTCCAAAGTACACTAGATTCTATTGGGCATGCATTAATACAATTAAAGAGCTAGTGTTTTGGAGAAAATATTTCATTGATATTGCTATGAGCACTGATGAGGATAAGTTACAACTGCTAGAAGCTATGACCGGCATTTCACGGAACAACCAAGATGTGCCAAAACAATTGGGCTCTAACCAATCTCTTGGGAGTCAACATTCAGGAGGTGTATCATCTGGTAGTCCGTCTTCGGTGGGTCACAATTCATCTAGCTTATGGGGTCCTAATTTACAACAGTGGGAACACTACCATATGCACAAAACTGGGGAACGCCACCGAATGCACAACAGTGGGGAACGCCACCAAATGCGCAAAAATGGGGACCACCACCGAACGCACAACAGTGGGGAACACAACCAAATGTACATCAATGGAACACACCACCAAATGCACAACAATGGAGCTCACCCTCAACTGATCCACATTGGGGTTTTTCCCCAAAATTTCAAAATGGGGGTTCACAATCAAGCTTTCATCCAGGAAGGAATGCATCAAATTTTCAACAAGGAGGCTCATCAGAAATGACTCAACCAAATGTTCAATATAGATTTACCATTGGAGGACACGTAGATAATATGGAAAATACTCGAGCAGAAGGTTTAGAAGGTGCAACAGAAGGTACTTTACCTAACGTTCAACGATCATCACAACCCAATTTTGGTTTCACAAATTATTTTGAATCAGGACAAAATTCACAGACACATAGACCTGGAGGTTTATTCAATATATGGGGAACCTCGAAAGGACGAAGTGCAAGTATAAATAAAAGTGATCAAAGTGATGCTGAAAACGAGGATTAGCTTGTCAATTCCATGTTTTATAAATTTCATTTAAGTTACTCAATATTTAATGTATGTTGATTGTATGGTTTGTAAGATGTTTTATCTTTTTACGTGTTTTGTATAATTTTATAATGCCAAAATTTTGTTAACCTAATGTATAATTTTTCCTGTGTTTACAATTTTTAGGCTTTTCGTATATGTCAGTTGCGAGCACAAGGCCTCAACAATCTAAGTTACGAAGAGAAAATTGAATTGCATTGTTTGGAAAATGACCAGTTTGAGGAGTTAATAATCCAACCAACTTTGTCTTACTATGATCGATATTTTCAAAGAGCACCGGTTCAAACAGATGGAGGTTTGGGATGAAGAAATATTTGGTGTCGACTACAACAAGATGATGCCGCTTGTCTTCAACTATTACGAATGTCACTTCCAGCTTTCACAACATTGTGTAGTCTTCTACAAACAAACTACGGTCTCCAACCGACATCAAATATAAGCATTGAAGAAAGTGTTGCTATGTTTCTACGGATATGTGGACACAATGAAGTTCAAAGAGATGTTGGATTGAGATTTGGACGAAATCAAGAGACAGTGAAGCAAAAATTTAGTGAAGTTCTAACGGCGACAAAATTACTTGCATGTGATTATATTAAAACTCCGACTACGCAAGAAACCGAATTCCTGAATGACCAATAGTAGATCGAAGATATTATCCATTTTTTAGTGGATTTGTTGGAGCTATGGATGGAACTCATGTATGCGTCAAAGTGAAACCTGCATTACAAGGTATGTATTGGAAGCGACATGAAAATGCATCCTTCATCATGGCAATATGTGATTTGAATATGTTATTCACTTACATTTGGAATGGAGCACCGGGATCATGTCACGACATAGCTGTGCTGGCAATGGCAAGACAAAGTGATTCTGAGTTTCCAAGCAGACAAGGATTTTTGGCACCATATAAATCATCACGTAACAGGGTGGTTAGGTATCATATGTCACAATTTAACTCTGGTCCTCCTCCGAGGAATAAAGAAGAATTGTTTAATAAATGGCATGCTTCTTTACGTTCTGTCATAGAGAGGACGTTTGGAGTATGGAAAAAAAAATGGAGGATTTAATCTGATTTTCCAAGATACAACGTTAACGTACAAAAGAGAGTGGTAATGGCAACAATGGGATTACACAATTTTATCAAAATTTCAAAATTTTCAGATGCAGATTTTGCAGAAGTAATGGCAGAGACGGGAAGAAATAACACAGATGAGGACCCTGTTTCAGCTAATATGGAAGCATCAGAAATAACAGATGGAGAATATATGACGCAAATAAGAGACAATATCGCAAATATGTATTGGCAAAATCAATAGTTCTCAATAATTTTATTTTTTGCATTGTATTTTTCATATATGTATCCCACACCGCTATTTGCACTTTTCACCATTCAAAACTTTACTTTTGTACCGCATGTTGCTTTTTTACCATTCAAACATTATCCCGCATCACACTTGAACCGCACCGCACCTCTTAAACCGCTCTTTTCCGCACCGCACTTAAACCGCACCGCACCTCCTAAACCGCTTGTCCCGCACCACTCAAACAGTTGTCACCATTCGAAGCCTATATATGAAAATGGTAGTGAATATATTTCACGATATTATGTGTTTCATCAACCCATAGATCTAAACGTCGAGCAAACTTTTTTTTTGTTGACACCAAAACCTTTTTTTTATTGACAACAAAGATATTAGAAAATCATTTAAATCAAGAACAAACTAAATATTTTCTCTGCTTGTAAGAAAATGTTTTATAGCGAAATATTTCTAAAAAAATCTAACCATTTTATGTAGTTTTACACATAATATTTAGTTTAAAAAACGTTTGTTGTTGTTTGCACAAAAAAACATTGGGTGATTTGAGAAAATTTACATGAAAATGAATTCATACTAAAACAAAAATTCATGTAATAGTTTAAATGAAATACTTTAATTGCAATAATATTATATTGAGAGCTACTAATTGTTGGGGGAAAATTAGTTCATACTTTAAAGCACAACACATTTTTGAAATGAACTGATTGGACCTTGTTTACACTAAATATATTTGACATTTAAGCACAATAAATACGAGTTACGATGTGTCTGTTCCATAGAAATCTACCTGAGTAGGTCGATTTTATAGTATTATTGAACCATTGTTACTTTCCTAGCTACAGTATATTCCAATGAATATTAATATTTCCACTATCCAAAAGCAATGTGTTCACGTGTTTTTGTTCTTTTCTCCTATGTTTCCTTTCAACATCTAAAAGAATACAATATAAGTCTAAATTAAAACGAAAAATTGAATTTAACAAAAAAATGTACTCGTACAACTGTATTGGTGGGTGATACGGACAATAAGAATAGGTCCAGTGTATTATTTATTTTGTAGAATTATTCAGCCGTATATCCTGTGGAAAAACCCTTAAAAATACCTCAACTATTTTACATTTGGCAGAAAAATACATTAATTTTTAAGACTCCCTGAATAATATATGACATATTAAAAAGTGTTCTATTAATACATATACATTCAAAATCGAAGAATTTTACACCTAATTTTTAACGACGTTAACTCGTTAAACGGAAACAGTCTAATGGCGTTTAATTTGTTAACATTCTGTCAGTTTATTAAATCCAAAAGTATTAACATTTGCTATAAAAATACACCAACTATATAACATTTGCTATAAAAATACATAAACTATTTGAATTCCCTAAACAATACATGAACTATTAATAATTTCTTTTATAATACCCGAACTATTAACTATTCTCTTTTTAATGCTCAAACTACCAAATTTCATAGATTTTACACATTTTTTAATTTGAAAACTTGTTTTACCCTTAATTTTCTTTCCAAATTCGATTTATTCTCATTACAAAATTCATTTAACATGGACTATGACGTTTTATTCATTTTTGAATCGACGTCTAATATCCTGTCGTTTGGCAATTCACCAATTTCACATCGAATCAATGGATTTTCGAGTCATGTGACATCAAATTTGTATTTGATCAAATCAACAATATCGATTTTGATGTCGGATACGAAAGATAATGTTTGATGCAAAAACTTATTTCTAAAGGAGTAAGAAGAATCATAGTGCAACAATGGAGATATATGATTTTTAATGTGAATAAATCGATTTCAAGAATTTGTAAAGGGTAAAATTAGTTTTTTGAAATTATAAAACGTGTAAAGTTTGTGATATTGAATAGTTTGCGTACTAAAAGGAGATTGGTTAATAGTTCGAGTAGTAAAAAAGAAGTTATTAATAGTTCATGTATTATTTAGGAAATCTAAATAGTTTGTGTATTTTTCTAGCAAATTTTATATAGTTGGGGTATTTTTCGGGTTTTTCACTGTGGAGAAACAAAACTCTGTTAACAAATTAAATGCCGTTAGACTGATTCGTTTAATGAGTTGACGTCGTTAAAAATTATGTGTAAAATTCTTCGATTTGAATGTATATGTATTAATAGAACACTTTTTAATAGGTCGTGTATTATTCAGAGAGTTTTAATACTTCATGTATTTTTTTACCAAATGTAAAATAGTTGGGATATTTTTAAGGATTTTTCCCTATATCCTGTAGTTTGTTAAAATTATTAAAACTGTTATCTACTTAAAAATATATACTTTAGAGAAGAACAAAATGAGAATAGTGAGTGCATACAATAAGTCGCATACAATTATTGACAATGGAGGAAAGCCCTCTAAAGCAAAGACAAAATAGACCTCTTTCTTATTGAATTAATCTTTCGAACTTTAGCTTTTGGTTTTAATCAACGTCGACTCAACCTTCGACTTTTTAAACCTTAGATAATTAAAATTTTTTCATATATAATATTAATAAATCATGGGGAATGTTTTAAATAGAACTGTAAATTAACTTGATGGGTTTTAAACGGGCTTTAAGTCTAGAACATATATGGAAAAGTCGCACAATTTCTCCACGCCAGTAGGTTCAAATTCTGTCATGCTACAATCTTTATTAGGCCTGAGATTTCAGATAATCATTCAGTTTTCATCGGTTTTTCGGTTATGTAAATATAATATCCATTGGATTATTTTAATACTTCGGTTCGGTTTCGGATCGGTTAACTTCGATTTCGGATCGGTTTCGGTTGTGAGAATGATAACCAAATTTTATTCGGTGAGAAGATTTAAGACTTCCATATTTATAAAGTAAGGGGTTTTAAGGTTAAATTTAGTAACCAAAAGATATGGAGAATAGAAATTGACAAAAAAATATATGTATATATTATAGATCAGATTCAGAATAAGAAATTCGTATATATTATAGAGATTCAAGATCATCATACTATCTATATATGTATAAATCTAATATAGGTTTATATATGTTCGGATATTCGGTGTGGCTATTCGGTTTTCGGATATAACCGAAACCGAACCGATATCCATAGACTATCAAAATATTATCCATCGGGTGTTTTAGGGGGAACCGAAACCTAACCAAACCGGTATTTCGGTTCGGTTATGGTTCAGTTATAGTTTTTAAATCCCAGACCTAATCTTTATCATTCAAATCATAAATGCCACACTTCATATGGGCCGAAATGGGCCTTAGTTTTACTAAAAAACCTGACCTAAACCATTTAGACCCAACCAGTATTATCCACCCAAACCGCATCTCCACCCGACTCATTCGAATCATTTAATAAATTTCTAACATAAAATAGAAATAAAAATAAATGTTTTTTCTCTTCTTCTTCTCCATCCCTTCTTCTCGTTTCTTTCTCCTGCAAATCTTCTTCTTCTTCAAAATTAGGATTAAGTTTCTTCAAAATTCCACAAAACTATCCCCCAATTCGAAAACAAAATCAAAATCGATCAATTCTAATCAAAATCCAAACTGTAGATTCTTAAAGATCGGAGAGATTTGTTGTAACATCCGCAAACCATTTTTATTGGTGACCTAAACCATCTTAGATTATGGGTGTCAATCGACACCATGTTCTGCGGAACCGGTTTGGTTCAATTAAATGTCTGTTTTGGTGCGGTCTCGTCTATAAAACCCTTGTGCTTGTGAGCAGCCGTATTCTAGAGGAAAAATCATAAAGTTTGAGTGTTTGAGAGAGTTTTGGGGAGGATGAGAAGAGAGAATTTATTTTTGGTGAGAAGGAGGCAGCTCTGTCTGTTTGGTGGAGGAGATAAACAGACATGAAGATCAGAGCGGATCAGAATGCAATTTACTAGGTAAGTTCTCCTTTCTCTTAGCTAGCCATGAGGCAAATCGTTTTGTCAATCGGAGGTGTGTGCTAAGAGATATCTTTGTTTTCGTGAGAGAGGTCTGTGCAGAATTGGATATGTGATCAGACCACTTCGAGGGCGTTTTGCCGGAGCTCCAGAGGGAGTTAGGCGATGATCTATATGTCGTTGAAAATCTATTCGTGTCTAGTTTCCGAATCATTTTCCGATCGTTATTTCTGAGGTAAGGTTTGTTCTCAACGTTGATTCGAAGTCAGCTCGTCGGTTCTGTTTTCAGAATGTCCTAATTTGGTTTAGGAAAAATCTTATGTTGAGTTTAGGGATAGAGAAGGTTAAATAGTGGCTTTTGGTCTAGTTGAGGTTGTGATTAGTGTTGGTTGCGTTGTTGATTGATCTAATCCATGAAAAGCTAAGGTGAGTGCGTAACCATGGCTTCTGGACGATTTGGATTAATAATAATGCGTTTTTGTGGAATTGATTGATTGTTAATTGTTTTTCTCTGTGATATATGCTCGTGGATTGTGTTGTTGTTGTTATGGTGCAGGTGGATTGATTGTTGCTATTTGCGATTGAGCCAGAGAGGAGACGACTCAATCCAGACGTTTTCAACGACATGTGTCGATCGACACGAGACGATCGATACCAAGCAATGGTGTCGATCGACACCAGAGACTTCTGAGTATGTTTTGTTTGTGAATCTTTGTTCTGTCGATTGTTCTTGTTATTGCGGTATTGCTGTGTGTTGTCCTGACATTTTTATTATTTCCATTGAGCCTGAGTGATATGTCGTAGATGATATGACCGTAATACTCACACAACTCTTTGTTCCATGTGTTGCAGGTAAAAAGAATGTGTGATTGCGGAATCATGGCGTAGAAAGATGATGATTATGATGTTTTATGAGTTTGCAATTTTGGTAGAACCTAGTGTTTAGGTTGCTAGAAATGTTGAATTGTGTTATTGGAATTAGAATTGGTTTATTTGATTTAAATTGATTTATTAGAATTATTGGTTGGATTTGATTATGTGATTTTCTGCGGGTTGTTTTGTTGTTGGAATTAATCATTGAGAATTAATAATTATGAGATTTTTAATTCGGATTAATTATTATATATATAAAAAACTTGGTTGTTTAATTTGTTACCGGAGAAGAACAACGCGAGAAAAGAGTTCGATGTCGCGGATTTTGATTATGGCGAAAAAGATGTAGATGAGGATTTGGATTCCAATGGCTTTGGAAACGAAGAGGTAAGCGATGATAACGATTGAGAGAGAGAGAGAGAGAGAGAGAGAGAGAGAGAGAGAGAGAGAGAGAGAGAGAGAGAGAGAGAGAGAGAGAGAGAGAGAGAGAGAGAGAGAGAGAGAAGGATTAAGCCACAGAAGAGACTATATGCTTCAATGGCGACAAACATGAAGGGAAAGAGCTTTGAGAGAGAAGCACATTTCCGTCGAGATATACGGCGATTGAGACGTTTTCACCGTCTTTCCATTCCATCAAAATCCTATGGTTTTAATCACTTCTTCCGTTTCTTCTTCATCTAGGTCGTCGCCGATTTCGAGTCACACTACCACTGAATTGGATCTCGCGAGAAGATCATGGATGAGTCATCGATTCTAAAAGCGACAATCATGACTTACGGAGGATTGTGCACAAGCATATAAAAGGCGGTATTGTCTTTGTCATCTTCCGTTGTGGCTTCAATCTCTACACGTTTATGCCATCCAACTCAACAGTCCCTTTACCTTTGTGTTGTTCTAATTTTCATTGCATTATTCGGCATGAATCATGCTTTAGCTTCTTCTTATTTGCTTTATGTTGTTGTGTTTTGGTTTCAATGTCATCTTAATGTTATCTAGGAAGTTAATTTCATTCTTCTTTTTTATTTATGACTGCCTCATCGTAATTGTATGTACATTGTTCATGAAATTTACCTATTCTCCTTTGAATTAAAGAAACTAGGCATTCCTTTTAGTTTATACTTTTGTTGTATGGTTTAATTGGGTACTCAATTTTTTTTGTACAACTGGATTTTTGTACATATGTTTTTTAGGATCATTTAGTAAACGAGTTTAGTGATTGAGCTTGAATGAGTTGGCGAGTTATGCGAGCGAGCTCTAATGAGTTGTGAGCTAACTCATGAACAATTCATTTTTTAACGATTTAAAATATTATATTGATATATTGTAAATATACTTTAGAGTTTGTCAACCAAAATATATATTTTTGTTCCTTTTTAATTAAAGTAAAAATAGAAATAATCATTAATACATATTATGATGAGCAAAAATCCCTCGACCATTTGAAGACTCTCAAATGAAATAGATTCAACTACTCGATGAGCATATTATTTTTCTTTAAAGTTTGAATTTGATTCAGCATTGATAACAATACTTATTTGGATTTGGATTTGTTTTTATTATTTTAATATTTAAAGTTAATTTTAGATTTTGTATTACTTATTTTGATTTTATATTTATTTTTGTATTAACTCGCGAGCTCGCTCATTTAGCTCACGATCTTGGTGATCTGAGTTTGAGCTTATGTTTATAAGCTCTTATAATAAATGAGATGAGCTGAGCTAAGCTATGCAAACCTCTTGCTCATCATGAGCTGAGCTGAGCCGAGCGAGCTAACTCATTTTGACACCCTTATATCTACAAAATTATATGTATGAAAAAACAGAAAAGTTAATTAAGGATATTTATTTGAATTAAAAAAAATATATCAACTAAAAATAGGATAATAAATAAAATTGGATCAACCCAACCAAATTAGACCGCATCCCATTGTTTCCAGGACATATTTAACACATATGTGCTGTTATTTAAGTGTATTTTACACATGTGCGCGGTTAGTTTACTTATAGTAGTACTCTAGTCTATGAGTGTTACAGATTTGTTCATAGTAGTACTTTTGGGGATTTATCAATTTATTTAGTTATACCATGTTACGAAAAACAAAATTTCAGTTGTACAAGTGATATTTGGAATTTGTTACACATTCCCTATATTTCCATGCAATAATATGTGCAACACCACCTTTTCTGTGAACTTTTGCATGACAAGGTAGATAATATTATATATGGAGCTCTTATTAAAAGTATAAGGTGATTCATGGCAAAATCAAAATAACATGCATAAACGATTAGGAAAATTTTATTTATATTATACATACTAGTTTCCCTAGTAGTTTTACTTTTAAGTTGCAAAAACACGTTTTCAAAATTTCAAGTTACATTATAAAATTAAAATATTAACTATACTAAATTGTTGTTGACCAAAAAGAAAAACTATACTAAATTGTTCATAGAAGTACTTTTGGGGATTTCTTAATTTATTTAATTATACTATGTTACAAAAAACAAATTTTCAGTTGTACAAGTGATATTTGGAATTTGCTATACATTTTCTATGTTTCCATGCAATAATGTGTGCAACACTACATTTTCTGTGAATTTTTGCATGACAACATAGATAACATTATAAAACTCTTCTTAAAAGTATTAGGTGTTCTTGGCAAAATAAAAATTGATTTATATTATAGATATTAGTTTTTCTAGTAATTTTACTTTTGAATTGCAAAAACACTTTTCAAAATTTTAGATTGTATGATAAAATTAAAATATTAACCGTAGTAAATTGAAAAAAAAAAGTTATACCATTACAATATGTAAGCTTCGAATGTTTCATGGCCGTTGGTGTAAACTCAATTTCAGTTCTTCTGTAGTTGATCTACCTCCATTTTTTGCATATACTATCTACTAATATCGAAAATGTTATATCTGTTATAGATAATCTATAAAACAATAAATTGTACATGCTATTTCTCTGGAAATTCAACCATATCATCTTCTTTCTTTAAACAATATCATCTATAATCAAAAATATGCGTGTGTTCATTGTCTCCTAAAAAGATGAAATAAAAAAACTACATTACCACTCATTTTGAAACAACCAAGACTTTTTTTTAAAAAAAAATTTATTAGCTTGAGTTAACATTCTCATAAATGCTAACTCGCAACGGCTAGTCTAAAACTAACAATGCTGAAATTCTCAAACAATTATAACCAATAAAACAATTATCGATTCCAACAATTCAATTCCAGCAAAACTCATAATCCTTAAAAGTAAACTAGCAACCTAAACATCCAGGTTCACTAGAACTAAACGATTAAACAACACCCTATCATCCTCTTCACCGGCCTTCATCCCGCGATCACACATTTCTTTTACCTGCAACACATGGGAATAAGAATTGCGTAAGTATTTAACAAATACTTAGTGAGGCGGTCCTCCTGTCTACAGGCTAAGTACGCATAAAAAATAAACCAAGCAACAATTAATTTAAAATGTTAGACGCATGAAATAACAAGGTGTCGATCGACGCTTCAACAACAAGAGTATCACAAGGAACCACACAAACAAACACGATTTCACAACGTAAACACCTAAATCAATCAATTACCCAATTTTTGGCCTATACGAGCCTACGGTCGCGCACTCACCTTATCGAGAAAATTCGCGTACAGACGAACTTCCACACACGCTCTCAAACACCAAATAATTCACCTAAAATAATCCATTGGTCACAAAAATATGATTAGCATACCATCAGAAAGATTTTAACTAGACCAATCTGAATATGAAATTGGTTTCCTTAAAATCGATTTAAAACTTAGAGAACCGGTCTAAATTGCACCCGTTTCAAAAGTAAAATATGAGCAAATCACAAATGACGGATTTCGAGCGATCACTAAAGACTAAACGTTGTTTCAGAAAGTTAGCGAACTTACCGATCAAAATTCGATTTAAGAACCGGTTGGATACAAACCCAATTGAGATAACAATCTCAAAAGTTAACGAACTTACCGATCGAAATTCGATCAATTCCGACCTCCAATCTTCAATCGCTAAATAGCGTTGAATTCGTGAGATCGAGAAGTTTCTAGAAAGGTAAACAACACACACCAACTCTTCATGAAATAAAATTCACCATTAAAGAGCTAAGAGCCCACTTCCATAGAGAAAAAGAGAGAAAAGATGGATGAAACTTACCCAAAGCTTCAATAAACCTTGAAACAAACTTAGAACCAGAAAGCTAGCAACCCCAATGATCGATTAACCTAAAACCAACCATAAAAATATGACCTCAACAACTGAAAAGATTCCAACACGAAAATCCGACTAAAACTCTACAAACTCACCGATTTCTCTTCAAATTACAGAAACACATATAAATACGACATACTAAGGTAGAGATATGCGGATTTGGTTGGCAAAATAGAATTCCACGATTTTCTGCTCCTCAGAACTGCTTAATCCTCGCTTTGCAGTTTAATCCCTCAACTGTTGGATATTTATAGATACGGCTGAAAACTTTTGAAACAATCAGAAAATTAGTATCTTTATTCCTCGTTCACGGGCGTTACGTATTTATTTGTATCAGTTATACTAGTTGTTCAAAGTATCATCTACATTACCACTCATTACCACTAGTTGCTCAAAGTAAGCAGATTTTGTGAATCAAATCCCATGATCTAAAGGGGAAAAAGAGATAAGTTTTATTGGTCCAAAATTTTTTTGTAACTCTTTTTATTAGATTAATTTTATATAAATTAAATCACTAGAAAACAAATCACTACAAGACAAATCACTAAATGACATATCTGATTTTCTTTTCTTTTTCGATTTTTTTTAAATCACAGTTAATTAGAACTTTTTGGTCATTTTATCTTCACCAAAAGGTAGTGTAATTTTGGTCGATAGATTGTGATATATGTGGTTTTTGTCATCTAAAGATTTAATTGATAAGAAACCGAGAGGAATACAAAGCCGGTTCATAAACCGGATACAACGTCGGAGCAAATCCTGATACAAAGCCGGTGCTTAACCGGAAACTAAGCCGTAGCCAAAAGGCACACGGAGTTCATAAGCGAGGGATACTAACAACTAAAACAAAGAAGAAAGTGAATTTCTCAAACCATAAACGAACCAATGAACCACAAGCTCTCCACAAGCATAACCAATTAACCATAAGGAGCCAAACTGAGCCAGTCAAACTATGCATAGAATAGAACCTAAACCTTTAGGTACAACTATATGAATAGAAGACCCAAACGCGTTTCTAAAACTATCATAACTAGCAAGCCAGTAGAGACTTTGCCCAAGGCAGTAAATTGGATAATGCTGAAACCAAACCACGAGAATTCATCATCCATGAGCCAACAAAAGAAAAATATAATGACAACATCTAGAAGCAAAAGTCAAAATCCTATGGCAAGTCTAAAAAGCCAAAGAAACCAGGAAGACATGAACAAAGAGAAGGCAAACCAGACCACGAAAACAAACAGTCACCGCCAACACAACCTCAGCACCGCATCCGTGGTTCACCAAACCACTAGTTCGCTCCATTTCCTGTCAAAGCAGCCAGGGCGACACGTCCTGGGAACTCTGAATCAGGCTTTGTTGGAACCAGTTATCGTTGATTCGACTCTGAGATTTCAAACTCCCCAAACTCAACCAGAAAATCTCGCAGCGCCGGCGACGATGCGCCGGACGCCGGAGAAAGAAAACCACCACTTCTCTCTGTTTTCTTTTTCTCTGAGTTTTTGTCGGCAGGAGAGAAAGGAAAATTATCAACAGAAAAAAAAAACTTATTTTTAGACTGTGGTATATGTGGTTAAAACTTTGTTTTCTGATTTGGCAAATAAATATTGTGGCATTTAAGAATGTGATCGACGTCAGTAATCTTTAAATTTGGTTACTAAAATTAAAGTTGAATGCAGACATAATAAAATTATTATAAGAAATTAGAAATGTGAAATAAAAAAAAGTTCTAAAACACATAAATCAATCATGTCTCGCAGAGATTGTCTAATAGAGTCGACATGCGTGATGAGAACCCCACGCCGATCCACAACCATAGCAAAACTGAAAACCACACCTACAAAATAATCAAAAAGCAAATAAAAACGAAATAAATTACTTTAAAACAATTCCTAACAGAATGATTTGTAATAAATTATAAATCACTGACCTACAAGTTATATGCAAACAGCCATCGACTTTATCGACGTAGAATTTGCAACTAGGACATCTTCTCCACTGCTTGTTCTTAGCCATCTGAATCAACATAGCATCTTCTTCATCACTACTCTTCTTCTTCTTCGTGTTCCCAAATCTTTGGAACTCCTCACACCCAATCCCCGCGTGCCATGTCCCCTTACACTGCACGCAGAACAATCTGTGACAAGAAGGACACTCGGTCTGCGTCACGTTAGCATTACTTCCATCGTCAACGACCATCATAGCCGAACAGTCTTTGAACGGACAGTAGTGTTTGTCCCAAGAAGAGATCAATGACTCGCACAAGATTTTCTCCCATCGCTCGAACACGTCCTTTGGGATCAGATCACGACACGTGTAGGGCGCTATGAGTCGCGTGCACTCCACGTCAGGGCATTTGATCCTCGATGCGTTTTCTTTGATCTTTGTAGCCACGTAACGGATGGTGCACTCGGTGCAGTAGGAGTGAGTGCAAGTGGTGGTTCCTCGGAAAATGTCGGAGGTAGGTTTTTCGTCCATGCAAATCATGCAGAACCTTCTAGGTGGTTCCGAGGATTCGTTCTCGATCTTGATCTCTGGTTCTTGTTTGATCTGCGTGGCAAGATGCCTGTGGATCACTTGGGGATGGTGATTGATCTCTACCTTTAGAGCGATCAAGGAAGAGAAGAGAGCTTCTTGGAGATGAAGCTCCGTTGCGTAGGTCTCGTCGGAGATTGGGAAAAGTTCTTCGTAATCGAATAAAGCAGCGAAGTAGGACTCATCCACCAACACATCCACGTCCATCTTTGTGTTTGATGATGACGATGATCCATCATTCATCGTATCTTCTTGTTCTATTTTTTATTTTCTTTTCTTTTGAGTGGAAGTAGGTTTATTCACGTTAAATAATGGCGTTGGATGTTGATTTCGAAGGGTCTTTGTTGGTTAATTGCATAGGATTAGTTAGTTTTCAATGAAGATTAATTAACCCTTGGAATATGAAATCTTAAGAGATTGAATTGTAGTCAAATGTCTTCTGGTTACCCCTAGAAACAAAACAAAGAAACCTTTCACATTTGATTTAATTATTTTTCATCAATTAATTTGTTACGTATATATATATATATATTGAATTTCCATAGATTTATGAGAAAAGGGTTATAGTACATGATAAATTGATAATAATGAGAATAGGGTTACACATGATAATCGAATGTTTAGGTAATCTTATCTTATAAAAGAGAAGCCGGTCGACAAGAACTCGACACGTAAGCAAAATTGTAACTCACGAGAACATGAAATGTGTCTAAGATTGATCGGATGCTGACATGTGTTAAAACTTAAATTTAATTAAAACAAATTAAAAAATAAAAATGGAAAACTTCTAATAGTCCGAACTAATAGAAAAAAAGAAAATTCCTAATACTTAACAATTAACTAAAAAACAGGAAATTTTTAATAGTTTAACCGAATTATGGGGGAAAAATGTAGTAGTCCAAACTAATTATAAAAATATAATATAGAAAATAGAGAGAACATAAACCGTAAAAAATAGAGAGAATATAAATTTTAGTTAAGTAAAATAAAAAAAACAAATGATGATATAAAATAAAATGAAAATCTTCAACCCATGACGGTATTAAGAAGATTAAAGCATGTTCATAATGTGCGACTATGAATCTCTATGAGAATTAAAAGACCCGATAAGATTTATCAATCATGGATTTATATGTGATGTTAACAAATTATTTATAAAATATTTTTCTATGGGTCTTTAATAAGATTATTTATCTATAGATCTTTAGTGAATTTAATGAATTTTTATTTTATTTAACTCTAAATTATTTGAATTGTTTTTAATAATTTTATTACATATCTAATATATTCAAAATGGGTAAGAATATAATTCCTTTCTTTTTTTTATTAAGAATATTATTTGAATATTCCGGTTATGTATATTTTTGAATCTTCATGATATGAATTAAGACATGAGAATTAAGATTTAAATTGATCTTCAAGGTTTAAACTCCATGCTTAAATACTACTATTTCAAAATCTTTTTAGGTAATTCAGCGGGTTGCAAATTAGAATTTAAATATTTATATCAATAATTTTAAATACTTTTACCCACATAATCACGTGAGTCCTACTCTAGTAATAATATATATGATATACATGTCTCAAAAAAATCATATATTTACAATTCAAAGTAACTAAATTTCGTATACATGTTTTCCCCCATCAAATGTTGAAGCTCAATCTGAGAGCAAAGTCAAAACATGCTTTTTATGATCATGTGTTCAGACTTCTCATTCTTCAGGCTAACGCAAGCGACAAATATTGAGAACAATATTATTGATAAGCTCAAATTATCCTTTTGAACTACTCTCTCAAATTAAGAGATCACTGTAGTACTTGTGGTATCGAATCCACAAGGAATCAGATTGCACAATAGATTAAAACTTTCGATAGACAATACTCATATGCACTTTAGTGCCCATCTTAGCCTGAAAAGCTCTCCAAAACTCTGAAGTGAACTTGGGATCTCTGTCTGATACAATGCTGGCTGGCACTCCATGCAGCCTCACAATCTCCTTCACATACTTCTTAGCCAAAACCGCTGCTCCATCAGTCTTTTGAATAGCCACAAAATATGCTGACTTAGTCTGACGATCCACAATCACCTAAATCGCATCAAAAGTTCGAGAAACTGGCAATCCTACCACGAAATCCATCGTGATCATATCCATAAAAAAACCTGATTTTTTGTTCACAGGCGTTACAATGTAATTCTCATCATATGAATAACAATAAAATTCATATTTTTACATTCAATATGGTATAGATCAGATCATGTTATGTTTTTGAGTTTCGATCTAACAATCAAGCTCCCCTTTTTCTGAAGCTTTTCTCTTTTTATTGTTCTTTCAAAGAAAAAACAAGAAAATAAAGAAAAAAAATGTCCGAGCAAACTTGCTCTTATACCATATTAAGATTGATGAGAGATGAACACATTAGTGTTTAGGAAGAAGAATATTTTACTCTCATTAGAATGAAGTTTATGATACATACACTTATACAGAAGTAACGTTTAACCTAATATCTAACGAACGCAATCACACTAAAATATATACAAATTAATAGAATATATTTCATAAGATCTATGATTTTTTTGGATCTTCTATACGCCCTTCAAGCTCCAAGGAGTGAGGGAGATCTACGAAAATGAACAACTTGAGATTGACTATGAGGATGAGATCATATCTGGCAAAAACCCGGATGGTCGAGTGGAATAATAAAACTTAATGAACTCGTAAGACTTGAGATGGCTTCTGTTGTATACCTTGATTAAGCATGTGGAGCCTTTGCTATTGGTCCTAATTTGGGCTATTGTGAAATGAAGTGTCAACATGGCTCATCTTCCTTGTGGACTTTGTGACACATGAATAAGCGGCAGAACATGGCATAGATGGTAGAATGTGGCGGCAAGATGATTTGGAGATGAGTGACTCGAAGTGACCTAGGATGAGAAAATGCATGGTCAAGAGGGTTTTAACCTATAATAGCCTTAAAATCAAAATTTTATTCTCCAATGGCCTTGTTATTTTGTTCTTTTTTTTTTTAATTCGAAAAGAGGTTAAATACTCAAACACCCTTAATGAATCAGGATAATTACCAAACCCAACCAGATATCCAAACCCAAACCTAATTTTTTGACCCGGCCGACTTAAAATCCCCAAAACTAAAAAAAAAAAACAAAAACAAACTCAACTTTTGTAATTACATTCTCGTTCTCTTGCATTATGCGATTTGGAGAACGATTAATTCGTCCCGTTGCCGTCATCACCTCCGCATACAATGTTATCGTCGTCGCCGTCTCCATATACGTCGCCGTCTGTGAATTTCTTCATGGTAATCTCTTCAATCAAAAAAATTGGGGGTTTTATTTGAAAGATTTCATGGGTTTTGAGTCTAATCTTTAAAAGGATTTGAATGGGTTTTCTTCTCTTCTTCTTGTTTTTTTCTCTTTCTCTTGTTCGTTCTTATTTCTCTATCTCTCATCCTTTGATTTGTACTAGTAATTCGAATGGGTTTCGGGTTTTGATATGAATTGGGGATCGATGTATTCAATTTCAAATTGGGAATGAGTTTTTATTTGAATATTTTTGAATCCATGAGTTTTGGGTTGCGAGATATAATCTCTCTTTTCTTTAATTAGGGAATTAGACTAGAATTTCGAATGGATTTCGTGTTTTGATATGAATTGGGGATAATTGAATTCAGTTTGAGATGAGGGGTTTAAGTAAAATTTAAATATGTTTTGTTTAGTAGTTGTTTTGATATGTTTGTCTTGTTATCTGAATGTTCCAAAAATTGGTCCTCCTAAGAGCAAGAGAGAAATTACGTACAAAGGAGGCTACAGTATTGAAAGAGTGACTCAAACAACCATCATAGTAATGGGCTAGAATCTGAAAAGGAGGCTACGGTATTGAAGCTATTTAAGTGACAACTAATTATGCATAGGATAGCTAGTACTATTGAGTATGACTAGTGATGATAACGGTTGACTGATATGGATTTCCAACATGAATAAGATATAGGGAAAGCGTATCCACAAGGAGAGTTACATAAAGAGGCAGCAAATGAACAACAAGATGATGTTGTTGAAGTAGAAGAAGAGAAAGAAGAATAATGGAGGAGGAGAAGAAGAAGAAGAAGAAGAAGAAGAAGAAGAAGAATGGAGGAGGAGGAGGAGCAGAAAACAGAAGAATAATGGAGGAGGAGAAAGAAGAAGAAGAAGAAGAAAAGTAATGGCTATTGTTGATGCTGAAAACAGAAGATGAAGAAAAAGAGAAGAGTGTAAAGAAGCAGAAGACTCTCATAGTGTTTTTGGATTGTGGTTTTAGGTACTTATGTACTTGGATAGTGTTTTTGAGTTGTGGTTTTAAAAACATACGGTTTTTAGGATTTATCTACGTATTTATGTGATTTTAGGTAATAATATGTATTTAGGATAATGAATGGAAGTGGAAGAACTTGTTTTTATGTTTAATCGTAATTGGTACTACTGGTGGTAGTAAGTACTACTATGTATTTTTATCAAACTTGTTTTTATGTTTAATCATATTTGGTACTACTGGTGCTAGTAAGTACTACTATGTATTTATCAAACTTGTTATTATGTTTAATCGTATTTGGTACTACTGGTGCTAGTAAGTACTACTATGTATGTATGCATAAAACACGTGTGTAACTAAAATTAACATAACTAACACATGTGCCGCTAAAACATAAAAAATCATTAAAATTATAAACATAGTCGTACTCAGTTACCTAGTAGTACCAACTTACACATAGTCATACCTTGGACTGTTTTCACGTATAATCAGTAGTACATATGTCAAATCATAATTTTTTTAGTAGGACTTACTCAATTTATCCATTTAATCAAAGTTACTAGGGTTTCGTATATTGAAAAGTGAGATAAAACAATGATTGTGTGTTTCTACTAACAATGAGCGCTTCTACTCAAACATTAACATTTATAAGGTGTAGTTTTGGCTACCTTTAGCTTAATTTTGTAAATTATACTTTCTATTCATCTATGTTTCAAGTGTACACTCATTAAATACTAATTCTACTAATTAAAAGGTACCTAAATCAACTCCTAAGCAAGTGATACTTAGACATAAAGAACACAAGACAAAAAAACATAGTCACACCTAGTAGTACCAGTTGTACCTGGCAGTACTAGTGCGAATAAGTCACCTCCTCTGGTGGGGTCCGTATCACTAAAGTGTGTATTTGATCTTGATCTCCTATTGAGTTCCATTTATGTAATCATCTCCACATTTTTGAAGAACTCCACATTCAAAAGATTTATACAACTATCTCCATTCACTTGCATTAGGTAATTAAAAACTTCATCATCATTCGGGATATATGATGGTATCATAACATTCAAATCATGAGAAAGAAACTGAGTTTCATCTACGTCGCAGCTTCATTTATCTTCATTTTTTTTTTCATATTCTTGCCAATTCTTTTAAGCAACGACGAATAAGCCACCTTCTTCCGTGTGGTTCATATCGGTAAAGTGTGAATTCGATCTTGTCTAATCACCTTCTCGTGAATAAATCCTCCATGATCAAAACAAATGATAGTACAATTTTTTGTCCCATGCAAAAGAATAAGAAAACAACAAATATCATTTACTCTCAGTATTACCAGTTGTACCCAGTTATACCTCTGCAGTTTCGTTTTCATCTGATTTGTTTGATTGAAAACGATTTATCTACTATTTTATCACAAAATTTAGGATAATCTATTCCATTACCCTAAAACACTTCCTACAAAACAAGTCTATTATCCAAAAACCATGTTACAAACAAATCTCCAAAATTAGAAGAAAATCTATTGTAACCTAAACATGAAAATTGCAAAAAAACAAAAACACCACAACTTGTATTAGAAGATTCAACTGTGTAAGGACTGTGTAAGGGTGAAGAGAACAACATATTAATCTTTGGCTCTGTTTTTGTATCCAACGAGATGGAGAAGAACAAGGATGCCGACGAGAGGAACTTTTGTTTTCAACAAGATGGACATGAAAACGAACGGCCACAACGAGAGAGGACGAAGAGGGAAAAAAACTACCAGACTCTGTTGGATGTTGTTTTGTTTTCAAAAGAATTCTCTGTTTTTTTTTAAAACCAAAAACGAAGAAGAAGAAGAAGAAGAAAAGCTTGCTTTATGTTCTTCCACGTGAAAGAGACCTATAGATTTTAATTGTTTTTTGGTTGTTGGGAATTAATTGTTTTGTTGTTAGGTTTATTAAATTAGATTTTGTTTATGATAATTAAAAAAAAGAGGGGTAAAGTTGAGAGAAAAATAAAAGAAGGCTAGTTAGAATTAAGGAGGCTAGTTAGAATTTGGTTTTTAAATTTGGGCCATATCACATTAAAACCCTGGTCAAGAGGGGATCTAGTGATGAGGGGGTTTTAACCTGATATGACCCAACTTTCTTATTTTTAACCTGATATGGCCTAAAGAAAATTAGCTTATTTTCTGATTTATTTTTAATACGAAAAACAATAAATTACTAATTTACCTTTAATGAATCTGCGAAATTACTTCAATTACCAAACCAAAATTGAAATGAGACCGATCCATATCAAAATTTTCCCAAAATCCAATATGAAATCGCAAAACCTAAAAACAAACATTTCTTCTTCTCTTTTCCTTTGACGGCGACTTCTGAGTATCTCCTCCATTGTCGTGTCTCCGTCGCCTTGACTCAATTACCGGTCGTTGACGTCGCTTCCTTACGTCTCCACCTCTGTATATTTTAATCGATTTTAAGGTAAGCATTGGATCTCTTGAACTTTTGCAAAAAAAAAAGAATTTTGAATCAAAATTTTCTGTTTGTTTTGCAAAAAGATTCAGATTTCAATGCGGTTTTGATTCCTACAGAAGATTTGTAGAGATGTGTTGAATTTTTTTTTGAAATTAGGGGTTTTGGTTTTGGGGATTTTCGATTCAAATTGAAATTAGGGTTTTGGCTTTGGGTATTTTCGATTCAATTTGAAATTAGGGTTTGATTGGGGATTTTTAATTTAGTTTGAAATTAGAGTTTTGGATTTTGGGGATTTTTGATTCAATATGAAATTAGGGTTTTAATTTATTTGATTTTGATTTAAAGTACGATTTGGAATATTTTTTGTCTTGTTTTGATCTGTTTGCTTGTGAATTTTGCAGATTCACCTCCTAAGATGAGTGGAAGGTGTACTAAGAGAGTGACTAGAAAAAATATGACTTCAGAAGCTTCTAATAGTTCGGGAGTAAGACGTGGTTTGAGGGACTCAAATAGTGAGTATGAACCTGCAATTGACTCTTCGCTGCCAAAGGTATGTGATATGTTTATCTGCTTTTGCAACAAATGGTTTAATTGAGTACTAAATCTGCAGAGGGTAACTAGTACTACTGAATATGACTATTGATAGGAGTACTAAATATCTACTTTGATTGCAGAATGTAGAGGAATCCGCGACAGAGGAATATGGTGTGAAGGACTCAAATAATGGGTCTGAACCTGCAATTGACGATACACCAGAGAAGGTATGTGACAGATTTAAATTTGAGGAACAAATGGACAAATTAAGTAATAGTTTTGCATAGGCTGACTAGGACTACTGAGTATGACTAGTGATGATGAAAGTTAGCAATATTAAACATCTACTTTGATTGCATGATGTAGATGGATCCGGTGCTGAGGAATTTGGTGAAAGGGACTCAATCAATGGGTCTGAACCATCCAAGGTATGCGATAGATTTAGTGTTGTTGTAGTTCTGTTTAAAAATAGGACACTAGATAAGACTAGATAAATTGTGCATAGTACTTATGGTCATATTGAAAATCTGTTTTGATTGCAGGAAGCACAGGGAAGTGCTTCAGAGGGAACTGATGTAGAGCGAATTGATGCCCAACCAATGCATGTGGACATGTACTTCAAGCCAACCAAGTATAAAGCGTATTGCAAAATTCAAACAAGATGTCAACTTCAACATTTCAAGATAATCATGAAGGAAAAAGCTTTTAGGGTAGAGTTGGATTGGTTTGATTCTCATCCTCAGTTTCAGCATATAATGCACATGGATCTCGAACAAAATCACAAGTTTCAAGGATTGTGGATGTTGCTGCTTCGAATTGCGTGTGTCGACAGGAAGATGGCTACTGCTTAGTTTGTGGTGAATGGCGTGCCTATCCGCTATTCTATGAGAGAGCATTCTCTCCTATGTGGGTTTTACAGCTATCATTACCCGGCTAGACTTAAACCGAAGATGAACTTGAGAGGATACAAAATTAAGTTGATGCAAAGGCTATTTAAGAAGATGAGAGTAGTGACTGTCAAACATATGTTAGAGAAGCTGGTTTCAATGGAGAAGGGTACTCCTGATAGTTTGAGCTTGGCGATCTTTTACTTCTTAAGCGCAGTACTCGGAGCTAAGTCGAAAAGTGATGGTCAGATTGACCCGTTCTTATGGAAAATGGCTGAGGATCCGGATTTGTGTATGACATATCCTTGGGGACGAATGACGTTTGACAATGTTCTCAGATATATTTATGATAAGATGCACAAATGGAAAGGTACTCCAAAACAGCAACTGACAGTTCCTGGATTCGTAGTTCCATTGGAGGTAAGCATATCATATTCTGTAATAATGTTTAAAATTATTCATTGTAATTGTTACTAACTGTATTTATATCTTTGTATGTAGATTCTGGCTTTTGAGTGCATACCAAATCTAAAATGTGCATTTATAGTAAGAGTTGAAGATCTAGATGGATCGTGTCCAAAAATGTGCAACATGAGGTTTGATGAGTGTAATATAAAAGGTTGGGTAGTGGAATAGATTTATGAGCCGCTTGGTGCCACTAAGGATATTCATAGTATCCTGGAAATGAAATATGAAGAAGAGGAAGTTCTTTTGAGGCACATATTAGGTGACTGGTTTCCTGCAGAAGGCTTTGACGCGATCGCAGACGATTGGAACCGGCATCTTGCAGCGGATGAGAAGATTTGTTAGACAGATCTGTATGATGCTGATGTGGCTTCGCGAACACCACACGAGGAGCAAAAAGAACCTAGATTGGGTCCAGACTTGGAACCGCAAGAGGGTGTTTATTTGGTTCAGCTTTTGAAAGATCTTGAAGATAAGCTGAGCGAGAAAATGACTGTGGGGTTTGAGAAGGTGAATACCGTAACTACGGATTTAGAGGTTCATGTGAAGCGGTTAGAGAGTGAAGTAAGTTATCTTAGGTGTGAAGTAAGAAATGAGACAAAGACACGTGGAAAGACAGAGAATGAGAAGGAGAAGGAGAAGGAGAAAGAGCAAGAGGAAACAAGATTAGAACAAGAACAATAAGAAGACAGTGAGGGATTTGTTGGTGATCACGGGACTGATATGAATTTCCATCATGAAGAAACCATAGGTTATGAACAACAAGAGGAACAACAAGAGGATGTTGTTGAAGTACAAAATCTTGAGGCGGAAGAAAAAAAACAAGCAGACGAGACAAATGGAGAAAACAAAGAAGAGGAGACATATGGAAAAGAACAAGGTATTTTACATTTCTGATTTTTTTTTTGGGAAATATGTTATAAATTGAAAACTAATGGTTATTGTTTATGCTGAAAACAGAAAATGAAGAGAAGGAGATGAGTGTGAAGAAGCAGAAGACTCCGAGGCCTAACAGAGAGAAGAAGAAATCTAAGTTTAAGAAGACACCATATAGAATCGGAGTTAACAATGCGGTTGAACATAAGAGGAAAAGTACATTAGCACGTACTAGTAAGAACAACAACAAGAAACCAAAGAAGTGAGAGTTGGAAGTCTATGAATTGGTAATGTTATGTTTTTGGATTGTGGTTTTAGGTACTTGGATGTACTTGGATAGTGTTTTTGAGTTGTGGTTTTCAAAACTTATGGTTTTTAGGATTTATCTACGTACTTATGTGATTTTAGGTAATTAAATGTATGTGGGATAATGAATGGAAGTGGAAGAACTTGTTTTTATGTTTAATCGCATTTGGTACTACTATTGGTAGTAAGTAGTACTGAGTATTTATGGAAGTTTGAATGGAAGCGTAAGAACTTCTTTATATGCTTAATCGTATTTGTTACTACTAGTGCTAGTAAGTACTACTCTGTATGTATGCATAAAACACGTGTGTAACAGATGTGCCGTCATATAATAACTGATGCACCGTCAAATAATAAAAAAGTATTAATATTTTGAACACAGTGATACTCAGTTACCTAGTAGTACTAACTTCGACAATTATATTTTTAATGTTTTCACGTATAATCAGTAGTACCTGTGTCAAATTGTAATTTTTTTAGTAGGACTGATTCAATTGACCCATTATAGACAAGTTACTATAAATTTCTATATTAAAAAGTTGGATAACACAATGATCGTGTGTTTGACATAGCAATGAGTGCTTCTACTCAAACATTAACACATATATGGTGTAGTTTTGATAAACAAATACGTTTTATCTTATTTTTTTAAATTATAATCATATGGTAACTAAGTATTAAGTAGGCATACATTAACTACTAATCAAAAGGTAGATAAATTAACTCCTTAGTAAACAAAACGATCTCTTCAAGAACACACAAAACAAACAATACAGTCATACTTAGTTATACTAGTCATACTTGGCAGAGAGAAACACTATTTTTCACATACTTAGAAGGGGTCTCATAAAAAACATACATGCATACAGTCATACGTAGTTGTACCAGTCATACTTGGCAGAAAGAAACACCATTTTTACTTACTCTTTGTCTTCCTCTTCGTCTTCACCACCATGTTGAGACCGTCCCTTCTTAATTTCGTGGACCGAAGGATAGCCGAAGCGGATCCACATAAGATGTTCGTTAGAAATCATCAAAGTTGACATATGGGGTACAATATATATCGTCCTGGTTTATGCCATTTCCCATTGATGCACCAGATAATAAGGAGAGGCAAACTCATAATGATGGACCTCCCTCACAATGCTTAATCGGATGATAGCTTGTATCGCATGCACGCATGGATACCTGTCTACATTAAAATACCTGCAAGTACAAGTTTTCTCGCTCAAACTTACCACATAGTTCATCCCATCACGTCCAATCACATTGTACTCAAGGGACAAGTGATTTAATTCTTCCGACGGTAGCTTCTTTCCAATATTTATATTTTTTATATTATTTTGTTCACGTGAGGCACCAATTTTGTGATAAGGGTACTTCTCTAGATTCCTTCCGATACTTGTTGAGCCACCCAACTATATTCGTAATGATCATATCAATCATGGGTAATAACGTGTACTTCCTTACATCTATGAAAACGACATTGACCGATTCTACACTATTGGTGGTTACTTTGTTGTATCTATCTCCTGGAAAATAACACCTTGCCCATTTTTCAAGAAAAACACTTTACCAAGATACACAGCTTCATGAGGATTTCTCCACTTAAACGCACCATAAAGTGTTATGAACTCACACTCTGTATAAGCTTTCGCGCATTTCATGAATTCTCCCACAATAGTATCTTTTGCAGCTCCATAAACGCTTGCTTTCACATTTTGAAACAAATGCCATATACAATAACCATGTTGAGACAACGGAAACACCGTATGTACAAACTTGATGAGGGACACATTTCTATCAGAAATAAACATCAGTTCATGATGATCTGGTACTACCATTTTACACGTCTCCATAAACCACATCCAACTTGCCTCGTTCTCACCATCAACTACACCGAATGCAATCTGATAATGGTGATGATCAGGATCTTGAGCCATCACATATATTAGAACTCCACCATATAAATGCTTAAGGTAGGTGGCATCTACCATGATGAGTTTTCTCATGGATTTGAACCCTTCAATACAAGCTCCTAACGTAAAGAACATATACTTAAACTTCCAAACATCGTGCCATTTCACACGTGTCTGTGTACCCGCATTCGTCAATGCTATAAGATGTTTTGGTTTTGGAGTATCCAAAACACCAGGAAACTCTTCGGTCACAAGAGAGACAACCATTTTTGCTGTTGCTTTCCTTTTTTTTTCATTGTACTCGCATCAGCTCAAGAGCATGTATGCATCTTCTTGTGAGTTACAACTTTCAAACGATTTGAATTCTTAATTGAAACAACCGTATATACCACTTGCCACCTTCTTCGAATGACATACATTTTAGCACATATCGTTCTCGATTCGACTTATGTACTATGTAGTCAAAACATTTCCGATGTGAAGCCTTTTGAACTAAGAGTGCAACTTCATCTTTTGTTCTAAATTCTTGACCCTTAAAGATATCAACACCATCTTCCCATGGATCAGGTACAAGCCCATCTCTATCCACAACCTCTACTCGCTCATTATCTTCATGCATACCAAAGTTATCCGCATAATCAACCTCTAAGTAATATGTGTACAAAATAATTTAAAACAGTTACACCAGTTATACCTAGTAGTACCGGACAGAGACAACACACGAAACTAATCAAACACTTATATTAGATATACCTCTATGTAAAACGTCATCATACCATCCTCTACATCATGATTCCCTACATCAACTTCTCTTTCTCGAACCTCTCTTGTCTCTTGTACACATCTCTGAGTTTTATCCACATTTTCGATGAGATTCATATTTTCAGTGTGATCAACATTTTCGATGATCTCCACATCAGAAGACTTCTACAACCATCTCTATCTACTTGCATTAGGTAATTAACATCATTCGAGATATACAATGTTACCATAACATTCAAAATCATCGAAAAGAAACTGAGTTTCAACTTTGTTCTAGCTTCGTTAATCTTTATCTTCTTGCCAATACCTTTAAGCAACTCTGAATAAGTCACCTCCTCCGGTGCGGTCCTTATCGCCAAAGTGTGAATTTGATCTCGATCTCCTCTTTAGTTCTATCTTATGTAGTTATCTTCCCGTGAAAAATATCCCCCATGCTCAAAACATATGATTATGCAATTCATTCTCCCCTGAAAAAGAATATGAAAATAACAAAGATCATTTACTCTCAGTAGTACCATAATACCCAGTCATACCTACACAATTTCGTTTTCATCCGATTATGTGATTGATTCAGAACGATTTAGCTATTATTTTATCAAAATATCTATCACATTACCCTAAATAACTTCCTACACAACAAGTCCAGTAACCAAAAACCCTATTTACAAACAAATCTCATAAAAACTTTTTTAACCCTAAACATGAAAATTGCAAAAAAGGGAATCACAACTTCTATTAGGAGATTCAACTGTGTAAAGACTGTGTAAGGGTGAAGAGAACAACCTTTTATGGTGATGGAGAAGAACAAGGACGCTGACGAGAAAAATCTTTCGTTTTTAACAATATGGTGAAGAAAAACGGACGACGAGAACACATAGAGAGAGGACGAAGAGACACACATAAAACGTGGAAGTCTTCTATTGGTTCCAATTTTTTGGGTTGTTGAGAATTACTGGGTTATTGTTGGGTTTGTGGATTCGGTTTGGGTAGAATAAATGTGTGGTTTGGTTGGGTAGGTTTTTATATAAAATTGTTTTAGAATTAAAAAAAGAGGGGTAGAGATGAGAGAAAAAGAAAGGAGGGCTAGTTAGATTTAGATAGGCTAGTTAGAATAAGTTTTTAATTTTTGGGCCATTATAGATTAAAACACGATGAGGGAGACAGTGAGGCATGAAAACTGATGGCCAAGCTGTGTACTAGAGATCCGATAGGTCATTGCGGACATAGCAGTGATATCAAAGAAGAAAATATCGGCGATGGAGATCAGTAGGTGTCTTCATCGAAAATGTTGAGGCAGAACAGTGAGGATGTGACGGATATCGCTTAGATTTAGGATGTATCACTGGTTTAAAATTGAAAAAAGAACTATGGCTTATGAAAGAAGCTCTATGGGTTTGAAACAAAAGCACGAATAAGAATTTGGGAAGCATATTGCCTGAAAAGTAAGAAGCCCTCGAAACTTTGATAAAATAAATAAAAGAAGCAATGGCTTCATGGAAGCACGAAGGTTTATAATTTTGTGGAAAAATTCAGATGGATCGTTAGATCAGTAAGCTTCGTAGGCTTTCAAAATTAGGAAAAATAAAGAGTTTGATCACTAGATTGAAACTAAGATGCGGCTTAGATTCAATGGCACTTAGGGTCGAATTAGATTCAGAGGTTCATGATGAACTTGAATGGTGGAAACACTTGGCTTAACAAAAATAAAAAACTTCAATAGGGTTTCTCTTCACATCAAACTTTACTTTTCTTTATATTTCATTTTCTTTTAATTTTTTTGTGTTTATAAAGAAAAGATAAAAAGAAACACATCTATCTCACTACCACCTCTTCGCCAGCTCCTCTAATATATCTCTCTCATCGCTACTTTATCTCGCCTTCAACAACATCAAAATCACCAATAGAGGATCCACCGCAAGGTCCGCAATAGTTCACTCCACCACCATTAATTGTGCTGATGCTTTCTACAAGATCTTTGGGCCCCATTTGATATGCGGTCAAGTTGTTTACAACTTCATCAACCTATACGCTTCACACGACAATGTCTCCGAATCCAAGTCGATCCCAAGTTTAAGTCACAAGACTTTATTAAGCTATATGCTTCCTTTAACCTCTATTTTTTTTCCTCGAAGTATCTTCATCACTGTAAATCCGTCCAACCGTGTGGTTTAAGCGTAAAGCTTCTTCTTCTTTCCTATAAAGTTCTTAAAAGATTTCAATCTCAAGCCGGGGTCTTCGCTCCTTCAATGCCTTGATCCTAAGAGGGCGTGTCAAGGAAATAATATCATGATTCACAACGATAACTCCATCATATATTCTCTTTAATAGTTGTATGATCCTCTCATTTATTATTTGATTCATATAGTTCTACTATAGTAGAAACTCTATAAATTAATAATCGATAAATCAATAAACTTTATAGTCGGAGACAGTGTAATTGATATGCATAAGATTCTACAACTTTTTACTATGTTTTAAGTATTGTTTTAATAAAAAAAACTACTTAATTTTGTTATTTAATTACCACTGTTAGTGTTTTCTTGGATTTAAAAGCATTTCTAGGAAATTGGAGCATTTTGGGTGCAAAAAAGTACAAAATGAGCCTTCTAAGAAAAGAAAGATTATGTCCGTCAGATGTTTCACCTTATATGGAGATGTTCCCTCCGTTGGATCGAGCTCAAAATTTAATATGAGATAGAGGAGGATCTTGGGCCTGATTGGGAAGGATTTTGACTGTGAGCTGTAACTTTAGAATTTGGGCTGTAGAGAAAATGACTGTTAGAACTTTGGCTGTAATTTTAAAATATTAACAAAGTCTGATTGGTAATACAAAATGTAGAAACTGTTATTCTAATTTTAAATATTATAATTTTTTCAATTTAAATATAAATTATGATAAATTTGTATTCGGTAATTGCATAACACGAAATTCGAAGAACTAACTATTTCATTTATTAATATTCAAAATAATTTATTACTAATTTAAATAAAAAGTAAAATAAAATAAAATCTAAATAAACCGAAAAAATAAAAACATTAAAATAAATTTCAAAAGAAAGAGACATAAATGAAATTCTTTTATGTCTATTATTCCATGTGTAGGTTTAATAACCAAAAACTCCATCAAGAAGTGTACTATATCGTTCAAAATTTTCCCGATCTGTTGGATCCTTTGGATTATTTCTGTTGTTGCTGTATTCCTTTCTCAAAAGATCGAAGTGGTTTTTTTTTATGTGTGTCCAATCCAAAGTAATTCCAAACTGGTCGATAATATTCATAATAATATTTTTTCTTTTTGAAGACGAGTAAGACGACAACCTTTGGTAGGCTCTTTTTGACTCACTATAGCCATGTGTTGAAGCACCCCGTATGTAAGTTCGACTGTCCACTTATTTACAGATGATGCTTATAATACCTTTTGGATTGGAACTTTCAGGAAAGGTATTAAAAAAAAAGTTTTGCTTCAGCAATAGTTCTAATGTTTGTCATTGTATTTATAATCTTTACTGGTTTTCTATAAATAGTGTCCGAATTTTTGTAAAAATATTGTTTTCCAATTGACAGCTTAACCCGTTCAACTATTGACTAGGGATGAGTCTCACACACTCCATTATGAGTTGATCTTAAAATATTGCAATAATAGTTTGGATAGAAATATGGAGCATAGAACTTCAAATTTTGCAAATTTTGATATTGGGATAAAATGGATCTAAAAAAATGGAAAAAAACAAAGTGTTAATTAATCAGAAAACAAATTTAGTAAAATTTTTTTAACTAGCATTATAGTGAGTTTTACATTTTTTTTGGGGAAGATGGAAGAACAAAATAACTATTTGTTTATTTATTTCTCTCACTTTAAATTCACGGGAAAGAGACTGTTAGAAAAAAAGGAAAAAGGCCAAAAAAAGGTTTTAGTGACTTTAAATTTAAAAAACTCTCAAAAGTTCCATTAGTTAAATATTCGTTGTACAGACTTTAAAATCACAAAAGTTCTCAAAGCCTAAACGCCAATTGTAACATCCCTAACCGAAATATGGAATTTCAGTAAGGGTGTCGATCGACACCAGGGGGTAGTGTCGATCGACCCCAATGTTACAGAACCGGTTGTTGGTTCGATTTTTATTGCGGTTTATTACGGTTTAGAGAAGAAAACCCTAAGCTCGTGTTTATATTATGAGCAGTCGCATTTTTGATCAGAGGAGGCATAATTAAACGTGAGAAAGAGAGTTTTTTGAGAATCCTTAGAGTTTGGAGGATTTGTGATTCTTAGGGGAGGTTTTGGTGAGGTTTGAGCGGTAGAGTCGTTTGTTCCTCGTGGTATGATCGTGTCAGCGATTTTCCAGTGTGAATCAGAGGCATTCCAGCCTCGGTGAGACTGCGTTCTTTGTGTTCTTTGCCGTTTCAATCTTAAATCACTAAGGTGAGTGCGTGATCGCGGGTTTTCATTAGATTAGCGAATTTTCCTTGATGTTTGTGTGATTCTCGTGGTTTGAGTGAATTTCGTGGATGGTTTGATGTTTATGGATGCTGTTTCTCGTGTGTTATGATCGCTGTTGTGAATCGTGTTGATTCCGAGTCGAGTTGTGAGAGGATAGACTCGGCTCTGGTTTCTGTAATGAGGTGTCGATCGACGCCTAGAGGCTGTGTCGATTGACACCACCTTTAAAATGATACTCGTTGTCAGCGACTGTCGATCGACACCATGGTCAGGTGTCGATCGACACCTGGTTATAAGATTATGGAATTTTGCGAGTTATTGTGTAACTGATAATTAATTGAATGATAATGTGGTTAAAATTGTGAAGTTATGTATTAAAATTCTATGTTTAACCTGTTGGCGGGATGACCGCTCCACTGAGTATTTATGATAATACTTAGGCAACTCCTGGTTTCTTTTTGAGTTGCAGGTAAAGGAAATATGTGATCGCGAAATCGAGGCGTAAGAAGAGGATGATAGGTTTATGTGTTGCTGTTGTTAGTCTAGTAAACCGGATGTCTTAGGTTGCTAGAGTTTTTATTTGAGTATTCTTGAATTTGGTATTTGAATTATTTTGGAATATTGATTATTTAATTTATGGAATTATTAGATTATTTTGTTGGTTTAATTGATTATGTTTTCCGCAGTAGAAATGTTTAGTTTTAAAAAAAAAAGTTTGGTTGTTTCACCAATCATCCTCCTTATATTCTGAAACAACCTAGCCCGTTTTTTTTTTAAAATTAATAAATTCGAATTAAATATTCCCATAAATATATAATTCTCAACTCAGATGATTTAACCAGCAATCAAACACAAACCAATGGAATTTCACATAAATCGATAAACTAGAACTAAACTAGATAATTCACTTAATCATGTAAACCAAAGCAATTATTCTATTCAATAATTCCATGAATAAAATCCAGCAACCTTAACCATGTTTTAACTAAAATAAATCACCACAAACCAAATCATAAATCATCTTCTCCTCATCGCAATGATTCCACGATCATGCTTTTTCTTTCCCTGTATCACATAGATAAAAGAGATGCGTGAGTATTATCATAAATACTTAGTGAGACGGTCATTCCATCTACGACTATACACACATGCATATGGAATATGATAATTACCAAGCAAACCATTCCACATCATTCAACAATAACCTAAAAATCTACAAAACAGAACCTGGTGTCGATCGACACCCTCTTGGTTCACATCCAGCAAAACCGTCCACCACTGACTATACTCCTGACCCATCCCGGTCAGCACCACTCGAGATCATCTCCATGATCTCAGAGGCTCACATCCAGTCTTATGCTTATAACCACGTTTTCAGACATTAATGACTCTTTTACTCATTTCCACACCCCTCCAACTCGCAGGACCACATCCCTTGAGCTATCGGTGCAAAATACCAGTCACACTTTCAGGAACAAATCCTTTGAGATATCGGTATAAAGGGAACCACCATCCTCTCAAGAGAACTAATCATCTCTCAATACTTATACTGGGAATCACCATCCCAAATAAGTATACTTGTAACCACCATCCCAATAGGTATAGAAGAAAACTAATCATCTCCAAATAAGTTATTCGGGGAAAACCGTTTTCCCTTAGAGTAATCAATTCTTAAACGTCTATGAACATCTATCGACTAGAACTACCTCATGAGACTCTAACATGACACTCCATTATCCCAAAATATCACCTCAAATCATGACCAAAAACCTAGGTCAACTAAAAAAAAAGACATATAAGAACTACTCATCTTATAAAACACAGAAATATAAGAAAACTTCATTTTATAAATCTAAAAATGAATAATCGTTACAACCTGAACGAAAATACATGAAATAAAAACAACATAGCATCAAGCTAAAACTCTGAAACTGGAAACCGCCAAGACTCAAAGCTCAAACCACGACGTGCTTGTCGATCCACTTCATGAACCTTACCTTCACCTTAGTCACTGGTTCCCAAGTCTCCTCCTCTACACGGTCACAGTCCCACAAGACTCTCATCAACCATATCTTCTTCGGGTGCATAACCTTGACCCTCCTCTCGAGAATCCTCACAAGTCTCGCCTCTAACGTCAGATTTGGCTGAAGATCTGCGGAAATCTTAGCCACCACCTCCTCAGACTCACGCAGACAATTCCGCAATATCGACACATGAAACACCTTATGAAATTCCTTCATAATCTGAGGCAACTCTAATTGATAAGCTACCAGTCCAAACCACTCCACAACTCTGAACGGACCCATAAACCTCTGACTCAGCTTATTCTCTGAAATTGATCTGTTAGGACCCCTTTCCCTTATCAGCATAACTCCTCTGCTGATCCTGAGCCTCCTTCATATTCAACTTCAAAATACGGATCTTCTCCGTCGTTTTCTGACCAGAATTAGCACCATAAAATGCTCCGCTCCCGCACTTGGGTCCAGCATAAAGGTGTCCGATGTGGCTAATATACTCTATATTTTACCTATTTTACTATCTATTTTCAAGTATTTTCAAAGCATTTCAATAAGATTTTACACCAAAGAGGTAGTTTTTCCTCGTATTTCTAGTTTTAGGTTGTTAACAGGGAAAATCATCTAAAATGAGCAAAAAGAGCCCAAAGCGGTGTATTCCTAGCTACAGCAAGTTTATCAAGCCAAAGATTTAGTCCAAGCCATGAATTTCACAAGATATCACATTCTACCAAGATGGACAGAATCGAAGCACCCGAAGTTCTGTTACGGACGGACAACCAAATCTACTTGGAAATCAATGAATGACGGTTACTTTTCAAGATCTTTGAGTCAGATTTCTAATGAAGTTTAAATTACCTTATTTGAAGTTATGAGCTAGAAGATATACTGGATCTACTGAAGATATGTCAAACTGCCTCGAAGATGAAGAAGGCGCAGAAAGGAGTCAAACGTTGATGGACCTTAAGGCCAATGTTCCTGACCATTATTAGCCCAATTTGAAGACCTTTTAAAGCCCACCAATTGCCTTGGAGAGGAGGTCGGTTGGAGTTATCAAGATAAGGCAGTTTCGACCAAAAAGACCATTTTGCGCATGGAGAACCCTAGGAGACCCTAGCACTATAAATACTTGTTTTTAGCCTCTTGATTAGGGTGTGCCAAAATTATAAACACTTTTACCTATAGAGAACAGCAGCCACGCCTCCATTGGAGGAGCTTGAAGATAGATCTAAGTTTTAGGAGCTTTGGTGGATGATCTCGCTTTGTACCTCGTTATAGAGAAGAATCTTCTTATCCCTACTCTTTTAATAAAGTTTATCATCATGTTTTCTTTAATCTCTTGCTGTTTTTCGTGCACCATGTCCGAGTAGTTCATTAGTTAGGTTTTAGGTATTCAAAGAGTTTCATAATTCGATGATTAGTTGATGATTGTCTAGGAAAATTATAGTATCTTCATCTTTACTTGTACTCATTGCATAGTTGCTTTACCGCGCATTTAGCGACTTGAACTTAGGATTTTATAGATTCCACAAGCTTTTATATTATTCGGAACTAGTATTTGATGAGCCAAGCGGCTTAACAACCTAACCCGTTAGTTAAGGAGTTCGGTGGACAATATCATAACCCATACTTTTATTGCATGTTTTCTCCTTGTAATAACCGTGCGAAAGTCGAGTCTATTAGGGAGAATTAACATAGTGACCGGAGCCACGAAAGTGGAATGGTTATACAACAGTGTTATGAGTCCTAGATAGCGCGTAAATCCCAAGTCCCTAGATTAAATCAATCATTATCGTTGCATGATTCTCTGCGAATTACCTAAGTCCTAACGCTTTTTATCTTATTTTTTTTGACCTTATTCACAATCACCCAAACGACTTTATTTTGTTCTAGCTTTATTTTCATCATTATAGTTCGTAGTGTGGTTAACAAGTCCTCGTGGATTCGATCCCTTATCTATACTGATTGTGATTGCTGTGCACTTGCAGGTAGTTGGATTAAGTGGTAAAACTTAATTCTCACACGCATCAAGTTTTTGGCGCCGTTGCCGGGGACTTGGAAGAACATCACCTCCGAATTTTTGATTAAAATCCAGTCTAGAACACTTTTAATTTTCAGTTTTTCTTTATTTTTCCTTTTAATTTCGTTTTATTTTCTTTTATTTTAAATTTCTAACGCTTTGTTTCCTCGTTCTTTCTACGTGTGTTTCAAGAGTTTATGCTTAGTACTAGACTTTCTAACATGAAAAGCCTAGTAGAACCTGAGCAAGAAATAGACAAGCTTGAACATACTTTAAGAAGACTTCGACAACAAAGAATGGCCGATTTACCAAATCAAACCGAAGAGGAGCGAGCACTCGCTGCCCAAGCCGCTCTAGAGAGATCCAATCTCGACGGGAACCAGCCCCAAGGAGGCCAAAACAATCAGACTGCCCGAGATGGAGAAGATGACCTTCCACCGGAAGGAATTCAACACCAACCTCGCGTAGAAGATCAACATCTCGTGCCACCTAGAGATATGAGGAACCAGCCGCAACTTCAACACTTTAATCATCAAGGAAACCTCAATCTCCATCACATTGTGAACTCGAGACAAGCTCAACTCGAGCAAACGGAGTTCCTCCGGACTACTTGAAGTTCAAACTCTTCTCATTTTATCAAAATGATAAGGCACTAAGATGGATGAAGTCGTTGCCGCCGCAGTCCATTACTACTTGGGACGAATACAAGAGTGCCTTCTTGAACCAGCTCTACACCAAGCAGAGATCAAGCTCTATAAGGAACAAGATCTCCAGTTTTAGGCAAGGAGCCACCAAATCTTTTTTCGAGGCCCTTGAACATTTCAAGGAGTACACTAGAGATTGCCCTAACCACGGTTTCACCGAAGGAAACTTGTGGAACACTATCTACAATGAAATAGACTACAAGCACCAAACATCTTTGAATGCTGCGAGTAACGGAGATTTCATGACTAGAATTGTGCCTGAAGCTAAGCAATTGATCGAGAACCTTGCTGCGAGTGATGCAAACTCATCTCAAGACTACAATAGAACCATCAACAACACACGATCATTGTCCGAATCAGCACAAATCGCCGAGCACAAGAGTATGATGTCTCAACTACTTAAGAGACAACGAGGAGTTCATGCCCTTGAATAAATCGTGAGTCCTAACCACAATCCTAATTTGGAGTTTATTGGAGATGGAGCAATAGAGAATCAAGAGGAAGTGAACTACATAAGAGGAAACTATGGGAACCAAGGCTACAACAACAATTTTCGGCCTAACCCAAACCTTTCCTACCGAAGCAACAATGTGGAGAACCCTCAAGATCAAGTCTACCCTAAGCAGAGCTACAACCAGAAAAACTATAATCAAGGATCCCAATATCCTCCTAAGCAACCGTTCTACCCTAGGGGAGTATACCAAACCAAGCAGCTGTTCATATTTCCTTCAACCGAACAACCGATAAACCCGGATTCAAAGCTTAAAGGACTCTAGAAAGACTTGTTAGAAGCTATAACCAAAACTAGGAAGGAGTTATCTCAAAGGATGGATGGCGTGTACAATGACCTCAACAACAAGTACGAGTCCCTCACTACACACATTTCAAAAACGGAGACCCAACTCAATCAACTCACCGAGTCCGCTCAAAGACAAGGTAAGGAGAAAGGAGAAACGTTTGCGAACATGGTGTCTATTAAGGAGGAAGAGCTCATGGATGCACCTAACCCACTTGAAAACAAGGCTATAGTAGCTTTGAAACCAATGGAGAAAGGCCGTCCCGATGAATCAAGAAGAGCGTACAAGAGAAGAATGAGAAACGTCACTTTAGAAAAGGTTGACAATCCAGGAAAGTTTTCTATACCATGCTCTATTAATGGAATAGATGTCTACGATTGCATATGTGACACCGGAGCTAGTGTCAATGGGATGTCCTTAGCCGTGGAAAAGGAGCTAGGGTTCTCTAGTTTCGAAACTTCCAAGGTATGCATCGAATATGCGGATCTATCATCTTCTACACCTTTTGGAGTTTTAGAGAATGTCATGCTAAGAGTTGGAGAAAGAGACGTCCCAACTGATTTTCAAGTCCTAGAGATGAAGACCGGAAGGATGAGGCCATTGATACTCGGCCTACAATTATTAGCAACCACCGGAGCCGTCATCGATTTTCCAAACCGAACAATTTGTCTCACTAAAATCGACAAGCAACTCGTCTTTCACGCGATGAATGTTGCTAGTGTGCCTAACTCGGTGGGAATGAAGATTACTAGATAAAGCATTGACCCTGGAGATACTACGAAAAGGAAGCCGAAGATCATGAAGGGCAGGCCCCCCGTTATGATCATTAAGAAACCGATTAAAGAGGAGCAAGAAGGAGTCTCCAAAAGTATTTACTCAATAGTTACAACTATGGAGATTTCTAAAGCCAACAAGGGAGAAGAACGGAGATATAGACTCTCCGACGAACCAGCCGCGATAATCAAGATCTTCATACCGAAGGAAAGCGAGACAAATGATGCGGAATCTATTCAAAGGAAGCTTGGGAACACTTTGAAACTCTTCCCCATGAGCATCATCATCAACTTGGACGATGGAGATCCACCAAAAGCAACCAAACAAGTCGAGGATTCGGCGATTAAGGAAGCTAAAGGAACCACAATTCCTTTAGTGAATTCATCAAAAGTCTAAAACCGACAAAGGAGTCGAGCTAATTGACTTAAAACAAGCGCTTTGTGGGAGGAAACCCACATTTTTAATTTTATTTATGCTTAAACTAGTTTTTAATTTTCATTTCTAAGTTTTCAAAGTTTTTAAATCCCACTAATATTTTTTATTCTTGGTTTTTAATGGTTTTTCTGAAAAAAAAAAAAAACCAATTTGAACCTGTCCGAGACCCCCGACACGCGCCCGCGACCGGTGTGCCTACCGATCCGCGAGCCTAGCAGTCACAGGAGCCCAGGCCCCGGACGCTTGCCCCGGACAGTGTTCGTGACCTGTGCGAGAAGACGAAGACGCGTCCCGCAAGCCCAGACTCCGGACACGCGCACCGGACACGGGATTTCGTCCGGTGCCGCGAGCGTCCCACGTCCCGATCCGCGCTCCAGCCCGCATCCCACGTCCTGTCCCGCAACCGTCCAGCCCGTGTCCCGACCGCAACCCGACCGTCCCGCACGCCGATCCAACCATGGCTCGAGCCAAGGTAAGTCCGGTCCGGGTAAGTTTTTATCTCCGGTTCAATTTAAATTTTAAACCGATTTAAACCGGATTTAAACCAAAAACAACATAAAATTGGGATTTTTAAAGGTTTTAAGGATTCTTTTGTCTCAAAATTTTGAAACATCATCACCTATCTTTCTCTTACAAGTGTTCAAAGCTCAAGAACCCTAAAAACCCAATTTTGGGGTTTTTGCTTAAAACACACAAATTTGACTAGAAATTGATTAGGATTTTGATTCCCACCCTCATTATCTACAAAACCAAGGTATGCTTTCTCTTAAATCCTCCCTTTGTCTAAATTTCAAGTTTATGGATATTTTTCAATTCTCTTATTCAACACTTAATTCATTTAGGTTGTTAGAGAAATCATTAGAAAAACTTGTTTAGACATAGGAATTGCATTATTCAATGTTTAATTACATGATTAGCACTGTTATTCAACTTATCACAAATTCACTTTTTGGGTTTTTAATTCAATTTGGATTTGTGTGTTTCTAAAGGTCATAATGCATTCATTGGGTTGATTTCATCATATATACATAGGATTAGCTTGCAATTTGACATATTAGAGCTTCAATTTCATAATTCGTGCAAACTTTTCATGTCATTAAGCATTAATCCGAAAATTATGATTAAAATTGAGAAAAATTATTTGGCCTTGGATTACCTTTCTTCCATGTTTCTTATATCTTGATATGCTTTTTAATAAATGAAATTCTCATTAGAAGCAATTCTTTTGGAATTTTCGATTTTCAAGAACATAACATGCTTTTTCGAGATTTTCTTTTGTAGTGATTCCAATGGAGGACAAACCTATCACGAGAAGGTCTAGTAGAATTGCAAAACCACGTGAGAAGCCGTAAATCATTGGAGAATGAGGGCCTCAAGCTCCGCGCTGATCGCATTCAAGGAAATCTACGAAATCGAGAAAGAAGAATAGAAAGGAAATTTTGAGAGAGGAGGATGAAGAAATGGAATATCACCTTAGAGACGAAGAAGATGAGGATACGAGAGAGCCAATGAGATTTGTAGAAGTCACACAAACCATTGTGCCAAAACCGGTTCCTCCACCCAAGAAACCGAAACAAGAGAAGAAAAAGTCGAATACCGGTGAATCTTCAAGAACTAGTAATATGTTAGTATTTTGGTGTCTTTTACGCTTTGTTTCTTTAGTCTTTTTGGTTATTTCTAGTTTATTTTGTGTCTTTTCAGGTTCTAGGAGGCCCTCCAGCATAGATTAGAGTCCGTGAGGGTCATTGGAGCAAAAATGGACGAATCTGGAGGAAAGACAGTGATTTTCATAAATCGAGCACCTGCTCGGTTTGGAGCGAGCACTTGCTCGCCTAAAGACCCAAGGAAGTCGAAGTCTCTGGAATCCGGACCGACCGGTCCGGATGAGAGGACCGACCGGTCCACACTCGAAGACCCGAAGCCAAAAGTCTCTGGAATCCGGACCGACCGGTCCGAATTGTAAGACCGACCGATCCCAGACCCGAAGACATGCCTCGTGCTGACACGGACCGACCGGTCTGACATCAGACCGACCGGTCGGGCTCCGAGAACCAAGTTGCCCTAAAATTTCCTTATAAATAAGTTGTAGCCACTTTCCAAGTGGGAAGTTCTATTTTTTTTTCTTCTGAGATATTTTTCCCTGAGACTACTTGTTTCCATTGTTGAGATCCTTTCAAGGTGTTTTTTCATTTCCAAGGATTTTGATTGTAAGAATTGGAGGATCATCCACAACTTTCCATTGAGAAGATTTCTTAAACCCTATTCTCTTATTTTATCATGATGCTTTCTTCTCATTTGATTGCTGTGATTTTGTCCTCCATGACTGAGTAGTCTCATTGCTAGATTAGGGAAATTCAATGGTGGATTAGGATGATAGTGACTGAGCCAAATAGGAAATGTTATCTTTTGTCTTCATCAATCGGGATTCATACTGCTTAGGCTAATTTGATCACCTAGTCTATGATTTTAGGATTAACTTATTCACGAAAGTGCTCTAGGTTGCTAGATAAACCATTGATGAGCAATCGGTGTGTAACCAACGACAGTTGATTGTTACCATCGATTGTGAACAAATCGAACCAAATTGTTAATGTTTATCTTCATTTCTGAATTCGAACGACAGTTTATGCATTTAGGATGCTAGATAAAGTTATTGATGCATCACGACAGTGAGGCAATATTACATTCATGTTCGAGTTCTAGATTGCGCTAAATTGAATCCTGAATAGATTGCTCAGTCCATAATCCGAAACCACCGGCGAATGACTCTAATCTAGTGCCTTTATCTTATTGAATTTACATCATTTTTAGTTGCTATTTCGTTCATTAATTCGTCACAAACAAATTCCCATTTTATCTTAGCTTTAAACGATAATCCATATTTTCATAGTGTGACCGTGGTCCCTGAGGATTCGATACCTAAAATACTACTGCTTTTGTCTGTGCACTTGCGGATACTATTTAGGTTTAAAACTTCACGTATCAAGTTTTTGGCGCCGTTGCCGGGGACCAATTGCGTTGCCTTTGAATTTCGATTTAGTTTATAGTCTAAGAATTTATTTTTGCTAATTTTGTTTTCTTTTGTTTGTATTCGGTGTGTTTCAGGTGCATGACCAGTAGAAGAACAAGAAGAAACATCACCGAATCCTTAATCAACGTTTCGAACGAAGAGTTAGCACGTATTGAACGAGAAAACCGTCGGCGAAGAAACTCACCGAATCCGGATAATATGGCTAATCAGGAGGAGATGAATGCTCAGTTGCAAGTGCTAAGGGATCAGATTACTTAATTGCAAAGAAATCAACCACATGCCCCTCCAGCACAGCCGGGTATAGGGGATACGGATAATCCCCATGCCTTCTATCAGAACCGTTCCGCCATTGTGATTCCAACTATTCAGAGGCAGGATTATGAGATCAAGCCTCAGATGATATCTCTGGTGAAACAACACTTGTTCCATGGATTACCGGCTGAAATACCGATGGATCACATTGAGAATTTCGAGGAAATCTGCACTACTACGGGGTCTAATGGAGTGCCGAATGAATTTCTGAAGTGCAAGCTGTTTCCGTTCTCACTCTCGGATAAGGCTTCTAGATGGTTGAAGTCTTTACCGGCTGGTTCTTTGAAGACTTGGGACAAAGTTAGAGCTGCGTTTTTGGACCACTTCTACACCAAGTCCAAAACTGCGTCCTTGAGGAACAAGATTTCTTCGTTTCGACAACATTCTGGTGAAGCTTTCTGTGAAGCTTGGGAGAGACTCAAGGAATGCCGTAGGGAATGTCCTCATCACGGTTTCAAAGATGAGCAGATTCTTGGAATTTTCTACGATGGAGTTGAGTGGGACTATAGGAATGCTCTTAACGCTGCAAGTAACGGGGACTTCATGACCAAGACAAGGGATGGAGCCTTTGAGCTAATTGAGAACCTCGCTGCAAGTTCCAATAACAAAGCTCCCGAGTATGATAGGACTAAGAAGGTCGATAATGTTGACACTCAGAAAATGGACGAGTTGACGGCAAAGGTTAATCTGCTTCTTCGTGAGAATCAAAGGTCGGTAAAGCTTGTGGAAGAGAATGAGGGAACTCTTATCCCTCAAGAGTTTGAGGATGATGAAGATGCTGGAGTTCAAGAGGTTAACTTCGTGACTGGCCAAGGATATCAAAACCGTGGTTTTAATTCCAACTATCGAACCCATCCTAACCTCTCTTACCGAAACACTAATGTTGAGAACCCACAAGATCAGGTTTACCCGCAGCAAGCAAGTGCGAATCAGAGCAGACAAGGACAAGGATATCAGAAGTTCTATCCTAGTAACACTCAAGGGAAGCAATACGTCCCTAACCAGAACCAACAACAATTCACTCCGCAACCGCAAGCTACTACCGCACCTACCTCTCAAGACGAGTTGAAGAGTCTCATGCAGCAGCTGATGGTCAATCAACAAAAGGCATCTACAGAGATAAACACAAGGGTGGAGCATATGTATAATGATCTAAACGCAAAGTACGAAGCTGTCACCGTGCACGTTAAGAAACTTGATACTCAAGTAGCTCAAACCGCTGAAGCTATCAAAAGACCAGCTGGGTCTCTTCCGGGACATGGTGAAGTTAATCCCAGGAAGGAGTATCAAGTTAATGCTGTTGAGTTGAGGAGTGGAAGGAAGATGGTACCGCCTACGATTACAAGCTCTCAAGTGAAGGCTAAGGAGAAGTTACCCGAGCATCAAGCTCATGAGGATGGTTTATTGGAAGAAGATATGAATGAGGAGGTTGAAACAAGCTCAAGAGCACCTCGAGTTTCTGTCCAAGTCGATTCTGCAAAAAATTTTAGTGAGTACCTGCTCACTCCTACCGAGCACCTGCTCAGTCGAGATGCTTCCAAGAAAACTTCCGAAATTCCGCCTGAGCGAATTTATGTACCAAAGGTCCCTTACCCAGTACCCCCAAGGAAGTCTAGAAGGGATTTGGAGAATGCTAAGTGTAAGGAAATGCTTAAAGATATCACGGTAAAGCTTCCTTTAACCGATGCCGTTCAAATGGTTCCTTCACTCAAGAGGTACATGAAAGAGCTAGTCGCTGGAAAAGTCGTTGAGGATGAGAATGTGATGATGGTTTCCAAGGAATGTAGTGCCATACTTCAGAGTAAGGTGTTGACAAAGAAGGGTGATCCGGGAAGATTTGTGATCTCCGTGAAGATTGGGCCTTGCACGTTTGCATGCTCATTGGTTGATTTGGGTTCCAGCGTTAATTTAATGCCTTATTCAGTTGCTAAACGTTTAGGTTTAACTCATTTCAAACCAACTAAGATCTCTTTGGTTTTTGCAGACCGGTCTACAAAACTTCCTATAAGTATTATCGAGGATTTGCACGTCCGCATAGGGGACACTCTTATCCCAGCTGATTTCGTGGTTTTGGAGCTCGATGAGGAACCGAGAGACCCGCTGATTTTGGGCAGGGCCTTCCTTAACACGGCGCGCGCTATCATTGATGTCGAACAAGGCATAGTGGACCTCCGTCTAGGAGATATGGTGGTTCGATTCGAGATGAGCAAGCTCCTCAAGAGACCAATGATAGATGGGCAGACATTTGTTGTCCATAACGGGTCAGAGTTATTAGAGGATGACGTTGAAGAGATTTTAGCAAAGGATCCGCTTGAAGTCGCGTTAACTAAAGCCGAAGGAAAACATGGTTTTCTGAGCAGAGACGCCCAAGAATTTGCTAAGTTTCTGGATTCTAACACCAAGATGGATAAGGGAGTGGAGTTTCTAAGTTTGGAAGATGATACGAGAATCGAGGAAAACCGAGCACCTGCTCAGTCTACTGTTCACAGTTCTTGGAGCGAGCTGAAAGCTCCAAAGCTGGAATTGAAGACCCTCCCAGCAGGGCTGAGGTACGCATTTCTCGGTCCTAACTCTACTTATCCCGTTATAGTGAATGCTGAACTGAACAATGTTGAGATTACCTTACTTTTGTGTGAATTAAGGAAGTATAGGAAAGCTCTAGGATATTCACTTGATGATATTGCTGGGATATCCCCTGATTTATGCATGCACAGAATACATCTAGAAGATGAATCTATGACCTCTGTCGAGCATCAGAGACGGTTAAATCCGAATCTCAAGGATGTCGTCAAGAAAGAGATAATGAAACTTCTAGATGCTGGGGTGATTTATGCTATATCTGACAGTAAGTGGGTCAGTCCTGTGCATGTTGTGCCAAAGAAAGGAGGTATCACGGTAATTAAAAACGATAGAAACGAATTGATACCAACTAGAACAGTAACTGGACATAGGATGTGTATAGATTATCGGAAATTGAATGTTGCTACTCGCAAGGATCATTTTCCTTTACCATTTATCGATCAGATGCTTGAGCGTTTAGCTAACCATCCTTACTACTGTTTCTTAGATGGTTATTCAGGTTTCTTTTAGATTCCTATCCACCCAGAGGACCAAGAGAAGACGACGTTCACATGCCCCTACGGCACTTTCGCGTATAGACGCATGCCTTTCGGTTTGTGTAACGCTCCAGCAACGTTTCAACGTTGTATGATGTCCATTTTTACTGATCTTATTGAGGATATTATGGAAGTTTTTATGGATGACTTCTCTGTGTATGGGAGTTCTTTTTCTGTTTGTTTGTCTAATCTGTGCAGGGTGTTGCAAAGGTGCGAGGAGAAGCATCTTGTTCTAAATTGGGAAAAGTGTCACTTCATGGTCCGTGATGGGATAGTTCTTGGGCACCGGATTTCAGAAAAAGGGATCGAGGTCGACAAGGCTAAGATAGAAGTGATGATGGCATTGCAACCGCCTACTACGGTAAAGGGTATCCGAAGCTTTCTAGGACACGCTGGGTTCTATCGTCGGTTCATCAAGGATTTCTCCAACATTGCTAGACCCCTCACTAGATTGCTTTGTCAAGAGGTGAAGTTTGACTTCAATAGTGATTGTTTGGCGGCGTTTCATACTATTAAGGATGCCTTGGTTAGTGCGCCAATAGTACAACCACCGGATTGGGAATTACCTTTTGAAGTCATGACTGATGCGAGTGATTTCGCTGTGGGAGCTGTTCTGGGTCAAAGTAAAGACAAGAAGCTCCATGTGATATATTATGCTAGTCGGACTATGGATGATGCTCAATGCCGGTATGCAACTACCGAGAAGGAGCTATTAGCAATTGTATTTGCTTTTGAGAAGTTCAGGTCATACCTCGTCGGATCTAAGGTGATTGTTCACACCGATCATGCTGCATTGAAGTATTTGCTAACCAAGAAGGATGCTAAGCCTAGATTATTGAGGTGGATTCTATTGCTTCAAGAGTTCGATCTTGAGATTCGGGACAAGAAAGGGTCCGAAAATGGAGTTGCGGATCATTTAAGTAGGCTACACGTTGAAGATGAAACGCCAATGGATGATAGTCTGCCGGATGAGCATATCTATGCGATTGAAATCTACGATAATTTTCGAGCACCTGCTCAGTCAGAATTCTGCGGTATCATTCAGAATGCCCACTCTTCGAGTTTCCCTTGGTTTGCTAAGTTCGCTAACTTCCTTGCTGCTGAAAAAGTTCCTGAGAACCTAAAAGGAAGTGAGCGAAAGAAGTTCTTCCGCGATATTAGGCGCTACTGTTGGGATGAGCCGTACTTGTACAAGCATTGTTCGGATGGGCTCTATAGAAGATGCGTGTCAGAGGCTGAAATACCTGGGATTTTGCAACGTTGTCACAGTTCATCTTATGCTGGGCATTTCGCCACATTCAAGACGGTTTCGAAAGTGCTACAAGCCGGTTTTTGGTGGCCAACGATGTTCCGGGATGCGAACAGATTCATGTCTAAGTGTGATGCCTGTCAGAGGCAAGGCAACATCAGTAAACGCAATGAGAAGCCTCAAAACTTCATTCTGGAAGTAGAGGTCTTTGATGTTTGGGGAATAGACTTTATGGGACCTTTCCCATCCTCCTATGGAAATGAATACATCTTAGTGGCTGTTGATTACGTGTCCAAATGGGTTGAAGCCATTGCTTCCCCAACAAATGATGCTGCTGTGGTTTTAAAGATGTTCAAGACCATAATATTCCCCCGGTTTGGAGTCCCCCGAGTGGTGATAAGTGATAGAGGGACTCATTTCATCAACAAGGTTTTTGAGAACCTTCTACGGAAGCATGGCGTAAAGCATAAGGTTGCAACAGCTTATCACCCGCAAACTAGTGGTCAAGTTGAGATTAGCAACAGAGAAATCAAGAGTATCCTACAAAAGATAGTAGGAACCACTAGAAAAGACTGGGCCACCAAGTTGGACGATGCAATATGGGCCTATAGGACTGCCTACAAAACTCCGTTGGGGACAACGCCTTTTCATCTGGTGTATGGGAAGGCATGCCACCTCCCGGTAGAACTTGAGTACAAGGCGGCATGGGCTGTTAAAATGCTCAACTTCGACATTCTTAGTGAAGCCGAGAGGAGGTCTATGCAGATCCACGAGTTAGAGGAGATTAGGCATCTAGCCTATGATAGCTCGAGGATCTATAAGGAGCGAACCAAAGCTTATCACGACAAGAGGATTATTCCCCGTAACTTTGCTCCTAACGACAAAGTCTTGTTGTTTAACTCGCGCCTCAGATTGTTTCCGGGCAAGCTCAAATCAAGATGGTCAGGACCGTTTACGATCAAAGAAGTGAGACCATATGGAGCTATAGTGTTGCTGGATACTAAAGGAGGAGAGTTTGTTGTGAATGGCCAGCGAGTCAAGCCGTATCTCGCCGACACATGCGTCGAAGAAGGTGGATCAATTCCCCTTAGCGATCCTCCTCAAGCTTAAATGCTTTACAAAGTCGAGCTAACGACTCTAAACAAGCGCTCGATGGGAGGCAACCCATCGGTAAGGTTTTTCGTACATAATTTAGTTTTAAATTCCTTTTATCACTAACATTTTACTTGTGTTTTCAGTATTTGAATTCTAAAAAAATGGTGAAGGAATCTCTTTTGAGCACCTGCTCAGTTTCGGAAAAAGCCCGGATTAAGTCTCTGGAAATGAGACCGGTCGATCCAGAGCAGTCAAGAGACTCGGCCTAGTCTCTGGAAATGAGACCGGTCGATCCCCCAGGACGACCGGTCGATCCAGAGCAGACGATGGACCGATCGTTCCGAATGCCGGACCGACCGTTCTCACGCGCGGATCAACACACGATACGTCTCTGGAAATGAGACCGACCGATCCAGTATCGGGACCGGTCGGTCCCGTACCCGGACACCTATTCCAAGTTTCCTTTTCCTTTAAAAAAAAAAAAAAAAAAAAAAAAAAAAAAAACCATTTAAAAACCTAAATTTTACTAACTTCTTCTTCTTCCCTATTTTGTAGCCGCTCACTTCCTCCCCCTCACACGATCAAGCTATCCCTCTCACCAATCTCTTCATCAAGCTTCAATCCTCATCAATCTCCATCGTCCACCACCGAGACTTCTACTCGCTCCACACCAAGTTCCTCACCGTCGCTCGTCTCTCTCAACGATCTTTAACAACACCACCAAGGATGCGATTCGGGAACAAGGATAAGGGCAAGGGTATTGCCACATCCTCCACTGCTCGGAGACCCGTAACCTATCCGTGGCATCGCCCCGAAGAGACTCTGATTGACATTGACACCGCCGAACTCCCACCTTCTTCAGCAACCGCGTGGGACGAAATCGACGCTTTCAACTACAACAAACTTTTGGCCTTAACGCTCGAGCCAACTAGGTTCTTGTGTAACCAAACATTGACTGAGCTTGGCTTAAAAGAGCAAGTCCATAGCATCCTTCTGCACGCTCGTTGCATGTGTTTCGCTTTAGAAGAAGACGTGCTTTACCCAGATTTGACAAGACAATGCCTCGCGACCGCCACTCTCATGTATGCAAATCCGGAGTCACTGTCCCTTGAAGAGGCTACATTCTCGTTCTTTGCTGGAGGAACAAGATACGAGATTCCAATGATTGACTTTTGCAACGTCTACGGTTTTCACACGACCGATACGAGGCTAGAAAGCCCCGGGAGACTTAAGGAATCAAAGACGTTCTGGAACGTCATAGCTTCGGGAACGTACTCAAGCAACTCTGCAAGTCAAAACCGGCTCCGTCATCCCGCTCTCCGCATTGTTGCGCGACTTCTAAGCAACATGCTCTTCGACCGACCCGTAGGTAACAAAGTGCATAATGATGAGTTGATGCTTTTGTTTTTGGGTGTTGGTAATATTGTAGGAGATGGAGACTTAGCGCAATTTGAGCACTACCGTTATAATTTGGGCATCCGGTTTGCCGAGACATTATGCGCAATCAAGGCTCAACCTGCTTCAACCGCTAGTGGCCCTCGTGTTGAGCGCATTGGAAGCTTGCTCACGTCACTATTTCGCCACCTTAGATTGGACTTATCCAAGGCTTCCTGCGTCGACAAAGTTTCACGTGTGGATATGCAGCATTTGCTAAACTCGAAGATTATCGTTAAGCCGAGTGCTTATCAGTTCATTGCTGCAAATGGAGAACCTAACTTCATCATGCTTCCATGCCCCCTCCTCACACAGCTCAACACGTGGGAGGACCTTGCGTTCCAGCCACCTCTGGAGTACCTCGTGCCAAACCCGAGCCGTTCTTCTTCAGCCGCAAGACCGAGCACCTGCTCGCGCAGAAGTACATCCAGACCGAGCACCTGCTCGATTTCTCAAACCGGAGAAGCTGACCCATCCATTCCGCGCCTAACATACCACACCGTTCCCCAAGGTGAGTTTGACCTCCCACACATCGCTGATGATGCTGACAGTGGTGAATATAGGCGATGGATGATCCAAGCAACGAAGAAGAACAACAGCCTAATGCAAAGGATTATGGAGAAGCTCTCAAAAGGATGTTGTTACGCTACAGTAGCAAGAGATGCTCATCCGGTCCCTTCAAGCTCTACCTCCGGTTCGGGTCAACCATTGGAAAGGAAGAGGAGGAGAACGCGCGGCGAAGGAGGCGATGAAGCCTCTACTCGGTGATATCTCTTTCACCCTCCACTATCATTGTTTTATCCGTTTCTTTTATTTATCTATGTTTTGTGTTCACTAGTTTCTTGTGTCACCATTCTCTTGAACTTTTACACACCGGAGACGGTGTGATTTAAGTCCGGGGGAGCGGTTAGTTATTTGAATTTTCAATGAGTCGGATTTTTAATTGTTATGCCCTCGTAAAAAAAAAAAAAAAAAAAAAAAGAATTTCTAGGATTGCATCTGCATTTTTGCATAGGGGACAATGATGAAATTTCCTTGTAAAGTCTCATTTTAGGATTTAATGATATGCCCTCGTTAGAACTTTTTCGATGCATTAACAATCATGAAGTAGAGGCTCATCCATACTTGGATCTTATTTCTTTGAAAGTCCCATCTCATTAGAAACTTGCATGATCTAGATTCGACTCTATCAATTTGAACTTAATCCTGACTAATCTCTCTCACTTTTGGACTTTGAATCATAACCATGGATAAACACTTGACATTCAAATCATGTTTGCCTTATTTTTACCACTCTTAACTTGATTTGAATGGCTATCTCGATCTAAGTTCATCTTTTAGATGAGGATAGTACCACACCTTTTAAACCCGACCATTTTGTTCAAGCCCTTGCATATGTTCTTTGAGTGAGGCCTTTTTCTTTGTGTTGCATTGGCAAAATCTTGCAAGCATTAGAGACGACAAGGCAAAGTTTCCAATAGACTAGTTTCTTGTGTCTAAGACTAGTCTTAGGTGGGGAATGAAACCGAAATGGTTAAATGCTTATTTGAATATCTTTGGGTTTGTGGTTGAGTGTGAAAAGAAAGAAAATAAAGAAAAGGAGAAGAAAGAATAAGTTCTAGGGAAGGCAATTAAAAGGACCAGTATATAGCTCTAAGTGTTTGAAAAGAAAACGGCATTCTCCTAGAATAAAATCAAAAGAGAAGAAAATATGTTAGAGAATGCTAAGATAGAAAGAGCTAGTGCAATGAAAAGAGTATTCCCTAGGATTTTGATCGAAAAGGAAAGAGTAAGGTTGAGAAAGATTTGAAAGAAAAATTTAGCCAAAAGGGCTAGTGGTTAAACATGGGATAGTGAGAAAAGAGAGATGAGAGAATGCAACAAGGGGATAATGGGTAGAACTTTGGATTCCTAGCCTTGTATGCATCAATTGTCTCTTTTCTTTCTTGCTTTTGCTAAATGTGACACTTTCATTTGAGAGTTAACCACCAAAAAGAATATGAACCTTCTCTTTATATCATTTTCAAGCCTTCTTCTACCTAGCCAAGTGGTATTGATTCAATTTCCAATTGTGAGACCGCACCAAACACAATAATGAATGTTAAAGAGTTGAATATTTGTTGATTGCAAGATTTCTTTTGAGTCTCAGGATTTGGAGTAATATTTCATAAGTGATGAGTATGGCGAAAGCTTCTTGAGTAGAGTTTGTTGTGCATCGAGTTAGTTCTTTTTAGGACATGTTGTTGAACCCTTTAGTGCTTCTTTTGGATTTGAGTTCCCTCTTTCAAACCTCTTTTCCGGATTCGTATTTTCTTGTTTGCTTGCGGACAAGCAAAAGGCAAGTCTGGGGGAGTTGATATGTTAGTATTTTGGTGTCTTTTACGCTTTGTTTCTTTAGTCTTTTTGGTTATTTCTAGTTTATTTTGTGTCTTTTCAGGTTCTAGGAGGCCCTCGAGCATAGATTAGAGTCCGTGAGGGTCATTGGAGCAAAAAGGGACGAATCTGGAGGAAAGACAGTGATTTTCATAAAACGAGCACCTGCTCGGTTTGGAGCGAGCACCTGCTCGCCTAAAGACCCAAGGAAGTCGAAGTCTCTGGAATCCGGACCGACCGGTCCGGATGAGAGGACCGACCGGTCCACACTCGAAGACCCGAAGCCAAAAGTCTCTGGAATCCGGACCGACCGGTCCGAATTGTAAGACCGACCGATCCCAGACCCGAAGACATGCCTCGTGCTGACACGGACCGACCGGTCTGACATCAGACCGACCGGTCGGGCTCCCAGAACCAAGTTGCCCTAAAATTTCCTTATAAATAAGTTGTAGCCACTTTCCAAGTGGGAAGTTCTATTTTTTTTTCTTCTGAGATATTTTTCCCTGAGACTACTTGTTTCCATTGTTGAGATCCTTTCAAGGTGTTTTTTCATTTCCAAGGATTTTGATTGTAAGAATTGGAGGATCATCCACAACTTTCCATTGAGAAGATTTCTTAAACCCTATTCTCTTATTTTATCATGATGCTTTCTTCTCATTTGATTGCTGTGATTTTGTCCTCCATGACTGAGTAGTCTCATTGCTAGATTAGGGAAATTCAATGGTGGATTAGGATGATAGTGACTGAGCCAAATAGGAAATGTTATCTTTTGTCTTCATCAATCGGGATTCATACTGCTTAGGCTAATTTGATCACCTAGTCTATGATTTTAGGATTAACTTATTCACGAAAGTGCTCTAGGTTGCTAGATAAACCATTGATGAGCAATCGGTGTGTAACCAACGACAGTTGATTGTTACCATCGATTGTGAACAAATCGAACCAAATTGTTAATGCTTATCTTCATTTCTGAATTCGAACGACAGTTTATGCATTTAGGATGCTAGATAAAGTTATTGATGCATCACGACAGTGAAGCAATATTACATTCATGTTCGAGTTCTAGATTGCGCTAAATTGAATCCTGAATAGATTGCTCAGTCCATAATCCGAAACCACCGGCGAATGACTCTAATCTAGTGCCTTTATCTTATTGAATTTACATCATTTTTAGTTGTTATTTCGTTCATTAATTCGTCACAAACAAATTCCCATTTTATCTTAGCTTTAAACGATAATCCATATTTTCATAGTGTGACCGTGGTCCCTGAGGATTCGATACCTAAAATACTACTGCTTTAGTCTGTGCACTTGCGGATACTATTTAGGTTTAAAACTTCACGTATCAACTAGCATTGTCATGAAGACCGTTGGACCCGATATCCGAGCCAATGTAGACTATCACACGCACCTCAAGCAATTCGTCATTCCTCCAACACCTACGATCGATTCCGAAACTCTTGACGTACTCGAAATTAGAAAAGATGTGGAGTGGTACCTCGAAGAACTTGGTTTAACAAAGTTTGTATCAATGAAGAGCCCGACTTACGCGAAGATAAGTAGGGAGTTTCTTTCGACCGTGTCATTGGAATATCCGAGAGGAAAGAATACGATAGCTAAGGAAGGAGTCTTAAGGTTCACGGTTAGAGGTATGACATACACTTTGACTATCGAAGACATTTGTGATATCTTTGGATTTGAATGCGTTGAGAGAACAAAGTTTACGACTAGAGATACGCACTACAACGAATGGATGAGGTTTGCTAATGAGAGACTCACTCCGGGAATCTCAAAGGCGGCCAAGATCACTCATCCGGCGATTTGTTACGTGCTCGCACTCATCAGACAACTTCTTTATAGTAGAAAGGAGCAAGGAACGGTGAAACTCGATGAGTTCTTCTTGCTAATCGAACCATTTGTAGAGGATTCAGAGAAGGCTAATCTCGGTTCTCTATTGGCTAAACAATTGGTCATGGTTAAGAATGAAGCAACAAAGGAGAGAATAGTAAAGGAACCACCATGTAACTTTGGAAGTGTAATCACCATACTTTTGGATGCTTGTGGATTCGACTTAAACGAAGAACGTCACTTAACCGGAGAAAGCAAGATTGATCTTTTGGCGCTCCAAAGGAAACATTTTCTCTGCGGATGGTACGATAAATCGAAAAGCTTTGGTTACCTCTTCACACCGCCTTGCTCGGAAGAAGAAAAATGTGTCTTTCTTCCCTACAAGGACTTACTGGACTTGAGTGATGGAATGCCATACTTCAATCCTCCACACACTCAATGGTACCCGCGTATCCCCGTTTGTCCTCTTGTGGGAGTTTCACTTTTCTACACCGCACAAGCTCTTGTGCGTAACAAGGAGAAAGTGCTTCAAGAGCGTGTAGCCGCTGCCACCCGACCATCTACCTCCAAGGCAAGCCGAAACCGCACCTCCATGACCGAAAACAACAACGATTCAACCGAATGGTTCATGACTAGCTTACGCGAAGAAACGGAGAAGAGAAAGGAGCTTGAAGCTAAAATATCCAAGCAAGGCAAGTTGATTTCTACACTTGTTAAAGTGGTTAAGAAGGCGGTCCCTCAAAGAAACGTACCAAGACTTCTACCGATTACGAGTTAGGTAGTTTGTCACTTCTTTCGGGTTTTGATCGCGACGAAGACGGTGAGGATGATGTCACTAGCCACCACTACAACCTAGAGACTCACGGCCAGCCTACTACGAAAGCTCATTCCGGCGACACGGAGATCGTCAACCTCGATTCCGGCGGTGAACACATGCCCGCCGATGTTCCGGACACTCCGGAGTCCCTTTCGCCTACCTTTTGAGCCAGGTGTTTCGACCACTATCCCTCTATCCCTATTTCATTTTTATTTTTATTTTTATTGTGTCGATCCTTCCCATTTGTCACTTATTTTCACTCCGGGACGGTGTGAATTAAGTCTGGGGGGATTAATCGTACTAATGTCATTTTCTTTTTATTTTTCTTTTCTTTTCTTATTATTTTTATTCGGATTTTTATCGAGTCAAAACACTATGTTTTGGAGATTAAAAATTTTCAGGAATGTATGCTTAGATGTTATGATTCAGTGATTTATCACCAGATGAGTTCAGGAAATCCGATTCAGAAACCTTCATTACAGGACTCGCCCCATCCCAATACGGTTTTGCCTCGCCAATACTAATCTTATTTTGGCTCTATTTACACTAACCATCTCATTGTTTCTTGTTAAGGAGTTAGACCTGGAAACGTAATATACATTCAAGACAATTCTACCCTTCTTTTTACCCCTTTCAGTGTCTTGAACGGCCAGCTCATTTTTAGTTGGTACCCTACCTAAGCCCTTAACCTTTCCTTCAGACCACTTACACTTCTTTTGCTATGTCCACTATGCAGATATGTGTAAAAACTTCGGAGAGAAAAGGGTCGACGCAATTTTCCAATCACTAGAAGATGCGAAGACCAATATTAGAAGGAAGGAGTACAACAACGAATTTACAGAAGAATTTACAGAGAGTTTGGCCGATCTTTGGAAGCTATATCATAGTAAAATCTTGCGCCTTACTTGAGTCATATCTTTGTGAATCCATTTCCCCCTTTCGAAAAAAAAAAACGTAAAATGGGGAAGGAAATAGAATCCAAAGAGTCTTAAGGCTAGACAATACCCAAGAATGATCAAGATACAATGGAGAGAAGAGTGGAAGAGTATTTAAGGAAGATTCCCGGAGAAAAGTCTAAGTCTGGGAGAGAAAAGGCGAATTACAAAGTGATTGGGAAGTTGCGAACTTCAATAGATTCGTTCTCTCTTGCGATTTTGCATAATGTCACGCAACCCGGAGAAAATGGTAATCATAAACACTTTTAGCCTCACCCATTAAACTAGCCTTTCCTATACCGAGCCATTTACCTAACGATTCCTTAATTAGAAACTCCACACTTAGAGTCAATTGAAAGTACGTTTGAAACTTGGTGATATTTGTTATTTGAGAATGGAACAGGCTGCGAAAGTTATCAATGGTGAATGAAGGAGTCACCCTCGGACCGATCGCGAATCATAGCATCGACGCTATGTTTATCAGAAATTGTAAGTCTCCCGTATTTTCAAACCTCTTTTCTATTCTTGGATTTTGCTTGAGGACAAGCAAGGTTTAAGTCTGGGGGAGTTGTTATACTCTATATTTCACCTATTTTACTATCTATTTTAAAATATTTTCAAAGCATTTCAATAAGGTTTTACACCAAAGAGGTAGTTTTTCCTCGTATTTCTAGTTTTAGGTTGTTAACAGGGAAAATCATCTAAAAGGAGCAAAAAGAGCCCAAAGCAGTGTATTCCTAGCTACAACAAGTTTATCAAGCCAAAGACTTAGTCCAAGCCATGAATTTCACAAGATACCACATTCTACCAAGATGGACAGAATCGAAGCACCCGAAGTTCTGCTACGGACAGACAACCAAATCTACTTGGAAATCAATGTATGATGGCTACATTTCAAGATCTTTGAGTCAGATTTCTAATGAAGTTAGAATTATCTTATTTGGAGTTATGAGCTAGAAGATATACTGGATCTACTGAAGAAATGTCAAACTGCCTCAAAGATGAAGAAGGCGCAGAAAGGAGTCAAACGTTGATGGACCTTAAGGCCAATGTTCCTGACCATTCTTAGCCCAATTTGAAGACCTTTTAAAGCCCACCACGTGCCTTGGAGAGGAGGTCGGTTGGAGTTATCAAGATAAGGCAGTTTCGACCGAAAAGACCGTTTTGCCCATGGAGAATCCTAGGAGACCCTAGCACTATAAATACTTGTTTTTAGCCTCTTGATTAGGGTGTGCCAAAATTATAAACACTTTTACCTATAGAGAACAGCAGCCACGCCTCCATTGGAGGAGCTTGAAGATATATCTAAGTTTTAGGAGCTTTGGTGGATTATCTCGCTTTGTACCTCGTTATAGAGAAGAATCCTCTTATCCCTACTCTTTTAATAAAGTTTATCATCATGTTTTCTTTAATCTCTTGCTGTTTTTCGTGCACCATGTCCGAGTAGTTCATTAGTTAGGTTTTAGGTATTCAAAGAGTTTCATAATTCAATGATTGGTTGATGATTGTCTAGGGAAATTATAGTATCTTCATCTGTACTTGTACTCATTGCATAGTTGATTTACCGCACATTTCGCGACTTGAACTTAGGATTTTATAGATTCCAAAAGCTTTTATATTATCCGGAACTAGTATTTGATGAACCAAGCGTCTTAACAACCTAACCCGTTAGTTAAGGAGTTCGGTGGACAATATCATAACCCATACTTTTATTGCGTGTTTTCTCCTTGTAATAACCGTACGAAAGTCGAGTCAATTAGGGAGAATTAACATAGTGACCGGAGCCACGAAAGTGGAATGGTTATACAACAGTGTTATGAGTCCTAGATGGCGCGTAAATCCCAAGTCCCTAGATTAAATCAATCATTATCATTGCATGATTCTCTGCGAATTACCTAAGTCCTAAAGCTTTTTGTCTTATTGTTTTCGACCTTATTCACAATCACCCAAACGACTTTATTTTAATCATTATAGTTCGTAGTGTGGTTAACAAGTCCTCGTGGATTCGATCCCTTATCTATATTAATTGTGATTGTTGTGCACTTGCAGGTAGTTGGATTAAGTGGTAAAACTTAATTCTCACACGCATCAGTGGCCTCCCATACAACGCCTCATAAGGAGCGTGTCCAACATGGCCTCCCATAAAATGCCTCATAAAGAGTCATACCAATACTCACCTGAAAACAGTTATTATACTTAAAATCAGCCAGGCATAAGTGATCAGCCTAATAACTACCTCATTCTAGAACACACATCCTCGCCAAATCCTCCAGTGTCTGAATCGTCCTCTCATACTGCCAATCCGTCTGAGGATGATATGTTGTACTCATATGCACCTTAGTGCCTATCTCAACCTGAAACACTCTCCAAAACTCAGAAGTGAACTTAGGATCTCTGTTTGACACAATACTAGCTGGCACTCCATGCAGCCTCACAATCTCCTTCACATACTTCTTAGCCAAAACTGCTGCTCTATCGGTCTTCTTAATGGCCAGAAAATGTGCTGACTTAGTCAGACGATCCACAATCACCCAAATCGCATCCGAGGTCTGAGAAAATGGCAACCCTACCACGAAATCCATCGTGATCATATCACACTTCCACTCCGGAATGGGTAAACTCTGCAACAATCCACTCGGAACCTGATACTCAACCTTCACTAATTGGCACGTATCGCACGATGCGACCTAGTTAGCAACATCCTTCTTGAAACAACCTAACCCATTTTTTTTAAAAACATTTAAATCTGGATTATTATTCACATAAATAATAATCCTCAACTCAACAAAAAAATCAATTAAACCAAACAACCAATCAAACCATAGGAAATTATCATAAATCAATAACTAGAATTAAACTGGATAATTCAATTCAAGAATTCCAGAAAATCAAACCAGCAACCTAAACACCATGTTCTAAGTTTCATAAAACACTTAACACAAATGAGAACCTAAATCATCCTCTTCTCCTTGCTATGATTCCACGGTCACACTTTCTTTTTACCTACATCACATAGAAAAAAGAGATGAGTAAGTATTTCATAAATACTCAATGAGACGGTCATTCCATCTACCGGCTATACACACAAACCATATACAATACTAAAATGATGCAACAAGTTCAAAAAACAAAAGTAATCAATAGTTTAATCACATAATACACTTTGTGTCGATCGACACTCTCCTGGTGTCAATCGGCACACAAAACCAGACAATGTCGATCGACACCCTTGGTATCGATCGACACACGAACAACCCAGTATCGATCGACACACACCTTGTGTCGATCGACACATGGTTGCCGATAGACCCATAATCAAACCTCTCCTCTCACGAATTGATTCTAGATTACGTGACAAGCGATCCCTATATAAAACCATCATACAAAGACACGAAACAGCGAACAACACATTGAACAACACATCAAAATCCAATTCCATAGTAAAACCACCAAATCATCTATCCTAACACCATATACATCTTAGATAAGCCTCAGTCGCGCACTCACCTTGACTATGGATTGATTCTACCCGAACACAGCGAGGAACACACGAAATCAGAGACTCACGACCACCACAAGTATTCATGTTCAGCTTGAAAACTCGGATCTTCTCCGTCATTTCCTGAACAAAATCTTTACCATAAATGCTCCGCTCCCCCACCTGGGTCCAACATAACGGTGTCCGACACGGCCTCCCATATAAAGCCTTATAAGGAGTCATCCCAATACTTGCATGAAAGCTGTTATTATATGAAAACTCAGCCAGGCACAAGTGATCCACCCACTGACCACCTAAAAAGGTTTGAACAAAAATCTCTTTCATTTACATTTTCTTATTTTTATTCAAATTAAATATCTTCTTCAAATTTAACCCAAAAATAAAAACATGTCATCCCATCCTCACACTTCTACAGTTAATGATAATTTCAATGAAACCTTTGATGAAAATTTTGATCAAATCTTTGAAAGAGGTTTTGAAGATTGTCCAGATAGTTACAGTAAACGTCAAGCGGCCAAAAAAGCAAAGAAAAAATGAGCTTATATAGAAGGAGGACACAAGGAAGGACACATTTAACTATGGAATGATTATTTTAGTGAGCAGCCAGTTTACCCGGATGGCATATATCGATGACGCTTCAGAGTGAACAAGCGACTGTTCATGAATCTTGTTCATAGAGTCCCTAATGAAGTACAATTTCTTCAACATAGACAAGATGCTACCGGAAGGTTCGGTCTGTTTGTCCTACAAAAATGTACAGCCACATTTTTCGGACCTCCAAGTACATGTAACGATATCAATGTTCTTGATAGCTCACCAGGTTTTTATGATATATTACAAGGTTGAGCTCCAAAGGTCAGTTACTTTGTCAATGGACGTCAATACTATATGGCTTACTATCTCACATAAGGTATATACCTGAAATAGGCAACTATCATCCAATCAATTTCTTGGCCACAAGGTCCAAAAGCATCATTATTTGCTAATTATCAAGAAAGTGTAAGAAAAGATGTCGAACGTGCTTTTGGAGTTTTGCAAGCTCGGTTTGCTATTGTTCGAAACCCAGCTCTTAGTTGGGATAAGGCAAAAATAGGCAAGATAGCAAGAGCATGTATCATATTGCACAATATGATAGTAGAAGCGAGACCAATGCACTCAATATGATTCACCATAATTCGAACAAGGAGAAGGAAGCGGGACTTCACAAGTGGACTACACGTATTATATAGAGACATTTACAAATGTGAACAATATGATGGCCAATCGAGTTCGAGTTCGTGAGGAAAGAATGCCTCAACAATTAGAAGATGATTTTGTTGAGCATAATTCGAACAAGGAGAAGGAAGCGGGACTTCACAAGTGGACTACACGTATTCTATAGAGACATTTACAAATGTGAACAATATGATGGCCAATCGAGCTCGAGTTCGTGAGGAAAGAATGCATCAACAATTAGAAGATGATTTTGTTGAGCATATTTGGCAAAATTTTAGCACAACTGAAAACTAGAGCCGAGTTAATTGTCTTTTTCATCATGCTTTTATATGATTAGTTGCATTCTACGTTTTTACGGATTGTAATATACATTTCAAATTTTATACAACATATTATATTATTCTTTTTTATATAATCTTCATATACAAAATTGATTTTCTTTTATCTTGTAAACATTTAAAAAAAATTAAAATAAATATTTTTTTCTATAGAACCCCACTTAAGTCTCACCATTGGACACATAAATATTAACATAAACTAATTGTTGGAGTTGGATTTCACACCTGAAATCCGATCCATAAAGCTTAATTATGATCAAACTGGATCATAGACATAATTGGACCTCATGCTCAGAATCCTGCCAAACTTATATAAAAGCCGGCATATTCTCTGGATTTGCTGGGCTAAAGTCACTGGCCCGTTTACCGTCGGAGCTGAAGATTCTCCTAACTGTCTATCCAACGAAGATAAACTAAGTCAGCGCCGCTCCAGACTAAATCAGCGCCCCAGCTGCAATCCCGATATTTCCGGAGGATGGATCCAAACGTGCATGAGATCTCCGGCGACGAGGAGAGATTGACGGAGCAGAACCGTTCAGCTCCTAAGAAGATAAATATGAAGATTCTAGCTAAAGTTCTCTTTGCATATTCGATCATTCATCAATGTAAATCCAAATTTCTTCTCTTTTGTTCGAGTTTAGTCAGATTTATTGACATTTCTTAAGACTAAAGTTTTTTTCCCGAATTTACATATAAATTTTTAGGGCGGAATCTAGCTTCCACACTAATTGAGTCTCAAACACTAAATTAATATTAAATTTATTACTAAAAAATGATTTAAGAACCTTTAATGGGTTCACAAAGATGGTAAGTTACAGATCAAATTTCCAACAAATTCATAGAAAAAAACCACTTGCGCGTAGGTGCGGCGTCGTTTTGGCGATGAACGATTCCAGATTTTCTCCCAGGAATCGAATCAAAACCTCATCAATAATATTATTGGGATTTTGATAGTATACTTTACCAAATCATATTTTAATAACGCGCTTTGAATTAATTTTGGAAAGTTATCAGTTAGGTCCTCAAACATTAAAATTCTTCACTTACTGCCCCAAACATATACATTATACGATTATCAAATCTATCTTGAAATAATTAATTGTTCTCGGGATCCATTCCATTTTTCAAATCTTACAAATTTAAATGAAGGAAAGAGAACTTACGCACTTTAGGGCATGTTCATTGGAGATTTTATGGTGTCTTATGGGGTGTTCTTAAAATATAAAATTATTAAAATTTGAGTAAAAGGAAGAAAGAAAATGTTTTTATGGGGTATATTGAAATATAAAATTAATAAAAGTTGAGTAGATGATGATGAAGTGTTCTTAAAGAGGAGAGAGAGTGTCTAAAATTAGATACTTTTGGAGAGTATTCTTAATTAAAGTTGAGTAAAAGGATGAAAGAGAAGGTATAAAGTTGAGTAAAAGGATGAAAGAGAAGGTATAAAGTTGAGTAAAAGGAAGAGAGAGTGTGTGTTTTAATAATTTTATATTATAAGAACACTTCTTAAGACACGACGGTGTAACCAATGAACATGGAATCTCTAACAAGTAACATTAATTCTACTTTGATTAGAAATAAGGACACAAAATTTGTAGGAGTTTTCTTTTGGAAAATTACAACCCAAAAAAAGCCCATCAATTAGCATCTGTTTAATAAAAAATTTACCTTTTATATTACAGTTTACTATTGATGAGACTATGAGTTAAAACAAGTCCAACGATGAAAGAATGATCAACTTGTGACTCAACCATCATCGTCAAAACATCATTTCCTAACACTAAACCATTCTTCGATTGTTTTCTCTTCACTTCTGCCAATTTTTTTCCGCAATTGTCCTCGATCACTAAACTTGATCCGCGATTTACCATCTTATAACAATATTGTTCATCGTTTTTACACGATCCTACGATGACTTTATACGAAGAAGATGAATCTTTATTTGGAATCTGAAAACCATTATTTTTCACTCGAAAATATTCGAAGTTTGTTGATGTCTCAGATGAAGATCTATATCCTTCCCAAGTCTTGAATAATCCATATTTCTATTAAAAAAAAACTTAATCAGTTTCAAAATGAAAACAAAAAAAAATATTGCATGGAAAATAAAAAATGGGACTTGAATATAGTACCTGTCTACGTAAGGTAAACAAGACGTGACCGGACAAATCCATGAGATAAACTTCACGACAGCTCTTAGAGTGATAATTATCAACACGATAAATTATGTTTCCTTTGGAATCGAAGACGGTGCATCCATTTGAATTGAACACTAACGACTTCATCCAAATCGTGAAAGTCTCTTTCTCCGTCGTCAAGTACGGCGAAATTGTTTTATCTCCGGCGCCGGAGGTTGACTGATCGGGATGAATCTTTACCATAGTCTCCGTTGGACAGATTCGATTCTGCCAAGCTTTTGTCTCGTAAGGTCGTCGGTATATTTGCATATACCATAATCTAGATCGAGACAATGTATGGTCTCTTTTTTTTTTTTTTTTTTTTTAATGATTCGATTTGGTAGACATGAATGGGCAAAATGTTGGTTTTATATACACAACGGATTTGTGGAAGTTACTTACTTTGTTCGTTTAATTTGTGATTAGTTTAAGTCAACTTAATGATTGTCTACTACAATATAATTGGTTCAAAGTAATATCACATCTTCTCCACGTGATTTAAGAGAGTTATTATTATTTTTGTTTGATAATTATTTTAGAAGAAATTAAGTTGGTCTCGTTCTATGTTTGATTCTCTGACTTTTTTATATTTGTTAATTATCCATGTAATCTCGAGTTATTTATAAGATAGTTTTCTCTTCTGTATATATATATATTTTTTGAAAAAGATTTCTCTTCTGTATATTGATATGTGAACAACTATATATCGATGATCAAGGCCTCCTTCCACATATGTTTAATGTGAATTTCTAATTAATGACAATCTTTGGAGAAAAGGAAAGAAAAATACTACATTTATAATTTAACTACGTACAATATAGATTAGATTAGCAGAGATATAGGGCTCTTTAGGTAGCTTGAGAAGTTGCTCAATCGATTTTGAATTGTATTTCCTCGTGAGCGCATGTCACACTTACAGCAATTCTAATTAATTATAGAAATACCAGGCAAAGACCATATATTTTAGTTCTTATTGCAATTAGTCAATAGTATACATCTATATACAAGTGCAGTAAAATTGTGTAAGAAACAATTAGTAGAAGTTATGAAAAGTGAAATTCTCGTGGATTTAAAATGGCATTTAACATATTAACTTAGGTTTCGTTCAATGTAAATATACTTTTAGATATTCAATATAATCAACTTTCTCGTTGTACTATATAGATCAAACAATATCAGCAACCATATATAAACAAATTAGTCAATGCTTAATATAGTACACCAACTGAATTATTGTTAGAGACCTTAATATATTAATATGCATGATCATAGATGTGTGTATATATAGTTATATACACTTGAAAAAAAAAATATAGTTATATACACTGATCCTATTCGGCACGAAAGAGTTATAATATATTTTTTTGAAGTAGTGAATTTATACTAGGATTAAAAGATGAGATAGTACACTAAATAGTAGAAGAATCAAATATCTAAGAAAATATCTATGGCTGTTTTAAAATCAGGTGGGTAAGAAAGATGGTATGATAGTATAACTGTTGAAGTTATGTGATAAATAATTAAATAAATTTAAATTGGTCGTCATTGTTAGTAAATGGATTTCTAGCCGACGACGAGTGCATTGTGATACAGGGTTTAGGTCCTAGGCGGATAAGCGTCAGACACCATTACCCTTTTGTCTCTGTCTTAATTTGATATTCCAGTTTCTTTCTTTAATCGTATAAACTATAAATTAGGTTTTGATTTGTCCTATTAGTTTATACACATTGGTGGTATCGGGTTTGACACCCTCTACCCAGACAAGATTGAACCAACACGTGTATCCATCCGGAAGTAGATGGATAGGCCTAAGTCAACCAGGAAATCCCATTATGAAGATTAAATGCCAAATCTACTCTAGATCCACCGACCTCAAAATACTTGGAGAAGAGGTCGAAAATATATGAAAATATCGTGTCAATTTTTTTAGTTAGGACACTTTCAAAGCATTTATATGGTTTATTCTACTCATATCGTTGACTATAAATATGTAACTCATTTGACCCGAAAGGGGAGCCGCAACTTTCTGAAATAATACACTTCATTGGAAACATATTCTTGATATTTCTTTAAACTTTTCATTTGTTTTGCCCTCAAATCCTAAACCCCACTTGTTTGAAGGAAATCAAGTTCGTATACACGAACCCGGCACTTTCACACACAATAATTTTTTTTTTTGGCATATTGTATTTTTCTCATGGCTGACGAATTCTTACTAAAAACATCAAGTTGAAGTATAAAAATTTGTGAGATCAATGAAAAAAAATCTTGAGGAAAAAGAATAACAAATATCCATCTATATATATTTATATGTACATAATCTTTTTATAATACAAGTTCGAAAACAAAATTGAATTTTGGATTTGAAGATTTTTGCGTAGTTTTATCTTGCAACAAGTAGTGTTTTGTTTCCGATGATCTGACCCATACCTATATATCTCATTATTTAGATTCAAATTCAAAACCAAATTAGTTTTTTTAAATGTTTATATTTCACGCTTCATGGTATGGATGGTATCACTGGTTAGAAAACATTTACATATATCACTTTTGTCCCGCGTAATTTTTTCACATGTAGATTGCATTAGTCCAAGAGCTTTCAATGTTTTGTTTTTTTTTTTGTGGGGTTAAGGATCTTAATTTCATTGTTTAAAGTGACAAATCAATGACACTTTTTGACGTAAGTATTTTTGTACCATTAACATTTAACTATAATAATCTAATGGTGGAATTAATTGTCCCTAAGTGTACATCATCCGTTACAAATCCATTTTAGATGACACAAACGGTTGTATAAGTATTTAACTTTTTGGGGGTACTTTTGTGCCCTTTTTGTGCCTTTTTATGTTCGGATAAGCACCAGGTCGATATGTCGATACCAAAAAGAGGAGTTTTTAAAAATGTCTTCGATTAATTTAACCAATATGTATGTTCTAGTGCATGGAGTACTTTAATTGAAGTATTAGGTAGCCTAATCTTATTTTCAATCATACTTATTTCTCTATTGGTGTGCAAAAGGCCAATTAGTGACAGACTACGTGTGAGTAATCCTAATCTATTAAATTAATATGAAGTCTCATTTTACGAAATTTGAATGAGACACAAAAGAGTAGCAGCATGCTTGACGCAAAAAGAAAACTCTCGTAGATTTTTATTGGGAGGGTATATAGTGCTTGTAGACGTAGAAAACGAGTTTATAACAATAAATTACGTTATAAGAAGAAAAAAAATCAAATTAAAGTCATCAACTACCGTACAAAAATCAACAAAACGTTCCACTATAAAAAAAACAATCAAATTGTTAATAAATATTAGGGAATATATCACACATCGAAAGTTAGAAAGGATATTAAGCAATATATAAGGGATATGGACCTCTTCACTAATAGCCAATTGGTTTTGAGTTGAAAGGTCATATTCTAACAAGGTATCAGAGCCCACGATCCACACAGTCCAACCCGATCCATAATCGATATGACCCAAAATTGGTCCATCGATCCCTGCCTAAACATTCCGAGATTAATGGCCAAAGAGTCATCATCTTAAGGGGGCGCATATTAGGGACAAAAGTCTCACATCAGAAGTTAGAATGGATATTAAGTAATATATAAGGGATATGGACCTCTACACTAATTGCCATATTCTAACATAGTATCATAGCCCACGACCACATAGTCCAACCCGATCCATAATCGATCCGAACCGAAAATGGTCCTATCGATCCATGCCCAAACATTCCAAGATTAATGGTCAAAAAGCCATCATCTCGAGGGAGCGTATTAGGGAATATATCACACATCGAAAGTTGGAAAGGATATTAAGTAATATATAAGGAATATGAGCTTCTCCACTAATGGTCAATTGATTTTGAGTTGGAATCCCATATTCTAATATGGTATCAGAGCTCACATAGTCCAACCCAACCAAAAATGGTCCTATCGATCCATGCCCAAACATTCCAAAATTAATGGCCAAAGAGCCATCATCTCGAGGAGGCGTGTTAGGAAATATATCCCACATTGGAAGTTGGAAGGGATATTAAGCAATATATAAGAAATATGGGTCTCTCTACTGGCCAATTGGTTTTGAGTTGGAAGCCTATATTCTAACAATATCACTATTCAAAACCTTACTTTATACCACTTAGCCAACTCCAAACGGATTTTTCACTTGTCTTTTTCTTTGTTGTATGTCACAAATAGACCTGATTTATGTTAAGTAGATACATACAACAAAGCAAACTGGCATGTAGAGCCGTTGAGTCCATTAAATTTCAAACACATGAAGACGGTCCACATTCATGACTCAAAAGATATGTGAAGAAAAGAGATCTTATGGTATCAATTAACTTCTAACTCCACAAATATCTGATCCATCGGATTATTTTTATGCATGTGAGAAATGTAAGAACTTCATGTATGTAATTAATTGGACCTATTCCGTTGTAGGCTAATGTTGCATTATCCAAAAAATTGTAGATGTGAACTTCATATATGATGGTGAATCAAGACACAAGTGGTCATTTATGTACGATACTTCCTTGCTATTAATATGGACGGCTCAAGTTTCTTCAACCCGTAACATGGTGTTGGACATATCACTGCAATTTACTTGTTTTGCCAAAGTAAATCTTTGAACCTCCAAATAGACACTTTTTAGTATGCAATTGTTGATTGATTGACTAAAGCCTCATATTCTCTTTGGGTTTTTTGGTTGGTGCCCTTAAAAATGCCTCTTATGTATTTAATGGCAGATTGGTCAACCTTCTCTTCTCAGAGATGGCTTGAATCTGGAGCATGGTAAACTCACATCTAAAAAAAAATTCAAAAGGCTATTGTTGCTTTCGATTTGGAGCGGGGACTTGCATAATTGTTGATTGGTAATTATTTTGTATTTTCTATGTAATTTCATTGTTCGATACAATTTTATTTTCCTACACATAGTGTATCCATAGTTGTTTGACATGCAAGTTATAACATTATTGTTTCAGAAAATACTATTTAAAACCTCTTTCTTAAACCGCCTAATGTAAGCATGATTGTAAGAGTTATTGGATCACTGAAGACTCTCTTAGGTTATCTCGAACAATATGGAATATGGTCCGGCTCAAACCTATCTTAGTGAAATTTCTCTGCTGCGATGTCTAGAATGGTAAAAGTGCTTCATTTTGGCATGACTCATGGACTGATTTGGATCCTCTGCTTCAATATATTGGTGGTACATGTCTGCATCAATTACTAGCGAGAAAGGATGCAAGGGTTGCTGGATTATGCCACAAGCAAGATCAGAGAGAATTTAATCTTTCTTGCTTCTTCTCACCACCATCGGTGGCTCGCGGTGGTGATATATTCAGTGGCCCAAATCATCAGGTTCTTTCACTTCAATATTCTCTTCCAAAGAAACATGGGAACAACTTGGAATCCATTCTCCACAAGTGTCGTGGAGCAAATCAGTTAGATTAAAGGAAGTTGTGCCTAGGCTTTCCTTCACTACTTGGTTAGCGTTAAAAGGTAGACTTCTTTCTAAGGTCTTGGGGCATCAATGTACCATAGAATTGTGTACAACTCATGTACACAGACCCTTGACCATCTCTTTTTCAAATGTTATTTCTCAGCAGGGATTTGGCTCCCATTTGCAAGGAGAGAACGGTCTTCCCAGCCGCTTCTACTTCACTTTGTTGCATCTTGGATTATAGTACATGAACCACTTTCAACCAGAAGAACTCTCATCCTAAAACTCATCTTCCAAGCCACCACATACCCGTGGCGCGAACGCAACTCACAAAACTTCACCAACACAAGCTTGCCTATCTCGGTTATTTAAGTGTCGTTAGACCGGCTTCTAAGAGACATGCTTCTCTCCTTCCCAGGGACTTCTTCTTCTTCTTCTACTACCTCACTTCTTGGATTATATTTTCCTTGTATTGATTTTCCTTTTGAGGTAGATCATGTTTTTCCCTCTTCTCGCTAGAACTAAATATAAGTTGTAATCAACAATAGCTTATGTTCGCCTCACTCAACATGAAGAAAGAACTCAACTACCTTATTGGACCTCCGATGTGTGGAATGGTGAGCTCTCTTCTAAAATGAAAGTGTTCCTCTAGAAGTGCGCCCTTGAAGATATCACTACGGGTGAAAACCTGAAGAAAAGAGGCATCAACATCAACACAAATTGCATACATTGCGGGCTGAAGAAATACTAGTCACTTACTCTTCCATTGCCCTTTTGCAATGAATGTGTGGGCATTAGCGTCGTTCAAAATTCATGTGCAACCGCAACAAATTACAGATTTAAAATCTGGTTTAAATCTTAGGAAGAAACTTATATGCTTCCCTTCTACAAGGATAACTCTAAGAGCATCCACAATGGAGACCCGGAGAAGAGTGTCAAAATTTTTTTTAGAATTAGATATATTAAATTTTAGGATCCTTGAGTGTCTAAAACTCGAAAAAGATTGGATCTTTTTTCGGGTTTTAGATACTCAAAGATCCTAAAATTTAATATATTTAATTCTAAAAAGTTTTTAGACACTCTCCAGCGGGTCTCCATTGTGGATGGTCTAAGGTCTTTATTCCCATGGATAGCTTGGTCCATTTGGTAATTCAGAAACCTACGTATTTTTGAGGATATGTTTGTATCGTAGCATGAGACGATATGTATTTGTATAAAAATTTAGTTTTGCTTGGATTTTTAAAAGATTATTTTTGATAATTTCAGTTTAACAATTAGTTTTTTGTTTGGCTTTTCAAGTTGTTTATTTTATTTTAAAGTTAAGATGTCAAAAATAACGTTTTTTGTTCTATTTTAGAATTTATGAAATTATTTTACTGAATAATTTTATGTTAAGAATTTGCTTTACATGTTATTATTTATTTAAAATTCAACTAACCGAATCCTATACAAAACCTAAGTAACCTAAGTAATGTTAGATTTAAGTTTACTTTGGTCAAGTTATTTGTGATCCAAACAACTTTAACCCAATCAAAAACTTACTAAACTTGATCCAAGTTTTATTTGGATTAAATTTGATACAATAATTCTTAATCCAAATAATATTTAAAACCATCCGAAACCTAAAAAACCCAACCCCAAAACCATTTTGGTTACCCCTACTAAAACTTTGCTATATTGAATAAAAAAACCCAACAAACCAAACTCTACAACACCAAGAATATAGAAACTTTGCATAAACACGGAGATTTAACGGCAATAAGGAACTAACGAACGCATTAAAACCAAAATTGAAAATATCAAAGTGTTAGGATAAGGCTCGGAATGGCACTCGATGCAATCTGGGAGCGATGCAACTAGTTAAAATTGTCAATGGAAATACGATTCGGGAGCGATGCATCGATTACCCATTTTATATGGCAATGCATCTGAAAACAATTTGGAAGCGATTCAAAAAAAAACTACCGAAAATGACATTAGTTGTCACTTGTTTATTTTTCTAAGCAATTTTTAGAAATCTAATTAGTAGTATGTAGCAGCAACTTAATTATTTTAGTCATACTAGGAAAACAAAGTACTTTAAATTCACAATCATGTTTGGGTAACTTATTTCCCTTTCTGCAAATGACGATGAGGACGACGAGTGTGGTGTTTACCAGATTGTGATACGATCATGAAGCAGCTCGAACCTGAGGAAAGCTTGGAACATGAAGAACATGGAGTTAAGGAGCAGCTTGTACCCAAGGAGGCAATGGAGAGTAGAAATGAAGACTTGGAGAAGATTGATATCCATAGAGTTAAAGACAAGCTTAAGGTTCCAGCCGGACCTATGACCAGATCAAGAGCCAAAGCGTTTAAACAAGCCATTTGCATGCTTCTCACGCAAGTAAAGAGTGGGTTAGAGACAATGGCTAATCCAACCACATTGGTTGTGATACAAGCAGTTTCTGCCCATGGTAATTAAGGTTGGTAATTCGAATTGTACTCTTTTTCCTTCAATGTGGTTTTCCCAAGTGGTTTTCGCATTAAGGTTTTAATGAGGCAAGGAGAATTACTTTATCATGGCCTTTTATAAACTCTTTTGGGCCCAAAAACGAAATGACATGTTTTGGGGCTTATTTCTGAATTTTAAGTTAGTAAAATAAGGATTTATGAGGTTATTTCTGTTTTCTAGGTGCTCTGCATGTTGAGCATTGATTTTGAACATTTTTGAAGTTTCTTTTCTTCTTTATAAGTTCTGTAATTCTCTTAGGAGAAACCATCAAACATTTTATTAAAACCTCTTCTTCTTCTTGTTTGATCTGGGATTGGTGAGTCATATCCTTTCTCAACTTGTGAATGCTTTTGGTGTGTAATATCCAAGCAATAGCAAGCCTGAAAGTTCAAGAGACTTCCACAACTCTTGAAAGTTTCTCTCGATTCAATTCTGATCCGAAACACAATCCACTTGAAGAACATCCAGGGAATAGATCCATCACCTAGGATCATGTTATGTGGTATCAGAGCAACTTCTAGTCAGGTTGTGTTCATCTGATCTTTTTTTTTTCTTCTGTTTTTATTTGTAACTTTCACTGATTAATTTAGGTATGATCACGTATCCGACTTGCATGATTTTTGACTAAATCTTATTGATCAGATCGTGAACTTTGAGTTTTTGTATTATATCGCAAATTTTGAACAAAAACTCTTCAACTTCTAGTAACTGCAAATTCGACTCTTGAACTGCCTAGTAGATCTGATTTGCAATTTTAATCTGAAACTCTTTGATTTCAATATCTCTTTCAGTTTGCATCATTTGGTATATTTTCAAAGGAACATTTTACTTGTTAAATCTTTGTGATTTTAGGTACGATGGTGAGTGAAGGAGATGAAGAACGACCAAACATCCAACACAAAATTCTGATCGAAGAAATCACGACTAAAATGACAAAGATTATGGAAGATCGATTGGAAGCATATGATCGCCAGAATAATGCTGAAGCAAATATGGACAATCCAAGAAGGAATACGAGAAATACTTCTGATCAAGAGGCTGCCCTCAGTTACTATATCCAGTCATCTTCTCGTAATAGCCAAAGAAGACCAAGGCATGGACGTGAAGACAGAAACCCTCCAAGGGACAGCCTAGCCGGTCTAAAGCTTCGCATACCTCCTTTCCATGGAACCAACAACCCTGATGACTATCTAGAATGGGAGAAAAAGATAGAGCTGATGTTTGTCTGTCAAGTGTACACCAAAGAAAACAAGGTTAAAGTGGCAGCTACCGAATTCTATGATTATGCTTTAAGCTGGTGGGATCAATTGGTTACTAGTAGAAGGCGTATTGGGGATTATCCAATTGATACTTGGACTCAATTGAAGACAATCATGAGAAAAAGGTTTGTACCAAGTCACTATCACAGAGAACTACATCAAAGGTTGAGGCACTTGGTACAAGGAAGCAAATCTGTGGAGGATTATTACAAAGAGATGGAGACATTGATGCTAAGGGCTGATATTCAAAAAGATAATGAAGCCACAATGTCCAGATTCATGGGAGGTCTTAACCAAGATCTTCAAGACAGATTAGAGACTTAACATTACGTGGAGTTAGAGGAGTTATATCACAAGGCAGTTATGTTTGAGAAGCAACTCAAAAGGAAAACTCATAAGCCTAGCTATGGACCTGGAAAGTCTAGCTACCAAAGAGAGGAGAAACCAGCATTCCAAAAGGATTATAAACTTTTGTCAAGCCTAAAACAGAAGAGATAGATCTGAAAGGGAAGGCTAAAGTGGTTTTGACAAGAACCAGAGATCTCAAGTGTTTCAAGTGCCACGGAATAGGGCATTATGCAAGTGAGTGCTCCAACAAAAGAATCATGATACTCAGAGATAATGGAGAGATTGAATCCGAGGATGAGAAGCCACAAGCACAGACTGATTCGGATGTTGAGGAAACACCTAAGGGAGAACTACTTGTAGCTATGAGAGCTCTAAGTGTGATGGTCAAGGCTGATGAACAAGAGCAAACGGAGAATCTATTTTATTCAAGATGTTTGGTTAAAAATAAAGTTTGCAACCTGATTATAGATGGAGGAAGCTGCACCAATGTAGCAAGTGAGACCATGGTCAGAAAGCTTGGTCTAAAGGAGATTCAACACCCTAGGCCTTATAAGCTACAATGGTTGAATGAAACTGGAGAAATGGCTGTCAATAAGCAAGTATTGGTTCCCTTAACCATTGGAAAGTATGAAGGTGAGATTCTATGTGATATCTTACCTATGGGAGCTAGCCATATCTTGTTAGGGAGACCTTGGCAATCTGATCGAAGGGTAACACATGATGGATTCACAAATAGGCATAGCTTTGAGTTCAAGGGAAGAAGAACAGTCTTGGCGCCATTATCACCACATGAGGTCTACTTGGATCAACTTAGCATGAAAAAGAAAGAAACTCAAGCAGTTCAATCAAAGGTTCTTGACAGCAAACCAAAGGGAAGTACTAAGCCCAATATCTTATTTGTTTTCAAAGAAAGCTTATTGAATCTAACAGCCTTGGAACCGGACTTGCCGAGTAGTATTAAATTTCTTTTGTAGGATTATCAAGATGTGTTTCCTGAGGAGAATCCAGAAGGCTTACCACCTATTAGAGGCATTGAACATCAAATCGACTTCATGCCAGGAGCTTCTTTGCCAAACAAGCCAGCTTACCAAACTAATCCCATTGAAACAAAGGAGCTAGAGAAACAAGTGACTGAGCTAATGGAGAAAGGACATATCAGGGAGAGTATGAGTCCTTGTGCGGTTCTAGTTCTATTTGTGCCTAAGAAGGATGGCAGCTGGAGAATGTGTGTTGACTGCCGTGCCATCAACAATATAACGGTGAAGTATCGTCACCCTATACCTAGATTATATGACATGTTAGATGAATTATATGGTTCTAACATCTTTTCTAAGGTAGATTTGAAAAGTGGGTATCATCAGATTAGGATGAAGGAGGGTGATGAATGGAAAACTGCATTTAAAACTAAACAAGGGTTATATGAATGGTTAGTTATGCCATTTGGGCGTACAAATGCACCTTGTACATTCATGAGGTTAATGAATCATGTTCTTAGAGCATACATAAGCATCTTTGTTGTGGTGTATTTTGATGATATATTAGTATACAACAAGAACTTAGAAGAACATGTTCAACATTTGAAACTAGTATTGGAAGCACTTAGAAAGGAAAAGCTATTTGTCAATCTAAAGAAATGCACTTTTGGAACATATAACCTTGTCTTTTTAGGATTTGTCGTGAGTGCAGATGGAGTCAAGGTAGATGAGGAGAAAATAAGAGCAATCAAAGAATGGCCAAGCCCAAAAACAGTTGGAGAAATTAGAAGCTTTCATGGCTTAGCAGGCTTCTATAGACGGTTTGTGAAAGATTTCAACACTTTGGCTGTACCTCTTACTGAAGTTATTAAGAAGAGTGTGGGATTCAAATGGGAACAAGCTCAAGAAGATTCATTTCAGCAACTAAAAGAGAAGCTTACTAATGCCCCTGTCTTAACTTTACCTGATTTTCTTAAAACTTTTGAAATTGAATGTGATGCCTCTGGTATAGGTATTGGTACTGTTTTAATGCAAGATAAGAAGCCAAAAGCCTACTTCAGTGAGAAGCTAGGAGGAGCTACACTTAACTACCCAACTTATGACAAGGAGCTTTATGCATTAGTGAGAGCACTACAGACTTGGCACCACTACTTATAGCCAAAAGAATTTTTTATCCACACAGATCATGAATCCTTGAAGCATCTAAAAGGCCAACAAAAACTTAACAAGAGACATGCCAGGTGGGTAGAGTTCATTGAGACATTTCCTTATGTCATCAAGTACAAAAAAGGTAAGGACAATGTTGTGGCTGATGCATTGTCAAGAAGGTATGTGTTACTAACTTCCCTAGAAGCTAAACTGCTTGGTTTTGAACAGATTAAATCTCTTTATGCAACTGATCATGATTTTGGCAAAATCTACTCATCTTGTGAAAAGTTTGCATTTGGAAAGTTATATAGACATGATGGATTCTTGTTTTATAGTAATAGGCTGTGTATTCCTAATTATTCTTTGAGAGATTTGTTTGTTAAGGAAGCACATGGAGGAGGATTAATGTGACACTTTGGAGTGGCTAAAACTCTTAATGTTATGCAAGATCATTTCTACTGGCCCCAAATGAAAAGAAATGTTGAAAAATGTTGTGAAAGGTGCACAACATGTAAACATGCCAAAGCAAAATCTCAACCCAACAATTTGTATACTCCTTTGCATATTACTTTGCATCCTTGGCACGATATTTCTATGGATTTTGTTGTAGGATTGCCTAGAACTAAGACAGGTAAGGATTCTATATTTGTGGTTGTGGATAGGTTTTCTAAGATGACCCATTTCATTCCATGTCATAAAAATGATGATGCATTGAATGTTGCTGGATTGTTCTTTAAAGAAGTTGTGCGTTTACATGGCATGCCTAAATCTATAGTTTTTGATCGTGACACTAAGTTCCTTAGCTATTTTTGGAAAACATTATGGTCTAAGTTAGGAACTAAGTTAATGTTTTCTACCACTTGTCACCCACAAACTGATGGGCAAAATGAAGTAGTTAATAGGATTTTGTCTACGCTTTTGAGAACTTTAGTTAAAAAGAATCTTAAAACTTGGGAAGAATGTTTACCTCATGTAGAATTTGCTTATAATCATGCTATGCATTCTGCTTTTAAGTTTTCACTTTTTGAAATTGTTTATGGGTTCAATCCCATCTCTCCTTTGGATTTGATGCCTTTACCTTTGAGTAAAAGGGTTAGTTTGGATGGACAAAAGAAGGCAGAGCTGGTAAAACAGATTCATGAGAAAGCAAGGTTCAACATTGAAGCAAGGACTAAACAGTATGCTAAACATGCCAATAAGGGTAGAAAGGATTTGATCTTTAAAGAAGGAGACCTGGTCTGGATTTATCTAAGGAAAGAACGTTTTCCTAAAGAGAGGAAGTCTAAGCTAATGCCCCGGATTGATGGACCATTCAAAGTGATAAAGAAGATCAACAACAATGCATATCAACTGGATTTGCAAGGTAAGTATAATGTGAGTGATAACTTTAATGTTACTGGTCTTGTGCCTTTTCTTGCAGAGGAAACAGATTTAAAGTCAAATCTTTCTCAAGTTGGAGGGGATGATACGATCATGGAGCAGCTCGAACCTGAGGAAAGCTTGGAACATGAAGAACATGGAGTTAAGGAGCAGCTTGTACCCAAGGAGGCAATGGAGAGTAGAAATGAAGACTTGAAGCAGATTGACATCCATGGAGTTGAAGACAAGCTTAAGGTTCCAACCGGACCTATGACCAGATCAAGAGCCAAATCGTTTAAACAAGCCATTTGCATGCTTCTCACGCAAGTAAAGAGTGGGTTAGAGACAATGACTAATCCAACCACATTGGTTGTGATACAAGCAGTTTCTGCCCATGGTAATTAAAGTTGGTAATTCGAATTGTACTCTTTTTCCTTTAATGTGTATTTTCCAAGTGGTTTTCGCATTAAAGTTTTAATGAGGCAAGAAGAATTACCTTATCATGGCCTTTTACCAACTCTTTTGGACCTAAAAACGAAATGACATGTTTTGAGGCTTATTTCTGAATTTTAAGTAAGTAAAATAAGGATTTATGAGGTTATTTCTATTTTCTAGGTGCTCTGCATGTTGAACATTGATTTTGAACGTTTTTGAAATTTCTTTTCTTCTTTATAAGTTCTGTAATTCTCTTAGGAGAAACCATCAAACATTTTATTAAAAACCTCTTCTTCTTCTTGTTTGATCTAAGATTGGTGAGTCATATCCTTTCTCAACTTGTGAATGCTTTTGGTGTGTAATATCCAAGCAATAGCAAACCTGAAAGTTCAAGAGACTTCCGCAATTCTTGAAAGTTTCTCTCGATTCAAGTCTGATCTGAAATACAATCCACTTGAAGAACATCCAGGGAATAGATCCATCACCTAGGATCATGTTAGATTGATATTGAGACGACTCATTCTTCTCAAGAATGGTTTATTATGGTCCAATGGAATATGATGAGATGAGCTTATGTGAAGGCCCATGTAAGCATTTTAGTGGAGAACTAGCTGACCGGAAAAGCTTAAGTGGCTCTCCTTTCATTCATCATTGTCTAGAGTCTCTAATTGGGGAAGGAGTAGTGCAGTCCCAGAAGAAAGATGAGCATGAGGGTCGTGACGAGTCTGATTATTTGCATATGTGCTCTGAGATTTGAAGATCTCTTCTTTTTGCGGCCGTCAATTATCACGATTATGGTGTTTGAAGAATACTTTTTTTTTGGGCACATAGTGGAAAAATACTTTTTGTGAGTTGATGCTATGACATTTTTTTATATATAAGAGAAAGGTTAATTAGTTAAATAACTCTTTTGGGATATAAAATTAGGTAGTAACATGTCAGAAAATGTAATTAGGTAAGTAGCAGAGATGAATCAATCTAATGACATAGTTGACTATTTTCAAAATTACAAATTCTATTAATCTCAGAAGATAATTAACTATTTCACACTATTTTGTAACTATCTAAAATATAGTTAACTATTTTTGCGAATATAGTTACCAATTTAAAAGCAAAGTTAATTATTTTCAAAGTATAGTTGTTGTACCGATTTCATAACATAAATGATTACTTGAAAATAATATTGTAATAATTACTTATTTAAACAAATATAGTTAACTATGTTCTAGAATGTAGTTACCTATTATAGTTTGCATAATAAAACGAAATAACATACATAATAAAATTTAATCAAACATTTATTCCTATTATACTCATCCCGAAAATTAGTAACTATTATTAGAATCATAGTTAGCTATTATAATTTCCAAACACTGTTCGTTTTATCAACGCAACGTTAAAGATGCGCGTCCAAAAATAACAAAGGACACGTCAGCAACTTATCCAATTAAGGAGTTTTGTGAAATTAAAAGCTGCCGCCGACGACAAATAATACCGGTGATTGAGACGCTACAATTCACGGCGGTAATTAAAATAGTAAAACAAGCAGTTGCGGCACTCACCTGCTGCAGCTATACATCAACCCAGCACTAAACTTATTTTTTGTTGTTTGTTAATTTTTGACGCACCCCTGTGCGGTTGCGTTAAGGAAACGAACATGGCCATAGTTAACTATATCAATTTCTTTCTTTGTCAATTTTCATTAAGGATAAAAACGAAAAATGAAAACCTCATATTGAATTACTAAAATTTGATTTATTGTATATTAGATAGTGAATTAGATGCCCATTAGGTAATATAGAACGCAGTTTTCCTATAAGAAAAACTTCATGCTTCATATAATTAGTATTGTAAAAACAACAACAAACAAGAGCGAAGTGAGACTTTCTGATCTCAAAAGGTTGATACTGTCCTGAATAACTCCGCTTCCCGAATGATACGCAATACGAATCGCATTGTTCGAACACATAAAACATTCTCATAGCATTTTTTGTCGGCTTTTTTTTTTTCTTTCACTTCAATCTCTGGACATATAGACACAAACCCCATATTATTCTAATTTGCATATAAACATGCCAAATTGTATTTCCAAAAACCCATATTCTTTGATCATTTCTCAAAAAACTCCATTGTGTATAAAACTACAAGAAATAATGTATTTTCGATTGCAAAGGAGAGATAATAAGCTAATTAATTGTATATATATATATTTAGTAAAACATACCTGATTCCATATCGATTTGGGTGGACAACGAAATAGTCAATAACACTACAGGCAAAAGAGTTAGAAAGATTTTTGTGAAACCCATCTGCCCCTTTTGTTGTTGTATAAAGTCTATAGAAGAAAATAAATTGGTTTCTAATTTTTCGAGATCTTAAAAAGGTTCTATTTATACAACTCTTGATCTTGAGATTGAACACATATATATCTTGAGGTGGGCATAATTTCCGTCCCGTTCCGTTTTGACCCTGAGGGAAGACAAAAGAGGCATGCGCTTTAAGCCCCCAAATATTTCTGATTTTTTAGTATTAAAAAAGCCTCCAAAATTTTTAAATATCCATAAAATCTATACCAATTTTTTTTTTTTTTTTGCTTTATGCTCCCTAAATTTCAGGGCCGGCTATGCGTCTCATCCCATTCCGTCCCATATCCGTTCCCGAATTCTCGTACCATATATTTTTCGTTATCCCATATGAAACAAGTTTTCAATTTCCGATTAGGAACGGGACGTGAACGAAAAATCCCGAAATTCCGTTTAAGATAAATAAAAGTATTAAATTTTAATATGTATTTATTATGAGATCATATAATAGATCATGTCTTATATTATAAATGTAGTTAATTTCCTTATTCTCCAAGAATGATAAAAGAGAAAAGATTAGCTATCTAATTTTTTAAAAATTTTAAATATTGAATTTATGGTTTGATTTGAGATATTTATATGGTTTATTATAAGTTTGATATATTTTGATTTGACTATGGTTTCTCTATTTTTTTTATAAAAATTTACGGAATACAATTGAGTATTTCTTTTCTTCATAAATTCGAAAATATTTTTGGTAAGAAAATATTTCTTTTCTTCTTTTCTTCATATTTTCTTCATAAATTCGAAAATGTTCAAAATATGTTTACAATTTGCAACATCGTTTTAATCTAATGTTTTTAAACCTATATTTTATACGATTTTCCCTACCATTTCCGTCCCATCCCGTCCCGTCCCAAATTAATAATTGGACATATATGGAATACATTATTCTATTCTCGAAAATCCCGTTTCCGTTCCCTTTCCCATAAAATCTTGTCCTATATTTCCGTTTCCCATCCCTACATATATCTCATTATTTAACTTCCAAAACTATTTCAACATTTTATACAATTATTTTTAATAGACTTTTCTTACCATTTTTTTTCTTCCATATTTGCTAAAAAAATCATATTTGGGTAAAACATATGTTTTTTTTATATCTTTGATTAGCTCTTTCTAAATCGTATCATAAATCTTTGATTACAGATGATTTGGAGCAAGTTAATGGGATGTAGTCAAAGAAGTTTGTTCTCGTTTTATAGTCAAACTAGGTTAAATTCCACGCATTCGCGCTGTTAGTAATAGATATTTTGTGTTTTTTTATAAGATAAAGAGAATTTTTTTTTGTTGTGTTTAGTACTTATTTATGTTAAATAATACACTATTTCGTAATTTCTTCGCTTTTTTTTTTTTTTTTACTTTAGAAAGCTTTCATATCTTTTAGTTTAAAACATATAAGATTCGTTTTTTTTTCTTAAAAAATGAAATCATAGCCTTTAGCTTGTATATAATCATAAATGTTTCTCTTACAATTAAAAGGAGGTAAACTAAAGTGTAAATATTAAAAATTGATAGATTCCAGAACTTCAAATGTAATCATTAACATACACAAAAAAAACATAGAATGTGGAAAAGAAAACAATAACTTTGACTAACTATTTATAACATACATGAACCTCTCACCAATGCATCGAGCAATCCAAATTCTATGATTTCACTGATCAGAAACATAGAACTTTCCATGAAAAAAGTGTTTGAGAATCTATCTAACATCTGAAATTAGTAGGGCTCGTATGTGTTACCGGTTAGTTATCTTGGTTTGGTCATTGCAAAGCAAATTGAATCACACACTCTTTAATTCGATGTTGGGTCGCACCATCCAATTTTTTTTCTAAAAAACTATGTTGCAAAACATGTGATGTTTGATGATTTCTTTTGGATGCTAGTGGAATGAAATTTAGTATACTTTTGTTGAAAAAAGTTAGGTTTATTAGTTTATTGTAGTTGAGGATCAATGTCGTTTATGTCTTGTATTCCCCCTCAAATCAGATCCTCTGAGCACTCCGTTTACGACACCAACGATCGTAATTGAAGCGTGTTTAGAGATCCATGTCTAAACCCCTGCAGCTGTCTGAGATATGCACCAAATTTCTAGACATCCAATTGAAAAAAAAACGACCATGGACTGTCAAATCTCCATGACATCTCTGTCTAAGGCAATCGTCTGTGTCGGCGCTACACACGATGAAATAATTAAAACATTTAGGGAAAATTTCATATTTTAAACGACGCCGTATCAATGAAATGTCGTCGACGAATTCATTTGATGGTCTCACGAAGGTTTTGATTGAGACTTGGAGAACTATCTCTCATTTCATACGCGAAGGCGATTTGCCATTGTCACCTCTTTGTGCTTCCAATTTCGCCATTTTTGCTCTCTCCGTCTCCGGTGAGCTTCTGGGTTAAATTATTTTGTTTCTCTCTTTAATTCGATTTGGATTATGCTTGTGGATTTCCCTTTCAAGTGCGATAAGTGAACGGTGACGACCTTTTAGTTACGTTTTAGGGATTATGTTTCTACTTTCTACTTAAGCATGTGTGCACATTTTAGGAATTCTAATTATGGTGTCTAGGGCTGGGCTTATTATCCGGATCCGAAGACCCGAACTCGAACCCGACCTGAAAAACCGGGTTTGGGACGGGTATGGGTAAGGCTAAATATCCGATCGGTTTGTAAAATCATTTGGTTCGGTTACCCGGCCGGGTACGGGTATTACCCGAAACAAAACCCGATCATTACAAACACCTATCTTAGTCTATACACACACACTACCACCGCAACCCTAAATCCCTAGAACACATCGGTCGATTTCTCCGATATGCCTGCATGCTCGAGTCGATTCCTCTTCCTTTCGCAATATCGAAGCAAAAATCAAAGATATATATCACACAGAAGCATCAATCCTGGCGTTCCAATCACTTCTCGAAACCGCATCGTCTCCTCCATCAGTGAACTCCCAGAGACGTTTGCAAGTATTTCCTCGATTTCTATTAGATTTAGAGTTTAATTGCAGTTAGATTTAGGGTTTCGATTTCAATATTTTGATTACTCATCATACATCGAAAATTTTGTTGGTTTTTCGATTTTGTGATCTGGTTTTGATTCTGAGATGTGGGTTTTCATATTCTCATTTTGATTTGGATTTTACACTTTGATTTTTCAGTTTGGATTTTGATTGATTATGAGATTTTTGTTTCAAAATTAATAGAGTTTTGTTGATTTTCATATGAACTATGAAGTTAATTTAAAAATGAGGAGTACATTTCACTACAAGAAAACAGGGCCATTTGCGACGGAAAAAAAGCCTCGCAAATTTGCTACGTTTTTGCGACCAATTTGCGACGACATTTAGCAATACGACGCAAAATCGTCGCTAAATGGTGTGACGAAAATACCGTAGCAAAACAGTCGCAAATTTGCGACGGTTTTGCGTTGAGTTGTACGTTTGGACGCAAAACCGTCGCAAATTTTGCGACGCGTTTGCGTCGAATGAAATATTGCGACGGTTTTGCGTCCAAACGTACAACTTGACGCAAAACCGTCTCAAATTGGCGTCGAATTTGCGATGAAAGTAGGTTGACCACGTTTTAATTGATTCTTACTTGTTTATGAGTGTAATATTTTAGCCGCAAATCAGTCTCAAAAGTCTTGGAAAATAGTTGCAAATTAGTCGCAAACTGAAATGAACATTCTATAAAATCCACATTAATTATCTCACATTCTATACTTCAACAAATATGGATAACAATCGATCTTTGATTCCGGGTCCGGCTGGTGGGAGACAAGCAGAAGAACGAGCAAGGAAAAAACTTGAAGAATCGATATTGGAAGAATGCAATTCTTATGAGAGACAAGTACAAATGGTTAAGTTTGTTGTCGAGGCAGAAGATCCATCGTTCACCGATGTCCTTTGGAAGACGACAATTGCAAATGTCAACAAATTAACAGGTATAATGAAATTTTATTATTATTAATATATATTAGTAATTACATTTAATTACTAATATAAGAAAAATAAATAATTATATGTCTAAAATGTTATTATTAATAATATAAGAAACATAAATAATTATATTTCAAAGTTTGTATATTGTTTAATTGACATTTAATTATATATAGTTTACTTATTCTACGTTGAATATATACAGGTGGACACACACGTGGGTGGACACTGGTAAAAGAGTTGCATAAAATAAAACCACAATGGCGTCACGTACCATATGTGGTAGCAGTGATTTATAAAATGGAACCTAATGGATTGGGGGACGCGATGGTCATACTAAAGGTAAAATGTATATATAAGTTATAACAAAACATGTTTTTAACAAATTACATATTTAGTAATCGATAAATGTTATTTGTTTTCCCTGAAGGATCCTACCGGGACTGTACAAGCGAGCATTCATAGGTCCGCCATATCTGATAACAAATATGGGCCGCACATAAAGGAGGGTTCGGTATTGGTTCTGAAGGAGGTTGTAGTTGTTAAGTTTGATAGGGCGACACCATATCTTAACATTACTCTGAATAACATAAGCAATGTAAGTTACAATATATATTTTAAAGGTATTATACTAAGTAGTATCATTACACAAAAATCAAGTTATTTATTTGACAGGTTATATCTAAAGAAAACATGGGTACAACGTTCACAGAAAAAGGTAGTAGCAGTCGTGTTAATCAAAATCCAAACAATTGGTTATCCCAAGTAGATGACGAAGGGTCGACGACGGATGATGGTGAAGAAATTGATGATGAGTAATACATTACGTCATCAATAGAAGGAAATAAAAATAAATATGTGTTTATGTTAGCAGTTTATTTGTATTACGTTTTTAAGCAATAATGTACTATATATATATATATATATATATCGATTGTTAATTAGTAATGTTAAAATAATAAAATAATGTAAAATATCATAATATTATATTAATATAAGTTTCAAAAAATTTACTTGTCACCCTAATACATTAATACTAATAACAAAAAAGTACAAATTAAATTTTAACTTACCAAACTATAAATACAAAAGTTTCGTCGTAATAACTTACCAAACTATAAATACAAAATTGCGACGATTTTGCGACGACTTGAATGTTTGGACGCAAAACCGTCGCAAATTTGCGAGGATTTTGCGTGGTAAGATATTTTGTAATAATAGCGACTACTTAGCGTCTGTTTTGCGAGGAAATAAAATTTGCTACCATTTGCCAACGAGTTTATTACAACACGTGTTTATGATGTTTACTGACTATGGGTGCAATATGTTTGGTCGCAAATGTGTCGCAAAGTAGAGGCAAAAATGTCGCAAATTAGTAGCAAAACAAACAAATTTTCTATAAAAACCTCGAATGTGTTTTGAACGAATTCATAACAAACATTCCAATCATAATTTAAAAACAATCCGAGGAGAAATTTTTTTTTTCTAAGATTTCTTAAAGAGAAATTATTTTGATAATTAATCGAAGATGTCTTCGCATCATGAGGTCTACATGGTTCGAGCATGGATGTACAACGACCGCAAAGATCCAGAAACTGGCGAAGTGTCTAGAGAATTTAGAGAAGGGCTTGACCAGTTTTTGACCCAGGCGATAAACAACCATGGGGCTGTCGCAGGATATACCAACGACGGTAACGTGAAAATTTTATGTCCTTGTGTGAAATGCAAAAACTTTGCTCCACATGATACGCGAACTGTTTGGAAACATTTATTTACGAAGGGGTTTTTACCTAACTACTATGTTTGGTTTTCGCATGGGGAGGATTTTGTTGTCAATGTTCCGGGTAGTTCAAGTACGAGTAATTATCGTGGGAATGTAGAAGGTGGTAGTAATTATGAGGATAATGATTATCAGTATGGTCATGATAATTTTAATGAATTTGCATATGGAAATACAGATGGGAATAGGTTTAATGATATGGTCAATGATGCATTTCAAGAAACTACTGCTTCGTGTAGTGATAATACTTTTGAAGAACCAAACCCGAGTGCTAAAAAACTTTATGATATGTTAGATGCTGCTAACGAACCTATCTACGAAGGATGTAGAGAAGGGTTTTCAAAATTGTCGTTAGCATCTAGGATGATGACAATTAAAAGAGAAGATAACCTTAGTGAAAATTGCATGAATAAATGTGGTGAATTGTTTAAAGAGTATATGCCAGAGGGTAATAACTCTGCAGAGAGTTACTATGAGATACAAAGATTGGTAGCAAGTCTTGGATTACCGTCTGAGATGATTGATGTCTGCATTGATAATTGTATGATTTTTTGGAAAGATGATGCTCAGCTGCAGGAATGTCGTTTTTGCTCTCATCCAAGATATAAGAAGACTAGTGGTCGCACCAAAGTCCCATTCAAGCGTATGTGGTACCTTCCAATAACATATAGGCTGAAGCGATTATACCAATCAGAGCAGACAGCAGGGGTAATGAGGTGGCACGCAGAACATGATTGTGAGGAAGGGGTGGTCGCCAATCCATCAGATGCAAAGGCGTGGAAACACTTTCACACGGTACATCCAGACTTTGCTGTAGAACATAGAAATATGTATTTGGGTATTTGCACTGATGGGTTTAGTCCTTTTGGGATCTCTGGTAGGCAATATTCGTTGTGGCCAGTCATAGTGACGCCATATAATCTCCCACTGGAAATGTGTATGCATCGAGAATTTTTATTTCTCAGTATTTTGGTTCCAGGGCCAAAGCATCCAAAAAGATCACTTGATGTCTTCCTACAACCTCTTATCCAGGAACTAAAGCAGTTGTGGCATGTTGGTGTACGCACATTTGATTCGTCAAGCCGTAAGAACTTCAACATGAAGGTTGTCCTCATGTGGACGATAAACGACTTTCCGGCGTATGGTATGCTATCTGGATGGACAACGCACGGAAAGTTATCATGTCCTTATTGTTTAGATAAGACCGAATCATTTCAATTGTCAGCAGGAGGGAAAGCTTGCTAGTTTGACTGCCATCGTCATTTTCTTCGAAGGGATCATCCTTATAGAAAGAGTAGGACGTTATTTCAAAATCGAGTTGTTAAAACCTCCCCTTTGGTTTACCTCTCAGGTGAGGAGTTGGAAGAACAAATGGATGGATATGGTGTGGAAGAAACAATAAAAGTTGGAGGTAATTGGCAAAGTAATCCAGCAAATGTGCATGTTGGGTATGGGGTATACCATAACTGGCATAAGAAAAGTATATTTTAAGAATTGCCTTACTGGAAGGAGCATCTGCTGAGGCACAACTTGGATGTCATGCATGTGGAGAAAAATTTCTTTGAGAATATTATACGCACATTGTTGAATGTTGCAGGGAAAACAAAAGACAATCGGAAATCTCGTCTGAATCTCGCGACTTTATGCATAAGGCTTGAGTTGCATCTAACAGGAGATGGTAGGGCACCTATTCCCAGTTTTCGACTATCACCTGCCGCGAAGAATGCTTTGATTAACTAGGTTAAGGAGTGGGTGAAGTTCCCAGATGGCTACGTGTCAACTTTTTCAAGGTGTGTTGAGCAAGGGGGGAAATTTTATGGGATGAAGAGCCACGATTGTCATGTGTTCATGCAGCGACTACTTCCTTTTTGCCTTTCAAGAACTTTTACCGCAGGATGTACACAAGGCAATTGCAGGTGTTACATTTATCTATGGTTATTAATATATACATACATGTATTTTGTAAATGTATTAATTAACTTACTCCGAACCGGATTGGCGTTTTAATTTAGGTATTGGAGCATTTTTCAGAGACATATGTGCCAGAACCTTAATGAAGGACGAAATCTCGAAGTTGAATTCAGACATTCCACTCACTATTTGCAGCTTAGAGAAGATATTTCCACCTTCCTTTTTTGATGTGATGGAACATTTGGTTGTACACTTACCACATGAGTTAGATTTGGGTGGTCCAGTCCAATTTCGATGGATGTACCCCTTCGAAAGGTTCTTCAAACATTTGAAGATGAAGGCAAAAAATCTCGCAAGAGTAGAGGGTTCAATCTCTGCTGGAAGTTTGACAGAGGAGACATCAAACTTCTCTACTTACTACTTTAGCCAAACCGTGAAAACTAAGAAAACCCGTCGTAGACGATACGACGATGGTGGGGTTGGCCGAACATATCACTTGGAGGGTGTACCAGATGTTTTCTGTGATGTAGGTCGGATGGGTGGAAAAGTGAAGGAATCAACGTGGTGTAATTTCAAGCATATGCAAGCTGCCCATACGTATATAATGCTAAATTGTAACTACTTTCATCCATATGAGAGGTATATATATATGTATATATTTATATATATTAATTGAAAATATATATACAACTAATTAATTAACGGGTGTACAGAATGTTAGAAGGCCAAATACGAGAAGCATTTCCTGAACTAAATGATGAAGAAGTTCAATTTTACCTAGAACGTGATTTTGCTGGCTGGATGCGGGAGAAGGTAAGAACCATATGCGCGCATGAGTTATATTAGTATTACTTATATATATATACTAATTATTTCAATTTGACAATAGGTGGCGAAGAAATCTCGACAAAGTTGGCCTTTATGGGTACATGAGTTTGTTTTGGTGCCCATTGCAAGCATAAAAACAAGTAAGATGTATTGTACTCGTGGCTTTATTTTTCATACATTTCAGCATGGACAAAATAAAGCCACTGCAAATTATGGTATTCATGTCCCGGGCGATACAAGCTTCTATGGTATTTTGAAAGAAATCATTGAGATTGAGTATGCTGGTGTGTTGAACTTGAAAAGTGTATTATTTCGCTGTGATTGGTTTGATCCAACCAACGGTCTCGGGGTTAGAACCAGCAAATTTGGAGTTGTTGATGTAAAAGGAAATAGGAGCTACACTGACAAGTTTGAGCCATTTGTCTTAGCATCCCAAGCAGAGCAAGTAGTCTTCATTCCTTACCCTCGTACTCGTGGACGACAGGATCAAGATTGGCTATCCGTTATTAAAGTTAACCCAAGGGGTCGAGTTGTCGGGGGGTTAGCAGCTGATGCTGATGATGATCAACCCCCAGTGCAACCTGCAAGAACCGAAGACGTTTCGATCCCTACAGAGGTAACCACCGATTTGACAAGAATTGACCCACTTCATAGTGGCCTTGATGTGATATTCGAGGATTCAGAAGGAAACGAAGATGAGTTTGATGAAGACGAAGAGGAAGATGAGTTTGATGAGGACGACGATGATGACGAAGATGTCGGAGTAGAACGTTATGTTTCTGATCATGACGAAGAATATTAATAAATTTAATATTAATTATGTGTATATATTAAGTATGTATTTTCGAGTGTGGTGCAAAAATAAATTTTTTTAAAACAAGATATATAACAATTTGCTACGTTTTTGGGACGATTTCATCGCAAAAACGTAGCAAACTCCTATACCCTAAACTGTAACCTATCCATTATTTATATTGGCTCTTCTTCGAATATAAAAACATATCATAGATGCCCTAATTGATATACAAAACTATTTGCATCCATGTGCAAGTATTAAGAATAAGTAAAAAACACTAAGGTTTAGGGTATTGGAGTTTGCGACGGTTTCGTCGCAAAAACGTAGCAAACTCTAACCTATCCATTATTTATATTGGCTCTTTTTCGAATATAAAAACATATCATAGAGGCCCTAATTGATATATAAAATTATTTGCATCCATGTGCAAGTATTAAGAATAAGTAAAAAACACTAAGGTTTAGGGTATTGGAGTTTGCTACGTTTTTGCGACGTAGTTGCGACGATTTTGTCGCAAAAACGTTGCAAACTCCTATACCCTAAACTCTAACCTATCCATTATTTATATTGGCTCTTCTTCGAATATAAATGTATGAGTCGTCTAATAAATAACAATCCCTCTATAATTGTTGAAATAAAAAACTTATTAAAACTTTATCGAGAAACACATATAACGAAGTATCAAATACATGCACTTATACTAAGAATATGATCAATCTATCATTTTTGCCGGTTTTACGAAAAACATCAATTAGTTGACTACCTTTGCTTCATACATGGACTAAGAACCTAAACAAGTGTATATTTAACTTTTATGAATCGTAATTTTGGTCTAAAACATCCAAACCCCTAAGTATACCCTAAACCTCGTTTGCGTGGGATTTGCGACGAAAACGTCGCAAATGCGTCGCAATTGTTAATTTGCGAGGTATTTGCGACTAATTCGTCGCAAATTCGTTGCTAAATTTGCTACATTTTTGCGACCAAAGTAACGGTCAACTCTATTGATTGGTCGTACATTCACCTTGAGATTTACAGTTTGCGAGGTATTTGCGACGAATGTTTTTAATATTTGCGAGGCATTTGCGACGTTTTATGAGCGGGAAACGAAAAGTGTGGCGGCAAAGATGCATTGGGTGAAATATGCGGCCCAATTTGCGAACGAATTGCGAGGAAATTTTTTCCCTATATAAGCAATTCCAATCCCCTCGCTCTTTCCTCACAACTCTCCTCTCTCTCTACAAAAAACATTTCTCTCTCTACAAAAAAGTTCCGTCGACCTTCCAAATCATTCCCGTTCCCTCGACCTTCCAAATCTTTCCCGACCTTATAAGGTAATTCTCTAAATTTTCTTTTATGATTTTTTAATTTTTCTTCGTATATAATTTATTAGTTAATTGTGGTTTATAGAAGAATGATTAGGAATAATTAATTAGGAATGGAATTGTACTTGCGAATTGAGGATAAATTAATATTGATATTATAATAGTTAAAATTGTTAATTTACTAATTTTGTTAAATTATTTTGATGTTTAATGTTGATTAGATTAATTTAATGTTACCATTAAAATTGTTAAAATCAATATTAGATTAAATATTTTTTTAATATGCAATTACTAATTTCAAAAATTATTAAATTTATGTAGATGGAAGACAACGAGTATTGCGAGTTCTTACAGTCCGGTGCTGGTCGTGGTAGTGGTCATTCACGACCAGGACAGTGTACACATCGTTCGCAGGCCTCTGCTTCCCGCTCTGGTTCTAGGATTCCTGAGTCACAGCCGACGCCACTTCCTGAGCCAAACCCTGGGCCAAACCTTGGAGCAGTTCCTTCATGGGATGACATGACCTTCACGCAGCTTCTCGTCACTCCCGGACGAGAGGTTCTTCCCCATTTAGAACCTGACCCTACTGGCAACGCTGTGTGGTAAGTAAATTTTTTAAATATATAGTTTGAATTTAATTTTGTTTAATAATTATTAATATATTTACACATTATATGCTTTTTATATTATTTTTTAGGTTTTGCAAAAATTCGGTCGGAAAGGATGTTAGAAAGATCATAGAGCGGGATTTCAAGATGTGCCACACGAGTTAGAAGTATTTTACGCTGGAGATCAAGAATCGGTGGTACAAACAATTTGCGGTAAATTTTTTTATTTATTTATTTTTTACTTTTATTTATTTATTTATTCAATTTTGTAATTTTCTAACTTCTGTTCTAATTTATGACAATTTGCAGCAAAAATACTATTGGGACCCCGCGATTGATGGTTTAGTGAGTGAGGAATTTGAGGAGAAAGCAAAGAACCGTCTCAACGACCAAATAGGACGGTGGAAGAAGAAGTGACAAAAGAATCCGGATCCGAAGGTATGTATGCCATCTTTCTTCGATCCCAATATTTGGGCTGGCCTTGTCGCCTTCTGGGAGTTGGAGACATCTCAGGAGAAGTCTGCCCGGTGCTCGTTTGCTCGATTGACGAAGGTTGGCGGTACTGACCAGCCTTCAAAACACTGTTCGGGACAGATTTCTTATGCTCAGCATGCTGTTGACATTGTAAGTTATTACTTTCAATTTTTACGGTCACAAAAATCTGAAGTTCTAATATGTTTTCATTGTCAGGACGTGGAAAAAGGAGTTCCCGCAACGATGCCAGAGGTTTGGGAGAAGACCCACCGCAGGCCGGACGGGACATGGGTTGATGAACGTGTCCACAAGCTCCACGACGATGTCATTGACCGAGTCGACGAACTCTCAACCCAGCTTACTCCCGATGGTCTACCTACTCAGATGACACCGATGGAGATCAACCGTGTCGCATCACAGGTAAAAACTTAATTTCTTTTTTAATTTTATTCACAATTTTAAATATTTATTATACTATTAACATTTTTAAAAATAAAATTATATTATTATTATTTATGTAAAATTGTAAACTTTTAATTTTATTTTGTAGATGGCTCCTCGAATCCGTAAGGGAAAGATGGCATTTACCGGATCTATCCGGACGGATGATCACGGAGTGCCATTTTGTCCCGTTTCGAGATTTGCGACGGATCCGCAAATAGCCAAGGAGCTCCAGGAAACAAAACAACGGCTCGGCGAAACGGAGAAAAAGTTCGAGAGGCAAATGACCGTCTATGATAATATGTTCGCAGAGTTAGCGAAGACGAACCCCGTCCTTGGCGAGATTATGTGACGGGGATCAAACAACGAAGGAGGCACATCGACGACCAGGGATCCGCTCGATGATATTAATTTCGATTAGATTTATGTATTTTTGGTTTTATTAGATTTATTTTCGGATTTAGATTTATGTATTTTCGGTTTTAAAATACATTATTTTATGTTTAATATTTAATTTAAAATATTTTCGAATTTTTTTTTTTAAATTATAAATTTTTTTTTTTTTAATAAATCACATCAAAAACCCTCGCAAAACCATCGCAAATAACAGACGCAAATGCGTCGCAAAACTATTCGTTGCAAAAATATTGCAAACAAATAGTAGCAAAACCGTCGCAAATTTTATCCGCAAATCAGCCGCAAAACATTTAGCCGCAATTCCGTCGCAAAATGCTTCGACGCAAAACAGCCGCAAAATTCCGCCGCAATCTCGTCGCAAATCCGCCGCTAGTTTAGCGACGCTTTTGCGACGAAAAATATATTTACGGCGATTTTACGACGATTTTGCGACGAAAATGGCCCTCGCAAATGGACCTGTTTTCTTGTAGTGTTTTGATTATGTAATTTTGGTTTCTAAGTTTCATTTATTCTTACCAGTTAGATATAAGTCCTAATGATGGGGATACTGTCTTATGAAGATGGCTTCCTCTTCCTCTACGAATGATGATAATGGAAACACAGAGCATGATCATGAAGTAATCCATGAAGAAGGAGAACCCTTAACTCAAGAATCGAATGATAGGAGTAAAAGGAAGCAAGATGGTGGCTCAGAGGCTGCAAATAATGCTAAGAACAGAACATTGCCTTCAAGATCTGGTTTATGGGCTGTGTTCACAAGACTGGAGTCAAACCGTGACAAGTGTGTCCGCAACTACTGCAGAAAGGAGTTCTCTTGTCCAAGTAAGTCTGGGAAAAAGAACTTGTGGAATCATATGGACACCTGCAAGGAATACCGAGCATGAGAAGATGGTCAGAATCCAGCTAAGAATCAACAGTGAAGGAAACGTGCAATCTGCAAGAGTTTCTGAAAAAATCTCTAGAGAAGCAACTAATGAGATGCTGGTCATTGGAGAGTTACCATTATCCTTTGTGTTTAGTGTGGCATTCAAAAAATTATGCGATAAGGTTTGTGTTACTTTTAGTTCTTGTTTCCATCAAATTATTTTAGTTCATACATGTATAATTGTAACTGCTTAATTGGTTTTGGTGAAGATCAACCTGCCCAAGCCTCATTCAAGAAGAATAGCAACAAAAGATATTGTAAAGATGTTTGTTCAAAGGAAATCGGCTATGAAATAGTGGTTCCAAACCGCCAAGCAAAGAGTATCACTAACAACAGATATTTGGGTTTCCCAAATCACAGGTAAAGAGTTATTTATACATTTGCTTTCATTTGTATTACCAACTAACTTCCTTTTGCTTTTACTTACTGACTTTCATTTATTTTTATTTCATAGGTTCTAGTTACATGGTGATCACTGCTCACTATATTGACAAGAACTGGCGACTAAACAAGCTGATCATAGGCTTCAAGTACGTGTCAGACCACAAAGGTAAGACTTTGCCAACACCCTCTTAGAATGCTTAGGTGAATGGGGAATTGAGAAGATATTCTGTGTTATTGTGGATAATGCCTCTGCAAACAGTAATGCCCTTAGTAGTTTTCAGAATAGTTTCTCCTTGCTCTCTGATGAAGCTTTAGTGATGAATGGAGCCTATATGCACATGAGATTTGCTGGTCACATCATTAATTTGATAGTAAAGGATGGGTTGGAAGATTTGGATGAAAGTGTTACTGCAATTCGTAATGGCATCTCCTATGTCAGATCTGGAACAAGTAAAAGAGAATCATTTGAGCAGAGGTTAGTAGGCTTAGGTAGGTTTACTAGGGGTAGTCTACCTTTAGATGTCAAGACCAGATGGAACTCTACGTATTTGATGCTTAAGCAAGCACTAAAGTTTAGAGCATCATTTGATAGAATGGAGTCTGAAGACAAGCTTTACAATGATCACTTCCTTGAGTATGATCATGATAAGAAGAAGATTGGACCTCCTTCAATGACTGATTGGCATAGTGTTCAAGGGTTGAACAAGTTTTTAGGCATCTTCTAGCAGTCAACACTAGTTGTGTCTGCTTCTACAACTCTGAATGCTCACAAGTGCTACGGAGAGATTGTGAATATAGCAGCCAAGCTTCAGATGTTGTGCTCTAGTAGTGACATTGATGTGAGAGTCAAAGCTGAGGAGATGTACATGAAGTTTGATAAGTACTGGGATGGACTGAGAAACATCAACAAGATGGTGATAATTGTGAGGGCCTTTGATCCAAGGAAGAAGATGCAGTTTGCAAAAATGTGTTTTGCAGACATGTATGGTCAAGACAGCTCATCTGCTTCAATGTTAAGTGATTCAGTTATTTTAATGTTGCGTGCTTTGTACAAGGAGTATGAGGATAGGCACAATGCTGCTCTTGCTGCTAATGTTCAACCACCTCAGGATCCACCTCAGAATTCATCTCAAACTCCGTCTCAGTCTCAAATATCTCAAGATCCACCACAGTTTGATTCGCCTGATGATGAGATGCTAGATGGATACAACATTGTGGAGCAAAGGTATAATACCCTGCTTAGAGAGATTGGTGTGAGATATACTAATGAGTTAGAAGCATACCTGAGGGAAAATATTGAGAATCCAGATTTGTTGAATGGAATTGAGTATGATATCCTGTCCTGGTGGAAGCTGAACTCTTCCAGGTATCCAATCTTGTCATGTATGGCTAGGGACCTCTTTGCTATGCAAGTCTCTTCCGTTGCTAGTGAAAGTGCATTTAGCACTAGTGGGAGAATTATAGAGCCATTTAGAAGCTGCTTGACACACTACATGGTTGAAGTATTAATGTGCACTGAACAATGGATGAAACAAGACATAAAGTTTAAGTCAAGGGTCTTTACCAATGGCCAAATCCTTGAATATGTCCAGTACGAAGATGATCTTGAAAGAGGTACATTGCTTGTCTATTTGTTTCATAATATTTATCAACTTATGTAGTTTATTCTGATTATTTGAACTTTCACTTTGTAGAGTTTGGAGCCATCAACCTGCAACCATAAATCTACAAGGTAATCTCTGAAACTCTTGAATTGTTTCAGTTTCTTTTACCTCTTCTTAGGTATTGATTAGTTACTGGATAATATACTAGGGAATAAGGAAGACTGATTAGAGAATGAAGACTGAAGATGGAAGCCTTGTGTTCTTGTTGTGTGTTTCTTAAGACTTTTTCGGCTTGTTTGAGAATTTGTGTGTTTTTATTGTGTGTTTCTTAAGACTTGTCAGCCAAGTCTAGGCTTTCTTTGTGTTCTTTTCATCTTTTGAACTGCATTTGTGTTTGCACTTGGTAATTTAAACTGAACTTGTGTTTCATCATTTGTGTTTCTTTGTGTTTCATTATTCCAAGTATGATAAGGGTCTTGTGTTTCATATAATGTATGTTACTTTTTTTGACCAAATGGCTAGTTCGGGTTGAATACGGGTATACCCGAACCCGTCTGAACCCGATCCATACCCGAGCCGTATATGTATAATACCCGTTAGGGTATTATATCTCCAAAAATATATACCCGAAAATCTGAAATACCCGACCCGAATCCGATCGGGTATCCGAACGCCCAACCCTAATGGTGTCTAATGAATAAAATATAATTTAAAAAAAGAACACGCGTGGTGTCTTAATTAGGACACTTTTAATGTGCAAAGAATTTTCCATGCCATGCTTTTTAACTTTTGATTCTTTTGAATTTGTAGGGAAGGAACCACATGCATCAAGCTATAAAGCAATCCAAAGAACCAAAAATGAGATGGTTCATGAACCAAGGATCGTTGGAGCACTTTATTAATCGTTCTTAAATTTTTTTTCGGATAATGTTCTGTTTTGTTTTCGAATTGAAAAACTTAGTTTTCTGATTCCTTTCTCGGATGGGATTCAGTTGTTTACATCGATTTATATGTTTGAGTTTGTTTAAATACTTTATGCTTATGAAATATTCTTAAGCTTAGTTAATAGATTTACCTCGACATGAAAATTTGTTCTTTTTCCCAGAATAGCAATGTTTCAACGATTGATGCTGACATTATTGGATGTGAATGAGTGATGGGATTGAGTCTATCATTGTAGAGTTTATCAGAAGGGGTTAAAGAGTTTGTTATTATGTGACCGTCAAATACAGTTGAGTCTTCTAGCTAAACCATATAAGAAGAGCTATTTGTTCAGTGCTATATTTTGAGAGAAAATCATTGTAACATTTGATTGCTAATTTTAAGATCATCTTCACATATTGTTTTGGTTATCGTATTGTGCTGCGGTCTTGTATTGTTATGTGGGTGTTACATGTGGTCATAAGTTATCTATCTAATCTAATAATTATATGTCTGTGTTTGAGGATGGTTTTGTGTTTCGTAAAGACGGTTTTTGATGAGATTTACATATTTTCGGAGAAAAATATATTGATTACAATGATTTTAAGTTTGAAAAAAGTTATTTGTTATAAACCCATTAGTGGATGTCCATTATAGGCCCGTATTCTAGAATGTTTCTAAACCTACTTGTTCACCAAGTATTTGTACTCCTATATATATTCTCTATTATTGATGAAATAACACATCACAATTATCTCTCATTCTCTCTTATTCACAACACGTTATCAGCACGAAACCCTAGCCACTGAGTAAAACCTTAATCATCTAAGAAACTAGAGATTTTTTTTATCAAAATCCTTAGCTAAGGTCGTCTATGTTTTTCGGACGACGTCCGCCTCTCCGATCCGGTTTTTCTTTTGCAGAGCTAAGTATTCATGTTTTATATCTAGTATTTAACATACGCATGCTTCTTATTGCTTTGTCATATAATAGATCTACCTATATTTATTATGCTTTCATGGTAATAGATTGTTTTTACAATTCATAATTTTATGGCTCCAATACATATCGTTTCATGTTTCAATATAAATATATATTCAAGCTTTTATGGATCTACACATGGATTCTTGAGATTTTAATCATACATAATTATCGTTTGATGCCCTGCCATGTTTCCATTAGCTAGTGTGACCGATTATTTTAAATTAATTGTTTGGACCAAAATATTTATCATGTTTCATTATTAAAGTTTGATATACGCTTTAGCGATTCATATTACTTATTTGTTTGATGACAGATAAATTAACTCTTGTTTAATCCAAGTATCCAACATTTATTCTCCGATGCTGTCTCCGTCGTATCTCATGCCGACTTTACTCTCCACAACCATCGAGATAAGTTTTAATTTAATCAAATAATAATTAACATAATCGTTGGTTTGAATCACTAGATCTTAGACATGCTTTATTATTTTATTGATCTATTGTTTCACCATCGAGAGATCTCTGTCTTATTATTTGATTCGATCTGTTTTTCTAATATTATTTTTCTAATATTATCATGCTTTATTGACTGTTTGATTATCATATGATGCATGCTTTATGAAAACTCGACACATGTTTATTATTGGCATCAGTATGATAGTTGGCTCATGTTCTATTGTTATGATTGGTGCTCATGGTTTTCTTGCTACATGGGTAGCTTGCTACGTGAAACTTGAAGTTTCATTGTCCTGAAGACATAACTCTAAAAGGAGTTTTAAGAAATATTTTGAGCTTATATATTCTTTGTGGTTGAGCAAGTTAACGAGTCATTGATGGAAGTCGTGAATCACATCCCGATAATTATGATACATTCCTTGAAGTGAATGAGACATCTTATATAGACAAAAGAAAGTTCACACTAATCATATTAGCCACAGAAAATGGCTATACATATAAAAGTGGTATTAAGTGTGGATATGACATATATGGTCATGAACCAGATCAATGAAATTCTTTCAAGAAATTATGTAAGGAATTATATTCTCACCAGAAGCGAGAAAAATGGAAAGAAAGCAGAGAATTTTCTCTTATATGAGAATGAAAGAATTTAGTGTGAGTACGATATTAAGTGTATGAAACTCATTTAAAGTCTTACAAAGAGCATATACATTATTATCTATGGGATAGCATTTTAAGATCATTGATGCATATACTCTCTCAAGTCTCAAAGCGTCTCAATTCTAATAGAATGATAAATACATAACTCAAGTCAAGTATGTTTGTTGATTCAACAATGAACTGAGTTCGAGATGGATGAACCTGGAGTTTCATCATCTCAAGGGGGAGAGTTAAAGAGTTCCACATAAACAATAAGTAACATATCCTGGAGAATATGTTCACTACTTGACCATAAAGATCCACCAGTTCTTTGAGAAAAATTAAAAGAAAAGTATGATGAGAGCATGATGTTACTTAGAGCTCATTATGAGTCTACACATCTAAGATTAAGTCTATTAATAAATATGTCTCATTGGTTATACTCCATTCCCTGAAGCGAATGTGACATCATCATACAATAAGGAAGAAAATGACCACTCAGATAATATTCGTCGGTCGTATATATGTGAAAGTGGATATGAATTTAGTCAAGATCGAGTTCGAAGAGTTTCTATCAAGAAATCATATTTTCACCAGAAGTGAACAAATAAAAAATGAAAGAAATTTGTGAAAGTATCATATAAGGTAGTATAAACATATATATGAATGTAATTGAAATAATTGATACATTCTATTTTCTCAAATCTCAAAAAGAAGGATCTAAGATAAAATAAATGATCCGAGTAGGATATGTTATTGATTCTAAAAAATGGGATTCATTTCGAGATCGATATAGCTACAGTGCTATCATCTCGAGGGGGAGAGTTAAAGAATCCCATATAGTATATGTGAAACATCCAGAAGATTATGTTTACACTAAAAATGAGATTGATGAATCCTTCATAAAATAAATTCATGGGATTTTGGGACAAATCATATTGAGATGAGAAAAAATAAATTCATGGGATTTTTGTTCTAGATTGTACTATACAAAGATTATAGAATGAAGAAAAATAAATATGGTAAACATGAAGTTTACTGAGAATAAAAAGTAAATCAGAAGTTTACTAAGAATTTAAACGTTTGGCTTAACCGGATTAGTCATCCTGGTTAAATAAATGATGCGAAAATTTATAAGAAGCGTGTGGATATTTCGTAAAAAACCAGAAGATTCTTTCTAGTTATTTATCATATGTTGATTGCTCAGAAAACAATATGATAGTGTGGCATTCACGAGTAAGAAAAATAAACTGGAATATGTTTATTTCTAGAAGTATATACAAGGAGATATTTATGGGCTGATCACCCACTATGTGAATTTTAGATATTAGATGCATCGATTCAATGAACATATTGACTTGATGAAAACATCAACTATATATTCACATTTATACTTGTCATGAAATTGCAACTTGAAGTTTGCAATGTTATTTGATAATGCTGGTGAATTTATGTTTGAATACCCATTGAAATAAAGTGTTGAACATCCAGATGCTTATGTTTATACAAAAAATGGTTTAATACCATTTTTTCGCATCAAGCCAATGAATAACTAATAGGCCTCCCCATCATTATTGGTTTAGGATCAGAAACCAAATAATTTCCATCAGAAAGATATTTGAATATTAAAAGTGCTCCACCACAGCGGTATAAGATGAAACCTCAAAAGAGAAAAAAAAATATATGTTGGATATGAATATTAAATAAGTGTCTAGAGCTATCCCAGAAGGATTTATTGAAGTCTCGACTTATATATTCTCATTATAATGAATCAGTTTCCAACATTAGAGGGAGAAAATAAATAGCTGGGAAAATATATAAGTAGCTATGAATTATCAATGATCCTCAGACTAGAGAATGTACATTAGATGTCCAAAAAGATAATTCATAAACAAAACTTGGCGTATTAATTGCCATACGCTTTTGCTGATCCTAAAGAGTGATTTCATCATTCTTTAGGATCAGCATGACCAAATCGAGGTAATAAAGATTTTGAACGATCTCCAGAAGAGACATCAACATGATAAATGAAAAGTTCAAGTACTTGACAATGAAAAGAGCTAGCTAGCTATGTCATGTTAGAAATAATATGGGAACCAAAAAGCAAATCGACGTCGTAATATTTTGCATGCTATGAGCAGTTGATATTATGAAAAGAGGATCATGAAATAAAGTCTATTGAAATGTGTACACAAAGAAATGATTCGCCAAAGCGGAAAAAAAAATAGACTTGTAATTATAATCTCTTGCAGAGAAACATATGGACCAACAGTCTATGCACCTAAAGTGTAAATCCAGTGAAAGATATTAAGTTTTGTGTAAAACGATAGTGAAAATAGTGAAATTTTCACAAAGTGAAGGATCGTTTTCTGAAGAAATATATTTATATTTTTTTGTGGTGGAGCAATACTTTAAGATATCTTATAAGGTTGACAATATGAGATAGAACACTGGAAGATGACATTTATATGAAATCCTTGAAGGATATAATCCATGAAGGATTTATGATATCACAACTATGTTTTCGAAAATTCTACTTGATCAAATGAGAAGAAAAATATGTAACATGGGGTATAATCATGTACATGTATACCCATGTAGATTTATCAGAAAATAATGATCAAAATGATTTTTGATTTGAAGATCATCAAAACTCCAACAGAGTTATCATAGCAATTATGGTAAAGGATCACTTGATAATGATATTTGTATGAAGAGCCCAGAAAGATTTGCTAGAAGCAAAAACTCTTATGTGCAAATTGCATAAACTTCAATCGTTCTGTTTATGGATTGAAATAATCACAGTGTATGTGGTATAGTCTCATTAGTGAGCATTATAAGCGGATTTGAGAAAAGAGTTATGGCAATTTCAATATATGTTGATGATTTGAACATCACTTAGTAGAATATATAGAGAAATGTTTTGGAAAAATATATTGAAAAGATAAAATTATCTTCATGTATATAGCAAAAAGATGCTATCATATCCTAAAGATCCTTGCATGGTTCTATATTAGAATGTTCACATATATTTGGTCCTGAAGTACCACACTTAAATTGATGTTTAAAAAATTTATCGATCTCTTCTATGATTGAAAGAAGAGATTTTGTATTATACGAAGAAAAATATGTTATGGACCAGAAGTCCAATGATTTGAGATATCATATCACAATCATACGAGTTTGTTTATTAAGGCTATATTTATTATTATCCGAAAAGATACCATATATTTGATCGGAATTCATCTCCAGAAGAAGATGTTTCCGAGGGGAAAAAATATAATGAATGATATGCGTGGATGTACTCTTTTTCCCTTATCATAGTTTTTATCCCATAGGGTTTTTCTATGAAAGATTTTTAATGAGACATCAAAGAACATGCAAATGATAGACACTTAATAAAGAATGTTATCATTATAATGATATATAAAAGTCTATCAGACTCCCAAATGAATATCATACATTTATGATATCGAGAGCAATAAAGAGAATAATCAAGATGGGTCATCTTAAAGAAGTATGAAATGCAGAAGAATGACGATTTACGTGTTCTACATATTCGTTCAAGTGAAATTTTGGTGGATTTCTTTTGCAAACACTTCCAGCTACTACATTCAAGAATCAAGTTCGCGTCGTCACAAAGTTATCATAAAAGAATCAGGTTATGCACTCATCAGGGGGAGTAGAAGCGCGTTGTACTCCTTTTCTATTAACCATGGTTTTGTCCCAACTAGGTTTTCTTGGTAATGTTTTTAATGAGGCAACATCTAATGCGCATTAGGATTATTTTTACTATAATGACATCCAAGGGAGAGTGTTATAAACTTATTAGTGGATGTCCATTATAGGCCCCTATTCTAGAATGTTCCTAAACCTACTTGTTCACCAAGTATTTGTACTCCTATATATATTCTCTATTATTGATGAAATAACACATCACAATTATCTCTCAATCTCTCTTACTCACAACATTATTGATTATTTAATATACTATGTAAATATGTTACAGTAGGAATTATAAAAATATTAAAATAATTTGGAAAGTTATTTAATTGAGGAAATTTGTATAAATATTCTCAAAATCTTTTTTATTTGAAAGCTAACCCCTTTTTTAAAAGCTTTGAAAAATAACATTTTCTATATTAAAATAATATTATTAAAAGAAAATGCCTTAATCAAAATCAAAGTTTTGATGATAAAAATCTCAAAGATATATATTTTTCAAATAGTTATAAAAATACTACAAATACTAAAAATAATTTTTAATGAATTTGTAGTTAAAATTTTTGGATTTGGGTTAATTATTTCCAAATTAGGGTATAGTTTTTTAAGGGGGTAGAGTTTGGATTTGAGGTTTATGGTTTATTTTTAAATGTTTAAATTTCATTCATATTTATCCTAAATTAAATTAATTTCAAAAATACTTTAAAAGAATCTTTAACTTATCAGAATATTTTAATTTTTTAGTCAACAAAAAGTTAGTTTCCAAATCTTTTACAAAAAGGGTTAGTTTTCAAATTTTACAAAAATTTTGGAATATTAAACCAATCCTCCCAAATTTGCAAGAGCTTTACGGGATGCTTCAACGGATTGGTATAGATGAGGTAATAGAAGAAATAAACTCTCATCCAAATGCAGTGCAATTACAAGATATTCTTTTTATAGCACAATCATGTGGTTTCACCTTCTAGCACATCTCCAGGAATACAAACACATTAGCGGATAATTTGGCTAAGTCTGCAAGATTAACTTCTCAAGGTAATGTAGTAAAATGGTTGTTGTAATTGGATTTCTCTTGTTAATGGAAGTTTTTTAGACGTCAAAAAAAAAAAACCCAATCCCTATTTAATTTTTAGAAAAGGATTTGTATAAATATGTTAAGGATTTTTCTAATTTTTTAAAAAAATTATGGGACCTTGGGTAAGTAGTTGTGAGTTTGTGACAGTGTAACAGTGTTAGACTCATGTTTTTTTTTCGTTGTTTCCCTTTTTCTGTACTTGTAGTAATCCTAAAAGTCTCGGTCATTTCGTTTGTTAGATTAGGAAGCTTAACATGTGTTGCTCGTTTTTTTTATTTTTGGTCGAAACATGTGTTGCTCGTTTGAATTAATTTTTTACATTAAACTACTCCACTGGAATTAAAATTTGGGAAAATTGGATTTTTGGACCAAAATTTTTTGGATTTGGTGATATACATCTTTATTTTTTTAGATTGGTGACATATATTTTAGTTGGAATTAGAATCCTATAATATCCTTAAATTCTTTAATTGTATGATTTGTTTACAAAATATAAGATTTTTCCTTAATTGTAGGATTTGAAAATTAATTTTCAAATTTTATTCTGATTTTATTTTTAATTAAATTTCGGATTTATTTTAGTTTTATTCTGATAATTCATTTAATTGTTAAAAAAACTAATTGAAACTTTTAAAGATTTATATCAAAAGAAAAAAAAATTTCCTTAATATCTAAAAATTTTATTTCCTAAATTTTTGGAAAATTAATTTAATAATTTATTATGCAGAATGTAATCTAACTGAATATTTGATTTCCTTGACTGAAAGATTTGATTTCATAAATTTTCATAATTTCAAAATTAATTTTAGAATTTGTATTATCAAATTTCCAGAACATAGAACGAACTGAAGAATACATATTATACATTTTGTAGAACGTAGAGCAAAGTAAAGATTACGTATTCTGAAATTTGACTCTAAAAATTTTAGAATATAAGTGTTTCTCTAAATTTCTTAAAACATAGACCAATGTGCAGGTGACATGTTCTGATATTTTCTCCTAAATCGTTTGGAATGTTCGTGTGCTCTAAATTTTTAGAACAAAGAGCAAATAAAAACGTGTTCTTGTGGGGTAAGAACAAAGTAATAGAAGTAAACGATGTTTTCTTGTTGAGAGAAATACTCCCCCAGCGGCGACTAGGGTTTCTTCGAAGTCTTTGTCGTGCCGGCGGTGAGAAAATCCCTCTCCCCTCTCTTCTTCTCCCCTCTCTTGTTTCCCTTGGCTCTGTAGCGGCATGAGATGTTGCTAGCTCCGTTGCTGGCTCCTCCTCCACCAGTTCCAGGTCCGGACCGCCGCCATCCGATCTGGATTATATCTTATATGTGTTACAGCTTGACAGTTTAAGCAACCTGGATGCGAATCACCTCCATCTCTGGCCTCTCTTCCTCTTTTACGGTTTATCGACGGAATCGACGGTGCCTCAAAGGACAAGGCTCCCGAATCTGCCGCATCTGCTGCTTAAGAGGCAAGTACCGGAGCGTGAGAAACGCCTTGGTTTTGCCTCCTCTCCCTTTCATCCAAACATGTCACCGTCGGCTGACTCTGCAGTTAAGTCGGTGTACAACTATTTGCCGCTGATCTCTTTGGATCCGGTGATTATTCTACAAAGCTCGTTAAACCTGGCGTCCTCCACATCGAGCTTGGAGAGACACACCACATTGCTCCCCTTCAATTGGTTTCCAGTCGGCGTGGGAGAAGGTGTCGATGAGAGCCATACTTGTTCAGGAGATCTCGCCGGAGCTCCCATCCATCTCGTCATTTGGGTAAAGGAGCCTTTGGGGTTGTTGAATTATTGGGCCTGGCCCATAATGTGTAGACAGGTTTCTATCCTGGCCCAAGGAAAAAAAACCCATCGATTGTTTATCATTCTTCGCCAGTAGCTGATAAGAGCGATTCCCCCTCCTCCTTTGTGAGAATTATTAAGTTTTCTGGGTTCTTCAAAAATGATAGAACCCTGGCTAGCTTGGACAAAGGAGCTAAGGAACCAAACGAACAATATGTAGCCGAGGAGATTCTTAATGACGCAAATAACTTGCAAATTCCGAGAGGACCTATGACGAGGTCAAGGAAAAGACAACTTAACCAAGCCATCTCTTTGCTTATGGTTAAGATCACCGGCCAACTTCCTTTGGTTGCTCATCAAACCACGTTGGTTATGATTCGAGCCGAGGAAGGATGATGATGGGAGGTGTGCGGACTTGTACTCTTTTTCCCTCTCTTTGGTTTTTCCCTTTCGGGTTTTTCGAAAGAGGTTTTTAATGAGGCAAGTGTGCACACTATTTCATTTTCCCATTATCATAACTTAGGCTTTTTTGGAAGCCCATTTGATGATTTCAGTCAAGCCCATTTTATTTTTATTTCAGTCTTTTAATTTCTAGTCAAATAATTGTTTAATGTGTTGACACTTGTTTATTGTGTTCACATTAGACTTTCAAACTTCTTCCTTTAATGGTTCTTCATTTTCCGTGTAAAGGGAAGTGAAAGGGGTTTGTCCTTTCACTTTATCCTCTTATAAATAGTGGCCAAAATCCTCATAATAAAATCATCAAACATTTTTATTCTCAAATTCTCTCTACTTGTTTGATCTGAGAAGTGCGTAATATCTAAGTTTTGAATGAGCCTTTGTAGTCCTAGAGATCTTTCATATCTCTCGGAAGTACGCATCGATCCATTGATTCCATCATCACTCACGTTCAAAACGTTCATCTTCCATCAAGAACTTCATCCATTATCGTCATTCCGCATTTTAAAACCTTTCGAAGTGATCATCGGACATAGATCCTCCCTAGGAGTCTATCAAAAAACCTTGTAAACCCTACAGTTCGGAACAGCTTTGATTCTATAATTCCTCATATCACTCTAATCATCACAAGGGTAAGCTATGTAGACTTTAGATATGAATTAGGAAACATATCGAGAGTTGATCTTACTTGCTTAGTATGGTTAAGTGCTAATTGGAACTGTTCGAGTTTGATTAAATCGTGTTTATTTGTTTCCTCCCTTGAGGCTAGATGCATATGTCCTCTTATCCTTTCATTGAAAGGGAATTGGCTTCCGGTTTCAAAACCGAGAAAATGCTCCGCCTTTAGGGTGCGAACGAACGACTATTTGAGGGTCGTGGTTATAAAGAAAGGTGATGCAATATGTATCCCTCTCCAATGTTCAACATTACGAGTTCCCGTGGACTGGGTTTCGCTTATTGGATTTTCGGTGGTCAGATGTGCAGCAGCTGAAGCTTCGGTCTTAGTTTACATTATTTCGAACAAGTTCTCGGAATCAAACTTTGGCTACCTACCTATCATGGAGGTGTTTGCAAACAAGTGTTGTAACTCCTTTGCTATTATCCTTCTCTTAATGTATTTCTTTTTATGCTTTTGTAGTTTCTATTGTAAAACTGTCAAGAGGATGCTTAATTCCCTCTTGTGTATGTTGCTAGTTTGAGTTGAATGGAAAAAGAGTATGTTGAGCAAAAAAAAAAAAAAAGAGCAAATTAAAAAATACGAATTCTAAAAGCTGCAGAACATGTATAGACAACAGAATGTACATTTTGTATAAAATATATTAAATTTAGAAATCCAAATTTTAATCTATTGGTTACAAAATAAAATTTTCACATTTGATTAAAAAATTTTATTATTTCATTTGTTACATGTTTGAAAAAAACAATTTGGAAAAACTAATTATTTATATAAAAGGGGTAATTGTAGAAAAATTTGGAAATGTCAAAAAAAGGTGTAGAGGAACAAATTTAAATTTAGAAGACCTTTTAATCCAATTTTCTCTTAAAATTTATGCCTCTAGCTCATTTGCATTTGATGTGTTTCTTCGATTTACAAATTTTACCATCTTCACAACATCAATGAAACATTATATTCGATTCAAGCAAAACTACCCTTATTTCTTAACCCTCTTCTTGATCTGACAAACTCTTGTTAAGATTTTAATAAAAGCTTCATTAAGTGTAAAATAAAAGAGTTTTTTCTCTTAACTACAAAAGGATACAATAACAAGAAACAATAATAAATTGGCTGAGATAACTGGATACATAACCGGTATATAATCTAAAACTCTCCCTCAAGATGAAGAGTACAAGTTATGAACTCCCATCTTGGATAACAAATGACGAAATTGAAGAGCAGTACGGGGTTTTGTGAGCAAATCAGCCAATTGATGTTTTGTAGCAACATGAAATGTCTTCATAAATCCTGAAGCAACCCATTCTCTTACCACATGACCATCACGTTCTATGTGTTTTGTTCTCTTGTGATGCATTGAGTTCTTCGCAATGTGTAAACCTACTTCATTGTCACAATAAAACACAATTGTATCTGCTAAAGGTACCTTCAAGTTTTTAAGTAAATAACTGATCCAGAGGAGGTCACATGTTGTATTTGCCATGCTACGATATTCAGCTTCTACAGAATTCCTACTAACAATATCCTGCTCTTGGATTTCCAGGAGATAAGAGAGTCCCTAACAAAACACATGAACCTGAGACTGACCTTTTAGTGTCATGGCAACTTCCCAATCAACATCAACAAAGGCACGAAGATGAAGAGTAGACTTAGCTGAATAAAAAATCCCTTGGGCTGGATCAGTTTTCAAGTAACGAAGTATCCTATGTGTAACAACCAAATGTGGCTCACGAGAAGCATAAAGATATTGATTGAGCTTGTTAACTGCAATGGAGATATATGGGTGTGTAACTGTGAGGTAGATAAGCTTCCCAAGCAACCTCCTATACATAGACAGATCAAATAAAAGATTCACTAAGCTTGAGATTGAGCTTTATTGGGGTGAAAACATGTTTACTACCAAGGATGCACTACAAAAAAAATGGGTTTTAATAGCATTGAATAATATCGTTTTTTTCTATGTGCTATGGTTGATTGATGTCATTTTCTTTTATAGCGTTTGTGAATTTCAAAACGCTATGTTATGGTGGACGCGTAAAAACCAATTGATATGGTGCTTAACTTTTGTTTCTCAATACTCTGTAATAGCACATAAGGCTTAGTAAACGTTATTGTAGGTATAACCGGGAATGATTTTTTCAATTGCCCGCTCATGTAAAAATAAAATAATATTTTAAAAATAAAAAAAATTGTAAAAAACAAAGAAAGTTTTCAGATCTGAAAATACTCTTTTTTTTTTGCTTCTCTGTAATTTCTCTCTCGAATCATCTTGCAGAGAATACAAAATTGATCTGGGTTGTATCACGGGTTTAGATTTATCCGGGTTTCAGTCTCTCTCTCTCTTCGGCTTACGCGTGACGATCTCGTTTTGTTTGGATATTTGTCATCATCATCGATCTCTCCTTATCTTTGTCTGAAGCAGTGTCAGTATCGATTGGTTTCACTTTTAGTCGCGATCAATTTTAGTCTATCTCGAGTAGCCATCTTCATCGTTCAACAAAGAAATTTACAAGTGAAGGTGATGAAATTTTGTTTGGGTTTTGTCTAGACTATAGAATTAAGCTTTTAATTTGTACATTGGATATTGATTATTTTGGTCTTTTGCAGGAAGAAGTTGGTGAAATTTCGTAAAGGTATTTAAATTTATGAACTTTATCTACTTCTACAGAGACTTATTCTATGTATCTACTTCTACAGAGACTTAAATTGGTATTTTGCCAATTTGTGTTTGCAGGTTATTATTCAAGGCTTGAAATTTCTTCTGCGAGTTGTTGTTATCGTGTAAGTTGTTGTTCCTTACCTACTTTCTCAGTTTTGTTGATACTGGGGTTTGATGTGAGTGGTTATGTGATCGATAAAACTTTGTGTATGTAAAATTTGCGGTGGAGCTGTGATCGTTGAGTTGAAATATGGACAAGACATGGGTTTGTCTTCCAAGGTATGATTTTGGTTGTTATTCTCATTGCTTTTTTAATACCAATATGATTATGAATTATTCTGATATAAGAATATTGGATTGTTTTTTTTCAAATATATAGAGCTAGCCCTGAGTATGTGGAAGGAGCAAGAAAGTTTGTGAATGTAGCAACAAGTAGTTTAGGTAATCCAGCTGAGATGTTTTGTCCTTGCATTGACTGCCGAAATTTTTGCTATCAAGGAATAGATACAATTGTGGAGCATTTAGTGATTAAGGGTATGGATCAAAAGTACAAGAGGAATTTTTGTTGGATTAAGCATGGGGACAGAAGGAATGATATGTCAGATGTTATTCCAACATCAGAAACAAAAGCTTATGAGTTGCTAAGGACAGCTTATTTTTCTTGTGAAGGCAGCACCGAACCAGTAATCGACAGTGGAGTTAAGTATGAGAATAATGAAACAGTGGAGGACTCAGAGTTTAGGAATGAGTTTAGAGATGCAGAAACTCCATTGTATCCGACGTGTTCTAATTACACCAAGGTTTCTGAAATCATGGCCTTTTACCGGATAAAAGTGAAGAGTGGAATGTCTGAGAACTACTTTGATCAACTTTTGAGGATAGTTCATGATATGCTACCTGCAGAAAATGTGCTTCCAAAGTTGACAGATGATATGAAGAGATTCTTGAAGATTTTTGGTTTCGGCTATGATATCATTCATGTCTGCAAGAACGATTGTATTTTGTATCGTAAGTAGTATGAGAAGATGGAAAGTTGTCCAAGATGTAGTGCTTCGAGATGGGAAATCGATAAACACAGTGGTGAAGAAAAGAATGGGATTCCAGCAAAGGTACTTAGATATTTTCCTATAAAGGACAGATTCAGTAGGATGTTTAGATCAAAAAGGATGGCTGAGGATATACGGTGGCATTTCAACAATGGTCTACTGATGGTACAATGAGACACCCGGTAGACACTATAACTTGGGCTCATGTTAATGATAAATTTCCAGAGTTTGCATCTGATCCGAGAAACTTTCGACTTGGTTTGTCGACTGATGGGATGAATCCTTTCTACATTCAGAACAACAAGTATAGTACGTGGCTAGTTTTGTTAGTGAATTACAACCTGCCTCCAACAGCTTGTATGAAGTCTGAGAATATTATGCTCACTATGTTGATTCCTGGTCCAACTGCACCAAGCAATAATATTTATGTGTTTTTAGCACCACTAATAGATGATCTTAAGGATTTGTGGTATGAACGTATTGAAGTTTATGACTCATTTATGAAGGAGAAATTCAGACTTAGGGCTGCTTTGTTGTGGAGTATTTGCGATTATCCAGCTTTAGGAACATTATCTGGATGTAAGGTTAAGGGGAAGCAAGCATGTAATGTATGTGGAAAGGATACACCTTGTGGGTGGCTAAAATTTAGTCGGAAGTAAGTGTACATGGGCAATAGGAAACGGCTCAGACCAGGACATCCTTACAGACGAAGAAAAGGCTGGTTTGACAACACTATTGAAGAGGCAACTGCTAATAGAATTCAAACAAGAGCTGAAATTTATGAGACACTTAAGGATTTTAAGAATGATTTTGGCAGACAGTTAGTGAAGGAAACTAAAAGGAAAAGAAGTAACTTGTGTGTAGAAGAAGTGGTTTCAAAAGAAGAATATGAAAAAAATTCTAATCAGTGGCAGTGGAAGAAACGGTCTATTTTCTTTGATCTACCATACTGGAAGGTAATTATTTATCAATAAAAATACCAATTGTTTTAATTAATATCTTAAATATTCAGCTGAGATTAATGGGATTTCTTTTTCACTGTCTTAGGATTTGCCGGTTCGGCACAACATCGATGTAATGCATGAGGAAAAGAACTTGTCTGACGCTATATTGGCTACCTTGATGCATAGTGCTAAATCAAAAGATGGCTTAAAAGTAAGAAAAGATTTAGAAGAGATTGGAATAACAGCACACTTGCACACAAAGGTACGAGGAAAGCCAACGTATTTGCCTCCAGTAGCCAGATGCCTATGGTGGAAAAAAAGATTTTTTGCAAGAGATTGTCTAAGTTTAGAGGACCTGATGGCTACTGTGCCAATATCGCCAACTGCGTCTGTAATGACCCATACCTAGGCTAGGCATAGGCCGGCCCAAGTTCCATGGGACGGATGGACCAAACAAGGACCGTTTGGTCTTAGTCCAAGTTTTCATGACGTTTCTTCGCGACGAAGTAACGTACGTTTCTTAGGGACAAAGTAACGTAGAGATTTCAAACTTGATATTTTTATAAAAATATAAAAGTTTGCGGAAACTCGGGATTGAGCTGCTCGGGATTTGACGTGCTCCGGATTGAGCCAGCACGACAAATCCGTGATAAGCACGAGGTGTCGTGCATATGGGCGATGAGTCAACGGAAGCACGACAAATCGGAAGCAAGACAAATCTCGTAAGCACGAGGTGTCGCGCATATGGGCGATGAGTGAACAGAAGCACAACAAATCGGAAGCACGACAAATCCGCAAGCACGAGGTGTCGCGACCGTGAGCGACGAGTCAACGGCGACTCAGCTACCTACCTGCTAGCTTAGAAAAGCTATATATATAAGTCTTGGACGTTCATCATCATCCCCATGTTCTAAAACACCAAAACCTCTCTAAAAATTAGTTTACAAAACTCGATCCTTTCCCGGGTTTGTGATTCAGGACGTTGCCATGTCCGAGTAGCTCGAGAATAGTTGATTCTCTAGCCGAAACTCTGTTCATGTTGTGGGAGCATCGAGTCAAAGTTCATCATAGCCATCAGTGCCTTTCGCCAGAGCCGTTAGCCAGCGAGCGTAAGCACTCCTAGAGCTTTATCGAGAAATTTAGGGTAAGCTTCCTATGATCGGATCCTTTCATTTTAGCATGGAATTTTCGTTCTGATCATGATTCTAAACTTAGTTTCTTGATTTTATGATCAGAACCAACGTGGAAACGTTGGATCAGTTCCGGGAGTATTCCCGAAGATCCAAAGAAATTTCTTAGCGAGTCCCGATCCGATCTAGGTAAGATTCGTGAGACTATTTCTTTAAAGTCTCCATCAAAATCCCTAAGTATTGCCTTAGTAAACCTTTGGTTCCTTTTGTATAGAAAGCAAGACCGAATCTAAGGCGAACCCGAGAGTAAAACGCTTAAACAGACTCGCATACTTCATCTTTGAAGGTGAGTCTAAGTTTATTATGTGTTGATGAGTAGAACACATGTTTGTTTATTGTTCTGTTTATAGCCGTAGAGGTTCAGAACAAAGAATTCACTAAATTGCTAAGGAATTTAACTAGTGAAAAGGATAAAGAATGAGTTAAGTGTTTGAATGGTATTGAGTGTTTGCGTGGTTAGTTATTTATACGAATTGAGATTCATGTATATCATTCGTTAAACTGCTAAGTGTTGAGAATGAATCTATGTGTTTTGTTTACAAGTTTATATGCATAAACGATCAATGATAAAATATAAACTTGTAAGTACGCGGTGTGTCATTCCCGTGGTCCGTGACTTAGCCATTTACTGCGGAGTAATGGTTAAATAGTTCACGAAGACACAGAGAGACGGGATTGCAGCCTAGGGCCGTGTACTGCATAGCGATACCTTGGTTACACGTGGTTATGGACTGAAATTATTTAAGGATCCTAAGTCATAGGCCTTTGTGGTTATGGACTGAAAGATACCTTGGTTACACGTGATGAGAATTGACAACGCGTAAGGCCTTAATGGAATTGAAAACGTTAATGCATAATATAAATTGTTCATGTTAATTATGCATTGCATTTGTGTGTTGAGTGTTGATTGTTATTTTGGGTTTTGGGATGGGATGATATATATTAATGACTGTTAGGGGAACCTAGACTCACTGGGCAAGTAGTGCTCACGACTCAATCTGTTTTGCAGGTAACCCTTAGATCATTGGAAGCACGGAACGGAACATTAGGAAAATCAGTGGTAGATTTCCTTGCTTTTGTAAATAAATAATGTTTATTATGTATGTAAATGTTTTGGAGTATCAGACTCGCGAGCAAATATATTTTGTAACAGTTTGAAAATATAAGTATAAATAAGTAAATGATCGGTTTTGAATAACTCGGGTTTCATATGATATTTAGTCATGTCCGGACGATCTAACTACCGTTCAAAACTCGGGTTGAAAAGCCTTGAAATTTTGATCGTTAGGAACCGTGTGCTCGAACGTATGTTCTAAGGTTCTGAAATAAGTTTTTAGAACTTAGGAACAGACGGTCAAGTATGCGCATGTGACGTCACCGGCCTATATTCGGGTCTACGGTGGGTCGCTCATGTTCTTGTTTGATTGTTGGGCGGTTGATTGTATCAATTTGGGCCTAGATCGGGTCGGGGGCATTACAATTAGTGGTATTAGAGCTTTCGTTATACGATGCTTAAATGGGACTTGGTTTTCAAATGTTTTATCGAGTCAAAATTGTCACAAAAGTAAGTAGGATAAACTGATCATGTTCCTGTGCTATGATAAATTGAAGTGTAGTTAAGACTTATCAGATTCTTTGATGTAGATGTCTTCATAGTCTTCTTATGAGTATGTGGAACAGTGTCCTGGTAATTCTCCTCCCAAGCCGGATGATTCGGATACGTCATTGGATTCAGATCCATCCAAGGGATCAAGTCATGGTGGATGGATATCCACTGACTCATCGAGATTTTTACCATTAGGGAGGCAGCATCGTGAGGATACGGGATATGATGGTCAGCTATCATCACCACCACTATCACCACCACCACGGTCGCTATCACAATCCCAATCTGTCACTTCACGTCGTCGTTATCCTGAGTTAGAGGAGCCAGAGGAACCATAACATCATGGTCAGAAACGTCCTCACTATCTTAATTCCGAGGGAGCAGGACTTAGTAGGACGAGACCCGAAGCACCCGAAGCTGAGGTTATGGAAAAACGATTAGGAAATCGTCAACAAACACGACAAGTGAATCAATATGATCCTTCATCATCTCCACCAGATTACAGAAGGATGTACATGCAGACGACCTGGACATTACACAATTTGGTAAACTGCCATGCGTTCCCGTCGAAATAGACAAAGTCAACCAGCTAAAAGTACTAGCGGGAGTAAGAGCGGTTGAGTATAAACTAATGGATGAGCGAAAAGTTGTTATGGGATGTTTTATAGGATGTCTATAGTCCCTAGATAAACCCAAACCTCATGACCTTCAAAAGGTTTCCTTGAAGGTAAATAAGGGGTTCTATCTTGAATATCTTTTTGATGTGTTTTCTTGTGATGCGTGAAAAGGGTGTGTATAGTAAGAGAATGATATGTGAATGCTGTGTGGTTCTTTTGTGTAGAATGTTTAATATATGAAAGAAATTAAGCAAAAAGTAAAAGTTTAATTTTCATGAGTAGAAAAGTACATGAGTAGGAAACATTACATGGTTGTGGTGTACTCACACATGTTCTGTTTGACTAAGGTGAAATACATGGTTTTGTATCACCTAAAGTCACTTTGAAAGAAATAACTAGGAAACATTACGTGTTTGTGGTGTACCCACACACGATCTGTTCGACTCAGGTGAAAGGGATAGTTTCGTATCACATGATGTCACATTGAGTTTAAAAGGAACTTTTATGGAAGTAAAGGTTTCTATCCGTGTTAGAATACCCGGTAATCAAAACCTTCATACCGATAGTTGTTATATTATATGGGAGTGCCAATTGATATTGGAGACCATATTTTCATAGCAAAGTTGTATCATTAGAAGAGTATCAAGTGATCTTAGGAATGGATTGGCTAACGGTGTTATGGCACTTATCGACCGGAGTCGAAGAAGAGTAATCTTTGAATGCAGTCAAGGAAGAGTAACCTTTGACCGTAGTTGAGGAAGAGTATCAATTAAGTGATTTGGGAAATCATCTATATTGAAATCAAACCCAATACCGGAATATCCTTCATAACGGCCTTTGGAGAAAGTGCTCTTATGGAAGGTTAAGTTACCATGTACCTTGAGCATAATTAGTGATATATAAGCAGAGCAGAAACTAGAGGAGTTTCCTGTAATTTGTGATTACGTTGATGTTTTCAAACCTTTGGAAGAGTTACCACCATCTTGTAATAATATGGTTATCATTTTGTTGGGACCGGAAGTCCAATAGCTAAAGGCGCCATATCTGATGGCCCTACAGAATTAGTAGAGTGGAATGCAGAGTTAGTAGAATTGACTAAAGAGTTAGTTAAGTAGGATGCAGAGTTAGTAAAGTTGAAGAAGCGTTTAGAGGATTTGTTGGAGAAAAGATTCACTAGAGGAAGTTTATCATCATGGAAGGCTTAGTGTTAGTCGTCAAGAAAGAGAATAGTCGTATGCGTTTGTGTGTAGATTGTCGAGCAATCAACAATTTACCACCAAGAAATAATGAGAAGTTAGATATATTGGAGAAAGGATTCACTCGACTAAGATTGTCCACCATGGGAAGTTATAGTGTAATTAGTCAAGAAGAAGAATGGTAGTATGTGTTGTATGTAGATTATCAAGTAACCGTCACCATAATATTGATGAGTAGTTAGAACAGTTGCAAGAAGCAAGCTTGTTTTTGAAGATTGATTTAGCATCATTCTAACATCAGATTCGTGTTGTTGAGACGGATGACGTGAACACTCTATTTAGTACATAATATGACTATTACGAGTTTGTGGTCATACCGTTTGACCTAACCAATGCACTAGCTACATTATTTTGTGGATAGTAACCGAAGTGTTTCGAGATTTCTTAGATGAGTTTATCATCATTTTTGTTTGATGATATCCTTATCTATTCTGGAAATTGCAGAGGACCATGGAGAACACTTAAGGAAAGTGTCAGAACAGTTAGGGAAAGTGTGGAACGCTTAGGAAAAGTGTTGGAACACTTGAGGAAAATGTTGGAACACTTGAGAAAAATGTTGGAACGCTTAAGGAGTCAAAAAGTTTTGCTGAAGTTTAGCAAATGTAACTTTTGGAAACAAGAGATAGGCTTTGTAGGATATCAGGTATCGGGACAAGGAGTTTCGGTTGACCCAAAAAAAAAAGATGGTTGAGATTCAAGATTTTGTTGCAACCAACCGACGACATTGAGATACGGAGTTAATTAGGATTAGCTAGATATACAGGAAATTTGTCAATGGATTTTCCATGTATATCAAAACCATTGACTAGCCTGAATGGAAAGGGTGTAATCTTTGTGTTGGACGTGTAAATGGAAAAGGTGTTCCATCAAAAGGCTTTGACCCCAACACTGGTCCTAGCCGTAGTCGAACCAACCATTTACGGTATACAACGATGCATGTAGAACGGAGATTTGGTTATGTATTGATGCAAGGCAAGTGGGACATTGCTTATGCATCTAAGTAGTTGAGGAAAATATGAGGAGGAGTATCCCGCTCATGATTTAGAAATTATTGGAGTAGTGTTTGCAATAAGATCTAGCGATCTTATTTTCGTGAAAAATTAATATAAGTGATGACCGATTGTAAGAGCTGAAGAATTGTTATTCACCAACATGTTCTTACCCTAAGGCAGAGAAGGTGGATGGAATTTGTAGAAGGTTGTGATTTAGATATCACTTACCACCGGGGAAAAAGGCAAACGTAGATACAAATGTTTTAAGTTGCCATAAACCAAGTGTTGACATGGAGAGAGATTTGAATAGTTGAGCCGTATAATTCAAGACGATTAGCTTAAAAACTATAGATGAAGAGAGTGGTGAACCTTTGGGTTACAGGCAGTAAATCAAAACGGGCTTACCGCAACGTAGTTAGTATGAGTGGAGAGGAGGTGAGAATCTTGAGAAGATTATCTAAGAATGAAACAACCTAGGACATCTGGATGCAAATAAATACCATTTGGCCCCATATGGTATCTTGCTTTAGAATAAAGGATTACCGTGCCTAAAGGATATGGCTTACGGTAAGAAATCATGTGAACGATACACATTCTCAAATAAGTATTCATTTAGAGAATACTAAGATAAATATTAGCTCAGTATGAAACGATCAGTGGGAAGCAAGTAGGGCAGTGTTAGATTTGTCAGGAGATTAAGTTAGAGCATCGAGTATCAGCGAGATTATTTCAGAGTTGCAAATCCCAGAATGGAAATGGGATGCGAGTACTAAGGATTTCAGAGATTGTTACAAAATACACCAATTCCGTAATGGAAAAGGTATATGGTTGATCTAGATTTAATTATAGGATTACAGGAAGCACCAAGATGGAGAAATGCTATGATTTGGGAAACCATGGATCATTTAACCAAAAATGTTTATTTTCTATCTACGAAACAACATGATTTGGGTAATCATGGATCGTTTAACCAAAGTGCTTAATTTCTTTCTATAAGACAACATGATTTGGGTAATCGTTGATTGATAACCAAGAGATAGTGGTTAAGTTGTGCTCAGATGAAGTAGTTGATATTATGGAGTTTTAGTTAATATAGTATCTGGCCGTGATCGCAAATCCACGGCTAGATTTTGGCAAACTTTTTAATAAAACCTTTGGAACGGTTTTGAGCATAAATAGTGCTTTTCATCCAGAGTCAGATGAGCACCACAAGAGCAGAAAGAGTAAAATTATCAGAACGATAGATGATCTACTTTAGAAATGTTTGTTGGATTGGGCTAAGGCTTGGGAAGTCTTTTTGCCTTTAGTAGAATTCGCATACAATAATAGCTATCATGCTAGTATTTGTATGTCATCATACGAAGAGTTATACTAGCATCCTTGTCAGACACCCATTTGTTGGACTGGAATAGGAGAAAGACATGAGTTTTGGTCAGAATTTTGAAAGAGACTATGGATAGAATTAGCTTTGTTTGGGCTAATATGAAGAAGATATAAGCCGATCGACAGAGGAGATTAGTTGTTTTGATCTACATGATTGAGTATGGTTAAAGGCCAGATCAGAGAAAGGAATGCCGAATCCGAGAAATTGAGTATGGATAAAAGCCGATTGATGTAGAATTGATAAACCAAGTAAGTTGACTTTATGGTATAAGGTCCTTACCGCAGCATCGAAAGAATATGAGAAGTAGATAGATCTTTCATCAAGTATGGATTACATGATGGATTTCATGTAACCATGTTGGGTAAATAGTTTGTGGCCCGGATGAGCCACCATCAGAACGGATACCAGATTTGCAAACTGAACCTAGACTTTTTCCCCTTAAACCTTTAAAGATCGGTGAGAAACGATCTAGACTTTTGGAAGGATGAGAGATTTTGCATATTAGAGTTATGGGAAGGAAAAACCATAGAAAGGTTGTTACAGTGTTGTGTTACTTTGGAAGATGACGCAAGATTTAGAACAATCTCACCCGGAGATGTTTACCAAGCCTAGAACCAAAAACGACATTGGACCGTCACACAGACGAGAATTCGGGACGAATTCTAATAAGGAGGGGAGAATGTAATGACCCATACCTAGGCTAGGCATAGGCCGGCCCAAGTTCCATGGGACGGATGGACCAAACAAGGACCGTTTGGTCTTAGTCCAAGTTTTCATGACGTTTCTTCGCGACGAAGTAACGTACGTTTCTTAGGGACGAAGTAACGTAGAGATTTCAAACTTGATATTTTTATAAAAATATAAAAGTTTGCGGAAACTCGGGATTGAGCTGCTCGGGATTTGACGTGCTCGGGATTGAGCCAGCACGACAAATCCGTGATAAGCACGAGGTGTCGTGCATATGGGCGATGAGTCAACGGAAGCACGACAAATCGGAAGCACGACAAATCTCGTAAGCACGAGTTGTCGCGCATATGGGCGATGAGTGAACAGAAGCACGACAAATCGGAAGCACGACAAATCCGCAAGCACGAGGTGTCGCGACCGTGAGCGACGAGTCAGCGGCGACTCAGCTACCTACCTGCTAGCTTAGAAAAGCTATATATATATAAGTCTTGGACGTTCATCATCATCCCCATGTTCTAAAACACCAAAACCTCTCTAAAAATTAGTTTAGAAAACCCGATCCTTTCCCGGGTTTGTGATTCAGGACGTTGCCATGTCCGAGTAGCTCGAGAATAGTTGATTCTCTAGCCGAAGCTCTGTTCATGTTGTGGGAGCATCGAGTCAAAGTTCATCATAGCCATCAGTGCCTTTCGCCAGAGCCGTTAGCCAGCGAGCGTAAGCATTCCTAGAGCTTTATCGAGAAATTTAGGGTAAGCTTCCTATGATCGGATCCTTTCATTTTAACATGGAATTTTCGTTCTGATCATGATTCTAAACTTAGTTTCTTGATTTTATGATCAGAACCAACGTGGAAACGTTGGATCAGTTCCAGGAGGATTCCCGAAGATCCAAAGAAATTTCTTAGCGAGTCCCGATCCGATCTAGGTAAGATTTGTGAGACTATTTCTTTAAAGTCTCCATCAAAATCCCTAAGTATTGCCTTAGTAAACCTTTGGTTCATTTTGTATAGAAAGCAAGACCGAATCTAAGGCGAACCCGAGAGTAAAACGCTTAAACAGACTCGCATACTTCATCTTTGAAGGTGAGTCTAAGTTTATTATGTGTTGATGAGTAGAACACATGTTTGTTTATTGTTCTGTTTATAGCTGTCGAGGTTCAAAACAAAGAATTCACTAAATTGCTAAGGAATTTAACTAGTGAAAAGGATAAAGAATGAGTTAAGTGTTTGAATGGTATTGAGTGTTTGCGTGGTTAGTTATTTATACGAATTGAGATTCATGTATATCATTCGTTAAACTGCTAAGTGTTGAGAATGAATCTATGTGTTTTGTTTACAAGTTTATATGCATAAACGATCAATGATAAAAAATAAACTTGTAAGTACGCGGTGTACCCACACATGTTCTGTTTGACTAAGGTGAAATACATGGTTTTGTATCACCTAAAGTCACTTTGAAAGAAATAACTAGGAAACATTACGTGTTTGTGGTGTACCCACACACGTTCTGTTCGACTCAGGTGAAAGGGATAGTTTCGTATCACATGATGTCACATTGAGTTTAAAAGGAAATTTTATGGAAGTAAAGGTTTATATCCGTGTTAGAATACCCGGTAATCAAAACCTTCATACCGATAGTTGTTATATTATATGGGAGTGCCAATTGATATTGGAGACCATATTTTCATAGCAAAGTTGTATCATTAGAAGAGTATCAAGTGATCTTAGGAATGGACTGGCTAACGGTGTTATGGCACTTATCGACCGGAGTCGAAGAAGAGTAATCTTTGAATGCAGTCAAGGAAGAGTAACCTTTGACCGTAGTTGAGGAAGAGTATCAATTAAGTGATTTGGGAAATCATCTATATTGAAATCAAACCCAATACCGGAATATCCTTCATAACGGCCTTTGGAGAAAGTGCTCTTATGGAAGGTTAAGTTACCATGTACCTTGAGCATAATTAGTGATATATAAGCAGAGCAGAAACTAGAGGAGTTTCCTGTAATTTGTGATTACGTTGATGTTTTCAAACCTTTGGAAGAGTTACCACCATCTTGTAATAATATGGTTATCATTTTGTTGGGACCGGAAGTCCAATAGCTAAAGGCGCCATATCTGATGGCCCTACAGAATTAGTAGAGTGGAATGCAGAGTTAGTAGAATTGACTAAAGAGTTAGTTAAGTAGGATGCAGAGTTAGTAAAGTTGAAGAAGCGTTTAGAGGATTTGTTGGAGAAAAGATTCACTAGAGGAAGTTTATCATCATGGAAGGCTTAGTGTTAGTCGTCAAGAAAGAGAATAGTCGTATGCGTTTGTGTGTAGATTGTCGAGCAATCAACAATTTACCACCAAGAAATAATGAGAAGTTAGATATATTGGAGAAAGGATTCACTCGACTAAGATTGTCCACCATGGGAAGTTATAGTGTAATTAGTCAAGAAGAAGAATGGTAGTATGTGTTGTATGTAGATTATCAAGTAACCGTCACCATAATATTGATGAGTAGTTAGAACAGTTGCAAGAAGCAAGCTTGTTTTTGAAGATTGATTTAGCATCATTCTAACATCAGATTCGTGTTGTTGAGACGGATGACGTGAACACTCTATTTAGTACATAATATGACTATTACGAGTTTGTGGTCATACCGTTTGACCTAACCAATGCACTAGCTACATTATTTTGTGGATAGTAACCGAAGTGTTTCGAGATTTCTTAGATGAGTTTATCATCATTTTTGTTTGATGATATCCTTATCTATTCTGGAAATTGCAGAGGACCATGGAGAACACTTAAGGAAAGTGTCAGAACAGTTAGGGAAAGTGTGGAACGCTTAGGAAAAGTGTTGGAACACTTGAGGAAAATGTTGGAACACTTGAGAAAAATGTTGGAACGCTTAAGGAGTCAAAAAGTTTTGCTGAAGTTTAGCAAATGTAACTTTTGGAAACAAGAGATAGGCTTTGTAGGATATCAGGTATCGGGACAAGGAGTTTCGGTTGACCCAAAAAAAAAAGATGGTTGAGATTCAAGATTTTGTTGCAACCAACCGACGACATTGAGATACGGAGTTAATTAGGATTAGCTAGATATACAGGAAATTTGTCAATGGATTTTCCATGTATATCAAAACCATTGACTAGCCTGAATGGAAAGGGTGTAATCTTTGTGTTGGACGTGTAAATGGAAAAGGTGTTCCATCAAAAGGCTTTGACCCCAACACTGGTCCTAGCCGTAGTCGAACCAACCATTTACGGTATACAACGATGCATGTAGAACGGAGATTTGGTTATGTATTGATGCAAGGCAAGTGGGACATTGCTTATGCATCTAAGTAGTTGAGGAAAATATGAGGAGGAGTATCCCGCTCATGATTTAGAAATTATTGGAGTAGTGTTTGCAATAAGATCTAGCGATCTTATTTTCGTGAAAAATTAATATAAGTGATGACCGATTGTAAGAGCTGAAGAATTGTTATTCACCAACATGTTCTTACCCTAAGGCAGAGAAGGTGGATGGAATTTGTAGAAGGTTGTGATTTAGATATCACTTACCACCGGGGAAAAAGGCAAACGTAGATACAAATGTTTTAAGTTGCCATAAACCAAGTGTTGACATGGAGAGAGATTTGAATAGTTGAGCCGTATAATTCAAGACGATTAGCTTAAAAACTATAGATGAAGAGAGTGGTGAACCGTTGGGTTACAGGCAGTAAATCAAAACGGGCTTACCGCAACGTAGTTAGTATGAGTGGAGAGGAGGTGAGAATCTTGAGAAGATTATCTAAGAATGAAACAACCTAGGACATCTGGATGCAAATAAATACCATTTGGCCCCATATGGTATCTTGCTTTAGAATAAAGGATTACCGTGCCTAAAGGATATGGCTTACGGTAAGAAATCATGTGAACGATACACATTCTCAAATAAGTATTCATTTAGAGAATACTAAGATAAATATTAGCTCAGTATGAAACGATCAGTGGGAAGCAAGTAGGGCAGTGTTAGATTTGTCAGGAGATTAAGTTAGAGCATCGAGTATCAGCGAGATTATTTCAGAGTTGCAAATCCCAGAATGGAAATGGGATGCGAGTACTAAGGATTTCAGAGATTGTTACAAAATACACCAATTCCGTAATGGAAAAGGTATATGGTTGATCTAGATTTAATTATAGGATTACAGGAAGCACCAAGATGGAGAAATGCTATGATTTGGGAAACCATGGATCATTTAACCAAAAATGTCTATTTTCTATCTACGAAACAACATGATTTGGGTAATCATGGATCGTTTAACCAAAGTGCTTAATTTCTTTCTATAAGACAACATGATTTGGGTAATCGTTGATTGATAACCAAGAGATAGTGGTTAAGTTGTGCTCAGATGAAGTAGTTGATATTATGGAGTTTTAGTTAATATAGTATCTGGCCGTGATCGCAAATCCACGGCTAGATTTTGGCAAACTTTTTAATAAAACCTTTGGAACGGTTTTGAGCATAAATAGTGCTTTTCATCCAGAGTCAGATGAGCACCACAAGAGCAGAAAGAGTAAAATTATCAGAACGATAGATGATCTACTTTAGAAATGTTTGTTGGATTGGGCTAAGGCTTGGGAAGTCTTTTTGCCTTTAGTAGAATTCGCATACAATAATAGCTATCATGCTAGTATTTGTATGTCATCATACGAAGAGTTATACTAGCATCCTTGTCAGACACCCATTTGTTGGACTGGAATAGGAGAAAGACATGAGTTTTGGTCAGAATTTTGAAAGAGACTATGGATAGAATTAGCTTTGTTTGGGCTAATATGAAGAAGATATAAGCCGATCGACAGAGGAGATTAGTTGTTTTGATCTACATGATTGAGTATGGTTAAAGGCCAGATCAGAGAAAGGAATGCCGAATCCGAGAAATTGAGTATGGATAAAAGCCGATTGATGTAGAATTGATAAACCAAGTAAGTTGACTTTATGGTATAAGGTCCTTACCGCAGCATCGAAAGAATATGAGAAGTAGATAGATCTTTCATCAAGTATGGATTACATGATGGATTTCATGTAACCATGTTGGGTAAATAGTTTGTGGCCCGGATGAGCCACCATCAGAACGGATACCAGATTTGCAAACTGAACCTAGACTTTTTCCCCTTAAACCTTTAAAGATCGGTGAGAAACGATCTAGACTTTTGGAAGGATGAGAGATTTTGCATATTAGAGTTATGGGAAGGAAAAACCATAGAAAGGTTGTTACAGTGTTGTGTTACTTTGGAAGATGACGCAAGATTTAGAACAATCTCACCCGGAGATGTTTACCAAGCCTAGAACCAAAAACGACATTGGACCGTCACACAGACGAGAATTCGGGACGAATTCTAATAAGGAGGGGAGAATGTAATGACCCATACCTAGGCTAGGCATAGGCCGGCCCAAGTTCCATGGGACGGATGGACCAAACAAGGACCGTTTGGTCTTAGTCCAAGTTTTCATGACGTTTCTTCGCGACGAAGTAACGTACGTTTCTTAGGGACGAAGTAACGTAGAGATTTCAAACTTGATATTTTTATAAAAATATAAAAGTTTGCGGAAACTCGGGATTGAGCTGCTCGGGATTTGACGTGCTCGGGATTGAGCCAGCACGACAAATCCGTGATAAGCACGAGGTGTCGTGCATATGGGCGATGAGTCAACGGAAGCACGACAAATCGGAAGCACGACAAATCTCGTAAGCACGAGTTGTCGCGCATATGGGCGATGAGTGAACAGAAGCACGACAAATCGGAAGCACGACAAATCCGCAAGCACGAGGTGTCGCGACCGTGAGCGACGAGTCAGCGGCGACTCAGCTACCTACCTGCTAGCTTAGAAAAGCTATATATATATAAGTCTTGGACGTTCATCATCATCCCCATGTTCTAAAACACCAAAACCTCTCTAAAAATTAGTTTAGAAAACCCGATCCTTTCCCGGGTTTGTGATTCAGGACGTTGCCATGTCCGAGTAGCTCGAGAATAGTTGATTCTCTAGCCGAAGCTCTGTTCATGTTGTGGGAGCATCGAGTCAAAGTTCATCATAGCCATCAGTGCCTTTCGCCAGAGCCGTTAGCCAGCGAGCGTAAGCATTCCTAGAGCTTTATCGAGAAATTTAGGGTAAGCTTCCTATGATCGGATCCTTTCATTTTAACATGGAATTTTCGTTCTGATCATGATTCTAAACTTAGTTTCTTGATTTTATGATCAGAACCAACGTGGAAACGTTGGATCAGTTCCAGGAGGATTCCCGAAGATCCAAAGAAATTTCTTAGCGAGTCCCGATCCGATCTAGGTAAGATTTGTGAGACTATTTCTTTAAAGTCTCCATCAAAATCCCTAACTATTGCCTTAGTAAACCTTTGGTTCATTTTGTATAGAAAGCAAGACCGAATCTAAGGCGAACCCGAGAGTAAAACGCTTAAACAGACTCGCATACTTCATCTTTGAAGGTGAGTCTAAGTTTATTATGTGTTGATGAGTAGAACACATGTTTGTTTATTGTTCTGTTTATAGCTGTCGAGGTTCAAAACAAAGAATTCACTAAATTGCTAAGGAATTTAACTAGTGAAAAGGATAAAGAATGAGTTAAGTGTTTGAATGGTATTGAGTGTTTGCGTGGTTAGTTATTTATACGAATTGAGATTCATGTATATCATTCGTTAAACTGCTAAGTGTTGAGAATGAATCTATGTGTTTTGTTTACAAGTTTATATGCATAAACGATCAATGATAAAAAATAAACTTGTAAGTACGCGGTGTACCCACACATGTTCTGTTTGACTAAGGTGAAATACATGGTTTTGTATCACCTAAAGTCACTTTGAAAGAAATAACTAGGAAACATTACGTGTTTGTGGTGTACCCACACACGTTCTGTTCGACTCAGGTGAAAGGGATAGTTTCGTATCACATGATGTCACATTGAGTTTAAAAGGAAATTTTATGGAAGTAAAGGTTTCTATCCGTGTTAGAATACCCGGTAATCAAAACCTTCATACCGATAGTTGTTATATTATATGGGAGTGCCAATTGATATTGGAGACCATATTTTCATAGCAAAGTTGTATCATTAGAAGAGTATCAAGTGATCTTAGGAATGGACTGGCTAACGGTGTTATGGCACTTATCGACCGGAGTCGAAGAAGAGTAATCTTTGAATGCAGTCAAGGAAGAGTAACCTTTGACCGTAGTTGAGGAAGAGTATCAATTAAGTGATTTGGGAAATCATCTATATTGAAATCAAACCCAATACCGGAATATCCTTCATAACGGCCTTTGGAGAAAGTGCTCTTATGGAAGGTTAAGTTACCATGTACCTTGAGCATAATTAGTGATATATAAGCAGAGCAGAAACTAGAGGAGTTTCCTGTAATTTGTGATTACGTTGATGTTTTCAAACCTTTGGAAGAGTTACCACCATCTTGTAATAATATGGTTATCATTTTGTTGGGACCGGAAGTCCAATAGCTAAAGGCGCCATATCTGATGGCCCTACAGAATTAGTAGAGTGGAATGCAGAGTTAGTAGAATTGACTAAAGAGTTAGTTAAGTAGGATGCAGAGTTAGTAAAGTTGAAGAAGCGTTTAGAGGATTTGTTGGAGAAAAGATTCACTAGAGGAAGTTTATCATCATGGAAGGCTTAGTGTTAGTCGTCAAGAAAGAGAATAGTCGTATGCGTTTGTGTGTAGATTGTCGAGCAATCAACAATTTACCACCAAGAAATAATGAGAAGTTAGATATATTGGAGAAAGGATTCACTCGACTAAGATTGTCCACCATGGGAAGTTATAGTGTAATTAGTCAAGAAGAAGAATGGTAGTATGTGTTGTATGTAGATTATCAAGTAACCGTCACCATAATATTGATGAGTAGTTAGAACAGTTGCAAGAAGCAAGCTTGTTTTTGAAGATTGATTTAGCATCATTCTAACATCAGATTCGTGTTGTTGAGACGGATGACGTGAACACTCTATTTAGTACATAATATGACTATTACGAGTTTGTGGTCATACCGTTTGACCTAACCAATGCACTAGCTACATTATTTTGTGGATAGTAACCGAAGTGTTTCGAGATTTCTTAGATGAGTTTATCATAGAAAGGTTGTTACAGTGTTGTGTTACTTTGGAAGATGACGCAAGATTTAGAACAATCTCACCCGGAGATGTTTACCAAGCCTAGAACCAAAAACGACATTGGACCGTCACACAGACGAGAATTCGGGACGAATTCTAATAAGGAGGGGAGAATGTAATGACCCATACCTAGGCTAGGCATAGGCCGGCCCAAGTTCCATGGGACGGATGGACCAAACAAGGACCGTTTGGTCTTAGTCCAAGTTTTCATGACGTTTCTTCGCGACGAAGTAACGTACGTTTCTTAGGGACGAAGTAACGTAGAGATTTCAAACTTGATATTTTTATAAAAATATAAAAGTTTGCGGAAACTCGGGATTGAGCTGCTCGGGATTTGACGTGCTCGGGATTGAGCCAGCACGACAAATCCGTGATAAGCACGAGGTGTCGTGCATATGGGCGATGAGTCAACGGAAGCACGACAAATCGGAAGCACGACAAATCTCGTAAGCACGAGTTGTCGCGCATATGGGCGATGAGTGAACAGAAGCACGACAAATCGGAAGCACGACAAATCCGCAAGCACGAGGTGTCGCGACCGTGAGCGACGAGTCAGCGGCGACTCAGCTACCTACCTGCTAGCTTAGAAAAGCTATATATATATAAGTCTTGGACGTTCATCATCATCCCCATGTTCTAAAACACCAAAACCTCTCTAAAAATTAGTTTAGAAAACCCGATCCTTTCCCGGGTTTGTGATTCAGGACGTTGCCATGTCCGAGTAGCTCGAGAATAGTTGATTCTCTAGCCGAAGCTCTGTTCATGTTGTGGGAGCATCGAGTCAAAGTTCATCATAGCCATCAGTGCCTTTCGCCAGAGCCGTTAGCCAGCGAGCGTAAGCAATCCTAGAGCTTTATCGAGAAATTTAGGGTAAGCTTCCTATGATCGGATCCTTTCATTTTAACATGGAATTTTTGTTCTGATCATGATTCTAAACTTAGGTTCTTGATTTTATGATCAGAACCAACGTGGAAACGTTGGATCACTTCCGGGAGGATTCCCGAAGATCCAAAGAAATTTCTTAGCGAGTCCCGATCCGATCTAGGTAAGATTCGTGAGACTATTTCTTTAAAGTCTCCATCAAAATCCCTAAGTATTGCCTTAGTAAACCTTTGGTTCCTTTTGTATAGAAAGCAAGACCAAATCTAAGGCGAACCCGAGAGTAGAACGCTTAAACAGACTCGCATACTTCATCTTCGAAGGTGAGTCTAAGTTTATTATGTGTTGATGAGTAGAACACATGTTTGTTTATTGTTCTGTTTATAGCCGTAGAGGTTCAAAACAAAGAATTCACTAAATTGCTAAGGAATTTAACTAGTGAAAAGGATAAAGAATGAGTTAAGTGTTTGAATGGTATTGAGTGTTTGCGTGGTTAGTTATTTATACGAATTGAGATTCATGTATATCATTCGTTAAATTGCTAAGTGTTGAGAATGAATCTATGTGATTTGTTTACAAGTTTATATGCATAAACGATCAATGATAAAATATAAAGTTGTAAGTACGCGGTGTGTCATTCCCGTGGTCCGTGACTTAGCCATTTACTGCGGAGTAATGGTTAAATAGTTCACGAAGACACGGGGAGACGGGATTGCAGCCTAGGGCCGTGTACTGCATAGCGATCGATGCAGAATTCCCGATGTGGTCGTGTACCAGCATGGTACGATCACAAGAATTATTTAAGGATCCTAAGTCATAGGCCTTTGTGGTTATGGACTGAAAGATACCTTGGTTACACGTGATGGGAATTGACAACGCGTAAGGCCTTAATGGAATTGAAAACGTTAATGCATAATATAAATTGTTCATGTTAATTATGCATTGCATTTGTGTGTTGAGTGTTGATTGTTATTTTGGGTTTTGGGATGTGATGATATATATTAATGACTGTTAGGGGAACCTAGACTCACTGGGCAAGTAGTGCTCACGACTCAATCTGTTTTGCAGGTAACCCTTAGATCATTGGAAGCACGGAACGGAACATTAGGAAAATCAGTGGTAGATTTCCTTGCTTTTGTAAATAAATAATGTTTATTATGTATGTAAATGTTTTGGAGTATCAGACTCCCGAGCAAATATATTTTGTAACAGTTTGAAAATAGAAGTATAAATAAGTAAAGGATCATTTTTGAATAACTCGGGTTTCATATGATATTTAGTCATGTCCGGACGATCTAACTACCGTTCAAAACTCGGGTTGAAAAGCCTTGAAGTTTTGATCGTTAGGAACCGTGTGCTCGAACGTATGTTCTAAGGTTCTGAAATAAGTTTTTAGAACTTAGGAACAGACGGTCGAGTATGCGCATTGTGACGTCACCGGCCTATAATCGGGTCTACGGTGGGTCGCTCATGTTCTTGTTTGATTGTTGGGCGGCCGATTGTATCAATTTGGGCCTAGATCGGGTCGGGGGCGTTACAGCGTCTCTGTTGATCCTCCACTAATTGGTGGTCTGAAGTCTCATGATCACCATGTTTTGATGCAGAACTTACTCCCTGTGGCTTTGAGAGAGTTATTGCCAAAGGGACCGAGAATTGCGGTGACTCGATTATGCAACCACTTCAACAGATTATTAGTGTGAGCTAAGTTTTAACCCAAAATAGTTCTGCAAGTGCACATACAATCGCAGTAATATATAGGGTATCGAATCCACAGAGACCAAGGTTACACTATGAAACTACAGATTCCAATTTAAAGCTAAGATAAAATATGGGTTTTTGGTTGTAACGAAACAATGAAAACAGCAATCAAATTCGATATAAAATTCAGATAAAACAAGCACTAGATTAAGGTTATTCTCTGGTGACTTCGGATTAAGGACTGAGGAACTATTCAGGATTCAATTTAAGCGCGATCTAGAACTCAAACATAAAAGTAATATTGCCCCACTGTCGTGATGCATCAATAACTTTGTCTAACAACATAAATGCCTAAACTGTCGTTTGAATCCAGAGATGTTAACAAGCATTAAGAGTTGGTTCAATTTGTTCACTCTTAATGGTAACAATCAATTGTCGTTGGTTACACACCAATTGCTCACCAAAGGTTTATCTAGCAACCTAGAGCATTGTCGTGAATAAGTTTAACCTGAATTCATAGATTAAGTGATCAGTATTAATCTAAGCATGAAGAATCCCTATTGATGAAGACATATGAATATGCAATCCTATTTGGCTCAGTCGCTAACATCCTAATTCACCATTGAAAACCTCAATCTAGCTAATGGACTACTCAATCATGGAGAATAAAAATGCAGCAATCAATGGAGAAGGATTCATAATGATAATGAAAGAGATAAGGGTTTTAGAATTCTTCTCAATAGATGTTGTGGAATGAATCTCCAAATCTTGAATCCAAAAGCAAAGAACAATGGAAAGAGTCTCAAGAGAGCTTTGAAAGATGTCTCAAAAAGTAACGTGCAAAATGGAATGAATCGCCCCTTCTGTTTTGACGTGGCTACCTCTTATTTATAATTAAAAGTAGGTTAAAAATCAGATCTGGGTGACCGACCGGTCGGTCTGGCCTTAGACCGGTTGGTCCATCATCTAGTAGCTACGGTCTTTGGGTCTTTGAGTATTGGGACCGGTCGGTCTTCTCATCCGGACCGGTCGGTCCGGATTCCAGGGGGCTTCGGCTTCGGGACTTCGGGTGTGGACCGGTTGGTCCTGTGGTTGGATCGACCGGTCCGATTTCCAGGGAGCTTCAAATCTTTGAGTCTTCGGGCGAGCACGTGCTCGCTCCAAACCAAGTAGGTGCTCGGTTATGGAAAACGCCATCTTTTCTCTAGATTCGTCCCGTTTGCTCCAATGACCCCCAATAACTCAAATCCATGTTCCCAAGCCTCCTTTAGCCCTAAAATGACTCAAAAAAGAAAGAAAGACTCGATAAAACCCTACAAGACAAAGGTTAGAATGCGCCAAAAACGCATTATATCAATTCCCCCAGACTTAGATCTTTGTTTGTCCTCAAACAAAACCAAAAGTAAGTAAAGGAGAAAGGTTTGAAAATGCGTGAACTCGTTTATCCTCAGTGAACCGAGTTTAAAATATTTAATCTGCACACCACATAATTCAGATTACGAATAGCAAAGCTTTACCAAAACATCCTCAACACATTTATCAACCAGGCCATTTCCCAAACACAAACTCAACGCATTCAAAATATGCGTGAGAATCTCGCTAAAGGCACCTTTTCAGGGAAGACGGCGCTAAGGGTTTAAGGCCATTTAGAGGTGGAGTTCAAGGTGTTTAGAGTGTTTAAGGGTTACCCGATGTTTCGTAGAGGATGTAGGATATCGCACAAAATTGCAAGAGAGAATAAGTACGTTGATATCCACATTCTCTAAACCACTCTTTCTTCTCCAAAGAGGGTTTACATTACAAGTATGTGTCTCTCAAACACAAAGATAAATAGAAGTGTTGTACGTACCCAAGTAGAGTTCATCATGGTTATTCCTTCCTTTTTTATAAAATCATCTTTTGAAATTGCGAGCAGGTGCTCGATTCAAGGGAGCAGGTGCTCGGTTCTTCAGAAAGAGTGATTTAGATGCAGTGTCGACTCGATTCTCTCCGGCCCTTTTGCGCATATGCTGCACATGTGACAATGAAGTAACAAGAATGCAAGGGGTTTGAAAAGAGGTAATGGTTAAGGAGGGTACTAGCTAAAAATGAGCTAGCTATTCAGGAACAATAAGAGTGGTAAAAAGAATAAGGAGTCCTGAATATGGTTCGTTTTCCTATTCTATTGCCAGTAACGAGAGAAAATTTTGGTCAATCTGAAACCTGGAAGATAGTGTATTGAAGTGTTCCAGCTGTTCCTTGTACCCATGTTCTGTAAAAATGGTCACTAGAGAGAAGATTAAACATAAGTAGTTCAAATATCATCATAAGATAACGTCTTGATTCCCTACAAAGGTTTGACTCAATAAAACAGAAAATAAAAATAAGAATAAAAACGAGACTCAATAAGACATAAGAAAACAGAAAACATAATTAGTACTAATAGCACTTCCCCCCAGACTTACTTTACACCGTCCCGGTGTAAAATAAAATCTAAAGGAAAGGACTATTAAACGAAAGAAAAATAAAACGAAAAGAAAAATAAAAGGAAGAAAATCTAACTCCGTCATCAGAACCCTGGAGACTCGTCAGAATCCGCAGCGTCCTCGGAGTCAGCTACCATAGCATCATCATCTGATCTCATCGTGGTAGAAGGTCCAGCAGGCGGGGGCATATGGCTTCCATCAAAGCTTGATCCTCCTACTGAATTTGTGCCTTGGGAACAAGAAAGAGCACCCCAAATGGTGGACATCATACTGTGCATCTTCTGAAGACTTATGTGATGCCACTGCCTGTACTCGGATGTGGTCCATGTATCGCGAAGTGGAGAGACGGCGAACTGGTTTTCGTACGGTGGAAGTTTGTAGCTCTGCTCAGGCGGGGCAGTACCACTGCTAGCACCTGCAGTGCCAACACCTCTACTAACATGGCGGCGCTTTCGGCGCCACAGAGGTGCATTTGGATATGTGCTCTGAGGTGAGGCGGTCGGTAAAAATCTCACGTTATCCATGGAAGTGAGTGGGGTATGCTCACTAGGTAATGAAATGGAGCTCTTAATCCCATCCGAATCAAAGTATCGCCACTTACCTCCAACTATCCATCTGCTCTGAGTTAAATGCTGCATATCTAGGAGTGAAGGTGCCAGGATTTCCTCAGTGTTGCTCGTATCAATCTCACGGAATTTAAAGATGGGAGTGAGGAGACCCACATACTTCCTGCTTCGTCTTTCCAGGTCCAGCTAGACCCCTGAACTTCCTCTCTGTCAGGAAATGCGCAAATGCTGCTCCGAAGTTAGTGCGATGGTTGCAAGGACGCTCTGTGTAAATCTCTGACACAAACTCTGGCATCCCTAAATGCAGCAAGAATAACTCATCAAGACGCACAGCTCCTGGTTCCTCTTTGCAGAACATGGTAGTACTCAGAGCCTTAGCAACAATACGGATAATTGGATTCCATATAAGGGTGACCTTCATGCTTCGTGACGTCGCAGGACCCATACCAATCAAGTTCCATAGTCGGTCGCTTTGAGGAAAAGAATGACGATCAGGGAACTCAGGACTTATATTACTTTCGTCAAAACCATAGATAGTACACAAGTCCCGAAGGGAGATCACATACTCAATCCCTCTGATCACATAAGTGAGGAATCCCCTATCAACTGTCCTATGAGCCGCGTCTGCATAATAGACCTCATAGGAGGCAAGAAAATGTCGTACCAGTTCAGGATATAAAGGATACTGGTATGTAGCCATTGTCCCAAAACCCATGCGATCGAGAACAGCAAGTACTTCGTCCAATATACCCAATTCTTCCAGCATCTGATAACATAATACTCTTGTGGGAAACATCTCGACAGTTAGAAAACCATTATAGCATATGCTATTGTATCTAACCCAACCGTCTCTTTTCCGTTTATTCTCATAAGATGGTTCACTAACTAATTCCTTTCGTTCTAACTTAGGGTGAATATCGATTCCAGGGAAAGAAATACCGTCCGGTCTTGGCCATTGAATGTTCAAGCTTTGCGATCGTCGCGGAGCACCCGGTTGACAAGAATTTGCTATCCCTTTGCCATTTTCCTTTGTCGTCGAACGTCTTGGTTTGTCGTGAACACGTTTCGTTCGAGGTTCGCGTTCGGCGTCCGAGCCATCTTCGGGGTCCAAAGTGGTGGTGATGAGGTGTCTTTGGCGTCCCATAACTGCAAAAACAAACCAATCAAAGTAAGAAACGCACGAATTGCAATCAAAAATTCAAAGAGAAAACAACCCAAAACCCGGAACTTTCTCATCCAAATAACAACTTCATACCTTGCAGATCAAACAAATTGAGGCTAGAATCAGATAGAGCGTGAAAAACCAAGTGGATTAGAGCCAAAATAACGTTCAAATGGGTTAAGAATTCAAAAAGTTAGGGTTTTGAAGAAGTTTTCTTTGAAAATCACCAAGAACACAAAAGGAGGAGAATTTTTTTGAGTTTTGTTCGGGAATGGAGGTGTGGTCGCGAGTTTTTTTTGTGTTTATAGGGAAAACCGGTCCAAATAAAGTGGACCAAACCGGTTTAAACCGGAAAAACCAAAAAAATTTGCACTTACCTGGGACGGGACCGACCGGTCCCGATACTGGACCGGTCGGTCTGCTTTCCAGAGTATTACCTTTTCCGCAGGACGTAAGGGGATCAACCGTTCTTTGTATTTGGATCAGCCGGTCCTAATTCCAGGGACCTTGGACGATCTGCGGGATGAGGGGGATCGATCGGTCGGCACATGTGGACCGACCGGTCCCAATTCCAGTATCATTGGGCCCTTCGTGGGACTCGTGGGACCGACCGGTCTGGTCCTGCAGATCGATCGGTCGCGTTTCCTGGGGCTTCTCCAATCCCTTGAATGCTCTGGATCGACCATTCTGTCGAAGGAACCGACCGTTCTATCGATGGGACCGACCGGTCTCATTTCCAGAGACTTGGCAACGCCTTGTCCCGATATTGAGTAGGTGCTCGATTAAATTTCCTTCCCTCTTTTTTTTTTTTTTTTGGAATTCAAGTACTGAAAACACGAGTAAAATGTTAGTAATAAAAGAAAATAAAAATCGAATTATGTACAAGAAACCTTACCGGTGGGTTGCCTCCCACCAAGCGCTTTGTTTAACGTTGTTAGCTTCACGTGCGTGCTCTTCAGGCGTGAGCAGATTCCATATGAGGATTAGAGGCTTTCTTGTCCGGATCAGGACTCGGTGGAGGTGGGTTGAGGCGTGGTCCACTTGCTCTTTGATCACTTATATTAAGTTGCAGAACCTTGCTCAGCATGTTGGCCATAGCTTCTTAACCTTTTTCCTTAAACTCCGGAGTAATGATAGCTTTGACCTTAGAAAAAGGCCTAGACATACCTTCGCCCTTCAGCTTATACTCAATTGTGTCTCCAACACATCTCTGCGGTATCAAGGTTATATGCGAACCTGAAATATTTTTCTCGAGCTTTGGTTTGTCCCGCTTGTTGACTTTCTTGGGTTTCCTTTCATAAGAACGAGTGTCTCCATCCAAGACTTCATTAACCTCATTCTTATTGCAAATTACTGTAACTGGCAAGATACTTACCTTCCCTGTTACATCGTCTATGGCAACACAAGAGCCATATTTGTTGCCACCATTGGCTGAAATGGTGTTGTAAGAGATCCGCTTGTCGATGTTAGAGAAAACTATCCTTCTGTTTGGTAAGTCAACAACTGCACCCGCTGTCGCAAGGAAAGGTCTTCCCAGAATCAAGGGCATGCATGAACCATTTTTTATCTCCATAACCTGAAAATCAGTCGGGATCAAGCAATCCACAATCTGGATATCTAAATTCTTAATTAACCGTTGTGAAGTTGTTACTAAGGCATCCACAAACCTGATAGACATCTGAGAAATTCTCATATCAACAATACCCAAAGATTCCGCAATATCCCTTGACATGAGGTTAACACTAGATCCAGAATCAGATAGAGAATCTTCAAAATCAACTCTAAATATGGAACATGGAACAACAAATTTCCCTGGATCTTCAACCTTAGGCAATACCCTCAATGGCGGTTGTATATTTCTTGCTTGCGCAAAGATTGCCTTAATCTCCTCGTGAGTCTCTCTGCAATTCCAAAAGAAATCATGTATGGGACGATTTTCCAAAGCCTCTTCAAAGGAGATTCCTTTAGGAATCCTTCTCACCATCTTCTTAAAACTATCTAGTTTCTCTGCATTGATGGGATCCCTCTGATCTCTAGGTGGAACTGGGTAAGGGACTTGGGGTTTGTATACACGCGACAGACCCTTATCAACAAGCTCATTCGGTCGAAGCACTGTAGAAGATGGTCCAGCAACCCCTTCATCCTTTTTCTCTCCTGGAGCAGGTGCTCCTTCCGGGAGCGGGCGCTCCAGAGACTTTTCTGGGCAATTTTCAGTCGCTGCCCCTACAATCAGTGGATGAGTTCTTCCACTTCTCAGCGTGATGGCGTTCGCAAATTCTCTGGGGTTTGCAACTGGTTTACCTGGTAGCACTCCTTGTGGACCCTTGACTGCCTCGGCGTTTTGAGCGACCTGAATATCAAGCTTCTTCACATGAGTGCAAATAGCTTAATGCTTACCGTTGAGATCATTGTACATGCTGTCCACCTTGACATTGATCTCATTAGCAGACTTCTGCTGGCTGAGTAAAACCAATTGCATAAGGGACTTCAGTTCATCTTGAGAGTTAGATGCATGAGCTTGAAAGCTTTGATTTTGCACATAGTCTTCACCCGCATAGTTCATCTCAGCATACTGCTCATCTCCTCTGTTCTCATAAAGCTTGACACTTCTCTGATTTCTCTTCAATAACAGGTTCAGTTTCGCTGTCAGCTCATCAATCTTCTGTGACTCAACACTGCTGACATTTATAGGCTCATCATAGTCATGGCATCGATTCCTATAACTTGCAGCCAAGTTCTCTATCAATCTATATGCTTCTTCCTTTGTCCTGTTCATAAAATCACCATTACTCGCAGCATTCAAAGTGTTCATAAAGTCTCGATCAACACCATCATAGAAGATACTAAGCAATTTCTCATCGGCAAACCCATGGTGTGGACATTCCCTCTTGTACTCCTTGAACCGTTCCCATGCCTCATAAAAGGACTCTCCTGAATGTTGTTGGAATGTGGAGATCGTGTTCCTTAGACTCGCGGTCATGGTTTTAGGTGTAGAAGTGGTCCAAGAATGCTGCTCTACATTGCGGCCAAGTCGTGATGGATCCAGCTGGTAGCGACCTGAGCCAACGGAAGGCTTTTTCCACGAGTGAGAAAGGGAAGAGCTTGCATTTCAGGAAATCTGGGTTCATTCTATTAGAGCTTGTTGTGGAGCAAATCTCCTCGATATTCTCTATATGGTCCATCGGAATTTCTGCGGGAAGTCCATGGAACAAGTTCTGCTTAACCAGTGATATCATCTGAGGCTTAATCTCATAGTCTTGCCCCTCAACAGCGGGTGGAACGATCGTCGCTCGGTTCTGATAGAAAGCATGGGGATTGTCCATATCCTCAATGGTACGATGCTGTTGTGATTGTTGTTGTTGATGCAATTGAGCTATTTGTTGTTCCATCCTCCGAATAGCAGCAGCTACATGACCATTTGCAGCTCGGTTGTCAGTTTCGTCGCCCATGTTAGCTGAATTAGACACCTGAAACACACGCAAAAGAAAATAAAAACAAAAAACGAAATTAGCAAAATTCTTAGACTATAAATAAAATCGAATTTCAAAGGTAACGCAATTGGTCCCTGGCAACGGCGCCAAAAACTTGGTGTGAGCTAAGTTTTAACCCAAAATAGTTCTGCAAGTGCACAGATAATCGCAGTAGTATATAGGGTATCGAATCCACAGAGACCAAGGTTACACTATGAAACTATAGATTCCAATTTAAAGCTAAGATAAAATATGGGTTTTTGGTTGTAACGAAACAATGAAAACAGCAAATAAATTTGATGTAAAATTCAGATAAAACAAGCACTAGATCAAGGTTATTCTCTGGTGACTTCGGATTAAGGACTGAGCAACTATTCAGGATTCAATTTAAGCGCGATCTAGAACTCAAACATAAAAGTAATATTGCCTCACTGTCGTGATGCATCAATAACTTTGTCTAACAACCTAAATGCCTAAACTGTCGTTTGAATCCAGAGATGTTAACAAGCATTAAGAGTTGGTTCAATTTGTTCACAATTGATGGTAACAATCAATTGTCGTTGGTTACACACCAATTGCTCACCAAATGTTTATCTAGCAACCTAGAGCACTGTCGTGAATAAGTTTAACCTGAATTCATAGATTAAGTGATCACTATTAATCTAAGCATGAAGAATCCCTATTGATGAAGACATATGAATATGCAATCCTATTTGGCTCAGTCGCTAACATCCTAATTCACCATTGAAAACCTCAATCTAGCTAATGGACTACTCAATCATGAAGAATAAAAACGCAGCAATCAATGGAGAAGGATTCATAATGATAATGAAAGAGATAAGGGTTTTAGAATTCTTCTCAATAGATGTTGTGGAATGAATCTCCAAATCTTGAATCCAAAAGCAAAGAACAATGGAAAGAGTTTCAAGAGAGCTCTGAAAGATGTCTCAAAAAGTAACGTGCAAAATGGAATGAATCGCCCCTTCTGTTTTAAGGTGGCTACCTCTTATTTATAATTAAAAGTAGGTTAAAAATCGGATCTGGGTGACCGACCGGTCGGTCTGGTCTTGGACCGGTCAGTCTAGTCTTGGACCGGTCGGTCCGTCTTCCAGCAGCTACGGTCTTCAGGTCTTTGAGTGTCGGGACCGGTCGGTCTTCTCATCCGGACCGGTCGGTCCGGATTCCAGGGGGCTTCGGCTTTGGGACTTCGGGTGTGGACCGGTCGGTCCTGTGGTTGGATCGACCGGTCCGGTTTCCAAGGAGCTTCAAATCTTTGAGTCTTCGGGAAAGCAGGTGCTCGCTCTAAACCGAGTAGGTGCTCGGTTATGAAAAACGCCATCTTTTCTCCAGATTTATCCCTTTTGCTTCAATGACCCCCAATAACTCAAATCCATGTTCCCAAGCCTCCTTTAGACCTAAAATGACTCAAAAGAGAAAGAAAGACTCGATAAAACCGTACAAGACAAAGGTTAGAATGCGCCAAAAATGCATTATATCAATTATGTAAGCGTATAATTGACCCGGAGATGTTGATATCCTTAAAGTCTGAGATGGTTGAGACAATGTGCCAGCTAGAGAGGTTCTTTTCTCCATCTTTGTTTGATATTATGTTCCACTTGCCATTCTTAATATATATGGTTCATAATATGTGTATAAATTCTTAATACAGGATGCATCTTGAAGAATTGCAAGCTACATATGTCCGATGTGCTACAAATGAAACTTTGTTATGTAAATATCATAACGACCGGTTCCCACTGTGGATAAAAGAAAAGGTTTGTTTAAACAAATGAAACACTGTTATTTTGACTATAGATACCTAACAACTCAGCGGATCATTCAAAAAGACTCAGGTGGTTGGTATTTGGTCCGAGACATACTGCTCAAAGCCATAAGAGTTTTGTTATAAATGGTCATCGATTTCACACTAATGATGTGAAACGTAAGACTCAGAACAGTGGATTAACATATGAAGCTTTTACTATATGTAGATCCAGTGCACACGATACTCGACAAATGGCAGACATAGTTGCTTACTATGGAGTGGTAAAGGAGATTATCATGTTGGACTATCACATGTTTTATGTGCCATTGTTTAAATGTATTTGGGCCAACAGAGGAAATGGTGTGAAGGAAGAAGATGGTTTTACGCTTGTGAACCTGCATGTGAACCAATCTTCATATCTCCAAGATCCATACATTCTGGCATCTCAAGCGAAACAAGTTTTTTACTCTAGAGAAGATGGCTCATCACCTTGGTATGTTGTAATAAAGGCGAATCCTAGAGGATACCATGAGTTAGAGACAGAAGAAGATCAGTTTGTTGGGGCACCATTACTAGTAGAGCCAGTTGAGGATTTGGGGAATTCATCTGATGATGAGAGTTTCTATGTCAGGAATGATTATGAAGGGGTCCTACTGGGAGATTAGTAGAGTTAGATATGCTAATAGTTACTGTTTTCAAAACCAACAATAATCATAGTTGGGATAATTCTTGATTGTGTGTTGCAGGATCCGTAATAATGAAGAGTGGTGGAGGAAACATACGACGTAGCTCACGTCAGCTAGGCATGCCACCGCCTCCTATTGTGCAATAGCGAAAGCCAAAGAAAACAAAGAAAAAGTTGCTGAGAAATATTATAAGTGATGTTGATGTAGAAAAAGTTCAGCAAGAAGAACTTGTTGTTGGAAAACAAGTCCTGACCAAGAAATGAATGGTGAGCAGAGTGAAAACTCTCTGGATAGAGATGGTGCAGAACACATGGTTCCTGATCAAGAATGCGAACATCGCATGGTAAATTTCTTTGGAACCTCCATTGTTTATGTTATTAGTGTTTGATGTTGTTGCCATGGATTTCTGATATTTGGATTTATATGTTGATTGGTAGAGTACAAGTAACAACACCACAAGGACAAAAACTCCAAGAAAGAAGTGTGTCTTGATGGATTGCAATAACTCTGGGAAAATTGTTCCAGGCCGAGCAACTTCAACCAATCCAGATGATGTCGTCCATTTCATTCCCTTAGGTCCCAATGCTAGCAAGGTTTGGGTAGAAGTTTCAAAGATTGATGGTGCAAGTGTCTGGAAACCAAACTCATAAATACAATACATTTCAGATGTAGTAGGCACTACAGTGGCTTGGCCTAATGATAAACTCAAATTTCTGTGAACGTGTAGACTTATTTTCCTCTGTTAATTTGCATTAAGATGGTACTTGGATCATGTACTTTGTGTTGTTGAATTTTTAATTTAGACTATTTTATTTGTTCACAAGGATTTTCTCTGTTCACTAATGTCATCTCTGTACAAAGTATAAAATGTATAAATATCAACTAAAATGCAACAATTAATAACACAATAAAATATACTGAATTTTAGGGTTTAGAGTTTAGGGTTTAGGGTTTAGTTTAGGGTTTAGGGTTTAGGGTATATCAAATTGAAAAACAAAAATTGAATAATTCACCACGTTTTTGAAGTATATTGAGAGTTTAGGGTATGAAAATATATGATTTGAAGTCAATATCATTCACTTATAAGTCTTCGGAGTGCATTATTCAAATTCTATATTACTAAAAAAGTGTATAAGACAAAAGTTTTGTTTCATACTAAGATTCCAAATTTAGAAGTTAATATTTGTCCCAACAACACAACTAACAATTGTATGATATTCTAGTTAATAGTTCATCCAAAGTTCATGTATCACACAAAGTTATCTCTATGTTAGTTTTTAATGTGCTTAGCAAAATCAAAATTAAAAAAATTAAGGTCCATTAGTACACGGTTATCATAAACTAATTTTATAACACAATTTACATTTCATAACTATTAAGACATTTAAAAACCTATTTTAAAAACACTTGATATTGCAAATATATCTTCTTAAAACGAGAAACAATGAGAAGATATCACCAGGATCGCTGACGTGGCACCTTCTCGAACTGTTAGATCATTTCTCCCTACGTTTTTCTGGCTCTTCGATCTTCTTTCTTTATGCTTTTGTTACAACACAATTCGATAACGTGGCATAATCTCACCCTTCCTTCTCTTTCTCTCTGTGTTCAACATTTTTTACGCAAAGAGAAGAGTACAGACGAAGAGAATATTTTACAGGTTTTCTTCTCAACATCTCTCAAACCTTTTCGTTATTATACTTGTCTAATACTGGTTTTTTTACCAAATCTGTAGCCTTTAGGGAACGAGCTCTAATTCCTCTGCCTTTTGAGCTTCCAGATCTGATAATAATATGGGTAGTGATTCAAATCTGCTTTGTTCTTTCTCTTTAGTCATAACCTTTGTGTATGGATTTATGTTCTCATGGATTGATATTTTCTTTAAATTTCAGATGTTATAGAGAAATCTCAGATGCTATAGGGAACAAGCAACTGATGTACTGAGGAGAAGATCAAAGGCGAAGGAATCAGATGTCTCTGAAGAAACCTATATGAAGCTTAAGAATCCCGAATCGAGATTGGCTGAGTTGAAGAACGCAACTTTATTAACAAGGTAACGAAGTTGATTTCATTGTTCTTCAACTGATTTTTTCGATTCTCTGAACAATTGGTTTTTTTTTTTTTTTTGTTCAACTTCTTATTTTCTGAATTTTTATCTTTTTAATACAGGCCCACGTCAATAAATCTGATGGCGCAAACCACAAAAGGCCAACAAGCTGAATTAGAAGTTTTAAAGATGAAAAAGGCCCACTTCATAACAATTTTCTGAGTTTTGGAAGTAATAAATTTGTATCATATCCATAATAATAAACAAAATTAGATTAGTTTTGTAATTTATAATTTTGTATCATAATAATGAAGGTGAAAAATATAATTAATTTTGATTTTGGTTTCATATGCCAATTTATATTGCAAATTAAGCCTAATTACAAATCCCACATTATTGTAGTACCAAATAAATAAAAACCCACCGTCTGTAGCAAAAAAATAAATCGATTATTTCAAATAATAACACTTATTGGAAGCTATTAAAAAATTTTCAAATGCTATATAAAAACTTACAAATGCTATAATCAGGTACAGACTTTTACACATAAATGAAACGTTATAAAAAATATACTATATAAACGCTATGTAATTTTGAAAACATAACGAATTATATTGCTATTGTAAATAAAAGCCATAGCAAATGGCAAAGCGCTATAAAATGGATGTCAAAACCGCTTTTCTTCATAGAGATTTAGAAGAAGAAATCTATATGAAACAACCTGAAGGTTTTGTTGTCCCCGGACAAGAACACAAAGTCTGTAGACTTGTCAAATCATTGTACGGACTGAAGCAAGCTCCAAAACAATGGCATGAAAAATTTGATAATGTGATGATGTCAAATGGTTTCAGCATTAACGAATGTGATAAATGCATATACATCAAATGTACCCCTCACGGATATATTTTGCTATGTTTGTATGTTGATGACATGCTCATTATTAGCAACACTAATGGCATGATTAATCAAACAAAGAACTTACTTCATAGTAACTTTGAAATGAAAGATATGGGATTGGCAGATGTCATTCTCGGTATTAAGATTCACAGACATGCTGGAGGAATTATCTTATCACAATCACATTGTGCTCAAAATATACTTGATAGATTCAAAAACTATTCAAGTGGGACTGCAAAAACTCCAGTTGATCCTCATATTCATTTGACTAAAAACTCAGGAGATGCAGTTTTTTAGGTTGAATATGCACGAGTAATCAGAAGTCTGATGTACTTGACAAATTGTATTAGACTCGACTTAGCACATGTAGTAAACATACTAAGTCGTTATACTAGTAATCCAGGACATAAACATTAGAAGGCAATAGCTAGAGTATTGAATTACCTACGTTATACCAAAAATTATGGACTACACTATGGTAAAGAACCAGCAGTTTTGAAAGGATACAGTGACGCAAAATGGATTAAGGACTCCAAAAACTCAAAATCCACAAGTGGATATATCTTTACCCTTGGAGTTGCAGCAGTGTCCTGGAAATCTTCTAAACAAACCGTGATAGCCACATCGACCATGGAATCTGAGTTTGTCGCTCTAGACAAAACCGCTCAAGAAGCAGAGTGGCTTCATAATGTTTTGGAAGATATCCCTATGTGGGAGAAACCAGTGCTAGCTTTACGTGTACACTGTGATAGCCAATCGGCTATCTCTCGGGCACTGAATAGTCATTATAATGGCAAGTCTCGTCACATACGAAGATGACATAAAACCATTAGAAACTTGATCTCCACTGGAGTACTCACGATAGATTATATCAAATCTGCCGATAACCTAGCTGATCCGTTCACTAAAGGTTTGGCAAGAGATCAAGTAGTTAAATCATCAAGAGGAATGAGCTTACAAGCCTATGAATAAAGTTGAAGTTTCATGGAAACCCCACCTACATGACCGGAGATCCCAAGAAATAGGTTCAAAGGAACAACAAATTCAAACTTAAACTGAAAGAACATTGTGAGATTAATATCTCTACCCAGTTCCTAGGATGACATGCAGTGTTACGTCGGTATGGAATAAGGATAAGCTCTTGGCTTTTAATGATTCTTTAGTCTTATAATAGATAGTATTACAAGAATACTTCTAACGCTAAGCTAATGAAGATCACCTAGTGAGTGTGAAATGGGGCCGTTTCTAGGAGAATGAAGGAAAGGCTATATTCTCCAAGTTCACTCATGAAAAACAGGCAAGTTCAAGGCCAAAATGAACACAATAGAGAACAAGGTTCTATAAGAAAATGAGTTGTGTTATAGTTGTTGTCTAGGTTTACATCAAAATCCGAGGGGTTCAAGACATCATGTTCACCTCCTGGCTAAGTAAATCCGACAGTTACTAACTACGAGTGGTTCAAAGCCGAAAAATTGCTACCAACTCAGATACAGTAATTTTTCGTTATACTCTCGAAAGTTCGTATGTCTGTCTAGTCATATAAGTTAGTCTAATCAGTAGAATCTTAGAGTTTATCGAGTCGTCATATGTTTAGAGGTCATTTCTATTCATGTGGGGGATTGTTAGAACTAAATTTAAATAAACAAATGGGCCATTAATTTGGGTATTTAGTTTATGGAAAATTGAGTTAAAGTTTGAATGAAAAATTGATTTGGGCCATTTTGGAAAAGCCCCAAATAGTGTGGAATGAGAAGTGTGTATGTAAAAAGTCTCACATCCCTTTGGGAAAACTTTTTCAAGTGGTATATAAGGAGCTTAAGATATTCTTATTATTAAAACATAACACCCACACATGGAGAGACACAAGGATACCACGCGCGCACCACCACCACCACCGAACCGAGCCGGGCTGGGCTTGGGTTGGGTTGGGTTTGGGTTTAGGTTTGGGTTTGGGTTTGGGTTTGGGCAATTGGACCGAAGGTCCATTAAAGACTATTATTTTTGGGGAAATTTTTATTAAAAATTTAACCGAATAATCGCACCCATTCGGTTCATGGTGACCGAACAGTCGCGACTCAAAATCGCAACCCTTTGGTTCATGTTAACCGAGCAGTCGCGACCCAAATCGAAATTTCACCCAGTCAAGTCTTTAGAAGTTGGCGCGCGCCGTCATCGTCTTCAACCTTTTCTCTGCGAATTTTTCCTTCTTCTCGAAAAAACTTCGATCCTCCACCAAAGTAAGTCTCGAGAGTATTCATACATATCTTGTTCGTCATATAATGATTTTGAGTGTTGCAAATTGTTTTTCCTTACGGTTTTATCCTGGGATTCGTAATCGTATCGAACCGTCTCACTACGGGCAATTTTTTGAATTAAGAAAAGAGAGCAATCTCGACTCCGTGTTCGTTTTCAATCAAGAATTTCTTCTTCTTAATTCTTGTTCGTATTTCATGCGGATTTCTCAATTCGGTTTTCGCGGTTCTTACAATCTTAATTCGAAAAATCCGTTCTTCGCTTATCGCTTAGTCGGATTGAGATTTTCCCGAAGTTTGTTCGCAATTCATTTAACGTTTCTGCGAAATCGTTTTTCCTACAATTTTTTTTTTTGGTTTTTTCCCGCAAAAATTCATTAACGAAGTTTGCGATTTGTTCTTACATTTCCGCGAAACGTTTCTGAAGTTTTCCTGGATATGCGATTAGTTTTTAAAATTTTCCGCGAATCGTTTCTCTTAATCCAACTTTTTAAATTATCTTACTTCGTTCTGTTTCCGTGAACGCTTTCTATAAGTGAGTTTGCGAAACAATTATCATATTCTGATATCGTTCTGTTTTTCTGTTAACAGATGGCAATCGATGATGCTGATGTTGATATAACTGAGAAAAGTCCATCTGATGGACAAACTGAAATGCCTGTGGACTCGGTAGCCCGAGATCTGTTCGGAGTTCGTCTCCAGGCAAGTGTTCCCCAAGAAAACTATCAGATGATGTCTCAATTACCCGCAGTCATGGCGCACGGGCTATTGCCGAAAAAATTTGACGGCAAAGGCTTTAAAACATGGCAAAACAAGATGCTCTTCTACATGAGTAACTTAAACTGTGAGAAGTTTCTGAAAGAGAATCCAACGATCGTTCCATTCAGAAATAAAGATGCTCATCTTCTTGCTGTTGTTGATGCATGGAAACATGCAGACTTTATGTGTAGAGGCTGGATCTTAGGCCGCCTCATTGATCCACTGTATCAAGTATACAGTCAGGAAGCACGAACCTCTAAGGAACTCTGGATGGCCTTGGCGAAAAAGTACAAGTTTGACGATGCTGGTTGTCAGAAATTTGCTTTTACGAAGTTTCTAAACTTCAAAATGGTCGACTCCAAGCCCATCATGGAACAAGTCGATGCATTGAGTTTGTTGTGCCATGAGATAGCGGGCGAGGGGATGCAAATCTGTGAGATCTTCACTGTCAATTGTTTCATTGAGAAACTTCTCCCGAGTTGGCTGAGCTTCAAGAACTATCTCAAGCACAAGAAGAAGCATATGTCACTTTCTGATTTCATCACGAGGCTCCAAATAGAAGACAGGAACTGTGCTAATTTATCTCCTCCATAGGAACACAATGTCAATGTGGCCGAGCACATGTGCAAGGGTAAAGGGAATCAGACATTTCTGCAAAAGTCTCTAAAACTGACATCCTCAACGAACTTCAAGAAGGTTATAAAACCAAAACAGAAGTTCAAAGAAAAGTGCCACAAGTGTGGCAAGATAGGCCACAAATCTGATTTATGCAGAAGCCAACCCAAGGGTAACAAAAAGGCTGAAGCTAACCTCACTGAAGAGGATATGGTTGTTGTCGTCAATGAAGTGAACATGGTCGATAACAACCCAATGGAATGGTGGTATGACACAGGTGCAACCACTCACATCTGCACTGATAAGTCAATGTTCACCACTTATCAGAAGATCAAATCGGAGGAGCAGTTGTTCATGGGAAACATGGCTTCATCAAAGATTGAAGGTCGCGGCAAAGTGGTTCTGAAGCTGACTTCAGGACGTGAACTCACACTCAATAATGTGAAACATGTGCCGGACATGAGGAAGAATTTGGTTTCAGGAACTCTCTTGAGCAAGGCAGGATTCGGAGTCACCTTCGAAGCTGATAAATTGGTACTTAGGAAGAATGGGATGTATTTGGGAAAGGGTTATGAGAAAGGAGGACTTGTCAAGTTGTGTGTTTCCACAGTCCTTCGTAGTGATAAGATTAATAACGCTAATGTTGTAATTTCTGACAATTCATTTAATAATAATTATGTTGCTTATTTGGTTGAGTCTTTTAATATTTGGCATGAACGTCTAGGACATGTCAACTATAAATCTATGCAAACATTAATGAATTTGAACCTAATTCTGAAATGCAAAGTAAACAAGAATAAATGTGAAGTGTGCGTACAGGCCAAACTCACAAAAACTCCTTCTCCTCAAGTTCAAAGAACTACTGAACCTCTTAGATTAATACACACAGATTTATGCAATCTGAAATTTATACAAACTAGAGGCGGTAAAAAGTATTTTGTGACATTTATCGATGATAATACAAAATATTGTTATGTATACTTGTTACTTAGCAAAAATGAAGCCTTATCAAAATTCAAAGAGTATAAACTTGAAGTTGAAAACCAACTAGGTAAAACTATTAGAGTAGTTCGAAGTGATAGAGGAGGTGAGTATGATGGTCCGTTTAATGACTTCTGTCAACAACATGACATCATACATCAAACCACAACTCCCTATTCCCCTGAATCTAACGGAGTTGCGGAACGGAAATATCGAACTCTCAAAGAGATGATGAATGTTATATTGCAGGAATCTGGGTTACCCCAGTCAATGTGGGGGGATGTTTTGCTTACTACGAACTATATTCTCAACAAAATACCACATAAAGTTACTGGCAAAACGCTATATGAACTTTGGAAAGGTGTTTTACCTTCGTATAAATACCTTAAAGTGTGGGGGTGCCTTGCTAAAGTCGCAGTACCACCTCCGAAAAAGGTCACAATTGGACCTAAAACAGTGGACTGTGTTTTCATAGGATATGCACACAACAGTAGTGCTTATCGGTTTCTGGTTCACAAATCAGACATACCCGATATTCATGTGAATACAGTAATGGAATCACGAAATGCATCTTTCTTTGAACACATTTTCCATTGTAAAGAAAAACAAGGTCAAAAGAGGACCCTTGAACAACGGGAAACAAGCTTCTCAACAAATGAGGCAAGCACTTCTAGAACCTCAACACATGAAGTGGAAGACGTAGAAGATGAACCTCAACGCAGCAAAAGAGCTCGTAAGGAAAAATCTTTTGGTGATGATTTCATGATAGTGTTTCTCACAGAGAACGCACAACAAACTTACTCAGAAGCCATGTCTACACCAGAAGCAACCTATTGGAAGGAAGTTGTTAATAGTGAGATCGATTATGTATTGCAACATCATACATATGAGATTACCGATCTACCCGAAGGGTCTAAAGCACTAGGGAGTAAATGGATTTTCACAACAAAAATGAAAACCGATGGTTCTGTGGATAAGTATAAGGCTAGGCTTGTGGCTCAAGGATTCCGACAAAAAGAAGGTCTGGATTATGCCAAATTCTTCTAAATGTTCTAAAAATGTATATTATTTGAAAAACAGAGATGCATGCACTAGCTCTAGCAACCTATAGACCCAAAACATATCTCATTGTTCCCAAATCTTTTATCTTGAATTCACTGGCCAAAAGTACCTTGAGATCTTTGATAGAAGACTACGTATTACTGATCAGTAAAATGTTATCAACATATATCAAAAGGGCAATAAAGACTCCACCATTATGTTGAACAAACAGTGTAGGGTCAAAATGTGATTGAATGAACCAAAAGGACAAAAGAACCCCTGAAAACTTGTGAAACTATTGACGTGAAGCTTGTTTCAAGCCATTAAGAGATTTTTTGAGTCTGTAAACAGCTGTAGGTGGTAAAGACTCCCCATGTCTTGGTGTGTAGCCCTGAGATAAACACCTATAAATATCCTACTCAAGATCACCATGCAAAACTGCATTGGTGTTGGCATCGGATTTCGTGCAAGGGAATTCCGACTCGGGAACCCGGAATCCGGCTTACCGAAAGGTTAAGTCTCGATCATGGAAAAAGTTGTTAAATTTGCAGAACTCGAATTCAACATAGTTTTGGTTAATGAAATCTCGAATATAGGCCTCGAGTCTTGCGAGTTCAAATGGGCTTTAGAATAGAAAGATTGGCAGGGTCCACGAGGTCCGCGAGTTTGGAGAGATGGAGAGGTTCTCAATTTTAAACCTTGTAACATCTAAGTCAAAGACAGTTAGGAGAGTTAAAAGAGATGATTAATGTATATTGAGATCCTGCGATTGTAATGAGTATATAAACAATATGAGTCTAGAGAGGAAGGATATTCTGAACTCTCTAGCAAACATTACGCAATAAAACTTGTTCTTTTTACTTAGCCATTTTACGTTATATTTTCATCTCACAATTAGTATTCTGATCATAAAGTTAATTTCCGGGTGAACGAATCTCATCTAGCTACCTCGCTCCGATCGTATTTTCATCTCCGATTCTTTATATTTTGGTGTGATTCGAATCAAACAAGATTTAGGACTCACAATTGGTGACATTTGATTAATACTCCAACTATGAATTGCAGCCAAAGCTAAAACCAATCAAACTGTTGTGAGTTTAGCAACATGACTAAAGGTTTCTACATAATCAATTCCCTTTTGTTATGTGTATCATATGGCTACAAGACGAGCTTTGTATCTCTCTATAGCTTCATTAGAGAGATATTTAATTTTGAACACCCATTTACAACTTATGGCATGTTTTTTGCCTGGTAAAGAATAAATATCTCAAGTAGAGTTAGTCACAAGATCATCTAACGCTAGGTCAATGGCATCAACCCAATGTTGCACCTTCACTGCCTCTTTAAAATTATTTGGTTCCTTCTCAGCAAGAATGACAAATCAGAAAAAATGATACTTAGGAGAAAGTTTATCGTAAGATAAAGAATTAGAAAGAGGATGAGCAGTACTCTGAAAAGAAGGAGAAGAAGAAAACTCTATTTTGATGTTAGAACAATGGTACCGTTGAAGATAAATGAGAGCTTTGACATCTCTGCGTGGACTAAGATGGAAGGTGGTCCTATGAATTGATACGCAAAACCTTGAGGTTGTATGTTTAATTGAGCAATCAACTGAGATATGTCAGTTGAACCATCATCTGTAGTACTACTACCAACAACTGAACTTGATCCAACATTCACCATATTAACGTAATGATTCATATGAGTAGAACCAGAAGAAGAAAGCGTATATGAACCAACAGGAGCATAATGTGTTCCATTATAAGAGATGAAATGATTATGAGGGTTCTCCTCAAAAACATGTTGTCTGGAATAGAGTAAATCATGTGAACTATATTCTTTAACACGAACTTTCTCTTAACTCGATTAGCATGAGCTTTATGGCTTGGAGGATATCCAAACATCTTGTAGCATCGTACTGAGGTGTGTCCAACCAATCCACAGTGAGAATACATATGGCATGGTTTCCCTTGATAGACATTACCATGTGGTCTCTCTCCTTGATTCACTGAAGCCTAAAACACATGTGAGTCTGACACTGCAATAAAAATAATCCATTATTGTTCATCTTGTGCTATAAAGTTATAAATCTTGGTGAAGGCTGGAAGATGATCCATCATAAGAATATGTTTTCTTGTTTGCAGAAAAGAACCATTGAGACACATCAAGAATCTGAGAATTTTTCTGCGTTCTTACAATTGAATCCATTTTGCATTTGATCCACAAGTGCAATTACCAAACACATGAAGGCAAATCCACATAATTCTTCAGTTCTTCCCATTGTGTTGTAAAACGTGTGTAATATGCATTGAGATTTAAGGAACTTTGATGGAGACGATCCAATAGATTTTGAACACTATAGATCATAGACAAATTATTCAGCTTAAAATGTCCCTCTAGATTCAACCATAACAACCTTGCATCATCCAAATACACTGTACCAATTCCAATTTCTTTAGAGACCGAATTCGTAAGCCATGTGCAAACCATGTCATTACACCTTCTCCAAGATCCATAGTCTATATGTGATTCCAAAGGTTTAGCGAGAGTGTCGTATATGAACCCAACCTTGTTTTTTGCATTTAGTGATTTGACAATCAAGCGACGCCATGTATGATAGTTAGATTCGTCAAATGGCTGATCTGATACAAGAAACACTCCTGAATTATCATCGGCATCAAGAAACAATGGATTTTAATACGGATATGTGTTGACGAAGGCTTGAGCGGTTGTATTTGAATTATGCGAATTATCGGAGCCTTGAGATGCCATTTCTGAGCTTGCAACGAAGATATGAACAAGTGAAACTCACAATCTGTGAAGAAAAATGAGAAATCGGAATTGGAGAATTTGTTGAAGAGGTCCGATCCGAGAGATTTTCCGATCACATCATAATGACGTGATGGAGCATCAAAATTCCCATCATAATGACGTGAATAATTTTTGTATGCTACAAACTTAATCACATTGATTTGTTGTTACAAAATTAATTCATGGAGATATTTTTGCTGACAAAATTAATTAATATAATTAAAAATGGATTTGGGCTATAAGAATAATTTATATAGATCATTGGCCCATTTACCAAATCTCGAAGCCAAAAGTCGAAGCCCGATCCGATATCTCTTTTCTCCTATACACAAAAATGTTTATAAGGTTTTTAACCTTGTTAGGAGTTTTTCACTTTAAATATTTGAGAATTTTATATCAAAACTTCCAATATAGGATATTTCCTAATTTTTACACTTAGTCAAATTTATGGAAATTTTACTAGCTTTCCAAGTCATCCACTTTGGAGTTTCATTTCTCATTCAAATCAACTTCGATATTGACAAGTGATTACACTATGTTATAGTGTTTACGGCAACGATTCTATTGTGTTTAAAATTCAATCATTCTGATGAACGTCTCCACCAGAAATTTCACCGGAAAATGATCGTAAACCATTTTATCAAAAACGAGTTCCTATAAAAAGCACCCAAGTTTGAGGCTAAAACTACTGGATCAAGGGAATGATATAAATATTAAGATTCTTGTATTAATTGGCCGTCTTCCTCTGAGGCTAGGTTTTATGATAATGAATGTAGTTCTCATAAGTAATGTATTCTCAATTTGTTTGTTTACGCGTATATACGCGAGTATTCCCTCTAATTTACCATATGAAGTGGCCGATTGGTTGGACTATAGCTTTAGACAAATTGATGTAGAAATATTCCGGTTAATGTATTTGCTATAGATATAAATTTTTTGCAATTGTAGAATTTTTGTTGTAACTATATTGGTTGTAGCTACAAATATTTTAAAGTAAAAGCAAGAGTGGTAAATATAAGATACTAGAAAAAGTTCACGCGTTGCGTGGAAAAACTATTTACAGTAGCAAACATATTCTCACAAATATCTCATCATTACTACTACTATATATGAGTGATATTTAAAAAATATTCTCACAAATTATATTTTTAAAAATAAAAATATAAAACTATATGATAATATTTTTGAAAATTTTATTTGATGTAAATACAAACAATATGTTTTGTCTTATTATTTATATTTGACAAAAAAACCAATTTTGTAATTGACTTGAAACTAAATTAGTGAACTTTCTTATTTATATTGCATAAACATATAAAGGTAAAGTGATTTTAAACTATTTTAATATTGATATATTATAAATAAATTGATTCCTATCAAGACAAAATGTTCAGATTTCCTAATTATCTTCAATAATAAATTGATTAGATATTGTAAGTTTATTGTATTAAGTAAATGTGGACGTTGAATTAAGATGAGATCAATTTGAAGGTAAAATAATTAATAATTTGTTGAATTTAAATAATCAAAACGTTATATGGGTGTTTAAAAATTAAATGTTGAATTATAGTTGATAAATAAATGGAAAGATTAATTTTGGTAGTTTAGGAATTAATATCAATCACGAATGATCATTATTAGAGGTATATTAATTTATTTAATTAAATCGATTCCACATTACAAAAAAAAATAAAAATAATTGGCATTTCAAAATATTTCTTATTTTTGTGATTTAGAAAAACTTTTAGTAGCGGGTTATATATGTTTCTATCCGTGATATATATATATAAGTGTCTTTAGTAGTCTAGTAGTTCTTCTCCACTTAAATTACTGAGGGTTTGCTGGGTTTGAAACCTAGAAAAACATTTTAAACTTTTTTTTTAAAATAAAAATTTGTAAAGAAAGAGATGACACGTGTCGTCTTGTCAGAGCTTGTTGGCTTTTGTAAACCATAAAATATTATAAAGATGTATTTAAATTTTTAGATAAAGTAGTTTCATGAAAATAAAAATGTTTTCTATTAGTAAACAAAAATAGAGTTTATAGAAACTTTCTATTTTTTTCAATGCAATAAATAATGAAACTCTAAATAATTTATAAATGGACATAATTTACATAAATTTTTAAAAGTGCCATTCTAAAATTAAAAAATTGCAGTAAATGTATATCTAAAATATAAAAAAATACTTGATTGATTGAAAAAATAGTTCATAATAATTTTGATTTAAATTATTCCATAGATTCATTGCAATATTTTTTAGGATCCTTCCATATATATTTTTTTGATATCTTTTATGATTTTTTAAGTAAACAATCATAACTAAAAAGTCTAACGCTTTGTTTTCAAAATTACTAAGTACTTGTATGATTTTCTTAAAAGCAACAACACTTACAGCACAGTACATATAGGGCTGTATAGAGCTGTCAGAGTGGGTCAAAACCCACGGGTCCGACCCAACCCATCCCACCATGGGATGGGTATGGGTTCGATAATGTAAACCCAAAAAAAAATGGGTCTCATGGGTTCACCCATGACGGGTCACGGGTTTCGCGGGTAAAACCCATAAAAAACCACGGGTTAATGGGTTACCCACCAATTTTTATATACATTATATATTTATATATAGTTTTAAGTTTATATATATATAATTATATAAGCTAATGTATATCTAAAATATAATAATAGTTTAACAAAAGTATTATATATAATAGAATTGTCTAGAAGAGCCACCATTAGACATGAGGAACTTTGGGAGTTTGGACATTTTAAAATATTGGAAAGATAATTCTGAACGCTTTGGAGAATTAGCTTATATGGTTGTTGATCTTCTTAGTATTCATATCACTACGGTAGCTTTGGAGTCGTCATTCAGTATTGGAGCTCGAGTTTTGAATAAATGCAGAACTTTTCTTCTTCCAAAAAATGTTCCAGCATTAATATGCAATCGAAACTGGTTGCGCGAATTTGAAGCTTATGAAGGTAAAGATTTATTTATTTTTCAAACTTGCAAAATCATATACTATATTTTGTTTATTATTTGTACTATTTGTTTGATCTATGTAGAGGATAATGGTGAACCTGAAAAAGAACCTACCACACCTCCCCAAGAACGTAGGCAAGAATGACCTTGATTCGTGTCAAGAAAGCCAGATGTGTTTTTTTCAAATTATGGACTTCTATCATTTTTAGTATTATTTCTTATTTCAGTTTTTTCATTTGGTTTTTTGGTTTTCAGTTATACATTATGAATTTATAATGTCCGATTTTAATTTTTCTATGTTTCTTTGAATTTATTGGAATTTGTTGGTGTTTTTTCTTTAAACAAACCAATTTTTATTTTTATTTTACAGTAAATACTAAAACCCATGGGCCGCCAAAAAAACCCATGGTATTTAATGGGTTGAGTTTGGGTCTATCGGTATTGACCCGCGGGTTTCATGGGTCGGCCCACCGTAGGCAAAAAGAAAAATGAACCCGTGGCGGGTTGGATCAAATGGGTTGGGTTGGCCCATCTGACAGCTCTAGGGCTGTAGGACTTTTCATGTAATACGCAACAAAAAATTTGGGCTGTAACTAAGGGAATTAAAACTAAAGTATAATTGGTAAAAAAAAATTATAGGTTGTAAATTTATGAATTAAAGATTGATAAACAAGTAATGCTTTAGAAAAAATTAAGACTGTAGATAACATTTAAAACCCAACCAATCATGCACAAGATTTAAGATTCTATCAATTTGGTTTGCTAGTTTATTTCATAAATACTGTGTTCTCAATTTTTTTTGTTTACGCGTTTATTCAAAATTTTGGGCCAAATTATAAAAAGGTAGGAGAGTTTAGATTAAGTGCATGACGGTGTATACTTTAAATTGTGGAACGCGGATAATTGCTTTGACAATGTCGCTTTCAATGCCACAAGAAAACATGAATATATCAGTCAAAATATAAACTCCAAAAACCTGGATTTTTTTTTCTTTTGATTAAAATAAAAAATTCAAAAACCTGAAAACAAAATCAAAGGGGGAAAATCCCTCGAAAAACGAGTATACGAGACGACGATCTTCGGGTTTCTGGTTTAGGTGATTTGATGCGATCAATTCTGATGGATTTTAGGTTTATTTTCCTCTTGTTTTGTTAATTCCTGATCATGAAATTGGAGGATTTTCGATTTTGATTTGCATGAAAATTGTGCATATGATCGGTGCGCTTGCTCGAATTTTGATTTCATATCTGGAAAAATCTTTGCTTGTTCGTCCCCAAATTGTAAATTTTCAGATTATGGATCATCCTTGACTGTAGCTAGGCGTTTAATATCGAATTTTGATAATTGTTTTTTCAGTGAGAGGTTAAGCTAAAGGTCTCTGGGTTGCTCTTGAAAATTTTCTGCTATAAGCTAGAGACCATCAGTATCCGCTTGAATTTTCTCAAAGTAGGAGCCATCTGATTATCTGAGATAACCCGGAATTAGAGTATTGAGATCTTTCCATGATCGTCGTAGCATGATGGTTGGGAAGATTTTAGATGGATACAAGAGATAGTAATAGGACATTCTCTGAGATAGTGAGTCTGTTAAAATCCTGGCTACCCTGGCGATCTGAGCCAGCTACTGTCTCCAGGGATTTTTGGATGCCCGATCATAGCTGTCGTGTATGTTATGAATGTGATAGTCAGTTTACCCTTATCAATCGTAGGCACCATTGTCGTCTTTGTGGCAGAGTTTTCTGCGGCAAGTGCACAGCAAACTCAATACCTTTTGCTCCCACCAACGACTTGAGAACTCCCCGTGAAGAGTGGGAAAAGATCCGTGTTTGTAATTTTTGCTTCAGGCAGTGGGAGCAAGGTGATAGTGGACCGCATGTTTCAAATATCCCGGAACTTAGTACTTCACCTTCAGAGACAAGTATTCTTAGTTCAAAGACCAGTACAACTGCCAATAGTAGTAGCTTCGCTCTTGGCTCGATGCCAGGATTAATTGGTCCTTATCAAAGGGTTCAACGTGGTTCTGATGTCAGTTCGCACGGAGTATCTTCAATGGAGACAAGCACAACCAAGCAAGGCAAAGAAACTTCAAGGAGGGGGAGCTTCGTTGCCACAGATGTCGATGATCCATCTTGCTTTGCTCTCAATAGGTACTCCTTTTCTCTGAGTTCTTTTTCATTTAGTATGAGTAAAGCTTATTAGACTCTGCAAACAAGCTCTAGGGTAGGTCCTGTGGCCTTTGATGCAATTACAGGGTAGAGAATATTTTCTGTAAGTGTAGTATGTAGCAGCAACTTAATTCTTTTAGTTATACTAGGAAAACAGAGTACTTTAGATTCACAATCGTGTTTGGTTAACTTATTTTTTCCCTTTCTGCATCAGGAGTGACGATGAGTACGACGACTATGGTGTGTACCAGAATGATATTGAGACGAGTCACACTCCTCAAGCTAATGAATTTTATGGTCCAATGGAATATGATGAGATGAGCTTATGTGATGGCCCCTGTAAGCATCTTAGTGGAGAAACCGCTGACCAGAAAAGCTTAAGTGGCTCTCCTCTCATTCATCATTGTCTTGAATCTCTAATTGGGGAAGGAGCAGAGAAATTCCAGAAGAGAGATGAGCATGAGGGTTGTGACGAATGTGAAGCTCCTTCTCCACCTGATATTTCAGATGATCAAGTGGCAGAACCGGTGGATTTCGAAAACAATGGACTTTTGTGGGTTCCACCTGATCCAGAAAATGAAGCTGATGAGAGAGAAAGTCCTTTGTTTGCTGAGGAAGATAATGAGGGTGATGCCTCAGGTGAGTGGGGATACTTACGGCCTTCCACTACCTTTGGAAGTGGAGAATACCGTAGCGAGGATCGAACAAGTGAAGAGCACAAGAAGGCTTTGAAGAATGTGGTTGATGGGCACTTTAGGGCTTTGCTTGCACAACTGTTGCAGGTCGAGAACATCCCTATGAGCGACGAAGAGGGCAAAGAGAGCTGGTTAGAGATTATCACCTCTCTTTCTTGGGAGGCTGCTAACTTACTGAAGCCTGATATGAGCAAAAGTGGAGGAATGGATCCTGGTGGCTATGTCAAAGTAAAGTGCTTAGCTTCCGGTTTCCCACATGATAGGTAACAGAAGCAACAAAAAGTAATCCCAAAAATACTGATGTCAAGTCCATAGGGCTTCGTTTTATGCAATGTGTATTTTTCATCATTTTATCTGGATTGTTGTGAAGTTTCATTTTTTAGTTATCCATCTCGGGTATTACTTTACAGCATGGTGGTAAAGGGAGTTGTTTGCAAGAAAAATGTGGCTCATAGGAGAATGAGAGCGAAGATTGAGAAAGCTCGACTATTGATTCTAGGCGGTGGGCTTGAGTATCAAAGGGTCTCAAACCAGTTATCGAGTTTTGATACTTTGTTGCAACAGGTGAATTATGCTTGCCATTTCCATTTTTCTTTTTCTTTTCGTTGGTTGTTAGATAAGTAGTTTACTTATTTATGCCTAAACACTTCTACTTCTTACACTTATCTTTGTTATTCAGGAAAAAGATCATTTAAAGATGGCTGTTGCAAAAATTCACGCTGAACGTCCAAATATTCTACTAGTCGAAAAATCAGTTTCTCGATTTGCGCAAGAGTATCTTCTAGCCAAAGATATATCTCTTGTTCTAAACATTAAGAGGCCACTTTTAGATCGCATTGCTCGCTGCACTGGTGCTCAGATAATTCCTTCAGTTGACCACCTCTCCTCTCAAAAGTTGGGTTGCTGTGAGAATTTCCGAGTGGATAGATTTCTTGAAGAACATGGTTCAGCTGTTCAAGTTGGAAAGAAAGCAGTGAAGACATTGATGTATTTTGAAGGTTGTCCAAAGCCATTAGGCTTTACAGTAAGTACTCCCAGCTATTAAAATTTAAAATACAGAGCAATTTCTTATATCTGATTGCCTCGTTATATAACTCTTTACTTATTATGTCATTTCTTCTTCAGATTTTGCTTAGGGGTGCTAGTGAAGATGAGTTGAAAAAAGTGAAGCATGTGATCCAATATGGAGTTTTTGCAGCTTATCATTTGGCACTCGAGACATCGTTTCTTGCTGACGAAGGAGCCTCACCAGAACTGCCCTTGAACTCCCCAATTACGGTGGCACTTCCAGATAAATCTACTAGCATTGAACGTTCGATATCTACTGTGCCAGGTTTCACGGTCTCTACATGTGAAAAATCTCTAACAATGCTATCTGGTACCAAGCCACAACGAGCAAACAGTGTCCCAACATCAGAGTTGCTTTCGACCACTGCCACTCTATCCATCCATAAGGATATAAATCCTCTGATACCTAATGGTTTAGGCTTGCAGGCTAGAGAAATAAATCCGAGTTTCCTAATCGCACGCTATAATGTTTCATTGAATTTGCCTGACCGTATGATAGAAGGTAGAAACTCAGATTTGTTTGAAAGATCTGCATTGGCAGACACACCAGTAGACAAAAGCAATCCAACGGCTAAGGCAGAAGACATATCGGACAATTCCCTAAATTCAACAGGGCAAGCCTTTGTTCTACAGAGTTCCCAAAGTAATACGAGAGTTATGGTCGGAAGCCAAGACAATAGTTCCGAGCTTACAACCGTCAAACATCAAAACAGCGAGAATCCAAAAGAACCACAATCTCAAAAGGAGGAATTTCCTCCGTCACCCTCTGATCACCAGAGCATTTTGGTTTCTCTATCGTCCCGATCAGTCTGGAAAGGAACTGTGTGTGAGAGATCTCACCTCTTCCGAATAAAATACTATGGGAGCTTTGATAAACCCTTGGGACGGTTCTTGAGAGATCATTTGTTCGATCATGTGAGTTTTTTTCTATTTTATTTTTGTTTTACAATATGATTTCCCTATTACAGCTTACATAATTAAAATGAATGCTCAAATTGCAGAGTTACAGGTGTCGTTCATGTGAGATGCCATCAGAAGCTCACGTTCACTGTTATACTCATCGACTAGGCAGCCTTACAATATCTGTCAAGAAACTCCAAGATTATCTCTTACCTGGTGAAAAGGAGGGGAAGCTCTGGATGTGGCATAGATGTCTGAGATGCCCGCGACGTAACGGCTTTCCTCCAGCGACTCTACGTGTAGTGATGTCTGATGCTGCATGGGGATTATCATTTGGGAAGTTTCTGGAGCTCAGTTTCTCAAATCACGAAGCTGCCAGTAGAGTAGCATGTTGTGGCCATTCTCTGCATAGAGACTGTCTTCGCTTCTATGGGTACTTTTTTCTTGCATCACCCCAGGGCGGAGAATGACTAAATGTTACAAACATTTTTTATTTAAAAATCTGTGTTTTTCGTTTGCTCTAACAAGTTTGTGCCCATGCAGATTTGGGAATATGGTTGCTTGCTTCCGGTACGCTACTATAGATGTTAATTCGGTCTTCCTTCCACCATCAGTTCTTAGTTTCAACTATGATAATCAGGACTGGATACAGAGAGAGACAGACGAGGTTATTTACCTGTGGTTTTCTTGGATGCAGTTTTGAAATCTAAACACATAGACTTGACTGAGGTCTCTCTCTTTTTCTAATAAGCAGGTGATAGAGAGAGCAGAGCTTCTGTTTTCGGAAGTACTGAATGCTATTAGTCAAATTGCAGAGAAAGGTTTTAGGCGTCAAATTGGTGAACTCGAAGAAGGGCTTCAAAGAGAGAAAGCAGAATTCGAGGTAATTAATGTATTATATTAGAGAGCATGTAGAACTCACTGATGCAAAATAAATTGGTTTTATCCCTTAAAACAAATGTACAACAATAATTAGTTTAAGACAAAAGGTCTTTTTGTAACTATTTTTACATTTCTTTCAGGAAAATATTCAAAAGATGTTGCACAGGGAGGTGAAGGAAGGCCAACATATTGTGGATATTCTTGAGCTATACCGGATTCGCAGACAGCTAATTTTTCAGTCATATATGTGGGATCACCGCTTGATTAGTGCATCAACTTTGCATAAGCTTGAGAGTAGTGATGACACAAAAAGAGAAGAAAATGAGAAATCACCCTTGGCTAAGAGCCAGACGCTCCCTGAGATGAATGCTGTGACCAACTCTCTTCTTGCTGGCTCAGAGGTTAATCTGGATCCTGATGGTGATACTGGTTCGTTAAATACGGTTCAGAAGGAAGCGGATACAAATTCAGATTTGAATCAGGCAAAGGAAGGTGAAGGGGAAGTTTCTCCCAGCAAGACCTTGCCGGATACTTCTGATCCGCTGGAAAACAAACTCGATGTTCGCAGGACACAGTCTGATGGCCAGATAGTTATGAAAAATCTATCAGCCACTCTTGATGCAGCATGGATAGGTGTACGTCAAACATTAATGGAGATTCCAACCAATAATAAGATCTTGCTTCCTCCTTCCTTCATGTCAAACTCTTCAACTTTCCCTCCATTCGCAGAGGGGCTAAAGCCAATAGATCTCCCAGAACAGCATAATGAATTCAAGGTGGGATATCCAGTTTCACCTGCTTTACTACCGAGTAAATATTATGAGAATTCAGAAGATTCTGTAAGCTGGTTAGGTATGTCATTCCTCAATTTCTACCGTTCCATCAACAAGAATTTCCTGCTTAGCTCTCAGAAGCTCGATACATTTGGCGAGCATAGCCCTGTCTATGTTTCTTCTTTTAGAGAGGCAGAGCTTCAAGGTGGACCAAGGCTACTTCTTCCCGTAGGCATGAATGATGTTGTTGTTCCAGTGTATGATGATGAGCCCACAAGTATGATCGCGTATGCCTTGATGTCACCCGAATATCAACGCCAAATTTCTATTGAAGGAGAATCTCTAGTGTCATATCCTTCGGAACTAAATATCCCTCGCCCAGTTGATGATACCATTTTTGACCCTAGCAGAAGCACTGGTTCAGTCGATGAGAGTATACTTTCAATGTCGTCATCTCGCAGCAGCTCACGTCTTCTGGACCCACTTTCATATGCGAAAGCTTTACATGCTCGAGTCTCATATGGAGAAAACGGCACTCTTGGAAAAGTGAAGTACACTGTTACTTGTTACTTTGCAAAACGGTTTGAGGCGTTGAGGGGTATATGTATCCCTTCGGAACATGAGTTTATAAGGTCCCTTAGCCGGTGTAAAAAATGGGGAGCTCAAGGTGGAAAGAGCAATGTCTTCTTTGCTAAAACCCTGGACGATCGTTTTATCATCAAGCAAGTCACCAAGACAGAATTGGAATCATTCATCAAATTTGCTCCTGATTACTTCAAATACTTATCCGACTCTATCAGCACGAAAGGCCCAACTTGCCTGGCAAAAATCTTAGGAATCTATCAGGTACTTAACTGCAAAGTTGAGAGATTTCCATGTCACTTTTGTTTCACTCTTGTTGAGAATATGTATTTGTGTTAATAGGTCACAACAAAGCAACTAAAAAGCGGGAAAGAGACAAAGATGGATGTTTTGATTATGGAGAATCTTCTGTTTGGAAGAACTGTGAAACGGATTTATGACCTCAAAGGATCTTCCCGGGCGAGATACAATCCTGACTCTAGTGGGAGCAACAAAGTCTTGTTGGATCAAAACTTGATTGAAGCGATGCCAACTTCTCCCATTTTCGTAGGTACCAAAGCAAAACGGTTGTTGGAAAGAGCCGTTTGGAACGACACCGGTTTTCTTGCAGTGAGTTTTACTCTTCTGCAAACCATTTACTCTTCACTGTTCTTTGTAAAGTTTATAAACGTGTATGTATGTTGTTTGTGTTTGCAGTCGGTTGATGTGATGGATTACTCGTTGCTGGTAGGCGTGGACGAAGAAAACAACGAGCTAGTTCTCGGGATTATCGACTACTTGAGGCAGTACACGTGGGACAAACATCTAGAGTCTTATGTGAAATTTACAGGAATCTTAGGAGGACCAAAGAATGAAGCACCAACAGTGATCTCTCCAAAGCAATACAAGAGAAGATTTAGAAAGGCGATGACGACTTACTTCCTTATGGTTCCTGATCAATGGTCACCGCCGACTGTCGTTACTAATAACTCCAGGCCTGATCAACCAGAAGAAACCTCTCAACTCGGTACACAAGCAGAGTGATAATATGAATCCTTATAATGTAAGTTTTTTGGTCTTGTACAGAAATTGGTTTTTGGCATTGGGGAACACTATTCTTCGGTTACCATTCATTTTTTCTTATTTTAGATTTTGGGTCGTACAAGTAGAGTTTTGGGAGATTGTTTGAAATTTCCTCAGAAAGATGTGAGATTATTTCAGTTTTGTCCCGTCTGTACAAAAATATTGGCATTTATTCTTGTGTAGATGACATTTTTTGTCTTATATGTTTGATGCTTCCGTCTTAATACGTAAGAAGAATATTGAAATCAGAATCTGAACATATATTCATGTTTTTGTTCTTACAAAAGAGAAACAAGAAAGAAGCAAATCGCTGCTTCTTTCACAGCCTTTTTTCTGTACATTCTTATTCCAGAGGCCTTTTTTGAAGAGAACAGATTTTGATTTTACCCCAAAAAAAAAAGTTTAAGAAAAGTGAGATTTAGAGGAAGTCAAAGCTGCTCCATTTGATCATCTCATGTTGTGAAGCAATTTCTTGTCTTTTACCATCTCTCAACTCCTGATAACTTCTTTGCAGAAGATCAAGAATCTCCACCTCTCTGTTTTGATTTTTAACCAAAATCAACAATTAAAAACATTGAAACAAGATGGATCTAATTTAGGATTAGGAATTTATCATACCTTGAGTAAGAAGCTATCTTTGGGCTCTCTTGGGGACAGCGAGGGCCTTCATCGTACCCTTCACATATAACCTCTCCATTATCATCTGTGTAACATATGATCCCTTTTATCGGATCTTCAAATACCTAATTCGAATAATTAAACAATTTTCAAAAAATCATGTTTTAAACCAAGATCATAAAAAAAGAAATTAAAATTACAGTGTTTTTGGGCGTGTATCTGATTGGTTGAGGCTGAGAAACTGTGACTTGCTTGGCTTTAACTTGAATTTGACTCTGTTGAAGCATCAAAGTCTTTGATCTTACTCTCTTTGGAACAAAACATGGGTTTCGAAGAGGAAGGCAAAGTTTAGATGAATATGCCATATTGATATAGCCTCTGTGTTTTCTTTTTTTGTTTAGGAAGAAGAAACTTTGATCTCTTCTTTTTGGAACAAAATGTTTGGTTTATAAGTCCTAATAACAACTATAAGAGAATAATAATGACAAAAAACAAAACTCATAACTTCCGATGATTGATTGAATCTGTTATATTATATTAAACAAGTTTATAATGTCTTTGTCGTGGGGTCGTTACCCTCATATTATTACTAAAATTATTCCTTTTTATTCTTCTAATGGTTTGTTTTTCTTCTAATGTCTTTGTATCTAATGAAAGACTGGCCTGTCAATTTTTCCTGTACTCGTTGAATTCATGCGCATATGTATACATCAATCATAAATGTCTACTCAGGTATGAGTATTGATTAGTGTTTTTTTTTTTTCAGAAACAAGTATTGATTAGTGTTGTTTAAAAGAAAATAATATTCACTTGTCGTTTACGAAGTTTGATAAGTACATAAAATGCTTTCACATATTTCATTATGTCAACCTACCTACTTATTGGATTATTTTTCTTCCATAATATTATTTAGATTGTACTCGCTTACTGAAACAAAGAAACACAAACCCTTTAACAAAAATAGAAAGAAGCACAACACAAGTTACTATAATTTTCTTTCCTTATAATCGATTTTTTTAATGAGCTAAAAATAATGGAAATTGGATTGAATTATCGAAGAAATTACAAACATGCCACTTTTGAAAATATTTGTTCAAACATGCTATTTTTAAAATTTTATTGTAAACATACCACATTTTATAGAAAAAGAAAAATTGTTAATTTTTTTTTCTCTCTTTCACAAAAGAATCCAAACCCAAGCTATAAACCATATTTCCAAAAACTATATCCTAAATATAAAATAGTTAACCTAGGTCCAAAAAATTAAAAAATTGTCATTCTTGCAAATATTTTTAAACAATGGCATAATTGTAAAGTGGCCAAAAATGGTATATCATAAAAATTCTCATAATTATCTGCCACTTAGTGACTAATTATTTCCTACGTAATTAAACTGTGGCACGTGTCCATCTATCTAGTGAAATGTAATTATTTGTTTTATATCAAGATGTCAATAGTTGGTGTATAATTAATGATATGATTAGACGAGAGATTACCTGTTGGCTAAACATGGAGCCATCGTCGTACAGTTGCTCAAAAAGGTCGTCGCCTCATTCCAACGTAAGGTGTATTCTAGAGTATTATCACGCTGGTTTAATTAACAAATTCATACCAAATTATACATGATAAGTTGATAACGAATATTCATCTATTAAATAAATAAAACACTTATACGAATCATTACTTTGATTTCTTAAAAGAAAATAACAAATGTTCACTAGTTTCCGAGTCATCAACAACTTTTTAACCAAAATATATATCTAAATGGTAGGTGGTCACAAGACGTTGGAGCAAACTTCGAGAATCGCTATAACAAAGAAACCTTCCACAATCATTTGTTTTTTTTTTGTCGATCAAACAAAAACTAACAATAAAGATATTGAATTGATAGATAATGCTAATTAAGTATATTGAAAATTATAGTTATTTATGTGTGGTCTCTGCCTAAGGATGTTGGGAGGTTATATACGTCACGAAAGGCTTTTAAAACATTTTTCAAGATCGTTGTCCACTTATATCATCGAGTAGTGGTGGCCTAACTTTATCATTATCGTACGATCTCCGAATTTTATAAACGCAAGTTTGATAATAAAAATTTCATACCATAATTAATTAGTATTATCTTCTACTAGTCACCAATTATATTATGATCAAGTACTTGAAAGTAGAAACATGCGAATGAAAATAAAAGCAAAAATTCATAGCTATGTTTGTTAAATAGGCAAGCAGCGATACGTTACCCTCAGCTAGGCCCATTAATAGCCCAAAATGGTTTCATATCACTGAGGGTGGGAAAATGACCAAATAAATCCAACTTTTAAAATTGCATCACAAATACCCAGCTTTCTGTTGACCACATAAATTAAAAAATCGAATTGGGGAAGATCTCTAACCCTAAACCCCTAAATTCAAAATCGTTTTCTCAAAACCAAATTGAGGAAGAATTCTAGCCCTACATCCAAATTTTTTTTTCCTCAAAATCGAATCGGGGAAGATCTCTAGCCCTAAACCCCTAAATTCAAAATATTTTCCTCCAACTCGGCGATTTGCCTGAAGGACAGAAACCCTTGAATCTACCCGCAGTTCAGACCTCTGTCGAATTAGTTGCATTTGTTATTTGGTCAGTCTTTGTTCCGAGAGACTGCGAGTTGCAGCCTTGCAGGTCTGGGATTTAGGTACGTTTCTGATACAGGTATGGATCTCTGCCTTGGAACATAGCCATATGCAATTGTGGGAAACGAATACGTTCGGTTTCAATTTGGTTTTGAATGTGTAAATGGCAAAATCAGTGCATACCATGTGTAATGCTTCTTAGAAACTTCAGATTACAACAAAGGAGGGGGAAACTGAGTTTGTATCCTAAGTCGTTGAATTTCAAGTACAAAGAAACGAAATGGTTGCGTATGAACACTATAGTGTCAGGGGAGCAACTTCATGAGATGAGTCAAGTGTATTCTGGTTTTGACCAACATGCATGGATTGAGTTAGCAATGTATGGGTAGGACCATAAAAAGCAAATAAATCCGCTTTAAGGGTCTGTGTGAAGTGGCTGAGTTACAAGGAATCAAGTCAAGCATGTTCACTAAGGAAGTTCATATGTTACTGCTTGGTTATTATGGTTTAGGGCTGCCATTGTTATCATCTTTCAAGAAACAACGTGTCGCTATTGGGGAACTGGAGCTGGTTCCATATCACTTCAAGAAGTTTGGGGTTTTAACGTTTCGATGGATGTTACTAGAGTCCGCTTCAGGACCCCATAGATTGTGTATGGATTGCATTAGATTTATCAAAGCGTGTCCTTATTGGTCTATCTAAGTCTAATTTAATGTCGTCCCAAATGTTATAGGAATAGCTGTGACTTACGAAGGAGACTCTGCTTATTTGATAATAGGAATCCAATTAGAGATCAATCTTTTGGTTTGGAGTGTCAAGGGAATGAAGCAACAGAGATTCGTTGGTGATCAACAAGAAAGACGAGGGATTAGAGAAGCTTTGTGTGTTGTATTAGTACTCGTACTAGTAGTAGAGATTGTACAAACTGAAATTTGTGTAGATTACAAACCTTTTGTTTTAGCTTGTGCTTTACATGGTATTTAAAGATGGAATATCAAATTTCTTCATATATGTCATCATACATTATAAAAACTTAGTACTACCATCTTCTCCCAAACAAACCATAAAACAGATAATCAGTCATAAGAATTAAGCCAAAGATCAGTAACTACTATCTTTAGATTCCCAAATCAAAGGGTACACATGTGGTATTTAACCAGCCGTTTTGGGTGATCAAAACACCTATTGTGTACCTTTGTGAGCCCTTCCAAGTGACACGATGGCTAACATCTGATCCCGGACCGTAGTTGTGATATTCTCCAAATGTGACTGTGGGAGGAGTAGGTTGACCGTTCCATTCAATCCAACCGGCAGGATTGATAACGCTCCCGATTAGTGTCTTCATTACTACAACCGTTGCAGAACTATTCCACGGCCTACCTAAATAGGCTGCTCCTGTGAAAGGTTCCCCAATCAAAGGCATAATTGAACTGTTCAGAATCGAAAAAGCGGATTTTCCTTGCTGACCAAGGCCGGCGTGAGCAGTGATGGTATCATATTGTTTCAGATGAGGCCTACGTACCTCAATCGCACAATTTTGGAAGACAGCAGAAGAGGAGCCAAAGATGAAATCAATAGTACCTCTGATTTCACATTCCCTGTAGAATTGCTCTCCAGCGTGTGCATAGAGAGTGTCTTGATCTCCATCGAAAATACACTTGAACAACACCGATTGGTCTGATCGCGAGTGGAAAGCCACAGCCTGGTGCTTTTCCGGTCCGGCGGTGTTAACAAATGCAATATCCCGTCCGATAAAGCCACTTCCTCTGACAGCTAAAAAACCAAAATACAAAAGAAAATGCAATTAGGACCAAACCAAAAGCACAGTTGTAGTAAATAAGACAGTTTCTTTTCATTTACAGAAGGTTGCTGTCTGAAATGTCATCAAGCTTGGTTGGTCAACCCTGTTGAGTCCACCGGAGATGATCGTTTTGGTATTCCCATCACCAAACATTACAATGTTGCGTTTCTTCTCGGAAACTACTACATTTTCCATGTAAAGACCTGCTTTTATGTGTAAGACGAACCTGAAGTTGTTGTAATCTTTGACGGAATTAAGTGCCGCGTTGATAGTGAGGAAGTTGCCACTCCCATCTTGAGCCACTGTGACGTTGGGAGTCCAGCAGCTCAATGTGGCTTCTCCTTCCCATAAACCTTGCTAAAGCTACCACAATCAACAAAATTACGTTCTTGATCCCCATTGTATCTCTGTTTTGTTCTTTGTTAACTTGTTGTCTCTCTCTCTTAGCCAATTATCTTTGGTTCATTTATCCTTTGAATTTCATTTCTTTCAAAACATATTCGTAGAATTTGTTTCATTACTAAGCTCAATAATTACACAGACCACCTATTCACCTTTCAACTATTTTAGTTGTTTGTATTTTACAAATTTTGGGTCATTTTGTTTCTAAATGAGAAAAAGTTCACTAAGTTGGGTTGATACAAAAGTAGAACTCTATACTTCTCAGAAGAAAAAAACGATAACAAGCTACCAAATAATTTTTCTTCTGTTTTGATTGTGTTGTTCATCATGTGATAATGTAATTGATAACTAGTGTAAAAGCCATTTCCCTTAATGGTATGGAAAGTTAATCCGTTCTTTTCATTACTTTTTCCATAATGTTCATATAGTTTGATTAAATTTATCTTTTATCTGTTAAATGAACACTGATTTATCTTTGAGAAACCAAAGGCAATTGCGTCAAAGACTTAAGAAGGAGCTGGCAAATGAAAACTACTAATCCATCCTTCATGCAAATCGCTAAGTTGGAGAAAAGAAACAAGTGCTTTGTTTTGGCCTTGATGTGGCGTTTTGGTATGTTTCTTTCTAGGTAGTTATTCATTAAATTACAATAATATTGTTTCAGATACATTGTTGAAATTTTCGATAGGACAATTGGTTGCAATCCTGTTCGAATCCTTTCGTACTCCTTTTTTTTTTTTTTTACGATTTGTTTTGTTGTAGTGTTATATTTATTCATCGTCATCATCTCCGTCGAACCTCTGAATTCCAGAAACCCGAATCCCTTCAATAACCAACGAGACGGATTTGAAAGCTTTTCTGAACCAGGAGCTTGATTCTTGTCAATTTGATAGATTGGCTCATCGGATCTGACTGATTATAAAGCCCAGATACGAGGTCATCGATCGGTAGATGCGGATCTTTTCAGAAACTTCAATCTCAAGTAGAAACATACACTATTCTTTGCTATTTGTAACAAGTTCGCCGCCGATTTGATTTGCCGATAGCCACCTCAAGCCATATTCTTTTCCTCGTCCTTATTCCGTCACGACACTCCGACAGAACCATCGACGACAATTTTAGAATCCATCTCGCCGCCACACTTTCATCCCCACCGATGATAAGTCACGGATATTGACCCGATTTAGTTTAAGCCTTTTTTCTTTACTATTTAGTTTCTAATTCAATGTAGGAAAGAGTATCAAATAATCAATTACAAAAACTTAACCTTCTTTCTCTCTAACGTCTCTTCTTCCTCCTAACTCTTCCTCAAATTCTCACCTCCTTTATGTTCAAACTCGATTAGATCTGTTCCAGATCTTATCACGGTACTCCTCCTCTAACAACTTGTACGCTTAATTGAATCAATTCGGGATAAAACAAAGCAGAGAAATCGGGATAATACTACCTAGGGGTGGACAAACGGGATTTGGGACGGGAATTTTCGGGAACGGGAACGGGAACGGGACTGGTATTTGGGAATCAAAATATTTGTCCCATTTATGTCCCATATATATTATGGAACGGATCATGATCGGGAGGGAACGGAAATTTCCGAAAAAACATGACAAAAGAAATTTTTTTAAAAAAATCCCAAAACAATAACAAAAATGAAATATCATAAATTAAAATGGCATACTTGCAAAAATAGACCAAAACTTGAAGTCAAAGCTAAAACTAACCTCTTCCTCTCCTCTCTTTCAAAATCCCACAAATTACCCTTAATGAATCTGTGTATTAACGAATATGCCACTCATCAGACTGCTATTAGAGTCTAACCATTTTTTCAATAGACCTAAAGGCATTCTCAGATCTAACTTATTTATGGAAATGCCATTGTCATCAATTCTCAACCTCCACGACAACCACCATGGTCGACGAGTTAATGCAGTAAGTTACACGTTATTTCCGCCTTTAAAGCTCAAGGATAGAGCACTCCAACACTTTTCGCGACTACTCTCTCCGATTTCTCCAGATTTTCCTTTGCGTTTCCGTTTAAAACCTACCGAAATCGGAAATAATGTCATAAAAACGGCAAACGACGACAGGGCTGGCGGGATTTCGGTGGGATTATATGATCTGGGCGGCCAACGAGGGCGAAATGAAACTCGAAACCGATATAGGTACGATGTTTGCATATCGTTGAATTGCAGATCTGAGTTGTATACTCAGACTGCTTTAGAAGTCTGTTCAAACTCAACTAGTCAACGAGAGGGTAGTTTTGCAATTGACATTTAACTAGTTAGACTCAATATGAAGTCTGCTAATTTCCTTTGAAACCAAAAAAATTATGAAAATTCCTCTAATCGAGGCATAGGGTAGTTTTGCAATTGACCGAAAAATTAACTTTCTATTAAGACTTCATTTTCTGTCTGCAGAAAAATCAGTCACTTTGACCGCAAGTTGACTGTCTATTCAGACGAAATCGGAAATCTAAAAAAAAAGGGTACTAGTTGTAATTGACCGAAAATTTTCATATGTTGACCTATTTGGGGGGAATAATATCAGACTTCTAGTTAAGTCTTGGTTAGATCGAAAAACTTTCAGAATTCTATGGCAGTCTGCAATATATGAATTTTGTCAGACGGCTTAGATAGTCTGATTTCACAGATTTTGGTCAACGCAAAAAATACACAAATTTTTGTCAGACATCTTTGGTAGTCTAAATAATTATGCAGACCGCGATGGAAGTCTAAATAAAAAAGTCAAAGTCCGGTCAATTGCAAAAATACCTCACCACAATTTTCAGACTGCCCGGCCAATAAAAGAAGTCTGACATGAAAAGTCAATATTTTGGTCAATGTCAGTAATACCTTTCGATTTTTTTCAGACAGCTAGAGCAGTCTGACGGAAAAGTCAAAGTTTGGTCAATTGCAAAAATAGTCTTTTCAGACTACTATAACAGTCTGGGTTGGTAACTTTATCAGACGGCATCCGCAGTCTTCTACATCAAAATCGAATTGCAAAAATACACTCCTCTTCAGACTGACATAGTCCAGACTTACTTGGCAGTCTGATGTTTTAAATTTTGAAAACCGTTTTTTTTTTGTATATATGTGATGAATTTCGTTGATTTTAAATTTTTAATAGGTGTGTTACTTGTATATGTTCACCCTGTGTTAGTATCAAATGTTTATGTTGTGTAATTATTTTTAAATAATTTTTTCATAAGTTCAGGCAATGTTGCTAATTAAATAAGACTTCGTTAGATGTCTGAAATTTCCACTGAGATCGCTAACTTTGGTTTAAATGATTTTTTTGGACAGATAATGGTGCAATTACTTGTTAATGTTGGTGAATGGATTGTGAGAGACTTGATATGGCATTTTGTGGTGGATCCTCTCAAAGGTGGGCGGTTTATCACTTTGGGCGACGAATCTACATATTGTGAACTTGTTGGGATGATTCAAGATGATTATATGCTGGACAAGAAAACCGACTTGGTGGACTTATCATATCCATTACCGGAACCACTCTTGCAACAGTTCGGTCCGGATAGCCCTCCTATTTATGTCACCAATGATAGGCAAGTAAGGAGCATGGTCGAGTTAGCTACTGCCCATTTAATCCGTCTTTGTGTCTCGAGGCGATCCGAATTGCCTACTCAAAATGCGGGGAATCACGATGTAAAAGATGAAGATGAAGATGAAGATGAGGAAGACGAAGACTGGGAAGATGAAGATGTGGGCTCAGTATCAGATGATTCTATTTGTGGTGCTTTTGGACGTAGTCGTGGTGACGAACCAGAGCAAGATTTCATGAAACACGCAGAGTCTTACTATGATGGTGTAGATTATAGCGTGTATGGTAAAGTGAGAGGTGAAGATGAAGATGATAAAGAAGATGTAGATTATAAGACGTATGAGTTGCATTGTGTGGTCGACCGATTTGCTGGCCGAGGAAGGAATTGGTCCGACGCTATCTATGTCGGAAAGTGTTTTGATAGCAAGCAAGATCTTATAACAGAGCTGCGTTTGACGACCATAATGAGGAAATACGCATTTAGAGTAGAGAAGTCTACCAAGAGCCTGTTTGTCGCTGAATGTGTTGTGGAAGAATGCAACTGGAGGCTTCGAGCGGCTGTAAAGAACGAACCAAACAAGTTTTGGGTGACGATCTATAATAGATGTCACACATGTACACCGCCAGACCGGAAGGCTAAGAAAAAAGTCATACACCGCGTTATGTTGGTTGGTTGTTTCTAGATTCCTTTGGAATAATTGAGAATATTACACCAAGGCATGTCATAGTATCAATGAAGAAGCAATTTGGGATGAAGTTGAGCTACACAACCGCATACAGAGCGTTGTTACATGCTCAAAAGTTGGTGAGAGGCTCAGCGGAAGATGGCTACGAGAGGCTTCCTGATTTATTGCATGGACTCGAGCAAATCAACCCCAGGAACGAAAACTGCTCTAGAACTCGATGAGGCTAATAGATTTAAATATCTATTTGTTGCATTTGGAGCTTGTATAGAGGGGTTTAAGTATCTTAGAAGAGTCATTGTGGTGGATGGTATGCATCTTACGGGCCCGTATAGAGGTGTTATGCTAGTGGCGGCCTCACAAGACGCCAATTTTCAAGTCTTTCCCTTGGCTTTTGGCATTGTAGACTCTGAGAATGATGCCTCGTGGGAGTGGTTTTTCACAAATCTGGCAGCATGCATTACAGACCAATATCCGCTGGTCATTGTCTCAGATAGGCACACCTCCATCATAAATGCTATTGAAAAAGTTCTTCCTTGGGCAAATCGAGGGATTTGTTATTACCATCTACAAAACAACATAGTCAAACATTTCAGGGGAAAACATCTTTTGTACTTGGTGAAAAACGCAGTGTACGCTTATAGGATGTATGATTATAACCGATACATGGCCTCCATACAAGCGGTAAATCCTTACCTTGCTAAATACTTGGTGGACGCGGATCCGAGTCTATGGTCACGCGTTCATTTCGCTGGAGACAGGTATAATCATCAAATGCATTTTAATTACCAGACTTCTATTGTCAGACTGTTAGAGAAGTCTGATAGCTATCAGTCTGCAGTTTTAGTCTGATATGTAACTTTTCTTGTTTTCACCTGGGTTGACCGCGTTAACTTTTTTGGAGAAAGGTACAACATAAAGACGAGCAACTTAGCAGAAACAATAAACTCCGTAGTGAAGAAGGCAAAAGGATATCCCATCTCTTTCCTCTTGGAGTTCATTCAAGAGAAGCTAGGGACGTGGTTTTGTAAAAGGCGGCTAGATGCCTTGAGTCTGACAGCAAGATATAGCCGAGGAGTGGAATATTTGATGGCTATTCATCAATATTATGTGGACTACATAACGGCGGAACGCGATGATGGGTATCGATTCATTGTGAAGGGAGGACATAGGGATTGTGTTGTTGATTTGCACAACCGAACGTGTGAATGTGGAGTGTGGGATTACGAAAAGATACCTTGCTCAAATGCAATCTGCGCTGCACCAGAAATTGAACTACACCCATATACGCTGGCATGCCCATCATATCAAAGAGATTATTTGTTTAAGGCATACGCGTTGAGCATCCTTCCGAAGAACTCTACTACGAAAGCGCCAAACACCGTACGTGTCCGTCCGCCAAAATACAAACGTCCTCCTGGAAGACAGAAGAAGTCCAGGTGGCAAAGTTGGCTAGAAATTGTCAAGTCCAAGGGCCATAAACAACGCAAGGTTCCCAAGCAATATACTTGTTCTAATTGTAATCAACCAGGCCACAAAAAAACAAAATGCGTGAGCAAAAAATAGTCTTTTCGCCAGACTACCATAACAGTCTGTTTGATACCTTCTATCAGACGGCTTCCGCAGTCTGTTCTATATATTGTATATGAGAAGGTATTGTATTTCGTTTCTTAAACTTTGGTTGTTGAGGTTCGCTTAAACCTAATTTGTAGTACTTGTGTGTTTGCTTCATCGTCAGGTCTAAAAAGACTAAAACATAATTCAATAAAAACAGATAGAAACAGAACATCAGACTGCAAAACAAGTCGGATAAGTTTTAATTACACCATATATGCAAAGTTTCATTGTTTTCGGGAATCCAAAAGTTAAAGGGGAATATCATCGTAGACGTCTAGCAATTGATTCTCCTCCTCAGTACGTTCCTCTTGACTTGTTCGGCCGAGCTTAGTCAATATCTCATACGCAAGCTTGTCTCTGCATGTCTTCATGTTCTTATCACACAACCACTTCGGGAACGGCATCCCAAGGGAATGGAACTCAATATACTTCAAGCTATATACCCCACAATCACCTATCTGGGTGTTTTGGGGTAATCCCGGGGTCTTCACAATCGTGAAGGTGTATCACTCAAGAGTATACTTCTAAGTATCATCTACCGGGGCCAGACAATGCATAACGTAGGGAAAGATCTCGCATATTGGTTCGACTACCGGTCGAACCAACTCGTCGGTCAACGGTCCAAGGATGCTGTCCCATATGGTTATGTGCCTATCCGGGATAGAAATCATAATGGCTATCCAATGATTTTCCCCAACGTGCAATACAGTGTAGATTTCATCAATTTCTAGGCCCCAAGTCTTGTTTGATTTCATATAAACGGGAAGTTTACCATTATGGTAATCCCATACACCAGGGGGCAGCCTCCTTGCCGTGGGCTGAACGTCTTCTCCTTGGCCGCTACTCATAAAATCCGCATAATGTTTGCGCCACAGATTACACATCATTGTGTCAACGAAGGTCAGCCTATCGGACCTGAACCATTCTGGGTGTTCATGTTGTCGAAGCCTCATCAGATCAAGACCAGCATCTATGTGCTGCATAAAGACAGCGTTGAGCCAAAAAATGTTAGACCTAAACAGAAGAAACAAAAGTCTAGAAAGACTGTAAAAGATGTCTGATAAAGTCAGACTGCAAAACATGTCTAAAAGATGTCTGATAAAGTCTGACTGCAAAACCTGTCTACAAGAGGTCTGGGAAAGTCTGAAAGAAGTCTAACTGTGTCTTGCAGCCATTCCTTGGGGGTGCGCAGTAAATAGTAGCAAGATAGGGTTGTGTTAACCTCCCTCTTCGGGTAATTCCTAGTGAATATATTACGCGTGTTAGACATCGACTAAATAATGTCTACAATATAAGTAGAGTGTAATGACATACGGCTGTTTCTTCAGGTAATCAGTAAGTGTCTTCACTTCATTCTTTGTTGCATGAGTGCAGGGATCATATCTCGGTGTGACCTGTACTTGGGTCGACCCTTTTTCTGTTTCCTCTGAATCTGCTCTTTCTTTTTGAGGTCTTTAGCCTTCGCCTTTACATATGCTTCAGCAGCTGCGTGTTGAGTTTGTTGTTTCGTCATATACGCAGCATCGAAGTTAATGCCTATGTTGGCCTTATTGACGATAAGAACACTCTGCTCGGTGCCCAAGACACTACTCTGCATTCACAAAATAAAAAACTTAAAAAACAACAGATTTCATAATTAATCTAAATACTGTCAGATATAATCAAATAACTCCGTCAGACTTCTCCATAAGTCATGTACCAGACTTATCCAGAATTCTAATAAAAGACTTCTACATAAGTCTGGAACACGACTTATGTAGAAGTCTGACGGAGACGAAAACAACACCAACATCACTCTAATATCAGATAACCATGTTCATATCAAAGACCACAACAAAGCGAAATATGTATTTGTTCATATCAAAGGCAACAACAAAGCGAAATGTGATAAAACAATGTGGGCCTCAAACAAGGCCTTGGTATTCTTTTAATCGTTCACTTCTCCTTAGTTGATTATTTGGTATAGGGTTTTGGACACTAACCCCGACATCCACCGTAGATGGAGCAGGCTTAGGAACCTTCAAAATCACTTTATTCAGGTTCTTGCGGGCTTCCTTTTTGGTTTTCTACCCCACAACTAATGCAGCTATTGTGGTGTATCCTTCATCAGTACCTGTTCCATCAACATCAACCCCACCATCCTCACAACCACCGTCCTCACCACCGTGAGGACGACCACCATCTTCACCACCATCTAATCCACAAGCTAATCGACCATCTAGGCCGCCATTTAATCCGCCATCTAATCCACCATCTAAGCCAACGTAAGCCTCATCCTCACCACCACCAGCGTTTGAATTCTCACCTTTATCAAGATTAGCCTTATCCTTATCCTTCTTATTCTTCGTGTCCTTCTTATTCTTCTTCGTCGGCGTATTCCCTTCACCATCACCAACACCTAAACCATCAGACCCTGACTTTCCCTCCCTTAATACCCTAACTTCCTTCTCAATTCCAGTAATCCTCTCACCCACCTCCTTAAAACCTTCATTAACAATCTTGAGAAGATCGCCCATCTCTTCCAACAGTTGATTGCTCACAGACTTTATCAAATAAACAACCTCACAATTATCTACACCGTCAGATTTTGCTCGCTTCTTATTACCTCCAACCTCTTCTCCATCAACCTCATCACCACCACCATCAGCAGCTTCAGAATTCTTCCTCTTAACACCCTGTCCCTTGGACAAGGTCTTCTTCTGACCAGGAGGCACTACAGTACTGTACACCCCATCAACATTCCAGTGCTTTAAACTAAACCTCCAAGGGCGCTCAAACTTACCAAACATTGCTTTCACAATGTTGATAACATTCGGATCATCCTCACCATCGTCCCACCAGGGGAACATCTCATCAAACTCCATGAGGACGAAGTTGTTGACGCTTGTCTACAAGGACAAGATAACATGCACAAACTAAATGAGTTTTGCAAAAAAAATGAAGTCTGACAATATAAAGTCTGAAAAATGAAGTCTGACGTCAGACTTCTTAAGAAGTCTGGAATAAGACTTCATATTCAGTCTGACATCAGACTGAGTCTGCATCTACTACCTGCTTGCGCAACTCCGAAGTGACTTTCTTGCGATTCCTGCTTCCTTTGTAAGCCAAGAGTGGTGGGGCTGGGTTATTTGGCAAGGGAACCCCGTAGACAAATGCCATCCCGGGACAAGCCCAATATATCCACACGTTCAATACCTCAGCGAAGCCTGAAATCTTATAGTTTTTACCTTCTTGGAGTTTTCTATTTACCTCTGTTTTTACAGAGTCTACCAGGATTTTGAAGGCGAGTCTTCCCCATGGGTATGACTCTAACGCCCCTGACTTCAGTAGCATCTTCGTCAGGTCCGCTCTCGATGGAGTTGTCCAGTGTTGAGCATCGATGAAGCTTGCGTAGATGGATATGTAGCCCAACCAAATCCTATTTTGCCGTTCCCAGCCTCCACATCTCTTGCAAGCTTCAAGCAACTGATTATAACTTGGCCCTACATCTTCTCCAACCCCAAGAAGCGCCCACATAGTACTCATCGCGGGTGTGTTCTAAACATCCGGATACTCCAGATTCTCAACGTATTTACAATTGAGACCGGTTATCTTTTGGAACTCATGGAGCGAAAACCTCACCGGTTGAGGGCCAATAAGACACCACACCTCATGCTTCTGATCGACTTCTAGTTGATTACACAGCATGTAGTACACCATCCTTGAGCACCATACAAAGTCCATCTCATGCCACTTCACAAAAACCCCGAAGGCTGAGTTGCGAAGCTCTTCCCACTCACTATCTTCCAGCGCTTGTTGGAGAGCATCCATCAGATCTCTCTTACCGCTGAAATAATGTATGGTTTTGTCTGGTTCAGGCTCATACCCAGGTCTGAACATCCTTGGAGGGAATTCAGGTCCTCCCATTTTGACCTTCGACGAAGACGTCATCCTCGGTGACCATGGCGAAGGGAGAGAAATAGATCTGGGAATCAAAAAAGACAAGAGTTCAGTCCTGGTGACGTTCTAGAAATCAGTATCGAGAAGGTGACGGATTGAGGGGAAGAGAGTAGTAGAAGAAACTTACCGGCGCAGACAAAGGGGATGATCGAAGCGACGAATTCCAGAGAAAACGATGAAGACGAAGATGTCGGTTCGGTTTCTCCGAGAGAGAGAGAGAAATTGTGTCAGTTTTTTTTTTCTTGGTAACTGTAAAAAAAATGATGGGATAAAAAAACCTTTTTATATTTGACCTTATTTGTGGTTAAAAAAACATGAGACTTCTAAAGAAGTCTGAAATTGTTGACGCCTTTTCAATTCCTGGTATTTTGGATTATTTTAAAAATGTCAGACTTCTAAAGAAGTCTGAAATTGTTGGCGGCAATATTCCCGCTTTTTTCTAGTGGTTTTTACTAATATTTTAATTCCTTGTATTTTCAATTATTTTCAAAACGGAAGACTCTTTAAGAGAAAACGAAAAGTCCGACCTCTATAAAAGACTCTTGAGTAATCTGTTATCAGACCTCTATAAAAGTCTGAATGAATCGACCCGTCATTTAAGGAGAAAACACCACGTGTAATCGCCAAGTCCGAGACGACAGGTTTAAAAATTCCCAAAAATCAAAAAATTTCTAAAAAATCGAAATTCAAAAAATGTCAAAGAAATCGAAAAGTTTTGGTCCTTATCAGACTTCTCTTTCTTTTATAATCAGACTGCCAGAGAAGTCTGTATTGAGAGCCTTAAAACAACCAAATAAATCTGTCTTTACACTTCAAGAAACGAGGTAAATGTCAAATTAATAAGCTGTAATTATACTTCGAGAGACCATGCATCATATTCAAATATTGAGGGTCCATAATCTGTTTCCCAATTACAAACTTACAAAAACAGTGACCCTCCGACGTATTACAAAATAAGTGTCCACGACAAAATGTCTACATAGAAAGGATTTTTCAATCATAAACTAAAACATAACAAAAACACAAACAGAGATGATGAGGGCGACAAAAACAAACGCAACAACCTTCATCTTTCGTAACAGTGTCTCTCCAAATCTGCAGGGGATGGATCTCAGAACAGTGTCTCTCCAACCTTCATCTTTAGGAAACAACCTCTCGTAGTCTCTTCGATCCCTACACCATGCTCGCCGGTCCAATCAACTCCGGGATGTGAAGGGAGTCGACGGGAGGTGGTGGCCGGCGAGCTTGGTGAAGGTATTGAAGAGTCTTCGAGAAAAAGAGAGAAACTGGTTTTTGGTTTTTTTTTGCAGATCTAAAATTTTGTGTGGACCAACTTTAGGTCAAACCTGTAAAAAAAATTTATATATTTTAGGTCAAATCTGAATAGAGCGAGAATTCTAAAACATCAGACTTCTAAAGAAGTCTGACAGGGCAATATTCCCGCTTTTTTGTAGGGCTTTTTACTAATATTTTAAGTTTGGGCGGCAATATTCCCGCCTTTTTAGGGCTTTTTACTAATATATATTAATTCTTGTTTTTTCAATTATTTTTAAAACGTCAGACTTCACATAGAAGTCTGAAATTTTAGGCGTCAATTTTTCAAAAGTTTTAAATTATCAGACTTCAGAAGATGTTTAATGATGTTCACACTTCATTCACATTTTGACATAGTTAACACAACACAGATAAACTAGAATTTTTGTTTACAGATTGTTAAATATTAGAAGAAAGCAACAGAGATAGACATGGCCAGGACGGTAATAACAGCACCAGCTATCATCAGACTCCTCAGCTCGACGCCACGCATTATCTGGCCACATGGTTTCTCCTTCAACTGCTCTTTCAATTGAGCTATCTCTGCCTTCATTACCTTGACGTCATCGACGACGGTGGATAAACACTTGTCGCTTCGAGCATCAGAAACGAGCATGCCATCAATACGTTGACCATGTTGGTTAACAAACAACTTTACATCGTTAAACTCCTCAGTTATAGCCTCATCCCACCACTTCATTATATGGTAACCACCATCCTACACAGCCACATTTGTACAACCATATTAGGATCCCAAATTATAATAAGCGGTGTAAAAAATCAAACGATGTATAGGCCATTACGTCGTAGTTACGACATCCGAAGAATCTTCTTCCCGGTTTCTCGAAAGTTAGGGATGTTCGCATGACGGTGTCCAGACCGCATAAGCATTTCTTGGGCAATCCGTATGATGATCCGGATCGACGTCGACTTCTCCGACAGTCTGATAAGCCCTAAATCTAATATTTTGCACTTATCAGTGAAAATATTAAAAACAAACCTATATTTTGCATCAAATTCGTTAAATATAGACACCTTACAACACATATGTGCAAATTTAACATTTCAAAAGTAAATTTGTTAATCCATGAATCTAAACCCTAAATTTATAGGTAAATGCTTCTTACATGTTTCTTACATTTCAAAGCATGTTTTCAGCTGAACATCATACTTTACCTTACATGTAGTCAATGCGATTTAATATCACGAAATTTAATTTCAATACTTCAATAATCGTCTCTATTTTATTTATGTACAAGTAATTTTGAGAAAATAATTTTTTACAATTTTTAAATTTAAATTTACTAGTTAATTAAATATCAGACTTCTCCAGAAGTCTGATATTTTTAGGATATGTGCATAATTAACTAACCTTGTTTAATTTGATTGAAGTTTATGAAATTTTAATTTCTATACATCGACATCGTCAATATTTAATTTTTGTCCAAACAATTGCTAACAAATATTTTTATTTTATTTTATAATTTAAATTTACTAATTTAATCAGTATTAGACTTTTGTTAGAGTCGAATATCAGACCTCTAAAGAAGTCTGACACACCCGAAGGTTAAAATGGTAATATCGGTTTCGCGTTTTTTGTTTGGTCATATGGGGGTAACTGTAATTTTCCACGCCTGATAGGTTAGAGCTGCATTTGATTCAAGTTTTGGTTTAGTTTTTTTGAAAAAATGAAATTTTGGGTTAAAAACAGCAATTTGCCCAATTAAAATCATAAAAAATCTCAATAAATTAAAATAATTTTCAAACTTGAGTTTCATAATACTACCAAAATATAATTGAACAAACTGAAGTCTTATTAAAATAAAATAAATTTTTAAGTAGACCGACACTTGCAACTGAATAAACTAAAGTCTTACTAAAATAAAATAAAATTCTAAGTAAACCAACACTCTCAAATCTCAAATCTCAACAGGTAAAACAATTTTTGGATCAATCATTTCTTGCAAATGATTTGTAGCATACAAAAAAAATTACTAACATAGTAACATATATGAAAAATTAAGAAACTCATATCTACTTAGATATATTTTTATACAAGAAAATATTTATTTCGAGACAAATGGGACTTCGGAAATTCCCGTTCCCGTCCCGTCCTGTCCCATTCCCAAACGGGAATCACTCACTTGTACCATTTGAGAATATAATTCAATATGGAACGGGAATATAGGGTCAGGAATGGAACGGACCTGGACGGTTCGGGACGGAACGAGAATTATGCCCACCCCTAATACTACCAATCGTTTGCAGAATGGACCGGCGGCGTACCGGTTAGAGTTACCTCCGATCATGAAGGCATTTCATAAGGTTTTCCATGTGTCGATGTTAAAGAAGTGCATGCATGAGTTGGAGGAGTTGGTGGCTAAGATTCTGGAGGATCTTCAGCCTGATTTGACGGTTTTGGCTGTTCATGTGAGGATTCTCGAGAGAAGAGAGAAGGTTATGCGTCGAAAGAGGATACCGTTACTGAGAGTCTTGTGGGACTGCAGCGGTACAGAGGACGAGACTTGGGAGCCAGAGGCAAAGATGAAGTTGAAGTTCAAGAAGTGGTTCGACAAGCAGGTCGCATCTTGAGCTTACTTTTATCTTTGTGGTTCCGGTGTTGGGTTAGCATGTTGCTTTTGTCATTTTTTGGTCCATGTATTTTCGTTTCGTTGTAACGATATACATTTTTGGAAATTTATAAGATGGAGATCCTTATTTATTTTCATGTTTTTATATAAGATGCATGATTCTTATGTATTGTTGACCAGTGTGAGTTGTGTTTGAGATGATATTTCGGGTAGGGAGTATCGAGTGTAGCCACGTGATGCAGATCTAGTCATAGATGTTTATAGACGTTTAGAATTTAATACTCTAGGGACAGTGGTGTTCCCGAATAACTCATTATAGTTGTGCAGAAAGTGGTTCTCTGGCACACTTATCTGGGACAAGTGGATCTCAATTTAGGTATCGAGGGTTAGTGGTTCTCTCGAGGGTATATATACCTATGACGGGTGGGTCTCAGGATAGTATGGTGGAATGCTTATTTATCTATGACACGTGGGTCTCTATATAAGTATCAAGGGACCGTGGGTCTCTTGAGGGGAGAGTGGTTCCATGCATTTTTTGGAGATAGTGGATCTCCGGAGACTTAATTGAGACGAGTGGGTCTGAGTATAAGTCTAGAGGGAAAAGTGGTTTCCCGTATACCATGAGTGGTATGGTGCATTGGTTGCTTAAGCATGCGTCCTGAGAGCAAGGTAGAGTGGTAATGAGTTAGGAGTAGTGAATGGCTTGAAACGTACGTATAAGCATATGATTAGATGCGAGTTCGGAGATCGGGTGAGGATCTCTGGAGGTATTATCCAAGTGGGGTCATTTCTTTTGGTATTGACCGAGTGGGGTCAAGTTTTCTGCCTTTTGGTAGACGTGTTTTTTGGGATTCGAGATCGAATCCAGATTAGTTGGGGAAAATTGTAACATCCCGAAACCAAAACGCAAATTTTGGAATAGGATGTCAATCGACACCAGGGGTAGTGTCGATCGATACCATGCTTTTGGATCGATTCGGTTTAAGATAAATTGGACCGTTTGTGGCGTTGGGTTAAGGGAACCCTATGGCTCGTAATTATAAGTGTTTCTCAGCTCGTGGCCGTCAGGTCTTGAGAGGAAAAACAGAGAAACGAGTTGGAGAAGAGAGTTTTCAAGAGATTGTTCGTTTTCGATTGATTCTAGGCTCATTTGTTCGGGTTTCGTCGTAGAAGAGTCAAGGTTTGTTTCTCGCGGTGTTCTAGTGAGGGATCAGAGTTTTCGAGGGCTGTTTGAGGTGGTTTTCGTCCGTGTTCATTCCTAATCCTTTCCTCAATTCGAAGATCGAGGTGAGTGCGCGATCGTATGCTCGTTTTAGGTCAAATAATCATGTGGTGATTGATCTAGATGTTTTCGTGAAGTAACCCTGGTGGAATTGTGTGTTATTCGTCTAATTGTGGTGATTGTCATGTTTTCGTGTTCGTGAATTGATCTGTTCTGCGAGTTAAGAACAGTGTGTCGATCGACACCTAGTGGTTGTGTCGATCGACACCTAGTGGTAGTGTCGATCGACACCACGTTGTTTATGCGTTAATATTTTTAAATTAATTATTGCTTGATGTTTTGGCTTATGCGTACTTAGCCTACTGACGGGAGGACCGTCTCACTAAGTATTTATTAAATACTTACGCAACTCTTATTTCCATGTGTTGCAGGTAAAAGAAATGTGTGATCTCGAAATCAAGGCCGGTGAAGAGGATGATAGGAGTTGTTGTTTTAATTGTTTAGTTTCTAGCGAACATGGATGCTTAGGTTGCTAGTTTTACTTATTGCCTTCTGAATTGAGTTGTTGAATTTGATTAATGATTTATTCGATTATCTGGTTTATGTTTATTTTCGCAGTAGAATTATTTAGGATTAAAAAAAAAATGTTGATTGTTTCAAGATATGTATTTGGAAAATTTGGAAATTAAGGATGTTTTTTTCCTCTTTGTCCATCTACATTTTAATTACTTCATTGTAATTTATGTCTAAATCTATGCGTTTTGATCAGCTTTGGAGAATGGGATTAGCAGTTAGGTTAACGGCCGAGAGTATCGCAATAGAGTAGTGTCGGATTAGATTAGGGAATATCAATGTCCCGAAGAACAGCTGATATCCAAGTCAATTAAGAGGCTGTAGTAGCGAGAGCTCTATATTCAGCCTCTGTAGAGGACCGCGAGATTGTTGGTTGACGTTTCGCGGAAGACTCTTTGATATGATCCTGGATAGCATAAGGAGCTTGAAACATGGAGAAGAGATTGAACCTGATGGAAACAAGCATGTAGCTGAGAAGAAATTTGTAGCTGAGAAAGTAGCTCGTGCTGGAGTAAAGGCCGGTCCTAAGATATTCGGGGCCCATACATATATAGAAAAAAAATGTATATTCAATAAAATCATATTACTTTTGATATATTTCTAAAAATATATAAAAGTTGATTTTTATTAAAGAAAACTTAATGAATAAACTAAAAATATAGCACCAAAAGATAACATAAACAAAAACAATTTAAAATTCAAAACCCATTCACGCAAAATGACTTGAAATTGGGGCCCCACAATCCACGTAAAAGCTTGAAATTTTTCAACGGTATTTTATAATTACTATATAGTTACGGGAGATGGTCTTACATTTGTGGTTACATGTTATTAAAAAAAAATAAAAAATTGTGGGCCCCATAAAATTGGGGGCACTATACACATGTTTCACTTGTATCCCCTCTGAGCCGGCTCTGAGTGGAGTTAAACTTGAGCCAAAATGGAAGGAGCATGATCCTAAATCTCCCTGGTTTTTGATCCAAGTATCAATAAATAGGCAAGTGATGCATTTGCATTCTTTTTTCATCTTTTTGATTTTGTCCCAATGGGTTTTCCAAAGAGAGTTTTTAATGAGGCTTATGTATCACTTCAAATCATCCATTTGTTGAGTCACGGCCCAATATAAAGATAAATTACGTTTTTGAATTTCAAGGGTCTGATTTTTCAGTTTCAAACTCAGCTTTAATTTTCAGTTATTTTCGAGACAGCCTTGGAGCTTATTCCAAGACTTGTCTCTTCTTTTTCTTTTCTTCTCTTCTATTTAAACTCTTGTATTCTCATTTTTGAAACTTATCTATCTTTTTAATCAAAAACCCTTTTAAGATTAGATCAAAGCTAAATCAAAGTTCTTTCCATAAACATTGTGTGACCATTCGATTCCCCGGTAAATCAAGAGTCTTGCGCAGCTCTTGTGTGACCCTTCATCCCATCATTGATCCGTTGATTCCTTTGATGAATCTCAAATCTAGATATGTGTTCAACCTATCAAAGTGTCGATCTAAGTGGGATCTTATCACTCTTAGTTTCCTTCCAATTGATCTAGGCGTCGATTGCCCTCCTGTTGCCATGACGAACCAGCGACAACTTTAGAATGTTGTTGGATATTTGAAAAAAGATAGTACAATACGTGTGTGCATCAAGTTTAAACCTAGTGTGGGAGATCGAAGGAGCAAACTAAATTTTGATTTGAATGAGCAGCCACGTCACTCAAGTAAAAGAGACAAAAATTGTAAGGTGCTTAGAAAATCAACAAATTTTATGAATGAGGATAAACCAAATGATGAGTTCTTCAAAGATGATATTAACAAGGATGTTGATGATGTTGTTGGAGTGGCACCAAAAGAATTGTTGATGAAAAAAGGGAACCTCTTAACAAGCAAGGAACATTTCCTGACTGGTGTAGCCGTAGCGGTTGCGGTTGCAGCTGTGAAAGTTTGCAGAAGCGGGTGGTTGCGGTTTCAAACGTTTCTGAGCAATTTGAAGACTGGTGCATCGGTTAAAAGTTGGTGCGTTTGCGGGATATTTACGACTAGTTGACAGCGGGTGCAATAGCGGTTAAATAATAAATTAAAAATATAAACACATTAAATAATTATAAAAAATATCATATTATTATAATAAAATATAAAAATTATTAATTCTATAAATTTAAACACTGAAAATCATGTATATGATATTTACATTGTTTATTATTATTATTATTATTATTATTATTATTATTATTATTATTATTATTATTATTATTATTATTATTATTACTATTATTATTTTTTGGATTAACGTTATGAATTTAATGGAGAAATTGTTTCTTTTGTAGATTAATGTTACATTATAAAATTTTAGTTTGTTAGATTTAGATACATTTGTGATCGTAATTTAGTAAGAGAATTTTGGTGTGAAAATTTTATAAATATAAAATTATAATAGGTAACTAATTAAAAATGTCAAATTATTTATTTATTTCATAATTATAATATCCAAATCTTGATTGTTCAAAATTTATTATATATTTTTTTATTTTTATGTAGATTTTAGTTTATTTTTTAATAAAAAATAAAATTATTCGCAACAATCAACAACCGCCTGCAACCGCAAATGCTTAAAGAAAGCATCTTTTGGTTTTGAGCGATTTAGAGGAATAACAAGCGGTAGAAAGTGTTTTCCATGATTGTTGTCAAACGGTATATTTGCGGGTGGTAGTAGGTGTACCAATCAAACTCTTACGCACTAGAAGTTTCTAATTAACTAAATTACGGTCAATTTAGGATTCTAAACAAAATTAAAGCATATATGGACAAACTACAGGAATTAAATTGTAGATGGACAAACTGGAAAAAAACATCCTTAATTTCCATTTTTTCTAAAACCAAAAAAAAAACCTCAATAATTAAAGGGAAAATTGGATTTTTAGGCCAATTTGTTTTGGATTTAGTAATCTACACCTTTATTTTTTGAGAAATTGCTAAATCAAGCCACTTTAAAATGCAAAATGTCCCATTAAGTTTTGGTGAACCTAAAAATATCCCAATAAGATTTTGCACTTTCAAAATTCTAATTTAATCCTTAAAATATAATTATTCATGATTTTATAATATTTGTAAAATTAGAAAAGAAAATAAAATCTTTTAATAAATCTTTTATTTTGTTCGGTAAAAAAAGGAAAAAAAAATATTAGAACGATAATATTATTATTTATATTATTATTAAAAAAAGAAAGAATAAAAAGAAATATTTATATTTATATTACTAAATTAACCGGCTCACGAAAAAAAATAAAAAAGTTAACCGGTTCGATTTGAGACCTTCAAACCGATCGATTTCAATTAAGAAAAGAAACCTAAATTATCTTCCATCTTCTTCTTCCTTCTCCGGTGACAAGACAAAACAGAAACGCGACATCTAATCTCGACTCTCACACAGAGACCCACCGTTTCTCGATCTCCGCCGTCGTAACCTCGCCTTAGAGGTATGTCTCTTCTCTGTCACAGAATTTTTCTGTACATGTCAATTTGTGTCTAATTTGATTCTATGTCTGAGTTCGATTTTTGAAAAATTCAGAAAAAGAAATTATCGGTGAGGTTTTTGGGATGCCATCAATGGCGTAAGGAGGACTGAAGAGCTCTTTACAAAACAGTAAACAGAACCCTAAGCCTCCACATACTTCTCTTTTCAGGTTAGACTCTACTTTCTAAAGTTAAAACAATATTTTCCGATATGATTCCCAGAAAAAAAAAGATTTTGCATAATGCTTTGTGAATTTGACATATTACAGCATGAGGCAAAAGATAACAGAACATAGAAAGTCTCTTCATATTGCTTCAGGTTCGAGTACACTCATACTTGGCTCTTTTTTTGTGTGTTTTCCAATTCTCTGTAAAGACTAACTTTTTTGATGTTTGTATTAATCTAGTGGATAAACGTTTGATTGAGGAGGTCCAAAAGAATGATATTTTGATTATTGTTGGTGAAGCCGGAAGTGGGAAAACTACTCGTAAGTTGTCGAATAAATCATTGCTCTCAAGTACTTACATGGGAAAATAAATTTGATCATATGGTTTTTTTTTCGTTTTGTCTCATGAAGAATTGCCTCAGTTTCTATACAACGCTGGATTCTGTCGCGAGGGAAAGATGGTCGGGATAACACAGCCGAGGCGTATTGCTGCTATGACCGTTGCTAAAAGAGTAGCTGAGGAATGTGGTGTTGAGCTAGGTCAAAGAGTCGGCTATTCCATTAGGTTTGATGATACTACTTCGCCTTCGACGAGGTTAAAATACACGACTGAAGGATTACTGTTGAGGTAAACAAAAACACAAGTTAAATTTTATGCTCTCTTAAACCTCGTTTTGCAATATAGATAGATGCGAAAATCTATGGCTATTCTTTGCTTAACATGTAAAAAATCTGCAGAGAAGCTCTCTTGGATCCGAATCTTTCTAGGTATTCAGTTATTATTGTTGATGAAGCTCATGAGAGGACTGTTCATACCGATGTTCTGCTTGCCTTGCTGAAAAAAGTACAACGGGCTCGGTCAAAGCCTGTTAATGAGAAAACTGTGATTGGGAATATAGCATCTCAAGGCAGAAAAATATCTCCGTTGAAGCTGGTCATTATGTCCGCTAGCAAACAATCATTTTATGTAATTAAGATGATAACTTATATTATGTTTAGAAAATAACAATGAACAATAAAAACTCTTCAGCTTAACCGGTACAATCCCATAAACAATAACAAGCCCATGATTCCCAAGTCGCTTTTTCGAATGTATGCGACAATATTTTTCTATTTATTTAGGTAATTAAGATAATAACAGTATATTATGGTTACACAAAAACATTGAAGAATAAATATTTTACAGCTCAACTGGTACAACTCCATTAACGACAGCAAGTCCATGCCTCCCAAGTCACGAGTTCGATTCTTTGGGTGGGTATAATTTTGAAACTTTTGTATTTTACAAATTTTTAATAGGAAATTATTCATAAAAATTAATTAATTATAAACTCGAAAATAAAAAATAAAATACGGTAGGTAAATAACTACTTTGGTACAAAGTGAATTCTACGAAATGGTAGATGGAAGTGATAGTGGCAGAACTATCTGTAGAAAGAGCTATCAGCGTCTGGTAGATACCAGTGTATGTGGTGGAAATAGTGCTCTGGGAAGTTGTAGAACATTGATATATATCAGAAACATATTAATAGGCAGAAACCGTATTCTACTTCTACCACCACCCGTAGAATGAAAAACTAAATTCATTTTAAAAATAAGTTTTCAACTTGAAAAAATTAAAAATTTTATACAAAACCACTATTCATGACTCGTTTATAATTATCATATTTTTCAAATATTTTAAAACATTTTATTTGAATTAATTTTAATCACATAAAGGGTAATATAGGGCAAAATCTACATAGTCCTAATGGGACATTTTCCAAAAAAAAGTGGTCTATTTGCCAATTTCCCCATTTTTTTAAATTGGTGACATATACTTTATTTGGAATTAGCATTATATAATACCATTAAATTTATTAACTGTATGATTTGTTTCCCAAATATACAAAAATTTCCTTAATTGTAGGATTTGAAAATTTATTTTCAAATTTTATTCTGATTTTATTTTATAATTAAATTTTGGATTTATTTTAATTTTATTTTGAAAATATATTTATTTGTTAAAAACACTAATTGAAAATTTTTAAGATTTATATTAAAAGAAAAATATCTATTTTAGTTAGTATTTCCTTAATATCTAAAATTTTTCAAATTTTTATTTCCTTAATTTTTAGAAAATCAATGTAATAATTTATTTTGCAGAATATAATCTAATTGAATATTTGATTTCCTTAATTGAAAGATTTGATTTCCTAAATTTTTGAAATTTCAAAATTAATTTTAGAATTGGTATTCTCAATTTTCGAGAACGTAGAACAAATTGAAGAATACATATTCTACATTTTGTAGAACGTAGAACAAAGTAAAGATTACGTTTGAAATTTGATTTTTAAACTTTTTGAATATTATTGTTTCTCTAAATTTCTTAGAACATTGACCAATGTGCATATGACGTATTCTGAAATTTTCTCCCAAATCGTTTAGAATGTGCGTGTGCTCTAAATTTTTAGAACAAATAGCAAAATTAAAAATACGAATTCTAAAAGTTGCAGAACATGTACAATCGGTAGATTACATTTTCTAAACTTTTTAGAACATGTATAGACAACAGAATGTAAATTCTTACAAAATAAATTAAATTTAGAAATCCAAATTTTAATCTATTGGTTACAAATTAAAAATTTCACTTTTGATAAAAACTCTTATTATTTAATTTGTTACATGTTTTTAAAAAAAGTTTGAAAAAAATAATTATTTATATAAAAATGGTAATTGTGGAAAAAATTGGCAATGTCAAAAAAAGTGTAGATGAACAAATTTAAATTTAGAAAACTTTTTAATCCAATTTTCTCATAATTAAATACTAAATATAATATCAATATAATTCTTTATCCATTCAATAATAATATGACTATGAGACGAGAAAAATAGTTGACTACTTCCCATAAACTTGCAAAAAAAAATCTATCATTAAAGATGATGATATGATTTATATAAAGATATAATTAAGTGTCTGACTGGTGTAGCCGCAGCGGTTGCGGTTACTGTTGCGGGAGTTTGCGGAAGTGAGCGGTTGCGGTTTCAAGCGTTTTTAGCGATTTGAATGACTGGTGCATCGGTTTAAAATTGGTGCGTTTGCGGGATACTTACGACTGATTGACAGCGGGTGCAGTAGCGGTTAAATAATAAATTAAAAATATAAATACATTAAATAATTATAAAAGCATATTATTATAATAAAATATAAAAGATATTAATTCAATAAATTTAAATACTAAAAAATCATGTATATGATACTTACGTTTATTATTATTATTATTATTATTATTATTATTATTATTATTATTATTATTATTATTATTATTATTATGGATGAAAGTTATAAATTTAATAGAGAAATTGTTTCTTTCATAGATTAATGTTATATTTTAAAATTTTAGTTTGTTAGATTTATATAAATTTGTGATCGTAATTTATTATGAGAATTTTGGTGTGAAGATTTTATAAATATAAAATTATAATAGGTTACTAATTAAAAAATTCAAATTATTTATATATTTCATAATTATAATATTCAAATCTTGATTTTTTAAAATTTATTATATATTTTCTGATTTTTAAGTTGATTTTATTTTATTTTTTTTATAAAAAATAAATCCAACCGCAACAGCTCGAGGGAAGCAGCTTTTGGTTTTGAGCGGCACGGAGCGGTAAGGAGCGGTAGAAAGCGTTTTCCACAATTGTTTTCAAACGCTAGGAACCGCTACCGCCCGCAAACGCAGCGTTTGCGGGTGTACCAATCAATCAAGCTCTAAATGTCAATACTCATTCAAATATTTTTTTAACAACAATGAAGCTTTTAACAAATATATAAAAAAAAAATATTACGGTACGACAAGTTTATTAAAAAGAGTATAAAATGTTGAAATTTGTTTGGAAGTAAAATAATGAGATATTTGTGTCCACATAATTATGTATCCATTTAAGGAAAATTTGACTATGAGACGAGAACAAATTTATTTGACTACATCCCATAAACTTGCACCAAATCATCTATAATCAAAGATTTATGAGAAGATTTAGAAAGATATATTTCAAATATTTTTTACCCAAATATGATGTTTTTTAGCAAATATGAAAGCAAAAATTGGTAAAAAAAAGTATATTAAAAATAATTGTATAGTTATGGAAGTTAATTAATGAGATATGTGTTCAATCTCAAGAGTTCTATAAATTGAACATTTTCAAGATCTCTAAAACTACGAACCAGTTTATTTTCTTCAATAGACTTTATACAACAATACAAGGGGAATATGAGTTTCACAAAAAACTTTCTAACTCTTTTTCTTGTAGCTTTATTGGCTATTTCGTTGTCCACCCAAATCGCTATGGCATCAGGTTATGTGTTTTTTTTTTAAAATATACCAATTACTACAATTCATCAGCTCATCATCTCCCATTTGGAATCGATCTTTTAGTTTTATACAACATGAAGATTTTTGAGAAGTGATCAGGAGAATTTGGCATGTTTATATGAAAGCTAGACTAATATGGGGTTTGTGTCTATATGTGCAGAGATCGAAGTGAAAGAAGAAAAAGCCGGGAAAAAATGCCATGAGAATGTTTTATGTGTGGGTTCACGCGACGCTGAACTATGCGAATCGTACTGCGCATCATTGGGGAAGGGGAGTTATTCAGGACAATGTCAACCTATTGAAATTAGAAAGTCTCACTTCGCTATGGTTTGTTGTTGTTTTTTAGAATAATGATAATATGAAGCAGATTCTTTTTCTTATATTCATAAAAAAATGCCATGACATCAGTTAACACCATAATCACGATAGGATTTGTATTGACATCCGCATTTCTATTTAAAGTGATACTCAATTTCCATATATTTTTGCTTTTAGTTATGAGAAGTTTGTTTCTCTTAAATTGTATCACTTAAATTGCATCACAAAAATGAGTGATATTATTTTAAATTACTTATTTATAAATGAAACAAATATATATGGTTTAATATCAATTATACTGACTGATGTTAATAACAATAAATTTAAGGGAGAATTGCCAAAATACCCTACATTTAGTGGTAAAATGTCTCAATATAGCTTTACGAATTCTTTCCCATAATGCCCTCAATTTAACTGAAAATAATTTAAATATAAGGTATTTTAAATTATAAAAATTATAATTATTATAAACATATGAGGCATACTACTTTTTGTGAAAACATTTTTTGATAAAAAATTAAACAATGTTTTATAAATGATTTGAGTTTTTTCTTCTACCACTGACAGATAGTAGATTCTGCCAATTACTGTTAATCTACAAGGTGTAGAACATTATTTTTACCTAATTGTCAGTCTTCTACGAGAGCTAGAATATGAATTCTACCATTTTACAACTATCTACCGCTCGCAGATTTTAAATTCTACAATTTTACTATGTTCTACCGCGGCCGGTTTGCCGATTGTACCGCCTCTCTCTACCAATATAGCTTCTATCTACCAATTTGTAGAACATACATTCTACCAAGTGGTTACCACTCCATAAATGTAGGAGTAAATTTAGGAACAAATATTTAATTTCCTAAAATGTAAGATTACAAATATATTTAATTTCCGTTTTGATGTTTTTAAATTCTAATATTAATTACTGAATATTTTAAAAATTGTTATTAATTATTGAATATTTAATTATTTTTTAATTTTAAATATTTCTAAAAATCGCAAAAACAGAGGCTTACGGGCCTCGAACCCGTCACCCTCACATCAATCCTAAAGATACGTTAACTAGTTAAGCTGCATGTATTCATTGCACTCCATTCTCATAAAAAAAAAGAGTAACATCATGCCTTCGAACTTGCGAAGGTGAAGTCGTTGAGGACAATCATTAAGTGAATATAACCAGTTAAGCCGAAGAGCATAAGGTTCATATTTGGTAATTTCTATATTTGTTAGTATATTTAAAATATTCAGTTAACCGAACATATTATCATACATAGCTTACTGGTTACACTACCTAATACAATGCACACAAAATCACTTGGAGTCACGGGTTCAAATGTCGGTGGCGACATATTTTTGCCTTTTTTTAATCATTATGTAAAACGTCCACATTTATGAACATTATTAGTAAAGATATATATTAGTAAGTTTTAAAACCCCAAAACTTTAAAAATAGTAACTTGCAACAATTTTTCTACTTACCATTACCCCAAATCTCTAAAAATAGTAACTTTCAACATTTTTACTTTTTTTTAAAGAATTTCCAACCCTTAATACATGTTTCCCTACTTACCATTATCCCAAACCCCAAAACTCTAAAAATAGTAACTTCCAACATTTTTACTATTTTTTTGAATTTCCAACCCTTAATATCATGTTTCCCTACTTACAATTACCCCAAACCACAAAACTCTAAAAATAGTAACTTCCAACATTTTTACTTTTTTTTGAATTTTCAATCCTTAATATCATGTTTCTCTACATACCTTTTGCCCAAACTCCAAAACTCTAAAAATAGTAACTTCCAACATTTGTACTTTTTTTTTTAATTTCCAACCCTTAATATCATGTTTCCATACTTACCATTTGCCCAAACCCCAAAACTCTAAAAATTGTAACTTGTAACATTTTTACTTTTTTTTTTGAGAATTTCCAACCCTTAATATCATATTTCCATACTTACCATTTGCCCAAATCCCAAAACTCTAAAAATTGTAACTTCCACGTTTTTATAAAGAAAAGTGTAACAACTAAGCCTCGAACCTATGGCGTCTGATTTGACAATTTGCATTGTGTAGAGAGTGTAACCAATTATGCTATGTGTAAATATATGTTCAATGCTATTTCGAAAAGCTAAAATAATGAAACACGGCCCGTTTAGTGAATAATGAAAATTGCAAAAAAGTGTAACAACTAGGCCTTGAACCAAAGACAAGTATATTGATGTTATAAATCGAGAAGGATATGTAACCCGTTTTGCTGTGTGTATTAATATGTTTGATCACATTTTTAAAACATTATATACATAAGGGAAGATTATTGAGTCTCACCAAAAAGAAACATAGACATTGCTCATTTGTCAGTGACACACGATTAAACATCTAAAGTAAACCACAATTCTAATCACAAAAACGGTTTTGAATAAAACACAAGCATCAGTTTACATCCTTTCTAATACTGAAAACATGGAAATCCTATCCAAAAAGAGAAAGCTAAATCTGACTAATTCCACAACCGTTCCATCAGTACGCGTAGTTGGCGGCTCAACTTCTGGCACAATGTTTTATTTACTTTCCATTTGTGTCTTCAATAAGGCTAGAATAGAAATCCTACAGCTCTTGTTGACCTGCTCAACTTCCGGCTCAATGTTTTCACCAAAAATCCTCCTAGGCAGCTCTTGTAATGCCCCGACCGCCCCTCCCATGGGTCCCACTTCCACTCTCTGGCATGTGGGCCCACCATGTCCGACGATCGGTGCGTTAGTCCGGGAGGCTCGGAAGTCATGTTTACTGATCTTACAAATCACCACACGATCTTTTCTCGTGTTTTGACCTCACTACACGATATTGGAATGACTTCCCAGTAGGTCACCCATCTTGGAACTACTCCACCTCAAGCACGCTTAACTCTAGAGTTCTCTCAAAACCTGTAACCGAAAAGATAAGTGCACTTTGGTGATATAGGTAGCCAAATCAATTCTTTTAAGCCTCTCCACATACACCGCATATACCATATATGCCCTGAAATCGGGGTGTCACAACTCTCCTTCCATCACTGTTAATTCAAAGAAACAAACAATAAATATCTGTTTAAAGTTATCAGAAGAAACAAACCAAAAGATATCACATTTCAGCCAAAAAAACTCCAAACATTGAACAAAAAGAGAAAAGAACAAACAAGAATCAAAAGACAGACCAAAACGAAATCTGGAACACCAACTTATAATATGCAGACAACCAATTTCTGTTCATGATATGAAGAGTGATTCATGATATACTTTTAAAATAATCAAGACAAGATACATTTATGTTCTTCTTAGTATTATACTCTTTGTTGTCAAACACTGTATTAAAGATAGAGTGTGTTTCCAAAGAGAATCAATTTATGAGGGTTTCCGTATATTAATTTCAATCGAAGGAAAAATATGCTTCCAAAGAGAATCAATCCGATACGAAATATTTTAAGGGTTTAATTGATTTTCGAAATAAAGTTAACTTCACCTAAAATCTGGAAGTAGAAGAAACCAAACACGAGCTGAAAGTAAATAAATTTTCAACTAAAGTAGAGATTTTAAGTAAAACAAGACCAATTTGAAATCTTTTCCAAAATCATTGGCAAGAATAAACAAACCTCGAAAACCCCCCCAAATTTCTGAAAATCGCAAAAAGGAATGGTATTGTATCAAAATTAGTTCAAGAGGAACATCAATAAGAGGAACATACAAATCACGAGATAACCTTAGCTGTTGAAAAAGTCATAAAACTTTGTTTAGTTAAGTTTTTTTGTTGGTTTAATTAAAGAGAACATTCAAATCACGAACATGCAAATTTTGAGAAATTAAGTTACCTTTGAGGGATCCGAAGACAGTGAAGTAGAGGTAGAAGGAACGATTCGATCTACAGAACCTAGAGACGACGACGGCGATGATTATTTCTCCGGCCAAACGTAGAGAGAAGAAGTGATTCGGCGGCACCTAAGATAGAAGAAGAATGTAATCGCCGGTGACAAGGGAGATGATGATTTCTCCGGCAAAACCTACCGGCGGAGAAAAAAAAAAGTAATTGAGAAGAAGTGATTTTGCCAAGAGAAACCCAGCCGGAGAAGAAGATACTTGGGGGATTGATAATTGAGAATTAATGTTTTTGTAAATTTGTTTATATGTTTTAAAATTGAAATATATATTAATTCGTTTTTGATATTATAAATATTCCGTTTCCTTTCTAATTTTCTCTTAAAATATTAGATTAATAAAAACTGATAATAATTTAAATATAAGGTTAATTTTGGGGTTTAGAATTTGGAAAAGCCTGATGGACCTTAATTGGGAAAAAATAGTCTTACTGGGACACTTTACCACTAAATGTGGTTTAATTTAGCAATTTTCTCTAAATTTAACATCACTTTAATAAAATTGATACAATTTATATGAGTTTGTATCATTTAAACAAAATTGATACTACAATATGTGAAACAACCAAGCTTTTTTAAATTAATTAATTAATCCGAATTAAGTATTCTCATAAATATTAATTCTCAACGGTTAATTCAAACCAACAAACAATAACAGCGGAAACACATAATCAATTAAACTAAATAATTTCAATTGATAATTAAACCAACCAAACCAATTCTAATTCAGCTAACCTAGCAACCTAAACCTCAGGTTCTACTCAGTTCAACAAAACATCACAAAAAATCCTAATCATCCTCTTCCTACGCCATGATTCCGCGATCACACTTTTCCTTTACCTGCAACACATGGGAAAAAGAATTGCGTGACTATTATCATAAATACTCAGTGAGGCGGTCATCCCGTCTACCGATTTCATAATAAGGAAAAAGAATGTCAAAATACTACACAAACAACCAGCATTTCACAACGTTCAATTACCATAATAAGAACAATCCACCAAAATCTACAACTCAGCAATCAGTGTCGATCGACACACCACCACGATGTCGATCGACACAATATTACAAAACACATAATACACAACAGGGTGTCGAGCGACACTACCACTAGGTGTCGATCGACACTACCACTAGGTGTCGATCGAAACTCCCTTTAGGTGTCGATCGACACTCTTCACAGAAACCTGAATCGAGCCAAATCCTCACGCGGCTCGACTCCGTTTCATCAAACGATCAATCTCATTATATGCAATACGGTAGTCAAATGAATATCAATCAATAACCAACGAAACTATGCATTCACAACATCAGTTCCATCAAACATAATCAAACAATACCCAAACATTCAATTCCATAACCTTGATCACACACTCACCTTAGCTTAGAACAATTGAAAACAAGGATACACAAAAATCAGAGCCTCCTACTCAACCCAAAGCTACTGATTCTCCTTCTCTATCACCTAGAACTCATCATTAGGGTTTTCCCCTAAAACGAATTAAGATTTTCTGAAAACAGAACCGATGCGCTGTCTTAAAATCAACGCTGAGGACATATCTTACCTCAGAATAAATATAGGAAATAAGCTTTGGAAACTAGACACAAAGAGCTTTCCAACGACATATGGATCATTGACTAATTCCTTCTGGAGCTCCAGCAAAAAGCCCTCGAAGTTGTCTGATCACATACCCGATTCTACAAAGACATCCATCACTAAAAGTGAGATATCTCTTAACATACACATCCGATTGACAAACCAATTTGCTTCACGGCTAGCTAAGAGATAGAAAAACTTAGCTAAGAGATAAAATTTCACGATGATCAGAACTTGTTTGATCATCCGATCCTCTTCTCCAACACAAGTCAACATAACTGCCTGATTCTCACAAAACAATTCTCTTCCTCGAGAACTCTCTCGAATCTCTTTCTCTCTTCCCTTAATTCTGATCAAACACACAATTTTTCTCCTAATAACGATCAGAACTTGCGTCTGGGTCCTTATATATGAAGACCTAGGGCTTCTCCCTTAAACCACAATAAACCGCGATTAAAATCTAACCAACACCGGTTCTGCAAAATTGATATTTTAGTTCGCAGAGGTTACAAAATGAATTTATATCAATTAGACAATTGATTTTTTTTATTAATATCTATTATAGAAATGGTGTAAAAAAATACATCAACAAAAATTGATGCTAATATTAATATGATTGATGCAACTTACTAAAATTAGTTTGTCCCACATCGACAATCATAGAATAGTTGAATACAAAATTCTTTTCTAAATAAAGCCATAGATTGCCGAATATCAACTAAAATTATGGAGTCTATAATTAAGTAAGGGTTATTGGTTTATGGATTTTAATTGATTTGTAAATCTAAACGAAATCCTGTATTATTGGTTTTATGAGTTTAGAATCCATATCAAAATGTAATGTTATTGGTTCTATGATTTATAAATACTAATTAAAATCACGCGTTATTCAATCATACAAATTTATCTATAGATTTGATTTCATATTGGATTTGGAAGGATTTTTATGTTAAAAATGCAAAGACTCAAATCCAAGGTAAAACCACCTTATTTGCAAGATTTACAAATCAAATAAGAAATATTTTTAAATCCTCGAAGATTTATAAATCAACTAAAATACACAAACCTATATTACTTATTTAGTTGATTTGACTTTTTTTGTAAAGTTTTCGCTATTTGCAATAAAGCTAGTTAATCTTTCAGATTTTTTTTTGTTAATAAAAAAATTGAGTTAATATAAAAAACCATATTTATAATTAATATAATTATCAAATCAACTAAACAAGTAATATAGATATTTAATGTAACATCCGCAAACCAAATTGTTAAGTTTGGTGCGGGGTGTCGATCGACACCATGAAGGTGTGTCGATCGACACCATTGTTTCAGAACCGGTTTTGGTTCGTTTAATCGCCTGGTTTAATTCGGTTTAGAGGAGAAGCCCTAAAAGGATGTTTATATAGCTTGTGCAATCGTGCTTTGGCCAAATTTTTCAGAAAGAAGGGAATTTGAGAGAAAGGAGAGAGAGAAAAAAAGTTTTGTGTGGGAAAGTTGAGAGGAAGGAGAAGTCTTAGTGGCCTGGCTCGGTAGAGAGGAAGAACGGTCGTCCATATCGTGCCATATTAGTGTGATTCTTGGTAAGTATGTTCTTCTGTCTCTTATCTAGCTATAGGAAAAATCGGATCGTCGTTTCGATTTGTAGCTAATGAATTATGATCGTTTTCCCGTGAGTGGTCTGTGCAGTTTCGGGATTTGATCAGTCATCTTGGGAAGCGTTTGCCTGGCCTTTGAGAAGGAATTAGGAGACGATCTTGGTATCGTTGGAAAGCTCCTTCAATCTAGTTTTCAGATTGGGTTTAAAATCTGAATTCTGAGGTAAGCTTTGATCTCTGTGATTGTTTTAAGTTGGTTCGTTGTTCTGATTTTCTGAGAACCTAATTTGGGTTTTGGGGAAACCCTAATTATGGGTCTTAGGTGATAGAAGAGGCATTCCTTGGAGTTTGCGTGTGAGACCAGAGACTGTGAGGATCTTGAGTCGAGGGTTTTGTGCTCTTAGCCTTGTCTTCGGTTTAGCAAGGTGAGTGCATGATCGTTATTACGAGATTAGCTTGTTAGGAGATTGTATGATTAAATTGGGAATATTGTGATTGAATGATTGAATTGTTATGATAACTGATTGATATTCTTGTGTTATTCTGTGTGGTAGCTTTATCGTGATCAGTCTCGCACAATGAAACGGGACCGAGTCTCGTGAGGATTCGACTCGGTCTAGGTTTCTGCGAGGAGTGTCGATCGACACCTAGTGGTAGTGTTGATCGACACCCCTGTTTATGATCACGAGGTTTGAATCTGGAATTGGAGTGTCGATCGACACCCAGGAGGAGTGTCGATCGACACCACTTGATAAATTGTGAAAATTGCATAATTGTTGATTATTGCATATCTATTGAGTGTTGATTGTTCGCGTAGTAATTGACATGCTTTTCCCCTATTATGTAATCGGTAGGCGGGATGACCGCTTCACTGAGTATTTATGATAATACTCACGCAACTCTATTTTTCCCTTTTGAGTTGCAGGTAAAGGAAAAGTTTGAGATGACGAAGAAGGTTCGTGGGTGAGACTGAACATGAAGGGGCCCAGGATAGGCAAAAGAGTTATGCGGTCAAGCGGAGGCGAGAGCTCGAGGTTTCATTGGGAATTTTTGGGCGAATTTGGTCGGGTAGTGTTCCGTTTTGCATTGTATTTGGGTATGTGTAGTACCCAGTAATTCGCCGAGGGAGAAAGTTTTTCCCTGCGTTCTTGGTTATAATGAGTTGTGCGACTAAAGGTTAGATTGTAAGTACACATATGTTGGCGTTGCCGAGCTAGGTAAGCCTTATGCGGTGTACACTGTGATTTCTGGAGTTGGCTTCAGACCCCCTAAGTCGGTGCTAGTCCCGAGGTTATAGGCGTATGGTATTTATTGCTCTAGGGACTGAGGTCCCGAATAACTCTTTTATTGCGATTGATGTGAGTTCTTTCGCGGGGGTGTGAGTCCCCCAAATATTGCGATTGATGTGAGTTTTTTTGCGGGGATACGAGTTCCCTAGTTACCATTGACTCGATGGATGTGTTCCAAGAGTGCGAGCGGTATGTATCTTGAGGGGCCATGGGATGCGTCCCGTGGTGTCAAGTAGTGGGAAGAGTTAAGAGCAATAGGTACCTGTATCGTGCAAATAATCATAGTATTATCATTGTGATTCGAAGTTTTAATGGATCTTGAGGGAGATTAGTTGTGTTAGCCAAAGGTTCGTTGGAATAAAGTCGTTATGTTGTAGTAAGTAGTGGCAGTTAATTATCATGGGAAGTAATCCTAGTTTCAGGTGCTGGTACGCATATGAGTTGATTACTCTAAAGGAAACATTTTTCCTATATAGATCTAGAGCTTGAGGGAGACGTTCCGAGAGTAGAGTGGCATCGGCATCACTACCTTGAAGGAGACGTCCTGAGAGTGTGATGCTGACGGTATAAGTATGAGTAATCAATGCCTGATTGCGGCATAAGCACGAGGCGGGATATATACCTAAAAGTTAATGCTTGTTCGCTCGGTTCCGACAACCGGATTAACGGATGTGCGTCTTTGGTTGTGCATGTTTTTTGTTTGATGGTTGCACGATCAATTAGGCAGTCCTAGTCAGGATTATGAATCGTTACATTATGTATATTTCGGGTTAGGAGCCTTGCATTTTCTTTCAGTTAGAGGAAGGTTTGAGCTTTGTGTAGGTGTGTTGCTTATGTTGTATTTTCGTTTTCGTTGTAACGATTATACTTTCTAAAGATTTATAAGATGGAGTTGTTCCTTATTTATCTGCGTTATATAAGATGTTTAGTTCTTATATGTGTTTGTGTGGTGATATTCCGGGTTAGGGAGTATCGGGTTTGACCACGAGAGGTGGTTTAGTCGATAGATGTTTATAGATGTTTTAGAATTTATTACTCTAGGGGCTGTGGTCCCGAGCAACTCATTTATTTTGTTTTAAGAGGATGTGTTCTCTCGAGGGGATGATTAGTCTCCCCTGTATACCCGGAGCTCAAAAGGATGCATCCTGAGAGTGGATGGGGCACGGTGTACCCGGAGCTCAAAGGATGCGTCCTGAGAGTGGAAGGGACACGAGGCACCGATAGCTCAAAGGATACGTCCTGCGAGTGGGAGTGGTGCGGGGGCACCGATAGCTCAAAGCATGCGTCCTGCGAGTGGGAGTGGTGTGACACCGATAGCTCAAGGGATGCGTCCTGCGAGTGGGAGGGGTGTGGAATGAGTTAAGAGTAATAGATGTCTGAAAACGGGCGTATAAACATGAGACTGAACGAGAGCCTCGGAGATCGGGTGTTAGGATCTCGGATGGGTTGGCCGATTTTGGGCAAGGTGTGGGTCTTGATAGACGGTTTTGAGGGGATTCGACGATGAATCCTGTTTAGTGGGGGAGAATTGTAACATCCACAAACCAAATTGTTAAGTTTGGTGCGGGGTGTCGATTGACATCACTCCATGGTGTCGATCGACACCACTGTTTCAGAACCGGTTTTGGTTCGTTTTAATCGCGTGGTTTAATTCGGTTTAGAGGAGAAGCCCTAAAAGGATGTTTATAAGCTTGTGCAGTCGTGCTTTGGCTGAATTTTTCAGAAAGAAGGGAATTTGAGAGAAAGGAGAGAGAGAGAAAGAGTTTTGTGTGAGAAAGTTGAGAGGAAGGAGAAGTTTTAGTGGCCTGTCTCGGTAGAGAGGAAGAAGGGTCGTCCATATCGTGCCATATCAGTGTGATTCTTGGTAAGTATGTTCTTCTGTCTCTTATCTAGCTATAGGAAAAATCGGATCGTCGTTTCGATTTGTAGCTAATGAATTATGATCGTTTTCCCGTGAGTGTGAGGATCTTGAGTCGTGGGTTTTGTGCTCTTAGCCTTGTCTTCGGTTTAGCAAAGTGAGTGCGTGATCGCGATTACGGAATTAGCTTGTTAGGAGATTGTATGATTAAATTGGGATTATTGTGATTGAATGATTGAATTGTGATATAAACTGATTGATATTCTTGTGTTATTCTGTGTGGTAGCTTTATCGTGATCAGTCTCGCACGATGAAACGGGACCGAGTCTCGTGAAGATTCGACTCGATCTAGGTTTCTGCGAGGAGTGTCGATCGACACCTAGTGGTAGTGTCGATCGACACCCCTGTTTATGATCGCGAGGTTTGAATCTGGAATTGGAGTGTCGATCGACACCCAGGAGGAGTGTCGATCGACACCCAGGAGGTGTGTCGATCGACACCACTTGATAAATTGTGAAAATTGCATAATTGTTGATTATTGCATATCTGTTGAGTGTTGATTGTTCGCGTAGTAATTGACATTCTTCTTCCCTATTATGTAATCGGTAGGCGGGATGACCGCTTCACTGAGTATTTATGATAATACTCACGCAACTCTGTTTTTCCCTTTTGAGTTGCAGGTAAAGGAAAAGTTTGAGATCGTGGAATCATGGCTGGGACGAGAGGATGATTAGGAACTCTAGATTTTATGTTTATTGTGGTTGTGTGTAGAACCTGGTTAGATTGCTAGGAATTGTTAGAAATGCTTTTGGATATTTTTGGAATCGAAGAAATGTTGAATCTGGTTCATTGGTTTATTAAATTGGTTATTTAGTCTATTTGGTTTATGGTTTTTCCGCAGTTGAGTTGTTTAGGATTTAAAAAAAAAAAGCTTGGTTGTTTCATTTAATATCATTTAAACAAACTAATGTAACATTTAGTTTCATTTTCTATAAACGATACATAATAACATCAGTTATAATAAGTGATGTAGATATTTGTGTCAGTCTTTTTTATTGATAAAAAATATTAGAGTCACCATTTTTAGAGTCGTCCACTTAAATGATGTTATTTCAATTGTGTCAATTAAAAAAGGGATTATTGCATGGAATATACATTTTTTTCATTTTTAATGCAAAAGTACACCCTTATTGTGAAAACTTGCAAAACTACTCTAAAGGGGTAGTGAAATTACAGTTAGAGCTTTAATTAACAAACAATAAAACTGCAGCCGCAATGACCGTTCTATCCTTTTGGAAGTCTTCGTTGGAAGTTTTCACCAGAAGTTTGCAGCGAAATATGGAAGTCTACATCGTAATTATTTAGTAAATTTAAATCTATAAATACATAAAAAATAATTTGACCATAAAATCTTTTAGATAATTAAACTAAATGCAATTGTGATGTTTTAAAAATAAAAGTTCACCAAATTAGCATACAGTAAAAAAAAAAAAAACCTAATGAAAAAGTCTACATTTTGGAAGTCTGCAACGAAATATGGAAGTCAACATCGTAATTATTTAGTAAATTTAAATCTATAAATACATTAAAAATAATTTGACCATAAAATCTTTTGGATAATTTTACTAGATGCAATTGTGATGTTTTAAAAATAAAAGTTCACCAAATTAGCATAAAGTAAAAAAAAAAGACTAATTGGAATGAAAATGAATGAATGAACTACATACTATATTTCATCACATTACATTGAGAAGTTTTGTGACAATGTTGGGACATGATATTAGTAATTGTTTTGTATTATGTATATATAGTCTTTATGATTGTATGATTGTAATAGATTAACGTTTTAGAGATTTGTGTTACATGATCCATGGTTTATAATGAACAACTTATAAGAAGTTTCAATGTAGGGTTTGATTATGAGAAGTTGAATTCACTATGAGAGGATGTAAAATCTTTAATATTATGAGTCATGTATGTCACTGACATTAGTTTGTGGGTTTATGAGTTAAAAATATGGGAAATGGATCGACATTACAATTTGAAAACATATTTTTACGTTTAGGGTTACATTTAAAGTTCATAATTTCAAGATTTTAAATGTCAAATTTGCAAAAAAAATCTAAAATTATGAATATATTAGATGTTTGGAAGATTAATAATATCTTTAATTAACAGTTATGAATAATCTAAAGGAAAAAGTTAATTTTTGTTTTGAATTGTAGACTTCCATTGTAGACTTTCATTCGATTTAGTGTTTGAATTGCAGACTTCTATTGTACACTTCAATTGTAGACTTCCAGTTGCGTTTAGGGTTTCATTTTAGAGTATAGGGTTTCGTAGACTTCCATATGGAAGTCTACATAAACGGAATATTATTAACCTAACCGAATGTATACTTAACCGGAATTTTGTTTTAACCTAACCAAATGTTTTAGGCTCCATATATAAGCAACTTTTTCAATGAAAACCCTAATTTTTTTTCAACCCTAGCCTCCTAACTTTTTCTCTCTTCTCACGTTTTTAGAGAGATTTTTGATTTTTTTTTGTCCAAGCCTTATCTTCTTCAATTCTCCACCGATTTGAATATTTTTTGGGTTTAATCCATACGAAATCTCGTACTCTTTTTGATTCTAGCAACTAATTTCACTTTCAACAAAGGTATGTGCCTCAATTTTCACTTTTTCCGTTCGTCAACCATTATAATGGTTTGAAATTTGGATGTGTTTCTTCATTATTGGCTGAGTTTGTGTTTTTCTATGCATTTTAAGATTTGCACATACTTCTCTTCACTTACTTTTGATTCCTAAATTTTTGCTTCCTTAGTTTTGCAGATCTAGAGTTATGAAAGGTGGTGAAACTGAATGGAAGAACACCGATGAACGAAAAATCTCAATCATCAACACATTCGCAAATCTCAGATCTTTGGTGAGTTTTCTTCATGTGTTGCTTATTATGTCCTTTCAAACTCTTCAATGTCCACTAGATCTAGTCCGTTGTATGTTTTTTAGATGATTTGATTTTGTTTGTGTTTCTTAGGTTAAAGAAGTCTACACGGAAAGTCTACACGGGAAGTCTACTAACCCTAATTTTTGTCTCTATATATAAGCAAATTTTTCAATGAAAACCCTAATTTTTATTTTCAATCCTAACCTCCTAACTTTTTCACTCTTCTCACGTTTTTAGAGAGATTTTTGAGGAATATTTGCCCAAGTCCTATCTTTTTCAATTCTCCACCGATTTGAACTATTTTTGGGTCTATTCCATACGAAATCTCGTCCTCTTTCTGATTCTAGCAACTAATTTCACTTTCTACAAAGGTATGTGCCTCTATTTTCACTTTTTCAGTTCGTCAACCATGTTAAAGGTTTGAAATTTGGATGTGTTGCTTAATTATTGGTTGAGTTTATGATTCCTCAACTTTTGTTTCCTTTGTTTTGTAGAAAGATGGTGAAACTGAATGGAAGAACACCGATGAACGAGAAAATCTTAATCCTTAACACATTTGCAAATCTCAGATCTTTGGTGAACTTTCTTCATGTGTTGCTTATTATGTCCTTTCAAACTTTTCAATCTTCACTAGATCTAGTCTGTAACGCCCCGACCATCCCTCCCATGGGCCTCTGTCCACTCACAGGCCCATGGGCCCACCATGTCCGACGGTCGATGCGTTAGTCTGGGAGGCTCCGAAAGTCATGTTTGCTGACCTTGCAAATCACCACGCGATCTTTCCTCGTGTTTTGACCTCACTCACACGATACTGAAAATCACTTCCTAGTAGGTCACCCATCCTTAAACTACTCCAACTCAAACACGCTTAACTTTGGAGTTCTCTCAAGACCTATGACCGAAAAGATAAGTGCACATTGGTGACATAGGTAGCCAAATAAATTTTTTTAAGCCTCTCCGCATATACCGTATATACAATATATGCTTTGAAAACCGGGGTGTCACATAGTCCATTTTCTATTTTTTGTTGATGATTTGGTTTTGTTTGTATTTCTTAGGTTACAGAAGTCTACACAGGAAGTCTACACGGGAAGTCTACTAACCTTAATTTTTGTCTCCATATATAAGCATGTTTTTCAATGAAAACCCTAATTTTTATTTTCAACCCTAGCCTCCTAACTTTTTCATTCTTCTCACGTTTTTAGAGAGATTTTTGAGGAATTTTTGCCCAAGTCTTATCTTCTTCAATTCTCCACCGATTTGAACAATTTTTGGGTCTATTCCATACGAAATCTCGTCCTCTTTCTGATTCTAACAACTAATTTCACTTTCAACAAAGGTATGTGCCTCTATTTTCACTTTTTCAGTTCGTCAACCATGTTAAAGGTTTGAAATTTGGATGAGTTGCTTCATTATTGGTTGAGTTTGTGATTCCTCAACTTTTGTTTCCTTTGTTTTGTAGAAAGATGGTGAAACTGAATGGAAGAACACCGATGAACAAGAAAATCTCAATACTTAACACATTCGCAAATCTCAGATTTTTGGTGAGTTTTTTTCTCATTTATTGCTTATTATGAAAACAAAATCTTAGAAAGCTATATTTGTTCCTTCAAACTCTTCGATCTCCACTAGATCTAATCTGTTGTATGCTTTTTTAGATGATTTTATTTTGTTTTTGTTTCTCAGGTTACAAAAGTCTACACGGGAAGTCTATTTACGGAAGTGTACTATTCAATTTGGAAGTCTACAGGGGAAATCATGAATTATGCATTTTTTCTTGTTTTATTTTATTATTTGTTGTAAAATTGTGGATGAAGCACTAAAAGCAGCAAAATCCCAAGAAGCTTAAGGCTAAAGATGTGAAAGAGAGTTTCTTTGTTGTATCATTGTATGAAATTATAAACTGTTGATATTCCGATGATAAGTTTTGATAACACCGAATCAATTTTTTTTTTTTGAATATTTCGATGATAAGTTTTGATAACACCGAATCAAATTTTATTTTTGTTTCAAAAATTATTAGTGGCTTAAGTAACTTAGCAAGTAATATAAAAAACGTAAACAAACACTTATTTCTACAAATTAGCTAAGTGCTAACCAAGCAAGATCAATTTATTCCACAAATGAGCTAAGTTTTTAAATGATTCAATTTTAAATTAGGTTAAAATTTGGCGGCAATTTAAAAGTAAATTTGGCGGCAATTGAAAAGAAGTATGGCGGCAATTTAAAAAAAGTAAAAATTAAATTAGGTTTAAAAGAAGTGTACAAGGGCAGTCCATAAACAACAAGGAAAGTCTACAGATAAAGTCTACATCATAATAAAAAAAGATTGTCAAATTTAACGAATAAGTTGCAATAGCCTTACTGGTTAAAGACTCACACATACTTACATGATACAAATCATTCCCCTTGGTTCGAATTGAAGTGAAATTTTTTTTTTTTTTTTAACACAAGTTTGAACATGAGAATAACCTAGATTGAACACAAGTCCGGATACAAGTTTTAAAATTAAATTTTTCTTTTTGCACAAGTTTTAACACAAAGTTGTACATAATAATAACTTCAGTCCCGACATGATAATAACTTACTTATGAACACTAGTTTCAACACGGTAATATGAGGCGTAGTTAGCAACAATCGAGATTCAACCATAGATTTCCCTGGAAGTCTACACAAATAAGGTAATTGGTGGTACAAACATAAAATTGAGTTTGACAAGCAAATCTTATAACTAAACATGTCCAAAGCATACAAAATAATTATTATGACTCATGTGTAAGACACAATTTTTTCAAAAAATAATGTTTAAATCTATAAAAATGCGTTTTAGTATTTATGTACAATGTAGACTTCCGTTTTTTCGTAGACTTCCCGTGTAGACTTCCAATCAGTCGCTCGAAGTCTACGTTGAATGAGCTAACTAGTCACCAAATGAAAAAATTAGATTTACCCCCTAAATATTAGTCTTAAACATGTCAAACTTACACAGATGATGGAGAAATAGGTACCACACATGTGAGAATAAAAAAACATCAAATCTCTTTTTAAAATGACATATAATTAGGTTTTAAAAAAGACTGTGTATTGTAGACTTTCATTTTTGACCGTAGACTTCCCGTGTAGACTTCCAATCAGTCGCTGGAAGTCTACGTTGAATGAGCTAACTAGTCACCAAATGAAAAAATTAGATTTGTCCCATCAATATTAGTCTTAAACATGTTAAACTTACACCTATGATGGAGAAATAGGTACCACACATGTGAGAACAAAAAAACATCAAATCTCTTTCTAAAATGACATATAATTAGGTTTTAAAAATGACTGTGTATTGTAGACTTCCTCTGTAGACATCCGTTTTTGTCCTTAGACTTCCCGTGTATACTTCCAATCTGTCAAACGGAAGTCTACAGGGGGGTACTTTTGCATTTTAGGCAAACGTTTTGCAGACATCCAAGGAAGTCTTCACAGCCGTAGACTTTCCTGGAAGTCTGCAAAGGGTAGTTTTGCATTTGACCAGAGGTTTAACTTTTTTTTGCAGGGGTAGTTTGGCATTTGACCAGATTTTGACTTTTTCCAGGGAAGCCTGCAAAGAAAAGAAGACATCCTAGGAAGTCTTCACAGAAAAGTTGACTTCCTAGGAAGTCTGCAACGAAAGTCGGCGTTCGTACAGGGTACTTTTGCAATTGCCGGAAGTTTGCAAATGGAATGTGAACTTCCCTGGAAGTCTGCAAAAAAAAAAGGGTAGTTTTGCATTTGACCAAAATCGTAGACTTTAGTGGTAGACTTCCTTGGAAGTCTACAATGTCTTCTGGAAGTCAGCAAATATTGATCAATGTTTTACATTTTTGGTCAAATGCAAAACTACCTCTTTTTCTGTGCAAACTTCTAGGGAAGTCTACTTTCCAATTTCCAAATGCAAATCTACCCTTACTTTTTTGGAGGCTTCCAGGGAAGTCTACACAAAAAAGTCTAATCTTTGGTCAAATGCAAAACTAACCCCGTCTACGTGGCACTGTTTTTTTGTTTCCAAAGGAATCATGCAGACTTCCTAGAAAGTCTACTTTGTACTTTTTGCATAAATGGTCAAATGCAAATCTGCCCTGTTCGTTGACTTGTGGAAGTCTACAAAGAAAGTCTATGAATTTCAGATCTGAAATTTTGAATTAGTTTACAATCCCAAAGCTCCATCGATCAGTGACATTGTGGGGTGATTTCCATCGTTCTAGAAGGTTCTAGAAGACAATTAACATACTGTTGGAAAGCCCCGACTCTCCGCTTTCTAGCGATACCAATTTCATTTTTACCGGAGTTGCAAGTAGAAAGTTATCGTTGTTTCTGTACAATGCGATTTTCTAGATCTGAAAATTTTGATTTTGCAAGTTTCGGTTCTTTTTCATACGTTGAGCTCGTTTTCGCTTCCTCCACCACTGGAACTTGAAAATATAACCGATATTGAAGAATCTATGGTGTGTTAAAACAAGATTTGTGGGAAATCTTGATAAATTATTTTGAAAACGAAACTTAAAGAGATTTATGTATGAATTGTAGAGGAGAACAAAGGAAATAAGTAATAAGGATAATAGAAGAGCATTAAGAGCTCAAAAATTAGTTGTTGAGTCATTATGAGCTTGAAATTGGTTGTTCATGGTGGTTGTTCATGGTGTTTGGAAAATTGATGAAGATGGCATTACTGTAAATAGTTTGATTTCTGTAGGATTGTTGAGACTTTTCATCTTTCATTGGAAGTCTACGAAACACAAAAGGAAGTCTACGTAATGGCAGTTTTGTAAATAAATAGACAGTTTAGTGGCAAAGACTCAAAAAATAGAAGAGAGAGAAAGAGGGGTGTAGTTTTGCATCTGACCAAGAAAAAGGGTGTTGTTTAGAAAAGATCCCATTAAAAAATGATGTAAGCTGAAAAAATAAATGATACTATCTAACTATTTTCTTAAGGGTTAATTAGGTGAATAATAGGTTGTGTGACTGAAATTAGGCTACTCACATGTGTTGTGAGCTATTTAGGTGAGTAACATCCTCTTAAATAATTTTGACGAAAATACCCTTAATGATGCAATCAATGATTATAGTTGACTATTTAGTTAGCTATTCTAATTACAGTATAGTTCACTTCGTGATTAATTTATTATTATCATAGTTGACTAATGCATACATAGTCAGCTATCCGGTTTTTGTTAATATTTATCTCCAAATAGCCAACTATCAGATCAAAACAAAGTTGACTATGTTGAATATTGTCTAAGTAAACGAGTGTTTGCTATTATAATTATAATATGGTTCACTTTGTGAGTAATTTACTATGATTATAGTTAACTACTTAGGCATGCATAGTCAGTTATCCAGTTTTTTTTAAAAGATTTATTTGCGAATAGCCAGCTATGAGATCAAAACATAGTTGATGTAACATCCGCAAACCAGAAATGCATTTTTTGGTGGTCGTGTCGAGCGCACAAGGAGTATGTCGATGGACACAAATGTTTTTGAGGGTGTCGATTGACACTTACTTGGTGTCGCTCGACACTTAGTCTGCAAAACCAAACCGAATTGATTTTTAATCGTGGTTTTGGCTTAGTTAATCGTATAAAAATGTGCCTAAGGTTGCGTGTCTTCCCCAGCCGTCGAGTATTACGTTTTGAGCAGAGAATTAGTGAGAGAGAAGAGAGAATTCGATCGTTCTTGAGGATTGTTGCAAAGAAATCCTCGAGACATTGTTTATTCGAGTTCAGTGCATAGAGGCTCTGTTCGTTGGTTTATTTGCTGTATTTTTGTTCTCGGTTTTGTTTATAGCCAAGGTAAGGGATAAATGTGATCGCGGAATCAAGGCGTAGGAAAAGGATGATAAGGTGTTATGTGTTGTTGCTGTTATTCTAGTGAACCTGTTGTCATAGGTTACTAAATTTATCTATTCATTCCTGAATCTGGTGTTGGATTCTATTTGGGTTATATGGCAATTTATATTATTTGGATTTAATTGATTTATGCTTTCCGCAGTAGAAATGTTTAGTAAAAAAAAAAAAACTTAGTTGATTCATTTTGGTACCAAAGACTAGAGGGTTTAAGGACAGTTGAACTAGATGTGTGAGACTATGTGTTTAAATTGATTTCTTGTGTTTAGTCAATTTTATAGAGTCTTAGTATTATCCTCTTTGGCCTTTTAAAATGATTCCGCGGTAAGTGGTGTGTGATTGATTGTGACTTCTTGTAGCTTTTTGACTTGTTCTGTGTGAGTGCAGAGAGATGGACACCGGAGCTAGAGGTCGTGGATGTGGTAGAGGCCATGGCAGAGGTAGATGAGGTCGTGGACCAGTTTTGGAGTCGTCTTTAAGTGCTATGCATGCATCACAGACTCCTACGCATCAGGTGGGATCCGAGAGCAAGGCCAGTGGTAACGCTAGTGAGAGTGTTGTGGGCGTCGGGAGGGGCACCAATATGGCTGGTAGAGGAGCGGGCCCGGGTGCGGGTGCGGGTGCTGTTCCAGCTCAGGACCGCTGGGATCGTATGGAAGGCATTCTGGCGCAGTTGATGGAGCATTTTTTGGCGGCAGTTCTGGTTCAGGCTCCAAAGGTTCCTCTGGTAGCAGAGGGCTGCGGTTGCAGGGGTGCGTCTGACTTACCTGGAGATGGTTAGTCAGATGGTTAGTTATATGTGTTAGATGAGTACTACTTTCTTTTCAGGTAGCGTTAGCCCCAAGGATGCAAATGATTGGCGTTTGCGTGTGGAGCGGAATTTCTGCTCGGTTCGTTGTCCTGAAGAGTTCAGGGTGATTTGGTTTTCCACTATCTGAGTGGTGATGCTCATATTTGGTGGAGAGCTATAAAGGCTAGGAGGCCCGGTGAAACATTGACCTGGGGAGAGTTTGTGGCCGAGTTCAGTGCCATATACTTCCCTCAAGAGGCTCGGGATCGTCTCGGGATGAGATTGGTAGAGCTAGTGCAGGGGGATCGTTCAGTGAGAGAGTACGACACTGAGTTCAGTCGGTTGCTTGTATATGCTGATCGTTGTCTAGAGGACAAGCAGGCACAGGTGAAGAGGTTTCTGTGGGGACTTCAACTGAATTTGAGGATTCGCTGTAGGGTTTCCGAGTACGCCTCGAGGGCGAGCTTGGTAGAGATAGATGCTGGCATTGAGGAGGACATGCGGGGTCAGTCAGCTGCGTGGTTCTAGCGGCAGTTGTTCCTGCTGCTCAGCCGAGGAAGCAGCAGGGTAGTTTCGGTTCTAGTTTCGGCAAAGGCGGCAAGCCTGTGCAGGGTTAGAAACAAAAGTGGGATGACGCTTCTAGGCCCAGTCAGAGTTTAGGGGCGAAGCATGTTATGGATGCGGTAGTTTTGAGCATCGCCTATCGAGTTCTCCTCGGAAGGGGGACCATCAGCAACAGTCACAACAGTTGGATTCGAGGGTTTATTTCCACTGCAGAGAGGCGGGGCATATCAGGTCGATGTGTCCTAGATTGCCACAGATGATTGTTGTTGTAGTTTTGCCAGTGGCGCAGGTGGCGGCAGTGCAGCCATTGGATCAGATCAGACTGGCACCACGAGACTATAGCCCATGAGAGGTGGGTCAGCACAGCAGCGCGTAGATCACTGGTAAAATCTTAGACTTAGACTTTGTAAATTCTTTAGTTGGCGAATTGCTGTTTGTTTCTTTATTTTACATATGATAGTCTAGTAGGGTTCTCATCGCATGTGAATTGTGTAGGGTCCTTGTTAGTGGAAGGTTTTGAGTTCTATGTGCTTTTTGATTCTAAAGCATCGAACTGCTTCATTACTCCAGAGCATGCAGAGAGCAGTGGCATCCAGAGCAGTGCAGGTGGATTGGTTGTCGTTCTATCGAGTCTATCTGGACTGTTATCGAAGCAGAGTGGTCTTCGAGCGAGATGCAGGGAGGTTGGTGTTTCAGGGATTGAGACCGACTTGAGGGAGTCTCGTAATTTCTGTTGTTCTTGTAATGCAGATGATTAAGCGGTAATGCGAGGCATATTTGGCGTTGATTTCTATGCTTGATTATGTTGGTAAGGTTGCTGTGAGTGAGATTCAGGTTGTTCATGATTTCAAGGATGTCTTTCAGTCGTTGCAAGAATTACCGCCGTCTTGGTACGATCCGTTTACGATTGAGTTAGAGCCCGGGACAGCGCCTATCTCCAAGGCACCTTACAAGATGGCTCCAGCGGAGTGAGCATAGCTGAAGAAACAGCTAGAGGATTTGGCGAGTAAGGGTTTTATTCATCTGAGTACTTCATCGTGGGGAGCGCCGGTGTTGTTTGTAAAAAATAAAGATTGTAGTTTTCAGTTATGCATCGATTATCGAGGACTTAACCGGGTGACTATGAAGGAGAAGTACCCTCTCCCAAGGATTGATGAGTTGCTAGATCAGTTGAGGGGTGCTGCTTGGTTCTCCAACATAAACTTGCCTTCAGGTTACCATCAGATTTCGATCGATGAGGTAGATGTTCAGAAGACAGCTTTCAGGATGAGATATGGGCATTTCGAGTTTAACTAATGCACCAGCAGCGTTCATGCGGTTGATGGACGGTGTATTTCAGGAGTATCTGGATGTCTTTGTGATTATCTTTATCGACGATATCCTGGTTTACTCGAAGAGTCCTGAGGAGCACGAGGTGCATTTGCGGTTAGTTATGGAGAAGCTTCGGGAGTTGAAGCTTTACGCTAAGTTGATCAAGTGCATTTTTTGGCAGAGAGAGATGGGTTTTCTTGGCCATATTGTTTCTGCAGAGGGAATTTCTATGGATCCGGCTAAGATAGAGGCTATTCTTGATTGGCCTAGACCGTCTAATGCTACCGAGATTAGAAGTTTTCTGGGTTTAGCATGCTATTATCAGAGATTCGTCAAGGGCTTTGCGAGTATGGCTCAGTCGATGACGAAGTTGACCGGGAAGGATGTCCCGTTTGTTTTGTCTCAGAAGTACGAGGACATCTTTACGAAGTTGAAGGAGATGTTTATGAGTACACCGGTGTTGGCATTGCCTGAGCCAGGTAAGCCTTACGCTGTGTACACCGATGCTTCTAGGAATTGTCTGGGTTGCGTGTTGATCAAGGAGGGTAGAGTGATTGCGTATGCTTAGAGGCAATTGAGGGGTGGTGAGCGTAATTACCCTACGCATGATCTAGAGTTTGGTATGATTGTGTTTGCTTTGAAGATTTGGAGATCCTATCTATATGGTGGGAAAGTTCAGATTTTCACATATCATAAGAATTTGTAGCACATTTTCACTCAGCCGTTGTTGAATGTGAGAAAGAGACGCTGGATTGAGTTGTTAGCAGATTACGAGTTAGATATCGTTTACCATCCTGGTAAGGCAAAACAGGTAGCATATGCTTTGAGTCGTCGACGAGTAGATTCGGCTCGGGAGTAGGATATCGAGTCGCTTGTGACCGAGAATGGTACTTTGCGGTTATGTGTTATTTTACAGGAGCTGTTTGGCTTAGAGGCGGCTGATTAGGCAAATCTTCTGAGTAGGATTCGAGTGGCTCAGGCGAGTGATCATAGTTTGGTTGCTGCGTCAATCGCAGAGGGTTGTGAGTATCAAGTCTCTTCGAATGGGACCATTCTTGTTCGCAGTCGGGTTTGTGTACCCAAGGTGAAGGAGTTGAGGCAGGAAATTCTGCGAGAGGCTCATGCGAGGAAGTTCTCGATTCATCATGGAGCTACAAAGGTGTACCGTGATCTCAAGCGGTACTATCACTCGGTCGGGATGAAGAGAGATGTGGCTGATTAGGTTACGAAGTGCAACACGTATTCGTTGGTTAAGGCTGATCTTTGAAAATTACTAAGCGGACGAGTTTGCGAAGGGAAAGACACATCGTATTCATATGCCAACTTGTTGAGCGAGGAAAAGAACTGCCAGAAACAAACAAGCTATCAAGCTCGAAACAAAATAAAATCTTGGAAAATTTGTCCAAAAATTTGGACTTTCCAGCAGTGAAGAGCCATGCTCGAATAAGCATCTTTGCTCGTCGTTTATCTCCAAGGACGAAACTCAGTTCATGGGAAGACGATCCTCAAAAAGTGAGACGCCACTCTAGCACTAGCGTTTTCATTGCTATGTCCTCGAGAACGTTTGCGAACTGATTCCACATCATCATCTACGTTCCCAACATCTTCGCCTCACTTCGACAAAAATTCTGGACAGCAATCGGTGGCGTTTTGCTCAAACTCACAACGACGTCGCTTAGGCGCAAGAATAGCAGTAGGACCAGCTCTAAAGATTGATGACGACGATCTCCATGCTCAATCTGCTGTGCACAGCAACGACGACAGTCTACTTGCTCAATCAGCTGCGCACAGCGACGATGACGATCTCCATGCTTAATCGGCTACGTACAGTGACAAATTGGATCTTCGGATCTTCGCCGTCTTTAACATCTTCAATTCGGCGTCAAAGTCGACAGAGATCAAAATCAGATCTCAGGATCTTCGCTGTCTTCAACATCTTCGATTCGTCGTCAAAGTCGACAGAGATCAAAATCAGATCTTTGGATCTTCGCCGTTTTCAATATCTTCAATTCGGTGTCAAAGTCGACAATGATCGAAATCAGATCTCCGAATCTTCGCCGTCTTCGACATCTTCAATCCGGTGTCACCGTCGACGAAGATCAAAATCGGATATCCAGAATTTCAAGACCCGAATTTGTAAAAATTACAATCTTTAAGACGCGTTCCGCAGCGATAAAAGCCTAGAATTCGAATCAAAACTCAAAATCAAAATAAAGAACAATAGCGTTGACTTGTCGACTTCTGTTAACCTGTTGACTTCTTGATTTTTGCTGACTAGTTGAGTGGTTGACTTTTGTTGACTGTTGACTGTTTCAACGTTGACTAGAGGCTACAATTGACAAAAATTTGGTCTGGCCATCACGAAAATTAGGTCTGACCGCCTTCACCGATGGAACTTTGATCGTCGCCGCGCTCATCGCCAGTTTTCTCTTCCAAGCAGCACCGCCATCGAGCAGATTGGAGAAGAGAAGGCCCTGTCGAAGTTCTTCCATGTGATTCCCCGTCAGAGTGCCGTCTGTCAAGCACAAGCTCCTCCGTTGGAGCACTGTCTATCGAGCACGAGCGAGCTCCTCCGTCTGGTTCGTGGTAGGAACAAAAGCCACCGTCAAGGGTCTGTCTGTAGCAGCCACGATCCACGACGTAGACGAGGATCCACCAGCACCATATGGCGATTTGAATGTCCATGGTGGCAACACTGGCGGATCTCGAAGCTCTTCCTTTGTCGGGCAGCAGCGTTAACAGTCGGTGGCGATGTGGAGGTCTAATCCCTCTGCGTAATTTGAGCCCTCCCCTACTTACTCTACGACAAAAGTGAAGACACAAAGAAGATCGACGATGAAAAGCTCCAGTGACGATGGCGGTAGTGGCATAACGGCGACACAGATCTGGTGAAGATGACAAATGCAATATCAAGCAGAGTCTAGCAACGACGTGAAGATGGTGGCGAGGTCGACGTGCTCCGGCGATGTCGCGGCAGATTGGCGGCGATAGGCAAATCGGAGACGAAGAAGAAGATCAAAGCAACGAAAATAATAATAATTTAAACACTAGACGACAAAAAAAAAGATTATTTTTGCCTTTTACTTTGGAAAGAAAAGCAACTTGGCATAAATAATGGGATAAAAGGGGACCTATTTGTACTTGGAGGATTCCTAAAATCCTTAGGGTTTTCTGAAAGAATTCCAAAAACTCTCTTAATGGGTCTCAAAGTTTAATAAAGAAAAGCCCGACAGTCCTTTCGGCCTACTAAGCTTATCTTTAAGAAGTAAGTCCTGGAAAACACGGCGGCATCGAATCAACTTTGAACAACTGAGACTTCTAGAGTTCGGTGATGGGAACGTTAACGCCTGTCTGTTTTAACCAACATAAACAAGTTCAGGATAACACGATAGCATCGTTTCAACATGGATTAACTGCAACTTCCCGAAATTGATGATAAAGACGTCAACGCCTGGCTGCTTAATAATCCATCACATCAATCTCAAACTTCAACATCTTTTACCTGGGTATCATATAACTCGATACTATCAAGTTGGGGGGCTAACTATAGGGGTCGGATTTCACCTATAGGAGATTGATGTAACGACAAGAAGAAACCCTAAACAGGCTTACAAGGGCCCAATTTGTAATTAGGCCCGTAAATAAATTAAATTCATATTTAAATGGGTTTAATGATATTATGGACCTAAAATTATTTTATGGCTTAATGGGCCAAACCCAAATCTAACACTTAGACCTATAATTATTTAGCTATATATAACTCATTGTATTCACCCATTAAGGTATCAACAATTTTTGATAACATCAGTAATAAAGATCTCTTAAAAGCTATAGCGAAGGTCTTCTCTAATTTTCTGCACCTTGATTTTACTCAGAAGTCTCACACTTCCTATATAACCTTACAAATTTAATTGTGCGAGTCTCGACTCCTACACACAAACATACCAACAACAAATTATAGATACCTACATATATATTTATTGATGAGGTGAAAATAGTAGGTGAGCCGGAGTTTAATGAAACGGAGAGCACAAGGCCTCTTAAACCCGATCAGAACATATGCTTCTTCCAAGTAAGCTACCAACCAAGAGGAATTAAAGCATGTAAAAAGGAAAAATGGCATAAGTTGTTCATGTACTAGTCTCCTACGAAACAATTGCTATTAGGATGGTGACATAAACTGGTGATTAGCATGTGTACTTGAGGTCGAGAGTAGTGTCTTAGCCCCCTGCCATGCCAATGCATCCTGAACCGCTCTTGATATGGTATCTTCTTCTGAGAAAGACCTATGATTAAACAAGAGTTGGTTTCTCGCTTTCCACAACATCCATAGAAACCAAGCATATAGTGCAGCTTCCGTCACTCCCAGAGGTGGGAGATTTTTGAATTTTGGAGCCTGAAATTTGTGATAGAAGGAACCGCCGTAAAGTGACACATTGATATTGGGGCCATCTCCCTAACTCTCTGAGCATATGCACACGTAAGAAGTACATGATCAATGGTCTCTAGTGCTCTGCATCGCTTGCACTACCGGTATTGATCTGAGCATATCCTGTCAAAGGACGTTTTCTTGTGATAAGTTGAGCACCTATCGGTAGTGCTCCCACCATAGCTTTCCACATAAAGGATTGAATTTTGGGGAGGGACTTTACTTTCAAAGTGCATTTTAGCCAATTGAAAGGTCCTCTGTTTTCCATGGTACTAGGTGATGTTAGGAGATTATAACCTGATTTAGTGGTGTAGGTTCCTTTTTTCCAGCAACCAGACCAATGAGTCATGTCGTGCCGTAAATCCCAAAGATAGACCTCTTATGTGGTCCCATGACATCAATTAACAACATAATCGCGATAGGATTTGTATTGACGTCCGCATTTTTATTTTAAGTGATACTCAATTTTCATATATTTGCTTTTGATAATGAGAAGCGTGTGGCTTCTCTTACAAAAATGCCATGAAATTAAAAAAAGTAAACAAAAGTATGTTCATCGCATGTTTTCTTAATGTTAAAAACTAAAATCCTTGTTAATTATTGGTCAAAAAAATTAGGGGATCTTATCCCATCCCTGAATCATCATATACCCTCCTTAGATATTCTGATATTTCAAACAAATTTTTAGAGAAATATCTTTCGTAAAATTTTGTATGTATGGTAAAATCTAAAAACCCAAAAGCACCTCCAATTCTTTGTAGATTTGTTGTCGATTTAATGGAACCTAGCTACATTTCTGGAACCTAACAAAACTAAATTCCATGGAGAGATACACAAAGAAAGAGTTTAATTAGCACATGAATATGTACCTAATAGAAGATTGACCCAGACGCATCAATGTGGATTACGATTTAACAACGAACATTTTCTATTAGCTATGTTCTTATACGTGATGTAGACCAATAATTTGTACTTGAAGATACTATTGGGGAAAATAAATTCATTATATATGTACGTCTACATGGCTTTAATGAGTTTCACTTAACAAATAATACTTGACGATACGTCGTCTTAGACAATTGAAATGAGGTAATGACCTCTCGTTATCTGAGAACACGCCATATATGCCAGGTCTAGTAAGATGGTAACGTGCCAGTTACAAGACGATATGTCGTCTACGTCAGGTATGAGGAGGTCTAAAGAAGTAGAGACCTCTCACCATTTGGCTATGTATTGTATATGTTATATAAAACATAGAAATGGCTTGCCGATTCTAAGTGAGACATGACTAGTATGTCATAATCAGGTTGTAGCCACCGTTACAACGTCATTATCAAGTTGGTTAATTTATTAAATATATAAAATAATACGTGGCTTTGAGATAGACTTCCAGAGACTTCGTAATCCAAGGTATAACGAAGTCTATCATTATCTAAACCTCACGATATAAAGAAATAAGAGATTCAAGTATATCGAGAATCCTGATTATTAAGAAGATAAACTTGTACGTCAAGCCTAATCCTAATACGAAAAGGATTTGTTCAAGTCTTATAAATAGAGACGTCGAAGAGAGAAGTAGATCATCAAGCAATACACAGAAAACTTGAGACCTACATCTTCCTCGCATCCGTGAGATAACATTGAGAGATCTAGCCCTTGTTTTCGCATCCAATCACATTTTTATAACGCTTTAGACATCTAGATGTTGTAATTTCATTTGGCTAAAAGCTTACTTTGATAATCAATAAAGATTTACTTCTCTCTGTTTCCGTGGATCTGTTTAATTGCGAACTTGGTTAGACTTTGCCCAAGCAGTTTTGCGCTAGAAGGAGGGGCAAATTTTAATTACGTGAGATACGACAGAGGGAGATAACGTCGAAGTTCACGACAACGATGAGAACACTCTAGATCCAGCTGCACAGCTAGCTAAACTTACCATTCAAATGAACGAGAACGAAGAATGTCTAAAGCTACTGGAGGCAGAGAACGCGAACTTAAGAACCGAAAACGCCTCTCTGCTTGTTGAAGACAAAAACCTTGAGATTGATGCTTGAAACCGATACCAGAGACGTATTGATCCGATGCAGCCTCTTGATGAAAATACGCAAGCTCCTGGTGCAAGAACACTGGTACTACCAAGAGCTGGCAACATAGATGTATCTAGGACGCACGCCGTTCATACCACGCTTAATGAAGCGATGACAACCCGATCATCTAAAGACATGGATCTTGTTTTCAAGCGTCTACAAGAGATGGGGATGTTACTTAAGCGACTCCCCGACATAGCACCACCAATAACTAAGACTGCTCCTAACTATTACGCGGACAATCCATTTACGGATGAGATTGTGCTTGTGAAGATGCTCAAGAGGTTTACAATCCCCACGATGATGATGTACGATGGAATGATAGATCCTTGCAACCAAATCGCTCCTTACAAATAGCAGATGTTCACAGCCGCAATTGCAAAGAAGCTTAGAGAAGCTAGCTTGTGTAAGGGGCTTGGTTTAAGTCTCACATGACCGGCACATCAGTGGTTCACAAACTTGCCAAATGCGTCGATAGACTCGTTCGCGTCACTCACTGATCGCTTTGTCAAGTTGTTTGCAAGCAGAAAAACCTGGAAAATATATCTGATGATCTCTATGAAGTGGTACATAAGAATGAAGAACCACGCGGGATTACGTAGGTCGCTTCAACAAGGAGAAAGTATCAATCCCAAATTGCGTCATGTCTACGGCCATCTCTGTGTTTAAACGAGGTCTACTTCAAGACGGCAACTTGTATAAGGAGATAATAAAGTATCAATGTAAAACTATACAAGACGTACTTTCTAGGGCTTGGGCACACATTATGTGGGAAGAGGATCATGTTTATCATTGTCGACATTCTCCACGGTCCGACTCACGCGTGTCAAGACGTGAGAAAGTGCCCAAGGATGATAACACGAGCAACAGAAGCAAGAGCAGAAGAACTCATCGACCATTTAGCAAAGGTGAAGTGGATATGTGCTTATCCTCAACATGGCTAGACATGAGCAATCTATCAATTTTGAATGCGCAATTGATTGGGGCATTTAAAGAGATGGGAGGAACAATAAGATGGCGAAAAGAAGACATCAGGCAATAAACGTGACACTTCGAAGTGGTGTGACTTTCATGATAACCATGGTCATTGAACAGAAGATTGCATCACACTGAGAATGGAGGTAAATGAGCTACTTAAGAAAGGCTACTTGAGAGAGTTTTTATCTAAGAAAAGAAAAAGCAGACTCAACAAGAGAAGCGATGATAAGGATTCACTCAAACACGCTCGTGCTTTACCTCCAAGACACGAAAAAACCATCAACGTAATCACTGGAGGTTCAAAAATCAGTGGAGTGACGTACTCAATAGCTAAGAAGAATAGCTAGACATCACCATGGAGATAGCGAAGTCAAGGATAAAGCTACAACAAGCTGCGAGATAAGCTTTACAACAAAAGAGGGTAGAGGTGTAGTAGGACCCCATCATGATGCACTAGTGATATCCTTGACCATTGTTATTTGCATAATGAAAAGGATGCTAATTGATAATGGGAGCTCAACAAACATTCTCTACATGGAAGATTATAAAGCGTTGGGCCTAAACAAAGCGGAGTTAACTCAAAAGTCTACATCAATGGTTGGATTCAGCGGCAAGGTAAAACAAACCATGGAAGAAGTAACACTACCTGTATACGCAGGAAGAGTTAATCGCCAAACAAAATTCCTAGTAGTTGATTGCGCGTCGGCTTACAACGCGATCATGGGACGTCCGTGAATTCACGTAATGGAAGCTATACGATCGACTTTCCACAAAGTCATCAAGTTTCCCACCCCATAGGGTATTCAAGAGATCAAGGGAGAGTAGGAGAATTCACGATCACGCTATCAAACAACTTTGAAAGGCAAAACTAAGCCTTTATAGCAATTACAGAGCCCACTGCCGGTGTTGCATGGAGAAGAGGCGGAGGTGAAACTGCTCGATGAAGTTATGCTGGATGAGAATGATCCTAACAAGAAGATAAACGTTGGCTTGAAACTACATTTGGACGTACGAAAAAGGTTAATCGATTTTCTTAGGTCTAATTCTGATTGTTTTGCTTGGTCACTTACGGACATGCCAGGGATCAATCTCAAGATTATCACACACAAGCTGTAGGTTGACGTCGACCACTCGCCTGTCCAAAAAAAATGAAGGAAATTCGCCCCTGAACGTGACTTGATCATCAATACAGAGGTCTAAAACCTAGTAGAAGCATGATTCATACGTTAATTTCATTATCCATGTTAGCCTGTGTGGAAGTAGTTCGAAAAAAGAATGGGAAGGGGAGGGTGTGCATTGATTTCACAGATCTCAACAAGGCATGCCCTAAAGATTATTTTCGACTTCCTCATATCGATAAGCTCGTGGACGCAACAACATGTCACCAATTGATGAGCTTCATGGAGACCTTTAGTGGTTACAACCAAATCCTTATGCATCCAAGCAACCAAGAAAAAATAGCTTTTATGACCTCATGAGGTATATACAGTTATAAAGTAATGCCATTTGATTTGAAGAACGCTGGTTATACTTACCAAAGACTAGTGAATATGATGTTCTTTGAAAAAAATTGGTCATACTATGAAGGTTTACATAGATGATATGCTAGTGAAGTCTCTAGTAGCAGATATCGTATCGTGCACCTTTAGCAAGCGTTTGCTACTTTACGTAAGTACAACATGAAACTTAATCCTACCAAGTGCTCGTTTGGTGTAAGTTCTGGAAACATTTTGGGCTACATTGTTACTCATCGTGAAATAGAAGCTAATCCATATTAGATAAGGGTTATCTAAGTGATACTGCTTCCATGAAACGTGAAAGAAGTACATAATTTGACTGGTAGAATGGTTGCTCTGACCAGGTTCATCTTGAGACTGTCTGACAAGTCTCACGAGTTCTTTGTGGCTCTAAAGAAGCCAAACGAATTCGTATGGGATGATAAATGCGAGCAAGCACTAAAAGAGTTGAAGGAATACATGACGTCACCTCCTCTTTTGGTAAAAGCAAAAGCTAGAGAAGTGCTACTGTTATACCTAGCAGTGTCAAAACATGCTGTGAGTGCAATGTTAGTGCGAGAGGAGGAGAAGAAGCAACATCCTGTCTACTACATCAGCTAGTCGCTCTTTCACGCAGAAACAATGTACACTTACTTGGAGAAACTTGCTTTGGCATTGATAACAGTCGCTAGAAAGTTACGTCCTTACTTCCAAGCGCATCCTATAGTGCTTGTAAGTTCATCTCTGATAAAATCAGTCCTACACAAGCCTGAAATGTCAAGTAGGTTAGCTAAGTGGGGTGTTGAATTTGGAGAATACGACATAATCTATCGACCGACTACGGCCATCTAGTTTCAAGTACTAGCTAATTTTGTGGCGGAGTTTACTCATAACCTAATTTTAAAGGTTCACGAAGAAGTTCAAAACTTGCAAGAAGAATGACGCAAAGGATTATGGAAGTTATTCGTCGATGGGTCAAGTAACATACGTGGAGCAGGTCTAGGCATGGTCCTCATGTCTCCAGATGGTGAAGTAACGTCCACAAAAGTTAGGTGCAACTTTTACGCTATGAATAACGAAGCTGAATATGGGGCTCTCATAGCAGGGCTCACGATAGCCCATGATTTGGGAGCTAAGGAGCTTGAAGTCTTTAGTGACTCACAACTCATAGTCAACCAGACTCAAGGGGATTACGAGGCAGGAGACATGAAGATGATACAATATCTTCATATAGTAAAGAAATTATTGGATAAATTCAACAGTTACAAAATTTCGCAAATCCCAGGAGACAAAAACAACCATGCATATGCTTTAGCTAATTTTGGCTCTGCTCTTAAAGTTGAAGCTCCTACCAATGTTCCACTACTAGTCTTCCAATGGTTGTCCACGAACAAGGAGGAAGTCACCGCAGTGGAAGAAACACCAAGTTGGATGACTCCTATAGTCAATTATCTACGTGATAACGTGCAACCACTAGAACGTGCCGAATGTAGAAAGATCAAACAACAAGCACTATGTTACTGCCTTGTCGAGAATCAATTGTATCGGAGGTCATTCTCTGGTCCATATCTTAGATGTGTTACTCCAGAAGAATTAAGACAAGTCTTGATGGAGCTACATGAAGGAGAATGTGGGTCTCACTCAGGAGGAAGAAGTCTCGTCCTGAGAGTTATGAGAGCTGGTTACTACTGACCTACGATGTCCAACGATGCAACACGATTTGCTCATCATTGCGACAAGTGTTAAAGGCACGCTCAAGTCTCAAACTGCCTCTAGAAAACTTTAAGGCCATAAGCTCGGTATGGCCGTTTATGAAGTGGGGCATGGATATAGTAGGACCATTACCTAAGGAGCCTGCTCAATAAAGGTTCTTGTTGGTTGTAACCGATTACTTCACTAAGTGGGTAGAAGCAGAGGCATTGAGCCAGGTAAAAGATGCAAAGCTACGAAAGTTTATATGGAATAATATCATTTGCAAATTCAGAGTCCCTAAAGAGATTATCACAGACAATGACCCCAAAGGAATCCGACTTCCAACGGACAAACATAATCTTCCAATAAAACGCTTATATGAATGTTGAAGAAGCGTCTAGAGACCGCCAAGGGAAAATAGGATGAGGAACTACCTGGAGTGCTATGGGCATATTGAACCATAACTAAAGCAGTAACTGTAGAGACACCATACTCGCTTGTTTATGGAATGAAAGTGGTAGTTCCTTCTAAAATAAGAGTAAAAATAGTTCATACAGAGCATCATACCTTCCAAACAAATGAGGAGCTGATGAACCTCGACCTCGACTTACTAGACGAGAAGAGAGAAACTGCTAAAATTCGGATTTGGTGTCACCAACAAGACGTCGCAAGAAGTTACAACAAAAGAGTTCGGACCATAACGTTCCAACTAAGAGAATGGGACCTTCGACGTGTGTTCCAAAACACAATGGAGCGCAACGCTGGAAAGTTAGGACAAACCTGGGAATGTCCATACCAGAGAGTAGAGGTGCGCAGATTCGGAGCGTACAAGCTGCAAGACAGAAATGGTAAAGCTATTCCTAACAGTTGGAACGCTCTCCACCTAAAGACCTACTATATCTAAGTGTGCTTTATCCACGTTGTAAGAACTACAGGTGACTTAATCCCTCTTGGGTACGTAGGCAGCCTCATGAAGGCACAGTTGCAACAAGGAAAAAAACAAAAAAGGAACTACGTGTGACTTGATACCTTCTTGGGTACGTAGGCAGCCTTGTTATCAAGGTACAGTTGCAAAAAAAAAAAAAAAAAATAGGAACTACGTGTGACTTGATCCCTTCTTGGGTACCTAGGCAGCCTTGTTCTCAAGGCACAATTGCAAAAAAAAAAAAAAAAAAAAAAAAAACGAGGTCTTTATAGGTATGCAGACCTGGAGCATGCAAGATGCGAGACATAAGTGGCATAGACCTGGAGCATGCAACCTAACAAATAAAACGCTCTAAACCTGGAGGCTCGCAGTCTTTAGTAAATTTCAGGTTTAAACGTGTAAAGGCATGATCCCTTTAGAGCTAAAAAGCATTACTATAGTTTTTATGAGGCCATAGTCGATTTTAACGTGAACATGGGGCAATGCTTCTCTAAAGAACGACAAGCAGCAACTACAAAATGTGATGTTGTAGAACTTGACTGTGATAATTGTCAATAACTACTTAAAGGCATGACCCCAATATATACGTCAACATATCCAGCAAGTTAAGAGGTACAACCTCAAAAATTTATGACAAATAGTCAATTAAATCAGAGGTATATCTTCATAAGGTCATGATAAGAATCAATGTCTGATCAAACAAGAGATAAAACATCACGTACAAAAATGATGGTCACAAGACGACAAGGAATGCCTCTAACTTGTGAACAATCAATATAACAAAATAATGAGGCAAGACCTCTAGAAGGCAAAACCTCTAAAAATACAACAACAAGATGTTTAAAACAAATCAAATAAAGGCCTAACATATGGCCATGTCTGGTTGTTTGCATTTAAAACGACGTTGACATAAAATATGATAGATTAACGATACGAAAGTTAAATAAAAAAAAGGTCTTTTCCACAGGGTCCTAAACAACTACAAGTCCAAGAGGCTAAAGCTTAACCATAGACAAGTCTAAGAGGCCAACCCTCAATACATAAAATCCAACAAGTGAGTACTTGTAGCAAGCCTTAACTACTTAAAGACTCACAAATGAAACTGAACGACTAAAGCTATTAGTCAGTGGAGGTAGAGGGAGCAGAAGTGTCATCTTCAAACACTGTGAATCTCCTTGGGAAAATAGGTGGAACTCTCCCATTAAGCTTGGCTTACTCGATCTCTACCTCTCTGAATTCTTTCTCAATGAGTTGCGGTTCCCAGTTCTTAGCAAGACCTTTTCTTTTATTCTTGCACCATCCCCCAGCGACAGCAGATAGTTGAAGCAGGATCGGATACAAGTAATAATTTCTTGTGGAAGTTGAGGTCCTTCTACAATTGATGGGTCGTGGTTGTCATTGAACCAACTTGATTATTAAGGTCATCGACTTGCCTCCCTAGACTCTCACTCTCAGCTTCCCTAGCAGTGATGATGGAATTGCAACGAGAGGTCTCAACTTCTTTGATTCTCTTCAAGATGCGGATAACGTCGTTGAGACGGGTAACATGTTCTTTTTGACCATCAAGCTCGGTCTTGACATGAGCGCAAATAGACATTACCTACAAGCAAGGTGTAAACCACAGTTTACAAACACAATTCCAAGTTCCATACATACGATATAAGAACTATCGATATAGAAAAGCAAATTACCTCCATGAGATGCATCTGTGACTTCTTGGCAAAATAACCTAGCTCGTTGTAAGCTCCCCGGTCACGAGGAAAAGTTTGCTTGCCAAGGTTGCTTAACACGGCAGAGTGATCACACATAGTTAGTAAGACACCATCTAAAGAAAGAGTAGACTTCCTCTAGGTATGTTAGTTTGGCGAGGCAAGGCAGCTGGTGCTGCGCGTTTCAGGACAGGCTGCGGATTAAATTGTTTTGTCTGCAATTTTGTAGCTTTGGCGCTGGTATGAATAGTAGACAGAGCTGCACGAAAAAGTGCTAAGGCATCATCTCTAATCAAACCATCTCCTGCATTTGCATCAGAACTCTACATCTTTTTACCTACAAGGAACAAAGTCAATAATGTCAAAACAAGTGAATAATCCGATAAGAACAAGACACACGATGTCTAATACTAACCCCAAATGGAACTCTTCTCCAAAGCAAAGCTACTAGTCAAACAGAGAACTGAACGCTGTTCTTTAGAAAATACAAAAACTCTCGAGACACCGTCCACACCTCCAGAGAACTTGCCTGACTTAATAGTTGCGTTAGAAAGAGAAAGATCATGAAATTAGCCAAAAGACAATAAAGCAGTCCACCCAAGCAATTTATCTACCTCTAGGGAACCATGTGACTGGATAACCAAGATCATGATCCACTCGCATAAAGAGGTATTTTTTTTGCCAGTTTGTCTCATACGATGTTTTATACCCCTTTGAAGATCATATACCAAGGGACTTGGATAAGAGATTCTCCTTTGGATCAAGACTCGGCCTTTAGTCAGATCATAACACTTGAAAAAATAAGCAAAGAGAACATCATTTTCTCCCAAACTCACAGAGTATAACTCTCCAAATACTTGGATCGCGATCAACACTCTCCAAGCATGTGGGCAGAGCTGACCAGGTGAAATGCCTAAAAGATTCACCATCTTTGCAACTACGGAAGGTATCAAATCACATAAACCTAGAGCAAAGAAAGCTTCGTAAAGTACGACATCATCAGGCTTGTTGCAATCAGGTCCTTAGTTCTTCAAAAGAATCCTCAACTCTACCGATTCAGGGACATTGTAAGTGTTTCTAATCCTATTAAAAATATCTTTCTTCATGGAACGTGAACCACAACGGTTAAATGGAGGTGGGAGGTAGAGCGCTGAAGTTTGGCTCAAAAGATCCAAGTCCTGGTTCATTGACCAGACCTCACCAAAGCTACCTTTATCATACGATTCAACCTCAAAGACATGGTCATATTCCTCCTCACTTTCAATCTCATAAACACTTTCAGTATCGCTTGAATCCAAATCGACGTCAAGCGAGTTTATAATATGACCCGAGTTACTAGTCATAGTACCTAGCTCAAGTAGCAAGAAAGCAAAGATTTAGCAAGCTCACCTAAGGGAAGCTATACGTGAATCACAGCAAGTAAAGCACTAGTTAACGACTTCTTTCTTCGATGCTATGAGTGTTGTACCCGCGAAATGAGACAATATGATGTGAGTTAAGGTTATGCAAGCATCTACGCTACAGGAAATGAAAATCTTTGAGAAGAAAATTATTCCAATTTGAGCAAGAAATATGAATTGCTTGAGAGGAAATTAGATATTTCGATTCAAACCAGTAAACTAAACAAAATTTTACAAGAAATTTAAGTATGGAGGAAGAAGCTTGGCTCACCTCACTCATCATTTGAACATCAATAGAGACAACATGCGCCTATGTCTGGGACAAAGACATTGTCGCACAAAAGAGAAAGGAGAGTGATGCCATGGGCTTGCAGTAAATTTTATTTGGGCCCATGAAGCAAAAGCTATTAATAATAGCCCAATTGTTATACAACACACATGTGAGCATTGTGGTGGTATTCATAATAACCAAAGTATGACCGGTCGCACGAGGGAGGTAAATCTCCTTTATATAAAAGGGAATGGAGTAGTGAGCTCTAAGGCCCAATAATCCACCAATCAAATAGCTTAATTTCGACATGTCATTAAAAACCGGCCCAATAAATCAGATACGTTTTTATTTTTGAAACTGTCTAGAAAAAACAGCATAATGTTTAAATTGTGAAACTAAATAAAATTAGGCCCAACCCAAATACCTTTCTTCTTCTTTGTTTTCTCTGCGACGAAATACAACCACGCCTACTCGACTTCTCTGCTCACAGTTACAGAAACTTGAAACATATTACACAATTCACCTCCTCCAATCATCAATCATCAATAGGGTTTTTGTAAAGATTTCTAATTTGAGTGTAAATCATCCATTGTTCTGGGTATATCTGGAAAATCCTAATTTATAGCTCCTTATCTGTTAGTAATTCATGAATCTAATTTTCTCTTTTCAAAATCTGTGAAGCTTTGGTGGTAAGAGTAAATGGGTCGTTTCAAGAACGTAAGTGAAAATCATCTGTTTTGAGTTTCTCTACAAGTTCGTGTTTCTTTTCGAGTAATGTATTTACTGGGTTTTGAAAACTTTGTGTGGTGATGTAGAATAAGAAGGATAGGAAAGTAGTCAAGCCTATATAGTGAAGAAGAATCAACCGAATGTTGATTATGTTAATGGTGATAAGATTCAAAAAAGTTTTGTTTTTTCATGAATGAAACTTCTTGGTCATGTTAAACAACTTTAGATGGATTTGAGGAAACTCATGCTTCCCTACACTGCTCTCAGTCTAAAGGTTAGTTTATAACTCGGAAAAGACGAAACCTGAGAAAAGAGTTGTGTTTTGAGACCATTACTGATGAAAGTTGTTACCTTTTACAGGAGAAGAAGAGGAACACTTCAAGGGAAGTTTTGAATGTATCAGGTCCAATGGGTGTTACACATTTCCTTATGCTATCAAAAGCAGCCTATGCGTTGTCTTTAAGAGTAGCGAGAACACCGCAGGGACCGACTCTTACGTTTAAGATTCGTCAATATTCGTTAGCGTCAGGTATAGCTCAGCCTCAGCTCCGGCCTAGATGTCCTCAAGATATTTTCGATAGTACCCCTTTAGTAATGAATCTCGATCTCTCTTGCTTCCTGTTTGGTTTTTGTAAATTTGTGGGTTTTGGTGAATACTTGAGAATGTTAATTTATCTTGGTTAAGAGTGTCCTTTCCAGATTTTGTTGTCATGAGCTGCATCGTAAGCTGGGAACAATCATGTTTCAGAAAATTTTCCCAGCTATCGATGTCAATACTGTAACTTATATTGTTGCAAAGAAGATAATATAAGCTTTTTCAGTAAGAGGTTTAGGTTAAAGGACGTTTATACCCATGTGTTATGTCATCTGAGATTGGAGAAGTCCATGGAATGGTTTGATCTTTGATCATTCTTGGTGAAATTCAGCTACATTATGTGGTTTTGTTGCATATGCTTGATTAAGGATTTTATGGTTTAGATTTGAGATAATTTGGTGGATTTTGGTGCAGATACTAATGGGATTAACATAAGAAGGAATTTTAAATTCAGATTTTGTTGAGGGTAAAAAATATGAAAAAGAGATGTAAGTTTCTCCAAAAAAAAAACACAATTGTGTATTAAAAACATTGTTGGGATTAGATTATGTTGTGTTTGTTTTGTATATGTAGGACAATTCAAAGAAGGTGACAGTGAAACCATACATATGAGTCAATAGAAATGATCTTGATATGTTAGGCGAATGGGATTTTGAGGTTTGATGATATATATAACATTTTTTCATGTTGTGAACTTTATTATGAACGAGAATTGAATCATAGATTGCTTTGTTTATGTTTCCTAGGAACGGAAGCGACCACACAAGATGAATATGATAGAAACTTTCAAGGAAATCATGGAATGGAAAAAGAATCCTCAATGAAAGGGAAAAGATGATTCTAGCCATGTCCTACGCGAAGATGGTTATGCCCCATTGTCTAGAATGGAATTTGTGTTGAATATGATCTTATGTCATATTTATGTTCTAAAAATGAATTAGTAAACGTAGATAGTATAGGTATTGTGGAGATCCAATGAAAACAATGGAAATGTCTTGTATTGTTGTAAGGTTTGATTTGTTGTGTGGGTTATATTATTGTGTTATAAGTCTTGTAGAAAATTTTGGCATATATATGTTGTGTTCCTTGATTCGTCTAACGTATGGCTCCTATTTGAAACAAATGCGTATGGATTAAGTCACCGAAGAGATGACTGCGTAATCCCTATAAGTGCAAAAATGATTTTTTTCCCAACTCTTGAAAATTTAAACAGATCATAAAACTGGATCAACTTATTTATCTATTTGGTTTAGCTAATTTCATAATTAAAAATGTAACCGCAATTAAGTAAACCAACATCGCGCTCTATATACATGCGTCTTTCCTCTCTAGATGTACAACTAAATATATGAACTTACATTCATGAGAGAGAAAGATTCCAAAATAAAATAGAACAACAAACCATGTATATGCATACTTTGGTATAATGGCACAAACTCAATTCTTACGCCACTCCATCCGTCATGTCCTGCATCTATAAAATACAGAGGTTTTTGTTTCTTTTTTATTCATAAAACTTTCAATTCACTTTCACGCCACTCTATCCGCCAATTTTCCTGCATCTACAAAGTTTCGTTTAAAACTGGACAATACTATGCTTCTCTACATTAACCGAGTAGAATATATGCGTATTTACTACACAAACTACTTAAACTGGTCATAAAGCCATACATGAACTTATTACCTCACTAAAAAAAATTGTTTTTGTGATTTTGTGGATTTATGGATATCATTCTCATTGTTTGTGAAACTAGCTCTACTTTGTAGAAGATGAAAACGAAGTCAAAGTTAAATGTAAGTTCATTAGTTCAGGAAGTAACTCTCCTATAAATTACCAAATGTCATTAAGAAAGTGGCGTTAGGAAACCCGAAGAGAGTGGAGGATAATGTGAAGATAAAAGTATGCTGAATTTTGTCAATCTGCCTCTGCTCATCGGAAGCGGCTGTTAATATATGTAGTAAGTTAGAAATAGTGGACTTAATTGATATTGGTTGCAATGAGAAACCAGCTTGCTTTGTGCATTTTCATTGCGCCAAAGTTTGGTTCAAGCAAAAAAGAACCATGTGATTATTAAAATGCTTTTGTATATTTATATTTCGTCAGACTTAATACTTAATTATGATATGGAATCTTGAAGCATAAAGTCAAATCTTTACATATCTATTTTGTGTTCTTGGAAGCATATATCAAATTTGTGGTTAGATGGAAAAGAATGGACATGTGGCCTGTCACAAACATGAAAAGATGATGACTTTTTTTTTTAGAAATTAAGCGAGTAGGTTTTAAATGTTATGTTAATCTAGATATATGTTCATAGCTCATTTTCTATTCATGTCTTAATTCATTTGGGATACATACATCGAGGTAAAAAAGAGCAAGCCAAAGTAAAGTCAATAAGAAATATAGGTAGCTACAATTTATTAATACGCGCGGAGAAATCTCTAATTTGGACCCTAAGATCCTCTTTAACAATCTCTTTGCCCGAGGAGCTAACCAATTCGGGAACTTGAATTCGGCTTTATCAAATATTCTTATACATTTCCATCAGATTCGAATCACAGAAAGAGAGAATACCATCTAGCAAGAAGAACAATATGCCTCCGCAAAACCACACATCTACTTTGAACCCATCATACCGTCTCCTGCTTATCACCTCTGGTGCAACATAAGCAGGCATCCCACACGTTGTGTGCAACAAGAGTAAATTAGGGGATACACATGCTTTTGGTAAAATAAGGAATCAAGGGATTGGTGGTTTAAGGACAATGTCATAAACAAATAGATTGAGAAGTCATCTACTCAAGCCATATTTACTTTCCCATATAGTAGTATAAGAACAATCTTATCCATGTGGTTCTCTCCATATTATTAGTGATTTTGAGAATTTATGTACACAATTCTCATTTTTTGTGGCATAACTTTCTAGCACTGCTTCCTAAAATAACAAAAAAGGAACTAGAAGCTATATTACATATATTCAAAAATTTGCTTACTTAATCACATCATTTATATAGACATATGTATATGTTAAATACATGCATGAAAGTTGTTTGGAGAGAAAAAAAATGTTTGAAAAGAGAATTTTCGCATTTGAGAAAAAAATTGATCATAAAGCATCACCCAAAAAAATTGATCATAAAGGTACATACGTGAATAACACAAATTTTCTACATACATACTTAAGTTTGACAACCTAAAATTAAATCGCAAGAAAGTACTCCTCGAATCGATACCAGCAACAAGGTTTTACTTTGATAGAAGATATCAAAAGATACAATAAAAAGTTTACACGACGATTGCTAAACAAATGCCGCACAACAAGAGAGGAGAATCCCTAGTATTTAGAGCCAGAACAAGTAGTGACAATTTATTCTCCACTATGTCATTTTCATTTATTTTCAAACCACCTTCCACCGCTATATGTTTCCTAATTTGTGAGCTCACACATTCAATTTCTTTAGTTTCATTCTCGAGTTAAATTTGTATGCTTTACACTTCCCATTACAAAATAATCTTTGAATAAAATTGTTGCCAACTACCATTCGTTTTACATGCAAAATCAAATACAAATAGCAAAATCAAAAATAAGTTCCAAGATATTATACCATAACATATTACAGTGAGGTGCATATCAACTGATAATCTATTTACATTCTAAGAAAAAAAACGACAATAAATAAATTGGAAAAAACAACCATTTTTAAGATATAACAATCTTCTAAATTAATAAATCAACAATACAGACACACAAATAACAAAAAAAAAAACATTAAAAAATAAAATTAAAAGGTCACCACAAATCCCGCGTGTAACGTGGGGAAAGACCTAGTTGTAATTAAAAGAAAGGAGAATTACGTGCAACCTTTATAAGTTACAAGTTATGAGTTATACCTAGAAAGCTAAGTTCTCTATGAATAAGTTATTAGATCATGAGTCTGTATGTTTTTGTTGTTGAACATGGAGCCCAGGAAGGAAGTAATTTTGTTTTCTAAGCAACGTGGCCATGTTACATGCTAAAAAATAGTGGAGGCCATGTTACATGTTCATGTATGTGCAGGTATACACGGAAAAGGACAAAAGCGACGTGTACACGTACACAACACACAAGTTAAGTTCGACATGTCTATGTGATACGTTGCAAGGTGAATATTACTGTAACAAGCTTTAAATTAACTACTCTTCAAATTCTAAATAAGAAAATGAAGAGTGGGGGGCAAACTGTTGGAGAAAATAAATTCATTATATATGTACGTCTACTTGGCTTTAATGAGTTTCACTTGACAAGTAATACTTGACGATACGTCGTCTTAGACAAGTGAAATGAGGTAATGACCTCTTGTTATCTGAGAACACACCATATATGCTAGGTATAGTAAGATGGTGATGTGCAAGTTACTTGACGATACGTCGTCTACGTCGGGTATGAGGAGGTCTAAAGAAGTAGAGACCTTTCACCACTTGGCCATGTATTGTCTATGTTATATAAAACATAGAAATGGCTTGTCGCTTCTAAGTGAGACATGACTAGCATGTCATTATCAGGTTGGTTAATTTATCAAATATATAAAATAATATGTGGCTTTGGAGATAGACTTGCAGAGACTTCGTAATCCCAGGTATAACGAAGTCTATCATTATCTAAACCTCGCGATATAAAGAAATAGGAGATTCAAGTATATCGAGAATCCCGATTATTAAGAAGATAGACTTGTACGTTAACCCTAGTCCTAATCCGAAAAGGATTTGTTCAAGTCTTATAAATAGAGACGTCGAAAAGAGAAGTAGATCATCACGCAATACACAGAAAACTTGAGAGCTACATCTTCCTCGCATCCCTGAGGTAGCATTGAGAGATCTAGCCCTTGTTTTCGCATCTACTCACGTTTTTATAACGCTTTAGACATCTAGACGTTGTAATTGCATTCGGCTACAAGCTTACTTCGATAATCAATAAAGATTTACTTCTCTCTGTTTCCATAGATCTGTTTACTTGCGAACTTGGTTAAAATTTGCCCAAACATATACGAACCCGTTTATTGCTAGTGGAGAGTTCAACATACCATAGTTACGATTATCCACCAAATAAAGAACTATCCCATGTATTTCAGTGGATGCTTACAACTTCAAGGTTCAAGTTAAGCCAAGTATGCGATGCGACAATTTTAAATAGAATTGGCATGAGAGATGTACCGGATATGTTAAGCGGAGACTGTGAATAGAATGAAGTCATTTCCAATCTCTGGTCACTAGGAATAACTTAGTTTTTTGCATAGCATGGAGAGCAAAAAATGGTGATATTAAGCCACCTTGCGAGAAGGTGAGGCGGAGCTGGGAAATTTAGATGCATAAATGAATCAGGGAGAATTATGTAGTATTGAAATTTGAAAACAATCAACCATTCAGATATTCTGTGTAATCATCCATTCCACTTTTAAATCGTACATTTTCAAGAGTTTTGTAATCAATTGCTCTTTCTTTGTTAACCAATAAGGGTGTACATGTTGATATGCAAACTCATGTATAAAAGTTAAACCCCATTGTTGAGTAGTACAAATAAATAGACGGAAATAAAGATACATCGCACTACACCAGTCACAAAGAAAGCGAGATCGGGACAAAAACTCACTTTCCCCACGAAAGCTCATAACTTGTCAGGGCATGTAAAGCATCATAGATTCCTGTTGAAGCCCATCAAGCTTAGTGACCAAAATATACGTCGGAGGAGTTCGGATGAGAGCTAGCACGACCAGAGCATAAAGCTTCGTCTGCCGAAAATGGCATTGAATCTGAGGCTAACGAATAACTCCACAGCTTCATCGTCTTTTGAAAATCTTTCGCTAAAGGAAGAAGATGTCAAGCATAACGGATACTATTCTCCACAATCGACATACATTAATAAATTCCCCGATACACAATAATATAGAGTGTAAAGACTAAAGAATGTAAATCCGTCTAACCTTTGAATCAGAAATCATGGAGGCGGGTTGCAATTTGAAGCCATTGAAAATTTTGTGACTATAGGCGGAATTCGAATAAAGGAGGCTGAGAAAGAAAATTTTGTGGTTGTTAGAGGAAGTTTTTCCACAAATAGTTGTAAAGAGCTAAAAAGGAAGACGAAGAGGATTGAAAACGGAGGAAGATGGAGAACTCGAAGCGTTGAAAAATCTTGGACACGTGGCAATCTCATGGCTGTGTTCTGCGAGCTGACATGGCGCTCCATGGAGAGAGCCAAAGAGCTTATATATAGTAGATATATCATCATTCATTATAAAACGTAGTATCATCATCTCCCAAACAAACCATAAAATGTATTACAAGTCATAAGAATTAAGCTAACGGTCTATCATGTTCAGATTCTCATATCAAATTGTACACATCTAGTGTTTAACCAACCGTTTTGGCTGATCAAAACATATATTATGTACTTTAGAGCATCTTGATTAGACATAACCGCGGTGTGCCCCTTCCAAGTGATCCGATGGCTAACATCGGATCGTGGACCAGAGTTTTTAATCTCTCCATATGTGACACTGGGAGGAGTATGTTGATTGTTCCATTCATGAGTGGTTCCCCCCCCTCCCCCACCGAAGGCATAATCAAACTACTCATAATCGAAAACATTGATTTTCCTTGCTGACCAAGCCCCGCATTAGCAGTGATGGTATCGTATTGTTTCAGATGAGCATTACGTAGCTGGATGGCACATTTTTGGAAGACAGCTCAAGTCGAGCCTAAGATGAAATCAATAGTTTTGATGATTTCATATTCCTAGTACAATTGTTCTCCGGCGTGCGCAGAGAGGGTGTCTTGATTTCCGTCGAAAACACACTTGAACAACACGTATTGGTTTGATCACGAGTGGAAAGCCACAACCTGGTGCTTTTCCGGTCCGACGGTGTTAACAAACCTAATATCCCGTCCGATAAAACCATTTCCTCCAACAGCTAAAACCACAGGATACAAAACCAGATGCCTCGTTTATCGTCACAAAATCCCTATTTCTATCTTCCGCTACAGTCAAATTTGCATTCTAGCAGTTCATAGCTTCGACATTCAACACTGACAGATTCAAGAACGTATCATACTGTGTTAGTCTGATAGCGAGTGAAATGTTATCGCTTGTCCCTTGATTTGTACGACTGTGTTACGGAATGTGATATCGCGGTTTACATGAGCCGCTGAGAAAAACCAAAACACCAAACAATTTGAGTTAAGACCAAACCGAACAATTTATATACTATATGAAAATGTATCATTTGATATTTCTTATTGCGAACTTTTTTATACATTAAAATTCATGGATTATTCTTATCAAATATTCTAATCTTGTTTTTGACGCGGTCATAAACCTAATTTGTAAGTAAATGTAGTACTTATTTTACCGGTTTTGCTCAAAATTTACGTTTTGTTTGCTTAAATTTTTCATTTTGTTTGCTTAAAATTTTCATTTTGTTCGCATATAATTATTATTTTAAGTAAACAATGTATTTTTTTCCTCTTTCTCAGTTTGTTTACCTATATACTAGATGACTCCCCGCGTAATACGCGGATTAAATAATTCTTAAACAAAAAACATTCTATTTAGTTAAAAAATAAAATTTGTTAAGATATTTTTTACAACCATTCAATTCAGTTTAATTTGATTGAATTTTCATAAATTGGGAAAGGCTGTATTGTGGTTATATATTGCTAAAATGCTCAATATTTTATTTCATTTTGGTATAGTTGTTGTGAATTTAAAATTTTTGAATATAATATCTAAAATATTATTAATCAAAAAAGAAAAAGCTAAAATGTTTATTTACTTTTAAAACATATTTTTGAATAATTTTGTTTTTGTTTTAAAATAAGTTATTTTAGGAAATCAAAACGCAAAGAGAAATAATTTTAAAATAATGGGTACTAATTTGTTTTATTATATTTATGAAATAAAAGATTTTTCTTATTATTGAAAACATATGAAATAATCCACTGATATGTGTCTTTCCATATTCGATGTCACATTTTTTATATAACATCGTCGAAATATTTTGTAATATTTACTTATTAATTATGAAATATAGAGAGATTCGTTTAGTCAATAATCTATCGATTAAAAGCATTTTTTATTCTAAAATGATGATATAGTATATAAATTTATGATCATTTTGAAAAATATAAAATTAATGTATTATAATTGATAAAATAATATTTGTTTTATTATATTTATGAAATAAAAGTTTTTTCTTATTATTGAAAACATATGAAATAATCCACTGATATGTGTCTTTCCATATTCGATGTCACATTTTTTATATAACATCGTCGAAATATTTTGTAATATTTACTTACTAATTATGAAATATAGAGAGATTTGTTTAGTCAATAATCTATCGATTAAAAGCATTTTTTATTCTAAAATGATGATATAGTATATAAATTTATGATCATTTTGGAAAAATATAAAATTAATGTATTATAATTGATAAAATAATATGGATTAGCCCAAAATTTTTAAAAGTTTTTGTTAATTGGACCATTTAAAGGGATTGCCATATCACATTTAGAAGGATTCCATGTCACATTTAGAAGGGTGCCTTTGACGTTTTTTAGTGAAATCACCTCTTGAATAATGTATAGGGAATGTGGAAAATAAATTTGAAAATATGTCAAAGGATTCAATTGGTTAGATTTCCATATTTAAGTTGATTTGGTAATTAATATACATATACTTAATACCAAATTTATTAGGAAAATCTCGAATATGAATTGTCCAAAGGGTTCGTTTTGTTTAGATTTCCATAATTTAATTGATCCGGTAAATAATATACGGATCTTGTGGACAATTTATTATGAGAAATCTCGGTTATTAATTAGGGAGTCTCCAAATTTAGTTTGCAAATTTATTGTTGGAGAATTTACACGGTAAATAACACCCAATCATGTGGACAATTTATTATGAAATTCTACAATTATCAATTTTCAAATATTCGAATTCATTTTTGGAAAAATATTGTTGGAGAATTTGAAAGGATTATGAATGATGATTGAAATGGGAATGAACGATTGTTTGGAAGTTAGTAGAGAATAAAAAATGTTTTTATTGAGAAAATTAGCCTAATAATATTCATTTGAGATTTAGCCCACCAAACCTCTCAAACTTTGCCATGTCACATTTTAGAGATGTCATGTCACATTTAATCTGTGAGAATGAATGTGAGTGTGACATGTAAGATTCTTCTCTAGAATCACTTCTCTAATAATGATATAGGGGATTAGCCCACCAAACCTCTCAAACTTTGCCATGTCACATTTTAGAGATGCCATGTCACATTTAATCTGTGAGAATGAATGTGAGTGTGACATGTAGGATTCTTCTCTAGAATCACTTCTCTAATAATGATATAGGGGATTTAGGTGAAATTACAAACACACCACCTTTGAAAATATTTTTTTCAAATAATACCACTTTTTAAAATTTATTGCAAACATACCATCTTCTATTGAAAAAGACAAAATCATTATAAAAAAAAAGTTTCTCTCTCAACACCAACCCTAAACTCTATCCCCAAAAGCTATATTCTAAATATAAAAGAGTTAGCTCAAACCCAAAAAAATATAAAAAGTTAAGTTTTTAAAAAATGACATTTTTGTAACGATTTTCAAACGATGGCTGTAGGGGTCAAATTCCACCCCTTGAAGATCATCAGAAGAAAATGGCTAAGTCTGGGTAAGAAAGAACTCTACCGAGAATCTAGGATGCACCGGCCGGTTGGGAGATCCGAAAAACCAATAACATTACCGAACCGAATCGGGTGAACCGATTTCATGACTTCATCAACTCAACAGGCCGAATTCAGCTCAGCCCAATCTAATTGGGCCGAACCGAGCTACGGGTGGGCCGAACCGCTGATGGGCTAGCCGACTTAGTCTAGTATAAATACTATTGTATCATCTTCTTGAAAGGGGATCACGAATTCTTAGCAGAAAACCATGTATTTTTTGACAAAAAACACATCAATCAAAACTCTTTCTTCTCAAATTGTTCTTGTGATTTCTAACTTACAGGTTTTGCAGATCTACCGCGAACCCATCAAATTCTAATTGTAGGAATCCAGCTCCCACAATTTGGCGCTAGAAGGAGGGTATCCGCAAAAGCTTCGTACACAGAAACCACGAACAAGTCCGAGAAGATGACCGGTAGCAGCGAAACAACCCAGCACGACGTGATGGACGGCAGCGCTAATCGGAAAGAGCAGACGGCGCCCAACGGATCTGGAGTAACAGGACAGAACGAGCAGACGCCACCCAACGGATCTAGAGCAACCGGACAGACAGAGCAGACGGCTTGCACCGCGCATATGGCTCGCACTGAGCATACGGCTCGCAACGAGCAAAACAAGGAAGAACAGGCGCCTCCCAATAGATCTGGTGCGACGGGCCCTCAAACCAACACGGCGCCGAACCCAGAACTATCCAGTGACATCAAGGAGATGTTGGCAGAACAGCTCAGGAATTCCAAGGACAAGGTGGCGCTCAACAAATCCTTGACAGCTGACCTGCGAGTCCTGATAACGGCTACCCGCCCTCGCGGGCCGGGGATCTTTCGGCAGCCTGCAGCTCCTGGGATCTCGACGAGCCTTGCTTCAATGCCCAGCAGCACGCGGAGAGTTAGCGGTACACCCGGCGAGCCAAACCAGCGTGCCGACGAAAGAACTACACCAGATGGGAACGTAGCTGCGCAAATCATCGAAATCGTAGATGATACCGAAGAGGAAAACAACACAGACGACTCTGGATTAGCAGTCGTTGTGAGAACCATGCAAAGAAGGAGCCCATTCAAGCACGAGCAAGAGCTCACCGAGGAGGAAGAAAACCTCCAGTGGGTTGAGCAGGTAGAAGCGACTAACGCGAGAAAAGTAGTAGCTAACTTGCACCAACAAGAGCTGGAGGAGCTCAAAGCTACCATGCGCCAAACTGCCTTAGATTTGCGAGAGGTGCCCTCGCAAGTCAACCGGGCGATTAGTAAAGCTCCATAAATCGACCGAGTATTTGAAGAAGCACGTACAACGCCGTTCATATAAGAATCGCAAGGGCGCGACTCTCCGACCCCAAAAAAATAAGGTACCAACGTACGATGGAAAAAACCGACCCAACCGAGCACATCACCGCTTTTTCTATTGTGATGGCCCGCGCTAAATTTAGGCAAGAGGAGAAGGATATTGGCTACTACCTCCTGTTCATAGAAATCCCTCAAAGGAACGGCTCTCCACTGGTTCTCTGTTTTGGAAAGGAATTCCATAGATAATTTCCACCAACTGTCTGAGGCGCCTCTAAAATAGTATGCCATTCTGATTGAGCTGAGGTCTTCAGAGGCTGGCCTTTGGACCATGACTCAAGGTGCAACCGAAACCCTATGAAGCTTTATCGAACGTTTTAAGCGTATTCTGACGCAGGTGAAGGGAATAGATGACAAGTCGGCACTAAAAGCCTTGAAAAAGGAGCTTTGGTATGACAAAGAATTTTGGTCAACGAACCATCAACGATTCAGGACGCCTTGCATCGGGCTACCGGCTTCGCCAAAAGCAAAGAGGAGGTAAAAACTCTGGCACAAAAGTATGGGAAGTTTAAAAGTGTTAACCCCCAACCGTCAGTAGCACCGACAGCCAAAAAACAGCAAGGAAACTTTATTCAACAATAAGGCGGTTCCAGAGGCGCGCACAATTACCAGGTGGACTCACCCGGTTTTGTTTACGGCCGAGGAGATGGTCGAGGCTGAAGCCGAGGAAGAGGCCGAACTTTCGGTAATACTTGGACAAAAAACACAACCTATAACGAATCAGCGTTCTGCTAGCTGCACCAATTGCATGGGCACTCAACAGCTAATTATCGCGTTCTCGGTTCGCAGCTCGCCGCGAAGCTAGCAGCCGACAAGCTGGGAGGAAATATAAGCGTCAGGGACTTTGAAATCGAAGAAACAGCAAACCAAGTTGAGGGAAACGCTAACGGGGCCCAACAAACGAGAAAGACAAAATGATAACACAGCGCTAGGAGGTCAGAAAAGGAGGGTTCTCAACATGATAATGGGCGGCTCTCACTACTACGCCGACACAGACTCATCAATCAAGACTTTTCAATGGCGCGCCGAAGTCGGTGCCAACGTGCCCAGACCATCAAAATTTCCCAATGATATTATTTCGTTCGGGGAAATGGAAACTAGCAACATCGACAAACCACATGATGATCTGCTGGTGATTCGGTTGGTTATCGATGATTGGGATACCGCACATGTTCAGATCGACACAGGGAGTACCGTAGATATCATTTTCAAGGAGACTTTGACACGAATGGAGATTGACTTTTCCTGAGTAAAGCCCCATCCTAAACCACTCACCGGTTTCAATGGTGAAACCACAATATCCTGTGCGAGCAGTGGCATCCACATACCAAAGAAGGGGTCAAGGAGATAAAGGGAAGTCAAACGGAGTCCCGAACGTGTTTCCTAGCAGCGCACAAGCTAAGGAACCAAGCAACTATCCCAATCCCAAAAGAGAAGTGAAAAAGAAAAAAACAGATATGGAGTCCGTTAAAGAACTCTCAAACCTGTTATAGCAATTACAGATTGCGGATACCCACGAAGAAAAGGCGGCGGACCCGATATGTGAGCCGGTGATACCCATTTGTATAGACGATGGAAATCCAGAGCGGTACGTGGAAATTGGTGCAACCCTCGATGAGTCAATCACACAGGAATTAATTACTTTTTTGAAGAAAAATCTAAGTACTTTTGCAAGGTCCGCAGAAGACATGCCAGGAAATTGATATCGTCGTGGCTAGTCACGAGCTGAATGTTGACCCGGCCTTCAAACCAATTAAAAAGAAACGTCGAAGGCTTGGTCTAGATAGAGCTCAAGCAGCTACTGACGAGGTGGAAAGACTTTTGAGGGTTGGATCGATCTCAGAAGTTAAGTACCCGGATTGGCTCGCCAATCCTGTCATTGTCAAGAAGAAAAATGGTAAGTGGCGGGTATGCATTGATTTCACGGACTTAAACAAAGCTTGTCCCAAAGACAGCTTCCCGCTACCACACATTTTCGGCTAGTTTAGGCAACCGCAGGAAACGTTGCTTTCCTTTATGGATGCTTTCTCTGGCTATAACTAAATACTCATGAATCCCGGTGATCGCGAGAAGACCTCTTTTATCACAGATCGCGGGATTTATTGCTACAAGGTCATGCCTTTTGGCTTCAAAAATGCCGGAGCAACGTATCAGCGCTTGGTGAATAAAATGTTCACATATCAGCTCGGAAAAACAATAGAAGTCTACATAGACGATATATTGGTAAAGTCACTAGAAGAGAAGGACCATGTCGCCCACGTAGAGGAATGTTTTGAGAGACTCAATCTGTATAATATAAAGTTAAATCCGACTAAGTGTCGATTCGGCGTCACCTCCAGCGACTTTCTCGGCTACCTGGTAACCCATCGTGGCATAGAAGCGAATCCAAAGAAGATAGATGCACTGGTTCAAATGGCATCACCAAAATCAACGAGAGAAGTACAGCGTCTAACCGGAAGAGTAGCCGCGCTAAACCGTTTCATTTTGTTATCTACTGGCAAATGCTTGCCCTTCTACGACACTTTAAGAGGGAAGAAAACGTTTGAATGGAAGGCAAAGTGTAAAAAGGCCTTCCAAAAACTGAAGAAATACGTGGCAAGCCCGCCAGTACTGGCAAAACCGGTGACAGGCGAGCCGCTCTTTCTATATGTAGCAGTCTCCCTAACAGCTGTAAGTAGAGTCCTGGTTTGAGCAGATGGAAACGACCAGAAGCCCATCTTTTACACCAGAAATTAGAGTCTTGGTTTTAACAGCTGTAAATAGAGTCGCTGACCTGAGCCGAAACAAGATATCCCCTTACCGAGAAATTAGCGCTCACCATTGTCACGTCCGCCAGAAACTGAGGCCATATTTCCAGTCACATTCCATTGTCGTGCTCAGCACTTTCCCGCTGTGCACCGTACTTCACAATCCAACCCAATCTAGTAGATTGGCCAAGTGGGCAATAGAATTGAGTGAGTTTGATATGGAGTATCGTAGTAGAACCAGCATAAAATCCCAAGTACTTACTGATTTCTTGGTTGAACTCCCTGAGGCTGGAGCTACAGCAGAAGTTGAGGAACCACCCACCCTCCCATGGCGACTCCACGTTGACGGATCATCCTTGACGAGCTGGATCTCATTAACGAACGGCGCAAAAAGGCGTCGATCAAAATGACTGAGTACCAGCAAGCCGCCGCAAAATATTACAACTCCAAAGTTAAGATTCGGCGCTTCTACGAAGGAGACTTGGTCCTCTGCGAATTTTTTAAAAACACGGCAGAACCGAATGCCGGCATGCTTGGCGGACATTGGGAAGGACCTTACCAAGTTACAAAGGTGGTACGTCCAGGCGTTACGAACTCGGCAACATGAAAGGCGAAATGATTCCACGCTCCTAGAACGCAAAGAAACTCAAAAAATACTATTATTAAGTTCCTTGCCATAAACTACGGGGTGACTTGATCCCTGCAAAGGGTACGTATGCAGCTCATTTTTGGATGGGTTCAGTTGCCCCCTCCTCAAAAGAGGGGGGGAATGGGAGCGTATACTCGTATACTCCCATCTTTGTAAACAGTTACTCCGGTCAGCCGGAAACCCAACATTTATAAAAGATCTATTTCTTATGATTCTTTTTTTTACTTACCATTCTATCGCACTTGCCTAATAAAATAAACAACTACAATCTATCAAAGATCAAGCTTTACGCAAACATCTATTTTTATTTTCACTGCTACTGGCCATAGCGGTGAACTCTAACATCTTTACTAGATATATACCACCACATCCTAGCGGATTACAAGCTCGCTAAATAAATCTAAGTGTTCATTTTTGAAGCGGTTTTGGTCACGGGAACATTTCTGTAAACCAAAATGTCCAACTCAAAAATCCAGCTAACAGATGGCTGGTGAGACATAAATCTAAGTATTCATTCTTGGAGCGGTTTTGTTCACGGGACCATTTTTGTAAACCAAAATGTCTAACTTAAAAACCCAGCCAACCGAAAGCTAGTACGACATAAACCCAAGTGTTCATTCTTGGAGCAGTTTTGTTCACGGGAACATTTCTGTAAACCAAAATTTCTAAGTCAGAATCGGTAGCACCGTCTTAAAATTGGTAACACCTGTCATAAATAGTGAATCTTTGAGAAACAATTCTTCGGTAGACCCGAAATACTTGTTTCCAATTATAATGCAAACTTTTGCAGAAAAATGACAAGTTAAAAAACCAAAAGCCGTTTTCATAATAATCATCTCGCATCACCCTCGGATGCAAGACAAAACTACATAGTCATAACGGATACAAACCATTCGAATATAAGCAAAGTCTAAAAACAATAAACAAAAGCCACTAAGACAATAAAGAAAACATAAAGATTGGGTGTTTAGGCGACATCTTCGACTCCCGAGGCTTTGGCGTCGCTCTTCTCCACGAGTTCCTCGATGGCTTCGACCTTCTTTGCGATCGGATCCGGGAGCGGGGCAAATCCTGACGTCCCAGAAACATTATCCTCTTGGCATGGCGGAACGATCTCCACCAAGCCGTACGGCACCTCGGTATCACCAACCCCACCTATCCAAAATTCGGATCAGTTAAAAACAAAACTATCTTTCATGACATACCAAGATTTCAATAAAAAAGACAGGGATAAGTTACATGTCTCCTGTGCAACTAACGGTGCACCTGAAGCGCCAGCAACGCTCGCACTCGCATCAATCGGGAGAGCCGTAGCAGCAGAATCAGCAAGGCCAAGCGGTGAAGAGACGATCACATCGAAGTTGGAACCGGAGAGGTTCTGAATACCAGCTCTCGCCGCAGATAGCTCGACCGGTTCATTGTCATGAATCTCGGTAAACATATCTTTCTTTAGAGGAGAAATCGTCAGCTCGGCCCAAATCTCGGAGATCACCTCGCCAAACTGCTCATATGCACCAGCAAACTTGAGTAAACGCGAATCCATATTTTTCCTCTCTTCGGCTAACGAAGGAGGTGCTTCGCAAGTAAAAACGTTGATGAGTTGGGCGTTAGCTTCTATGCAAGCAAGGTCTAACATGTTCTCCTTCGCTTCACCGTTCAGGAGCTTGACTTTCTTCATGGCACAAGCAATCTTGTCTTGAAATATCTGCTCCAGTTCCTGCTTAGCCAAAATTATAGCTCAAGAAACCTAAGACTCTAACAACACATATGCGGCGTGCAAACTGCGGGTCAGCTCCATTATCTTTGCCTTGTAAATATCGGCACAACCAAAACACATAATAGCCAAAGTCTAGAGTGTAGGTCAGATCTGATACCTTAGCTCCGTTTAAGAGTCATTTCCGAGTAAGCTTTGCTCTTGGTTAGGCTACTTGGAATGTACATGCGATCTTCTTTGTGAGAACTTGTACAAAGAAGCTTGCCGACACCTTGGCGTTATCATAAAATGCTCCCGGAGTCAGAGGAATAGTCAGTTGGGTAACACCAACAGCCGACTCGGGTGTGGTTGGGCGTTTGTTGTTCCTCCGTTTCTTTATACCCTTGTCATCGCGGCTATTGCTACATCCGTCTTTGGTGGTTTTTTTCTCTTGTGGTCAGTAAGGCGTTGACGAATCATCCTGTCTTTTCCTTTTCCACCATTGCTTTCAATCTTCTCTGAATGGTAAGCGGTGAGGCGGGAAGATAACGGCCTATCATCAGAATATAAAGCAGTGGGCTTTGAGCCCCTCGGTACAGACGGTTTACTCATAGAGGAAGACAGGAAAGATGAATACTTTATAGGCATGAATCCCGAGCTACGGCCCGGTGGAAGTGGAGGCAGAGGTAATCTTCTATCCACGAAAGTCCGGCGTCCCTTCTCATTAGATCCGCTCTCCGTATCCTCAACGGCTTGATGTTTCATCTCCACCGCAGCCTTATGCGCTTTCTCCTCGGCTATCTCCTTGTCACGGTACGTAGGCCTCCTCATGTCGAACGAGTGATCTAAAGACGGTGGTGATGACGCTTCGGTTGGAAGACCCTCTAGAACAGCTCGCGCTCTCTCGACCCACATCAAGCGGAAATCTCTGTTCCAATTGCAGTAACAGCTGCAAGCTTTTGTGAATTTTTGTAAGACTTGGAGGCTTCTTGATTGGCGGAGGCCGAACTGCAAAACAGGATGGAAAACAAAATTGGTTATAGTCGTAAAATTATATAAGTGACTAAATAACTTCTCTTCGGCTTTTCTTTGAGAAACGGTTCACTCGACGACTCTACTCCCTCAGTTGAAGAATCATGAAGAGAGGGAGCGATAATCTCTAAGCAATTTGGATGTTCTGTGCTAGATAGCACACCCGAAGACCTCGGCTTGGAAGAATCATTGCGATTCGATTCATCTGTCGACATTACTTTGCGGCAACGGTTCGCTCAGGACTCTCAAATCCCAAAAATGTTTCATCCACAAGAGAGTGTGGCGCGCCTTCAAAAGAAAATGGTTTGCTCTCAAGCAACGTGGCTCGTTTTCAAAAATTCTAAACTGGTTCGTTTGTCAAAACGTGGCACACTCTCGAACACGGCTCAACCAAATCAATAACTTCACTAAATCAATGATTCCACCAAACCTGCGGCACCACCAATAGGTCACGATTCGGGAACCAACGGTAAATCTTGACTTCATGATTCGCCCGAAAATTAAGCGTAGCTCGCTGTCAAGCAACGGATCCGAGAATGGCGGCTCGGGTCGATTTCATGGGACTGGAAACGACGAACCGAGTGATGGCTTGGTGTGAAGAAATAGCGGCGGATCGAGCTCACGGTTCTGATTCGGTAGGTGGATCTGTGGCTCGCGGTTTGGATCTGGTGTCGGATCTGTGGCTCGAAGTTCGGATCCAGAACGTTGCTCGGGTTCACCGGTTTGGCGAAATGACGGTGGGACAATTTGGTTTGGGCTAAGGCTTTGCGACGGCTTAGAAATTGGTCGCGGCTCGCGGTTTTCCTCGGATCTACCGTGAAACAGATCCACCACCGGCAAAGCAGAATTGACTGACGGCACGGCTTGTCGATCGGATGAGCAGCTCGCATCTCGGAATCGGAAGACTCACCGGCAATAGTGGACGGCGGCGAAAAAGGAAGTCAATGGCGGAATAATAAAACAAACACAACAAATAAAAAAAAAGAAGAAAACGTGAGGGAGAGAAAGAGAAAAGGGAGAGAATACCTCTTGTTTTTTCTTTTGGAGAATGAAGTTGTGATGATAATTCCTCTCATCCTCTCATTTATATAGGGGGAACCCAAAAACATACCTCGGAACCCGTGAAAACCCTAGTTTCTTCCTTCTTCTTCTTTTAAAATCCATTAAAGGCCCAAATCCTTTGTTTGGTCCAAAAAGCACGAGCCATTAAATCATAAAGCCACAGATCGGCATGAGATGAAAATAACTTGACTAAATGACATCGGTTAAACGGTGATTCTGCTAACGGCATAGCAAAAAAAAAATGTTTTACATAACTTCTGGAAACGATTGTATTCGGGCCACGCCTCAGTGCTACGGTTCTCATTACACCTAGCGCCTCGGAAGATGCTTTAATCAAACTAATCAAATCAGAAACCTGAATCCTAAACTCGGGAAACAGTTGAAACATTTTCTTCTGTTTGATCTTAAACTTTTAATAAAATCTCGACTTCACCATCACTGATAATTCTGAGATGGGGGGCTAACTGTAGGGGTCAAATTCCACCCCTTGTAGATCATCAGAAGAAAATAGCTAAGTCTGGGTAAGAAAGAACTCTACCGAGAATCTAGGATGCACCGGCCGGTTGAGAGATCCGAAAAACTAATAGCAGTACCGAACCGAACTGGGTGAACCGACTTCATGATTGCATCAACTCAACAGGCAGCTCTGCCCCTCTAATTGGGCCGAACCGAGCTGCAGGTGGGCCGAACCGCTAATGGGCCAGCCGACTTAAGGAGTGCAGCTCACTCCAAAAACCCTAGCTGACTTAGTCTAGTATAAATACTATTGTATCATCCTCTTGAAAGGGGATCACGAATTCTTAGCAGAAACCCTTGTATTCTTTGACAGCAAACACATCAATCAAAACTCTTTCTTCTCAAATCGTTCTTGTGATTTCTAACTTACAGGTTTTGCAGATCTACCGCGAACCCAACAAATTTTAATTGTAGGAATCTAGCTCCCACAATGGCATAACTGTAAAATAGCAAGTCAAAAATGACATATCATATAAATTCTCTATTTTTTATGATTTATAAATATATAAACAAATGTATCTATGGGCCTAACTGGTAACTTGATTGTTGAGGAATCTACAGAAAAGTTGTAGAAAAAAAGAGTGTGTTACCAGTTGCATAACTAAGGAATCGGCTGAATTGATAACATTAGGTGATATAATCGACCAGAACTAAATTAGATTTTGTAGTTAGCCTTTTTTATGAAACATATTTTTATACGAAACATTACTTTTCTTTTTGTGTGTATATGTAGTATTTTTCTTTTCACTAAAATGTTAATATTATAAAAATAAAATTTGCAACTTAATTGAGTGATAAACAATAAAAAAAAAAACTTATTGGTCAATTTTGATGAAAAAAAAAACGAAAGTAATGGTGAAGTAAGTTAGATTTTCATTTAAAAAATATTGTAAGTTTTCAGAGAGAATTCAACAAATAAAGTTTTAGTCATACATTATTTTTTAAAAAATTAGTAATTAGTTATTGTATATCAATATTTTTGGTATACTTGTAAATTTTGTAAAACAAACATAAAAGGGAGAATTTTCATGATATGATATTCTTGGCATGTCATTTTACAGTTATGCTATCGTTTGAACATCTTTGCAAAAATATAATTTTTTTTTCAAATTAACGTTTATATTTTTTGTGTTTGGGTTACGTGGAAGCTTGATTCCGCTCTAAGGATTTATATGTGAATTCGAGAAAGAAACTTTAGTCCTAAGAAATGTCAATAAATCTGACTAAACTCGAGACCAATATAACAGAAAATAGATTTATATTGATGAATGATCAAGTATACAAAAGAACTTTAGTTAGAACGAGTGTGATGAGCTAAAGTGTGATTGAGTGTAAACGTAAGAAAAAAGTTAGCCATTCCCTTCTAAGCTGAACGGTTCAGCTCCGTGAATCTCTCCTCATCAACGGAGATATCGGGCACGCTTTTATACACCTTCCAAAAATATCGGGATCTTTTCATAAACCATTGAGCGGCGCTGACTCGGTTCATCTCCGCTCAGTTACTCGGTCAAAGAATCTTCAACTTCGACGGTTAATGGGATCGATTATTCAGGCCCATCAGATTAGAAGCATTTGCTGACCCTTTTCTTAGTCTTAATGCGGTTCTAGGCCTGAGGCCCAATATCGAATATAATATAATCTAATTATATTTTAAGCTTAGTGGGCTAGAATTCTATGGTGAAATCGAGCTCCAACAATTGACCCCAGCACATTAAGTACCTAATTATGAGAATTAATAGGCGGTTACTTCTTCTGATACGCTTAAGAATAAGAGGGTTTTTCCGAGGTGAAATCATGATAATTTTCACCAAATATTTTGATCGTGCGGCTTTGTAGATTCGCCTCGCTACATCCAACGGTTGAAATTGCAAAGGTCAAATCGCAAAGATCAAGTGGGGAATCGTGTGCAGTGCTGCTGGTGATTTAACTCCCAGTAGGGTCCACCACTCAAAGGTATTATTATCTGTTCTTATCTCGAAGATATATTTTCACTTTCTCTTTTTTGGTAGTTAAACCATCATCTTTGCAGAACATATGATTCTCTTCTCTTCAATTCCTCCAGACCTCTTTTCTCTCGCATCTGATCCTGTTTCTACTCTGATCTTAACATGGTTGAAAATCAACAGGTAATACACTACGGCTCATACGCTCTGTCGATAATCCAGCTTGAAGAACTCGTCTCTTTGCACGATGGCGGTTTATTGCCGTCTTCTGTTCAACTCCGGATGCCAACTAGGTATTGCACCCCAGAAACTGTCGAGGAGTGCTTGTGTTGCGCGTATCTAGCGTATTTCCAGACATGCGGTCTAACGTTTCCCATTCCACTCTTTCTCATTTGTGTTATCAAGACCTTGAGAATTGCTTGTCCGCAAATGGCTCCCAACTTTTGGTGCCACACTGTCGGGAGATTCATCGGGAGCTATAAGGACGAGATGGATCTGAGTCCCAAAACATTCTTCAAGTTTTACCTGGCCCGCAATTGTGGCCCTCCTGCTCTGCAGGGCAAACTATACCTTAATCCTCTTCTTTTTCGAGGAGTCGTCACGAGCATAACTTCAGAGGACACCGATTGGCATAAAAACTCTTCTTTTTTAAGATCAGTAAAGCATATGTGTCTTTTGTGGAGGAATTTAGTCAAATCCTGAAGGTTTTCACTGAGTCACCTCATAAGTGCTTCATATTAATACTTCTGTTGAGCATGCTTGTAGTCAATCCTTTTCAGACTTATGCTGCTTGTTAGGTTTTTAGGTAACTATACACCCATCCTGGCCCGCGTCGTTGTCGAGTCCATGCTGCAGTTCCTCTGCAAGGAGAGGGTACATTGAGCTTCCTTCGACCGTAATCAAATTGTGATGGCCTACTACCATCATGGTATGAAGCAATAGCAAATGGTGCCCACAAGTCCCACTTTTTCGGCGGCGCCACAGCTTGATGCGGGGAACCTTATACCGCTCCCTTCTTCAGGTGTGCATGCAGCTGGAGTTAATATGCATATCGCGGGGAACCTTTTGTTGCTCCGGTTATCCCTCCAGTGGCGCATAGAACTCGATCGCGCACTACACCTGGTCAGCGTACGATTCCTTCTAACACCCCAGGTTTGAGCAATCTCCCGATAACAATCCAGGATAAATCTTCTCGCTCCTCAGCTCGTTATGTGAAGCCTCTGGTAAGTAGGACCGTCAGGTGGGTTATGACGGTTGATATCCCCAGTCAAGGTTGTGAGATAAGAATAGAGGAGGTTACCTCGGCTTTACGGGTAGTTGTCCCATCTCCCTCTTCTTCTCCTTCAACACCTGCTTGGATGGGTGGAAGTGATGCGCCGGACATCGAGGAGTCCTTAGCAACGGTAAACAAGGCTATGGGAAAGAGACTTGTCGCAGAGGAGCTGGCATTGGTAGGTTCTGCTTGTGAAGGCTCTTCTCAACCCTAGCTCGACTCTTCCAAATTTGCTAGAGTGGAGCTGACTGGAAGCAAACCTCAGGAGGCGAACCTCTTGCTAGACGGTTCTGAAGGAGACGAGCTTCGGCTTTTATCCAGCTCTACTCGTCGTATCGAGGTTAGTTGAGCGGCAACAGTTGGCGAGTTGTCCAACACTCCTAACGGTGAATCAGTGGACATTGCTATTGAGTCATCTCCTCCTTTGGTGGTTGCAGCTGAGGAGGTTCGGCCTTGGCTTCAAGGTGATTCTCCTCCCTGGGAATTGGTTATTGTTTTGGTTGTTGGGCCGTTAGCTCCTCTTCCTTCATTGGATGTTGCGGGTCTGACCTCTTGGCTTCGTAGTTTTTGTTCTGCGAGTTGTGTGCTTCCTCCATCTAAAGATATCTCCCTTCGGATGGCTACGCTTAGTTGCTAACTGTCTTTGGAGACGTAAGTTGTCTCTGCTTTTGAAACTTGTGCCCTCTTTTTAGTTTATGCTACAATTTTGGTGAGTATTTAGATTATGATTGCCTCGGGTTGGTAGATTGCCAGTGCAGTTCTCGCCTTAGTGGCTGAAGCGGAAAGCAAGCTTGGCTATGCTCCTCGCCATTCCTATATCGACGCTTTGGCCGATCTGTCCAACAAACAGAGCGCCTTTATTGCTGACCTGCAAGCAGCTCGTCAGAATAAAGCTGCGATGATTCGCCTCCTGGAGGCTACATACATGCGGTAAGAGGAGCGCTTCGTGAATTTCTTAAGTCTTTTTTGTAAAGCTCTTCTTCTTTTTGTAAAGACTCTTGTTGTTGCCCAAGTGGGCTTTTCATGCTAAGTATTTTGATCGATTTGGATATGTTTCATTTGGGCAGAAGTGGCGATGTCACCATGACTTCAGCCTAGCTGGTTTGATTAGGACTTTACTTGAGATGATGAGCTAGTTCGACACTTAGTTCCTGAGTTGGTGAAATATGATTGCTTGAATCGTCGATTTGAGATTCATTGTAGCGATGAAAAGTGTTTTTATATCGGCCGACGCTTGATCGTATCGAAGTTTGGGCTCTAGTGTCTTTAGGGACACAAGTGTTTATCGATCCAGAATGGGGATCAACTTTAATTGTAACGATTTGATTTTAGCGTGGGATATTCCAACTCAGATATTGGTTAGGTCAGCTGTATGGCAGCTGGGCCATATCGAAATAATTTGTTTGGGGTGGCTAAACACGAGGGGCGATCTGACTACGTACCCTGTAAAGGGATCAAGTCATTATAAAGTTCAATTATTGGATGGGGGAGTTAGTGATGGAATTTTTTGAGGTTCATGGCGTTTCATTCCCTTCTTACTCGTTTCCCATTCTGGAGTTTTCCTAACTTATTGACGCTAGGGCGTACTATGGCGGTGATGCGGTAGGGACCTTCCCAATTGATCTCTAGTTTTCTGGCACTGGCTCCAATGTGTTTTATTGTACTTTTCAGAGGACTAGTTCGCCTTCTCTAAACAGCCGGTTCTTGACTCTTGATTTGTAATACTTAGTTGCGGCTTACTGGTTGTTTTGTATTCTTGCGGAGGCAATGTCGCGGCACTCCTCTATTACATCTAGGGCATCTCAAAACATTCTCACATTTAGCTCCTCGTTTGTGGGGCACATTGCCCTCCGGAGGCTTGGTACCGCTGTTTCAGCTGGGACCATTGCTTATGTTCTGTATGCTAGAAAGAAAGGTGTTTCAAAGGTGACCATTTTGGGAGTGTTGCGTAATGCCCATAGTACTCTTTGTAGCTCTTCGCCTCCAGCTTTCCTTCCTCGAACTAAGGCGTTTCTTACGGTTGTCGAACAAGGTTTTATTACATGCCTCAGCTTGGCCGTTCCCTTGTGGGTATCTTGGGGTTGAATATATCACTTTGATTTGCCATTTGCGGTAGAAACTCTTGAATATGTCGGTTACTATCTCGTACGGGTGTATGTGACGGTATATGATGTTTTCCATATGAAACTTTTGACTTGTTCTGATGGATTTGTTGATAGGTTGTTGCATCTATCCATTCAGCAATACGTATTAGAGTTGCATTAGTCCTGGTCAAACCATAGGTCTGATTATATCCATCGACCATCGCCTGAATGGGTATGCATAGATATAGAAGAGAGTAGCTCCGCCGGTTGATGAAGGATCGGCGCGTGTCTTTGGCATTTTTCAAACTTGGCTTCAAATGCAGCGTAGTGTGGTAGCATTGTTGGCTAGAAGTACCCATGTTTGTTGATTCTAAGTGCTAAGGCTCGTCCTCCGGAGTGGCTGCGGCAAGATCCGCTATGGAATTTTGACATGAATTGCTGGATTTTTCTCCATGAACGCATATCAGAGGTGCTACGCCTGTATAATCTCTCGTCGATGATGCAGAAATAGGCAATCTTTGTTTTGGGATTCCTTGCTTAATTTCTGTTAAGCGGGGTCATCCCGTAGATGATATATTCTAATATTGAGATCCTTCATTCTAGACGTTCTAGTGTCCTATGGGCCTCGTCAGCCTGTTCTGCCTCTTGTGAGTTGATCAGTTCCTTGGGATCGTCTGTATTCATCGATTTTTCAGCTCGTGGCTGACTCATCCTAGCTTGGGAGTTTGGATCGGATTACGAATATGAAGCCCTTTGTCTTATCATCATGGCGTTCACCAATGCCTTAGGGACTAAGTGGATACTTTGTTTTTTCTATCCCTTATACAGGGATTATTCTTTTGACAAGTGGGACTGAGGTTGATGCTAGGGCTGCCAGAGCATATGCGGAGGTGTTCTTACCTCGCGGTATATGGGTCAGCTCAAATTTATCAAATTTTTTAGCCAATTTGTGGGTGATTATCAGGTATACGTCTATTCTTTCATCTTTGGCTTCATTTTCGCCGTGGAATTAGCTGGTAACTAGTTGGGAGTCACTAAATACACTTAGCTCCCTAGCTCCGATCCTGAAAGTTAGTCTCAGTCCGGGTATGAGGTCTTTGTACGCTGCTTTGTTGTTTGAGACTTAGAATCCTAGTCGGAAGGATTGTTTCAATACTTCTCCATCTTGAGAAGTGAGCTTTACTCCGACCCTAGATCCTTGCTTGGAAGAGGCTCTGTCGACGTGAAGCGTCCACACTTTTTTGAGCTCAGTTTAGTTGATTGCTCGCGATGCCAGCTTGATAACAAAATCGACTAGGACTTTGGCCTTTGCGCTTATTTTGTTGCGATACTCAATGTCGTATTCGCTGAGCTAGATAGCCAACTTAGCTAGCCTTCCTAATTGGCTAGGACTACGTAGAATTGTCCTTATGGGATAAGAGGTCATCATTACGTTTGCGTGTGATTGGAAGTACAGTCTCTGTTCCTAGTTGAGATGACTACTGCCAATGGGAGTTTTCCATGGCAGGATACCTGGTTTTTGCATCCACCAATGATTTACTCACGTAGAATATTGGCTTTTGCTCGTTTTGCTCTTCTCGGACCAATACTTCACTAATAGTGGCTGGTGATACCATGACGTAAAGGTATAACGGTTTTCCTTCCACCAGTTTTGCTAGTATCGGTGGTTGACTTAGATAAGCTTTTAGCTATTGAAAAGCATCCTCGCATCTGGCATCCCAGTTGAATCTATTGTTGCCTTTTAGCATTTGATAAAATGAGAGGTATTTATCTATGGACCTGGATATGAAGCGGTTCAACGCAGCTATCCATCCTTTTAATCTATGCACCTCCCTGGTGGACTTGGGAGATGTCAAATCTGCACAGCGGTTCAACGCTACTATTTTATCCCTCGTTCTGTGACTAGGTACCCTAGGGATTCTCCTGACTGGACTCCGAAGGAACACTTGGCGGGGTTTAACTTCATCGTATTGGTTAAGGATTGCAAAGAAGTCCTTGAGGTTTGCATCGTGGTCATTTTGATTTGCTGACTTGACGAGCATGTCATCAATGTAACCTTCCCTGCTTTTTCCGAGCTATTGGGTAAACATTCTGTTAACCAGTCGTTGATAGGTGGCTCATGTATTCTTTAGTCCGAAGGGCATAACTTTCTAGCAATATGTTCCTCGGTCTGTTATGAATGCAGTCTTTTCTTAGTCCTCATGATTCATAAAAAACACATTATAACCGGAGAAGGCATCCAAGAAAGATAACAGTTGGTGTCCAGTTGTGGCTTCGACTAGATGGTCGATGTGTAAATGTGGAAAGCTGTCTTTTAGGCATAACTTATTTAAGTCAGTGAAATCAATACACACTATCCATTTTCCATATTTCGTGTTAACCACTATAGGGTTGGCCAACCACTACGGGTACTTGACCTCCCTGATTGATCCAACTTTGAGTAGGTATTCTACTTCGTCATTGACGACTTTAGCTCGCTTGGGACCGTGCTTGCGTCTTTTCTGCTTGACCAGTTTGAAAATAGGATCAACGTTAAGCTCATTAGATGTATCGTCGATGTTGATTCCTTTCATATCAGAGGTGCTCCATGCGATGGAGCTGGCATTCTTTTTGCGGAAGTTGATTAGATCCTTCCTGATTGGTTTTTGGAGGTAAGTTTCGATCCCAACATATTTATCAGAGAGAACTTTGTCAATTCATGCCTGGGTTACCAAATCCTGCCGAGCTTGATCAGCTGAGGGTTGTTATGCTTTGCGAGTTGACGTAGGTTTTGCTCTTCTCGCTTCAGTAATTGCTATTTGGTGAATTTTTTTAGCTACTTGTGCCCGTTCATGTAGCAGATCCTTTGTTGTCTTCTGGTTTCCTTTGATCGTTGCTTTTCTGTTGGGAGTGGAGAATTTAAAGCATTGGTGATATGTTGATGGTATGGCTTCCATAGCCTTCATCCATAGCTGCCCAGGTATTGAGTTAAATGAAACCAGGAGGTCTACTACAAATAATCATCAAATTTGTTCCTTCTACTATCCTCGAGAGTCAGACCATTCCCATGAAATATGTCGTTTCTCCTGTAAAACCAATTAGCGGTGTGCATTGGCCTTACAAGTTTGAGTCATTGAGACCCATTTTCTTATAAGCATCGTAGAATAGCAGGTCGACTAAGTTGCAGTGTCAATCATTACTCTTGAAACCAGGCAGCCACATATCTCGATTTGGATTACTAGAGCGTCTTTATGTGCCTTATCTAGGTGTATTATTTTGCTTTCTGCAAAAGCGATCTGATAATCTACTCACCAGAATGCAGTTGGGGCTATGTGTCTTTCACTGGCCCCGGTTTGGTGGGCTCTGATCGAATTTATTGAATCTCTGTACAATTTTAATCCTCCAAGGATGAAGTCGACTCATTTAGCTGGGATAGGTTACTTAGACCCTTGAGGGCACGCGGTATTTTTTATCCAAGGGCTGATTAATTTCTTCGGAGCTGGAGCTGGTGCTAGGGTCAGGATCGACTTCATCGTGCCGCCGCATATGCTCAACTCTCCAGAGATTGGGTCAATTTGCATCCTAGATGAAGATGGGATATGAACTTAGATTGTCTCTTTGACAGATCTCTCTCTCTCTTTGATGCTGACTTCTTCTTCTTAGGCCTTTTGGGAGGTGGAGATTCGACTTTAGTGTCTATTTTTTTGGTCGGTGGCTTCTACTGAGCTGGCTTAACAATTTTCTTATTTTCCTTTGAGGCCAGCGAGGTATCAGCACTCGTCGGTAGTATGGCCTCTTTTGCCATGGTGAGTACAATAATTCGTCACATACTCGTATTTCTTGCTTTGCAGTGATTGGTCGATAGTGTACGCATGTTGGCCCAATCTGTAGTTCTTACCGAACTTCTTAGGATGTTGTTGTCTTGGGGTAGCTCTGAGGTTCTTATACTTTTATTATAGAATAGATGTTTCTTCTTCGAAGATAGCAAACACTTGTCTTGGGATATTGTTGTCTTGGGGTAGCTCTGTGCAATGCATCATTGAGAGGTGCAAAGGGTTTGACGGTGAGTTCTGCTCGGAATTTAGACTTGCGCCATAGGCCATTCTTCAGCGCTTCTACTGCCACTTCCTCGTTTAGATTGGCGATCCTAGATTATATTGCTTTGAACTTCAAGATATAATCCATGAGGGGTTCCTCAGGTCCTTGGGTCAGCTTCCAAAGGCTGGCTTTAGAAGCCCTTGCTTCGATGAACACGGAGTATTATATGAGGAATAGCTCGATCAAGGTATCAAAGCTATCGATGGAACACCTGTCTGATCCCGCAAACCATTAAAGGGCAGGACCTGCCACGTTTTCAGCGAATAACATGCAGTGTCGACCAGGTGAACTCTTGCTTCACCAAGCCAAAATACCCTTACATGGGCTATGGAACCGCTATTCTCAGAAAATTTTGGGAGTCTAATATTCATAGTATCTCTGATTGGTGCATTAGCTATACTATCGATAAACGGTGTTTGTCGAGTATTTTTCGATTGCTCGCTCGATCGATGTCTGAAGCTTAGATAGCAGCTCTATGAATACATGACTAAGTTTGCTCAGCGTATCTGTATAAAGATTTTTGGTCAAAGATGTTTTTTCCAGCTGCGGGATCAATGTTCCTAATCATCTCGATTCCATCAGTTGGGGTTTGAACAGGGTTACTCTGGGAGTTTCCCATTAGCGCTACTCATCCTACCGATACTATTGGAGAGGGAGCGTCCAATAGTGGGGTAGGAGGTGGTAAGGACCCGTCGTTCACTTATGCGGATCTGCAGTCCATGAGTTCATCCTCAGATTAGGGTTGAATATCGGATATTATGTGGCACTGGCAGGTGGTTACGTGGGTCCTTGAAAAATCTAGTTACCGTCTTAGGGTTATACTCCTTGAGGGAGTCAATTCTTCGTTGGACGTCCGGCGAGGTGGGAGCCCCTATGAGATTGACTGGGATATTTCATGGAGTTGAGCCATGAATGTCATTTCTTGTTGGTCTAGGCGGAACACCACTATTCAGACGGTCAAGCCTTGGCCCTGCATTCGCTCTACCAGAGTCGAGAGCATTCAGCGTAACTCTGACAAGTTATCTTAGGATCGCTCCCTCCGTCTTGTGGGGAGCAGTGGGACTCCCCCTATGGAAATGCTAGCGATGCTAGCTGAAGTTGTTCCACCAGAGCTAGATGCTTCCCGGCATCAGAGGTGCAGGCACAATGGTGGTAGTTATTGCGGATCTGGATTGTGTGCTTGGATCCGATGTTTTTGTGCTCACAGGAGAATCCTCAACTAGGAGCACCTGGTTATGGTTCGACCCGGATTGGTCGGTGGTTGCAACCTAGTTATAATTCGATCCGGGTTGGTTGTTAATCACGACCTCAGATACGTCTCTTGTTTCTAGATCAACAATCGGTGAGTTATTGATCTGGGCTGACTCTTGAGCGTTGGTGGTATCCATTCCCATCGAGGTAGGTTCGGGGTCAGATTTACGTGTAAGACGATTGCATTTCTTCCCCTTAGTCGGTGCCAAATGTGGAAGCTAGATTTCGCACTAAGAATTTATATGTGAATTCATGAAAGAAACTTTAGTCCTAAAAAATGTCAATAACTCTGAGTAAACTCGAGACTAATATAATGGAAAATAGGTTTATTTTTATGAATGATCAAGTATACAAATGAACTTTAGCTCGAACAAATGTGATGAGCTAAAGTGTTATGAAGTGTAAACATAAGGAAAACGTTAGCCATTTTGGCTTTAAAGCTCGCTATTTATCCTCCTCTGAGTTGAACGGTCCAGCTCTGTGAATCTCTCCTCGTCGCCGGAGATCTTGGGCACGTCCTGATACACCCTCCGAAAATGTTGGGATATTCTCTTGAACCGTTGAGCGGTGCTGACTTAGTTCACCCCTGCGGTCAAAAAGATCTTCACCTCTAGAGGTAAATGGGCCGACAGATTCTGAAGAATATGATGGCCATTATTTAATTTCAGCACGGTTTCGAGCCTGAGGCTCAATTGCGAACATAATCCAATCTGATTATATTTTAAGTTTATAAGCTGAATTTCTAATTTTGAAATCTAGCTCCAATAATCCCCCTTATTCTTTGTATATATATATCACTTAGTCATAAGTCATCTTTTTATTAACAAGTTAAATCTATCAAATGCTTTTCTCTATGATTATCTAAATAACTTTGATAAAAGAATTAGTTTATGTTTCTAATATTAAATTGCTTTAAACTAATATCAATATTACATATAATACGATTAAAAAAACTCTTCTCTCTCTTTCTCTTAATTTCTCTTAAGCTCATCGTTGCAGTTAGCTCCGGCGTCCGGCCCCTTGCTGGCGTCAAAGATTGTTTGTTTATGTACATAGTTTTCTTCGGTCTTTGTTTTATTTCTTCTGATCTTATTCGGGTTCCCGCCTGGCCAGATTATTATTTTCCGGCTCGTTTGAATCTCTTTTTCGATTGTAATTGGATCTTTTTAGATTTAATTTCGGTCGAATTATCTATTCCGTTTATCGAAGGTTTTTGTATATCCTCTTCGTTTGCATGTTTCTTTAATAGTGATTAATCCAGATTTTTCTTGGTGAGGGAATCTTTCTATTGATTTGCTTGTTTTACTCTCATGAGAGGATAAAATTTCTTCACATCTCTGTTTATGGACCGATTAGATCGGTTATGTGAAGTCTCTTTCATGTAATTAAAATGAGTGGGTTGAAGATTTTGATGGTTTTAGAACAGGTTAAGCATAGTTGATGTTTTCTCTTGAAAGCGTCTCAACGAATAATCTTATCTCTAATTTTGTTAATATCTCCAAAAATTATGAAATTGATGGTTAATGAGTTCTCTACCATTAGCTTCGTGTGATGATGCAAAAGGTTATCTTTTAAGGTTTTCCGAGACAAGGCAATCGGATACCATGGGGAAAGTTGAACAAAATCAGCAATATCGGAATCATTGAAGAGATTCACGACGGAGCTTTTGGTTGATGGTGGATCTGTTCAATTTCGGATCTCAGATGCATGCATAGACACGTGTCACTAATTAAGGGTTTTATTTGTCTATAATATCACGTGTATTATTAAGATTCAATCTATAAAATGTAAGCTTATTGTGGAAACTAGATTCCGCACTAAGAATTTATATGTGAATTCGGAAAATAAACTTTAGTCCTAAGAAATGTCTATAGATCTAACTAAGATCGAGACCAAAATAACGGAAAAATGGATTTATATTGATATTCGATCAGGTATACAAAAAACTTTAGTTGAAAACAAGTGTTTGGTGAGCTAAAGTGTGATTGAGTGTGTACTTCTGAGAAAAGTTAGCCCTTTTGGCTCTAAAACTAGTTATGTATACTCCTCCGAGCTGAACGGTTCAGCTCCGCAAATCTCTCCTCGTCGTCGGAGATCTCTTCAATAACCATTGAGCGGCACTGACTTGGTCATATCCTTGCTAGGTTGCTCGGTCAGCGGTTCTTCTATCTTGGCGATCAACGGATCGTTCAATCAGGTTCAGCGATGCCATAGGGCATGCTGGTCTTTTACTAACGTCAGCGCGATATTGGCCTTAAGCCCAGTATCGAATATAATCGAGTCTGATTATATTTTAGGCTTAGTGGGCTGGATTTCTAATGGTGAAATCCAGCTCTAACAGTTGCCCCCTCAATGCGTTGGGTCATATCCCAATACCGCGCTGACGTTGCTCGGTCATCTAAATCCCCTTAATGCGTTGGGGATGCTCTAGCAGCGGCGGTGATCCAGGTACCTAGTCCTGCTAAGGATGGGTGCACTAATGTTGGGCCATTTTTCCCTTTGGTGGCTGCGGTTGAAGGAGCTCGTATTTATACCCATTACGACCCACCTCAGCCGAAGCTGGTTATTGCCCTAATTGTTGAGCCATCAGCTCTTTCTCCTCCACTAGGTACTACGGACATGATATCTTGGCTTCGCAGCTTTGGCTCGGTGAACTCTGTGCTGCCCGTAGCAAAGGATCTTTCTTTTAGGGATAGCTAAGCTGGACTGGCCGCCGCTTTTGGAAATGTGAGTTATTCCTCCTTTTATGGTTTGTGTCTTTTTTTAGCATTATGTTGCGGTTTTGGTGACTTGTTTGAGTGTAACTGCCATATTTTGGCATGTCGCCAACGTCCTTCTTTCATTTATGGTTGAGGCAAAGGGCAGCCTTGACTCTCCCACCAGTCGATTCGAGCTGGATGCCTTGAATGTCCTGTCCGACAAGCAAATAACCTATATTTCTGAGCTGGAAGCAGCTCGTCGGGACGAGGCGTCGATGATCCGCATGTTGGAGGCTACGGGGAGATGGTGGGAGGAGCGTTTTGTGAACTTTGCTAAGGCATCGGAAGAGCTTGTGGATCACCTGAGGAAAGAGAATGAGCTTCTTTCGGCCAACAGAGCGAGGATGGTTGCATATGAGGTCGAGGTTACTCGGCAGTTCAACAGTCCTCGTGAGCAAGATGCTATGTCCAATGTGTTGTCTGTGGTGGCCAGGCAAGAGAACTTGACCCGGGCTAGATCGAGCTGGATAGGGACAAGGCTCAGTCGGAGATGCTCCGAAGGTTGTCATATGGGGAGACGTCGGTTGAGGCCGAGCTAGCAGATAGTTGGGATCGCGAGGCGATCTGTAAGGGTCTTTGCAAAGAGGCCATCGCCAAGACAACAGCTGCGAACGTTAAGGATCCTCCAACTATACCAGAAAAGAGGCGAGCTCCTCGCCGGGCAGATAGTTGCCCTTAAGAATCTTTGTCTTTGTTTTTCTTAAGGGTATTTTTGTAAAGATTTTGATTGTTTACCAGGTGGGCCTTTTATGTTAAGTACTTCCTTCGAATTGAGTATGCTATAACATGGCTGAGGTGGCGATGTCGCCATTACCTTCGCCTAGCTGGTCTGATTTTCGTTTGAGACGTTGAGCTGGATTTTTGCGTAATTTCAGAGGTTGTGAAATATGATCGTTCGAATCGTAGGTTTGAGATTTGTTGTAGCGATGCAAAGTGTTTTTAGGTCGGACGACGCTTGATCGTATCGAAGTTACGGCCCTAGCATCTTTAGAACCCATGTGTTTGTTGATCAGGATAGGGGGATCGACTCCGATTGTAATGATTTGATTTCACCGTAAGAAGTTCCAGCTCGGATGTGGGTTGGATCGGTCGTGTGGTAGTTGGGCTAGGTTTACGCGACTTGTTTGAGGCGGATGAACTCGAGGAGCGAGCTGCCTACGTATCCGGTAAGGGGATCAAGCCATTACGTAGTTCGTTTGTTGGATGGGGAAGTTAGTGATGGAATTTTTTGAGGTTTATGGCGTTTCATGCCTTCCTCACTAGTTTCCCGTTCTAGAGATTTACTAGCTTGTAGACATCGGGGCGTACTACGGTGGTGACGCGGTAGGGTCCTTCATAATTGATCCCTAGTTTTCCGGCACCAGGCTCCATTGTGTTCTATTGTACTTTTCGGAGGACAAATTCGCCTTCTATGAACCGCCGAATTTTGACTCTGGATTTGTAGTACCTAGCTGCAGGTTGCTGGTAATCTTGTATCCATGCTGAGGCGAGGTCGCGGCGCTCTTCTATAACATCTAGGGCATCTCGGAGCATCCGTTCGTTTAGGTCCTTCTTTGAGGGGCATATTGCCCTCAAGAGTCTTCGTAACGATGTTTCAGCTGGGACCATTGTTTCTGTTCCGTAAACCTGAGAGAAAGGTGTTTCGGGGGTGGCTTTTTTGGGAGTGGTGCGCAATGATAAGAGCACTCTCCGTAGCTCTTCGCTCTATCTCTTCTTCTTGGAGTTAAGGAATGTTTTGAGGATGTTAAGCAGAGTTTTCGTGAGGGTACCTTGGGGTTGAATATGTCAATCGGATTTGCCATTTGCGGCATAAATTTCTGAATATTGCCGAGGTGAACTGGGTGCCGTTGTCGGTCACTATTTTGTATGGTTGTCTGTGGCGACATATGAGGTTCTTCCATATGAAATTCTTGACTTGTTCTGAATGAATTTGTTGATAGGCTGCTGCTTCTATCCATTAGGTGAAGTAATCTGTCAAGACCAGCATGTATTCGAGTTATTTTGGTCCAGATCAAACCATAGGTATGATTATGTCCATGGACCAACGCATGAATGGGTATGGGCTGGATATTAAGGAGAGCAGCTCCACAGGTTGGTTCAGGATCGGTGCGTGTCTTTGGCATTTTTTGCATTTGGTTGTGAAGGCCGCGCAATCTTGTAGCATTATTGGCCAGAAGGACCCTTGTTTGCCAATTCTGAGGGCTAGCGCTCGTGCTCCGGAATAGCTGTCGCATGATCCACTGTGGAGTTTTGACATACTTTAGGGGACTTCGTCTCCGTGGATGCAGATCAGACAGGGTCCGGAGGTGCTGCATTTGTATAGTTTCTCGTCGATGATGCAGAAGTGGGCACTCTTAGCTTTGAGTTTTCTTGCTTCATTTATTTTGGGCAGGGATGTCCCGTACATGATGTATTCTTAAATTAGAATTCTTCAGTCGGGGCGCTCCGGCGTCTGATGGACCTCGTCGGCTTGTTCTGCTTCTTACGAATTGCTCAGCTCTTCGGGGTGAGCTCGCCATGTGATTTTTCATCTTGTTCATCCGTGTCCATTAGTCGTTTGGCATGTTGTTCACTCGACCTCACTTTGGAGCTGGGCTCGGGCTGCGAATCTCTAGCCATTTATCTTTTTATGACGGCGTTTACTCTTGCCTTTGGAGCTAGGTGAAAGCTCAGTTTTTTTATCCCTTCTACCAGGATTATCCTCTTGACCAAAGGATCTGAGGTCGATGCCAGATCTGCCAAGGCAACTAGGGAGGCGTTTTTGCCTCACGATATGCGAGTTAGCTCAAATTTGTCAAACTGTTTGGTCAACTCGTGGGTGATCTTAAGTATGCGTCCATTCGATTGTCTTTAACTTCGTATTCACCGTAGAATTGACTGGTGACGAGCAGTGAATCACTAAACGCGCTCAGCTCTCTAGCTCTGATTCCGAGAGCTAGCCTCAGTCCAACTACGAGGGCTTCATACTCCGCTTTATTGTTTGAAATTGGGAATCCAAGCCGGAAGGATTGTTCAAACACTTCTCCTGCTGGGGAGGTGAGTTTTACTCCTACTACAGATCCTTGTCTGGAAGAGGCACCGTCTTTCCGGGCCTGGTTCCGTTGAATGCTTGGGATGCTAGCTCGATTACCAAATTATCTAGGACTTGGGCCTTGGCGCTAGTCTTGGTGCGATACTCAATGCCGTATTCGCTGAGCTCAATAGCCCATTTTGCTAGTCATCCCGACTGGTTGGGGCTGTGAAAAATGGTCCTTATGGGATGAGAGGTCATTACCATAATTGCGTGTAATTAGAAATATGGTCTCAGTTTCCTAGATAAGATGACCACTGCTAATGCGAGCTTTTCCATTGTCGGGTACCTTGTTTCTACATCCACCAATGATTTACTTATGTAGAATATCGGTTTCTGGTTGCTTTTCTCTTCTCGGACTAGTACCCCGCTTACGGCAGCTAGTGAAACTGTAATGTAAAGGTATAAGGGTTCTCTTTCTATCGGTTTTGCTAATATTGGAGATTGAATAAGGTACACCTTTAGTTGTTTGAAGGCTTCCTCGCAGGTGGCGTCCCAGTTTAATCGTTTGTTGCCTTTTAGCAACTGATAAAATGGGAGGCACTAGTCTATGGATCTGGATATGAAGCGGTTAAGCGCTGCTATCCGTCCTGTCAGTCGTTGCACCTCCCTGTTTAACTTAGGAGATGCCATTTCTAGAAATGTCGTGATTTGTTTGGGATTAGCTTCTATCCCTCGCTCCGTGACCAGGTAGCCCAAGAATTCTCCTAATGGGACTCCAAATGAACGTTTAGTGGGGTTCAGCTTCATTCCGTACTGGTTAAGGATTGCGAAATTATCTTTAAGGTGGGCTACGTGGTCATTTTGGTCTGCTGACTTGGCAAACATGTCATCGATGTAAACTTCCATGCTTTTACCGAGTTGTTGGATAAACATTTTGTTGACCAGTCGTTGATAGGTAGCTCCTGTGTTTTTTAGTCTGAAGGGCATAACCTTGTAACAGTAAGTTCTTCGGTCTGTTATAAATGCGGTCTTCTCTTGGTCATCAGGATTCATTAGAATCTGATTGTAACCGAAGAAAGCATCCATGAATAATAGCAGCTGGTGTCTAGGTGTGGGTTCGACTAGAAGGTCGATGTGCAGGAGTGGGAAGCTATCTTTTGGGCATGATTTCTTTAAATTTGTGAATTCGATACATACCCTCCACTTTCCATTTTTCTTCTTACCTACAACGGGATTGGCCAACCAGTCCGGGTACTTGACCTCTCTTATTGATCCAACCTGGTTAGCTAGGGGTTGTTATGCTTAGCGAGCTGACTGAGGTTTTGCTCTTCCCGCTTTTGTAATTGCTATTTGGTGGATTTTTCCAGCTGCTTGTGCCCATTCAGGTAGCAGATCATGGATGTCTTTTGACTTCCTTTGATTAGTTCTATTCCTATAGGATTGGGGAAATTAACGCATTGGTGATATGTTGAAGGTACGGCTTGCGTGGCAAATATCCATGGCCGTCCAAGTATTACATTAAATGGAGCTGGGCGATCTACTACAACGAAATCTACAAATTTGTGGACTCCTTCTGCCATCATCGGGAGTCAGACCATTCCCATGGAATAGGTCATCTCTCCAGCGAAGCCAGTTAGCGGTGTATCTTGGCCTCGCAGGCCCGAGTCATTCAAACCCATTTTTTTGTAAGCATCGTAGAATAGCAGGTCGACTGAACTGCCAGTGTCTATCATTACTCTAGAAACTAGGCAGACACATATTTCTAGTTGGATGACTAAAGCGTCGTCATGTGGCTTGTCTAGGTGAGCTGTTTTGCATTCTGCGAAAGTGATTTGGTAATCTACTCCTCTAAATGCGGTTAGGGGTACGTGAGTTATGTTGGCCCTGCTTTAGTGTGCTATGATCGAGATTATCGAATCTCTGCATAGTTTTGATCCTCCGAGGATGAAATTAACTCGCTTAGCTGGAGTTGGGTTACTCAATCCCTTGATGGCTCATGGTATCTTTGTCCAAAGGCTGACCAGCGTCCTCAGAGCTGGCAGTATAGTCAGGACTGACCTCATCGATCCGCCGCATATGTTGAGTTTCCCGAAGACCAGGTCTATTTGTTTTCTGGATGAAGGTGGGGTTTGAACCGGGTTTTCCTCTTCTATGGGTCTTTCTCATTTCGCCGCTGACTTTTTCTTTTTGAGGTTTTTGGGTGGTGGAGGTTTGACCTCAGTTTCTTTTTCCTCGACCACCAGGTTCTGCTGAGCTGGTTCAGCGATTTTTTTTTATTTTCCTTTGAGGCCAGCTAAGTATCGGTATTCTTCGGTAGAATGGCCTCTTTTGCCATGGTGAGTATAATATTTCATTTTGTCGTACTCGGACTTTTTGCCTGGCTGTGAATGGTCGATGGCGTATGCATGTTGCTCTTTTCCAAAATTTTTGATAAACTTCTTAGGTTGTTTTGGCCCGGGGGAAGCCGCGAGGTTGGTATATTTCTTTTCTATGAGAGTCGTGTCTTTTTTGAGGATGGCGTAGAAAGTCGTCTTATGCAACGCCCTGTTGAGCGGTATGAAGGGGTTGACGGTGAGATCCTTTCTAAATTTGGTTTTATGCCATAAGCTGTTTTTCAACACTTCTAATGCTACTTCCTTGTTCAAGTTGGCGATCCTAGATTTTATCATCTTGAACTTTGATATGTAGTCTCTGAGGGGTTCCTCGGGTCCCTTGGTTAACTTCCACAGGTTGGCTTCGCAAGCTTTTGCTTCGATGAATACGAAGTATTGCTTGAGGAATAGCACTATTAAGACATCAAAGATATTGATGGAGCAGCTATCTAGTCGTGCAAACCATTCTAGGGTGGGACCTATCAGGCTTTCAGTGAATAACCTGTTGTGCCCCGCTTTTCTTTCGCAATCGGCCAGGTGGGCTCTTGCTACGGCAAGTTAAAATGCTCTTACGTGGGCCTTTGGATCGTAACTCCCGGAAAACTCCGGAAATCTGACTTTTCCAATATCTCTGATAGGTGCATTAGCTATCTTGTTAGTAAATAGCATCTGCCGAGTGTCCCCAATTGCTCGGTCAATGTCCAGAGCTGAGCTAGTAGCTCTGTGGATGCATGACCGCATGTAGTGCAGCTCCGCTTGAGTCTGCTCGGCATACATGTAGAAGGTTTCTTGGTTGAAGATATTTTCTCTAGCTACGAGATTAGTATTTCTAGTCGTCTCGATCCGATCAGCTGGAGTTCGAGTTGGGTTTCCCTGGGGGTTTCCCACGAGTGATGTTTGTCCTACCCACACTACCGAAGTTGGCTGCGTTCTGCTCAGTAGGGGAGGAGGTGGTAAGGATCCTTTATTCATCCGTGCGGAGGTGCTTCGTGAGCTCGGACCAACTGGATCCGCTGCCACGAGTTCATCTTTAGATCGGGGTTGAACGGTGGATAGCGAGTGGCGTTTGAGGGGGTCACATGGATACTTGAAAAGTCTAGTTGCCACCTCGGGGTTGTGCTCTTGGAGGGAGTCATTTCGTCGTTGGGTGTCTTGCGGGGCAAGAGCCCTGGATTGGGACATCTCGTGGAGCTGAGTCATGAATGTTCTCTCCTGCTGATCGAGGTGGGCCACCACCGTTCGGACGGTTAAGTTTTTGCCTTGCATTCGCTCTGATAAATTATCTTGGGATCGTTCCCTACTTCCCGTGGGGAGTGCGGGATTCCTCCTGTCGAGGTGCTAGCGATGCTTGCTGAAATTGTTCCACCTGTGGTCGAATTACGTAGCCATATGCTTCGTGGTACCAGGGGCGTAGGCACGACGGTGGTTATTGTCGCAGATCTGGGCTGAGTGTTTGGATTTGTAGTTTCTGCACTTGTGGGATGGTTATTAATCGGGAGTGCTTGGTTCTGATTCATTTCAGGCTGGTCATTGACCATGACATGGTTATGACCGGATTCGGGTTGGTCGTTGACCACAACCTCGGATAAGTCTCTTGTTTCCAGGTCAACAATTTGGGGGTTGGCGACCTGGGCTGGCTCTTGAGCATTGATAGAATCCATTCCCGTTGCGGCGGGTTCAAGGTTAGATCTCTGAGTATCTCTTCCCCTTAGTCGGCGCCAAATGTGGAAGCTAGATTCTACACTAAGAATTTATATGTGAATTCGGGAAAAAAACTTTAGTCCTAATAAATGTATATAGATCTAACTAAGATCGAGACCAAAATAACAGAAAAATGGATTTATATTGATATTCGATCAGGTATACAAAGAACTTTAGCTGAAGACAAGTGTTTGGTGAGCTAAAGTGTGATTGAGTGTGTACGTCTAAGAAAATTTAGCCCTTTTGGCTCTTAAACTAGTTATTTATATTCCTCTGAGTTGAACGGTTCAGCTCCGTGAATCCCTCCTCGTCGCCAGAGATCTCGGGCACGTTCTGATTCGTCCTCCGTAAATATCAGGATCTCTTCATTAACTATTGAGCAGCGCTAACTTGGTCATATCCTTGTTGGGTTGCTTGGTCAGCGGTTCTTTTATCTCGGCGGTCAACAGATTGTTCAATCAGGTTCAGCGATGCCGAGGGGCATCCTGGTCTTTTACTAACGTCAGCGCGGTATTGAGCTTTAAGCCCATTATCGAATATAATCGAGTTTGATTATATTTTAGGCTTAGTGGGCCGGATTTCTAATGGTGAAATCCAGCTCCAACACTTATCCACCCACTTCATTGGGTTTTATCAAATGAAACAGTTGACAAAAAAAAAAACATATAATATTATTTTGCAATAATTTATATTGTATTTTTTAATGTGCATTACACATGCCATGATACTAGTTTAGTTATAAAGGACAACAAACTTAAATCAAACACCATTATGAATCTACGGAATATTTTCAAAACTAATATTAGAACTCAATGCGTATACAAAACATATGTCTCGCTGTTTGTTTGTGTGTCAAGTGGGTGATTGGATAGTGAACAAAATTAAGAAATGTATATATTTCTTTGTAAGTCTTTGTTTTTTTTTTTTTTTTCCATCTAAAGTTATCATATATATATATGACTTTAGCTACATCAGAGAAACTCAAACCAGGAATCAAGAGTAGAAACAACAAGACGATCCTAGAGAGCTCCACAAGGGTCATCATGACCAACCAAAAGGATATATGTACAACAAAAAATGATCAGAGGAAAGAAAACACAGAGGATCACCCACTCTCATCAACAAACACTTGTTCCAACCAAGAAGGGAAACTAACTGAAACATAAGATTGGAACATATCATGAATTGTTACACTTTCCGCAATGAGACATGCTCCTTTGTTTTCTTCCTTTTTCTCCAAAGAGACTTTCCACACAAAAAAATAGGTTCCAAAGCCTTCATATTTCTTTGTAAGTCACAAAAATATAATATTCTTAAACAGAAAAAAGACTTTAATCTAAAACACTTTTACAAATTTCTTTAAACAAATTAAATCAAAATAATAATACGGTACTATGTTGGTTGATACAATACTCCCGTCGCCGGTAACCAATCGCTTCCTCGGATAAACGTGGCAACAGCAAACCTCCCTGCCTCAGCATCAGACATAACGGGCTTATACCCGGCCCATTTAATCCTCTGAGTTATACCCGATCCAGGACCCGAATTTTTATACTCTCCATACAAAATACTCGAAGGCGGGTCAATCCCGGAAACCCACGACATCCACCCGGCGGCTCTAACGATCGACCCAATCGCGGATTGCATAATTACAGTTGTCGAAAACTCCTTCCACGGACGACCGAGATACGTCGGAGCGGTTACGTTTCCGTTGGCTGAGATCGTGCATCGCTGGATCGAGATTCCTGTGTTCTGATTCGGATCCTTTTTACCTTGTGCGGTTATTGTGTTGAACTGGTTCGGAAGTGGCTGACGTGGCTGGATATTACAGCTTTGGAAGACGACGGCGGCATTTCCAAAGATAAAATCGACCGTTCCAGTGACGTCGCAGTTGCGGTAGAATTGACGGTTGGAGTGAGGGTAGAGTGTGTCTTGGTAGCCGTCGAATGAGCATTGGTAGTAGACGGAGAGATCGGATCCTGATCGAAACGCCACCGCTTGATGCTTCGCTGCTCCTGCGGTGTTTATGATACTGATGTCTTTCATTATGAATCCCTGGCCTTGGATTGCTGCGTATAAGGATAAAATCGTAGATTAGTTCCACGAATTAAGTGTGAAATAGTCGAACATAAATATATAAATAAGTGTGTACTAGTGTGAAAATTGGCAGCGTTTTAGGCTTTTAGCCTTTAAGAACTCAAAGCTATCAGTTTCATTTCTATCAACAATTTACTGGTAAGAACAATCTACTGTAGCACACCAAATGAATGTAAGAAATATGAAAATTTGAGATATAATGTTATAAAAATCACAATTGGGTACGAATAATTATCCATATTAGACCAATAAATACGTATATCAGTATATGGTATCACTATTAAAGAAGACGAGGGAGTTAACAAATTGACCAAGTTGAAATAATCAATAAACAAATAGTATTATTTTTAATGTTCCTAAATATCAAAGTTTTCTAAACGACAACTTTTCAAATTTCTAATAGCTTCAATAGAAGTAAAATTGATATCGCCGCCGCCTCATTCACAAATTTTTTTATTACTACGACAACGCCGAATATGTTTCACAAATTTGTAAGTTACCAAATAAGTGCAAAGAAGAGGGAGTTACCAAACGTCGCCGTTCCATAGGTAGGAGTCCCGTCGACGAAGTTTTTGCTACCAGAAATAATAGTCTTCGCCTTCCCGTCGCCGTAGATCATAACATTCCATTTGCTTTTATCCATAACCACATTCTCTACATAAGTCCCCGATTTCACATATATAACAAACCTCGATTTCCCCTTCTTCGGAACTCTCGCCACCGCTTCATTCACCGTCTTCACATCACCGGACCCATCCGCCGCCACCGTCACATTCGGCGTTAAATTCTTCGCCTGAAGTAATCTCCTAACCGTTGGGCTAACCCAATTCGGAACCGAATTCTCCGAATTAAGTAACCGTCTCCGATGAATCGGAATCCCGAAATCGCTCAACATAGAGAGAACCTTCGCGACGATTGCTAAACTGTTACTAGTGAACTCGGTCGAATTTCTCATGGCGGATTTCAAATTCTGCGAGATCGGTGAATCCGCGTACTCGGTTTTATTCTGACTGAGTTCATCGAGCGAGTCGAAACACGTGTCGTGATCTGTTAACGCGGCGGATAGCCAGGTTTTGAGATCGTCGATCTTCGTTGAGTTAAGGATCTTCTTCCCGTCACCTACTTCCATGGCGGAAACCGTATCGTTGAGCCGATCCATCGCGTCTTCGATTAGATCTCCGCATACGCCAAGCGCCGATTTGATTCTCTCATCGTTCGTTGAATCGGCGAGTTTCTTCGGTAAATCGGAAATCGAACCGAGCTCATCGACCACTACTTTCAACGAAAGGCGGAATAGAATCTCTGGATCCGTTGTGTTTGATGATGGAATCTTCGAGATGCTTGAGATACATGAAGCAGGGTAACGAGTCACGCTGCAAACAGTTCTGAGTGAAGCGGCTGGAGTCAACTCGGGAATTGAACTCGGTGTTGAATCGGGGGAATTGTTTTTCCGAGTATGAACAACGACGGCGACGACGGAGGCGATGATAATTGCGACCAGAACGACGACGGAAATGGCTACTAAAATTAATCGTTTCCTTGTTTTTTTCTTCAACGCTAAGTCTTGCGCTTCGTCAACTTTGCCGTATCCTTTTTTGATTGACTTTACTGTATCCATTAAACCGAAATCAAAAGGTTTTTAGGGTTTCGAACAAGAAATGGAGATTTTGGTATTTTTGATGTGACTCTGTGTTTGATGATGATGGGTTTATATAAGTAGTGGAATGTGAATATTCATATTAACGTGACGCGCAAATTCTGTGATGCTTCTTAATGAAGTGTTGTTGTGTTAAATGATAAATTAGGATTACACATGTGAAGATTTCATTATGTTCTGTCACTAGTTTAAATCAATCTTCATAAGGTAGTTTCCTTTCACAGTCGTTTTGTGAAAACCATTGGAGGCTACTAGTATGATTAGTAATTTAGTATTAGCAACAATCAAGTCAAAGGCCAAAATTTTAAACAACCAAAACCAGGCCGACCCTAAGTTATATGATGCCTAACGCAAATTCAAATAATGTTGCCATTTATCATAGCTAAAATTTTACTATAAAAAAAACTAAAACGATTAAAGTATCATTACAATCTAATTATCAAACAAAAGATCACAAGTTTGTTCCAAAGCTATTACCTTTGAGTTCTAATTAATCAAAAATTGATTTACAATGTTAAAAACAGAGAAGATGAAAAAAGCAACACTTTGAGTTCGTCCTAAATTCTTAATTATGTTTTGTTGAATTCTCCATATACCTAAAGTCCTTAGTTCTTTAATTTTAATGTTGTTTAGTTCGTCCAAAAATTGAAAAAAAAGAAGAAGGAAAACTAGATGAGGAAGATAAGAGGAGAAGAAAGAGCAGACTCACATGCCATGGGAAAGAAAGTAAATCTATTGAAATTGGTGAAATAGAAAAATATGGTAGAAGAAATCGGTGTTGTCCCGGCCAAGTTTGTCGACGAAGAGAAGAAGAGAGAAGAAGAAGAAGAATCGTCCGGTCACCGAAAAGTACGGATAAAGAAGAAAAAAAGGGATTAAACCCTTTTATTCCTTTAATTCAATTAATACTTTTTCTTTTTTCTGTTTTAATTCAAAAAAGCAAAAAAAAAAAATCGATCTATTTCCCCACAAGAAGTATGATATCTAAGTATATACTGCGTTGACCAAAAAAAAAAAAGTATATACTGCCCAAACTTTAACCTCTATCTATATATCCACCAGTTGAAAGTTTCACATCTAAATCCACACCAATTGAAAGTTTTATACCTAAATCCACACCAATCTAATACCAGGTTGGTTTTCCGTATACCAGATCAGTTATACAGCACCAAACTGATTTAACTGAATTTGAACCCGGTTAGAATTTGTTTTTTTTTTTTTTTTGTCGTACCCAGTTAGAATCTTTAAGGGTTAATTTGCTTAATAGCAATCAAAAAAATTATAATTAAAAAACTAGTCAAAAGTGGTATATGTGGCAGACTTATGGCCATTAGATTTAGGTTTTTTACTTAGAGTTTTAATGATAATTTTTGGAACTTTTTTTTTGGAACTTTTTTTTTGGAACTTTCTAATTTCCCAATCTTTAAACTAGGGCTGGGCAAATTATCTGTTAGATTTGCTCCGATCCGTGATCCGTTTTGATCCGATCCGAAAAAATTGAATATCCGTTATAAATCAAAGCAAAGCAAATAGTAAAATCTACGATCCGGCTAAAGCAAAGCAAATCATAAATACTAATTTTAAAAATCCGAATATCCGATCCGATCCGTAAATTACATATATGTACATATAATATGATATACCTACAACATATATTTGCATTTTTTAACCTTTTCAATACATTGAACGGATATAGTTATAGTAAATTTACGTAGTTACTAATTTTGTAAATCAGTTGTCTCATATTTTTATCTAAAAATAATAATAAATGTTTTGTAGTCCACCATTTTTTCTTTCACTTTTCATTTTATTTTTAGTTATATCAAATAAAATTATCTAACTTATATTATTTTTTCACTAATTAGTTTAAAATTTATACTGAAAAAATAACTTTTTGAAAAAATAAAATATTTTTCTTTCGTTTTTTTCAGTTAAAACAAATATCAGCAAATATCCGAATATCCGCAAATATCCGGAAAAAAATCCGGATATCCGTAACTCCAAATATCTAAAATTTTCAAAGCAAAGCAAATCGGAAAATTTAATATCCGTGAATAACAAATCGAATCACAAATACTATAATTTTTTCGGATATCCGATCCGCGCCTAGGCCTACTTTAAACCATCTGATTTTGGAACTTTTTTTTTTCCTTTCTCGAATCCCACCATCTTAAAACTATCTCTCTTGTTTCTTCTTCATCAACTTAAATCTCAGAATAACAAGCTTTTCTTGGTTTCTTTGTTTTCTCAGAATAACAATTTTTTTATTTCCCAAAAAAATAACAAGCTTTTCGTAACATTCATTCATACCAAAAAAAAAAAAAGAATAACAAGCTTTCTTCTTCGTGAAGCTCTCAGAGGAATTAAGCACAGTAAATGAATCCTTACTTCGTGTTTCATCTCTATAAGGCATTTAATCGAACACTTAGTGTGCAAATGAAGCAAAAATCTTTAACAAAAAAAAAATCTTTAACAAAAAAAAATGAAGCAAAAATGGTTGTTCGTGTTTGGTCCTCTGTTTCTTCGTAATGGGTATTCATGGGAAAAGGGTGACGGAACCAGGTCCGGTTGATGACGTCAGAGATGTATTTGAGAAATACAACGACGGTGAGGCTCACATGTCGCCGGAGCAGCTCCGGAAGTTCATGGCGGAGGAAGAAGAAGGAGGAGGATCGAATATTGAGGAGGCGGAGAGAATCGTCGACGAGGTTCTTCACATTGCGAAGTTCACGAGATGAAAATTGACTCTTCGTTAACACTCAATGAATGCTTCAACCATTAACAAAAAATTTGAAAAATTCATTATAAACTTTGGAGATAATGCAAAATCACGGAGACGAATCCAATACAATCGATAAAATTCCCAGAAACTGATTAAATCCCAGAACAATAAATCAAACGCAATCCCCAATGGAAACAGATAAGGATTGAATCGGAATGCGATTTCGGAGCTACATCGAATCGGAATCAAAGTTAAATTTCTTTTGATCATTAAATAAAAAAACTGACCTCAGCGACGATCGGAATCGAATCGATAAGAAAGAGGAGGATCGAGTTAAGAGTGTTGTTGCAGAGAGAGAGGTATTGTGATGAGGAGGAAGAAGAAGTAAGCAAGTGCTCATTTTTTTGAGATTTTTATTTAGGGTTCTAAGAAGAAAAAAATTGGGGATTTTTACGGGGAGATTTCTGTTTTTGGGTTAAGTATTTTAATCGGGTTTTTGGATTCTAATCGGGTCATAATCCGGTTTACTGTCGTTAAAAAACCATCTCAACATAGTAAACCATCATTAACCAACATTTGTGTGTCCTGAGATTTTGAAATTTGAATTCATGTGTATCTGGGTATGAAACTTTTGATTGGTGTGGATTTAGGTGTGAAACTTTTGATTGGTGGATATATAGACAGAGGTTAAAATTTGGGCAGTATATACTTAGATATCATACTTCTCGTGGGGAAATAGATCGATTTTCCGGAAAAAAAAACATCTGATAAAGGGTTTAGAACCGGACACCTCAAACATAACTTGATCTGTCATGTACCTCTACACCTAAAGAGTATTACTGGACTTGATGCCCCTAAAATTTCTATATAATATGATGTCTAACGTTTTTGCTTCTTGGGCTTCACCTCAGGGCCGGACCTGACCAAAACACATGCTTAGAAGAATAATAAAAATAGGAAAACAAACACTAGGCACATCGCTAAAGGGAAACTAACCAAAGTAGCATTGGGGGCTACTAGGGGTGGGCGTTTCGGTTTAATTTCGGATTCGGTTTGGGTTCGGTTCGGGTCGGTTTATTTGGTTTTAGTAAAACTCTAACCAAAGCCAACCAAACTTAGTTCGGGTGGATTTTGATTCGGTTCGGTTTTAATTCGGTTTGGTTTAGTTCGGTTTGGGTTAAGTTTGGTTCGGTTTTATTTAAACATAAATCATAAGTATTGCATTGTATCTAAAAAAAATTAGCATAAGTCATACATATTGTATGTTAGCTTTAATATGTATTGTAGGCTAGCTTGTAATACATAAATTATACTAAAAAAATCACATAAATCATATGTATTGTTTCTATATTACTATTAAACATAATTAACTAATAAGTGAAATAAACATATTAGGTTTTCGGTTCCCGAACCGAACCGAACCATTTGGATTGAGAGAAAACTCATCCAAACGATTTGTGTGTAGACTTTGGTTCGGGCTGGGTCGGTTTGAGTTCGGTTAGGTCGGATCAAGTCGGTTCGGTTCAGTTAAAATGCCCACCCCTAGGGGCTACTGCGTTTTATGCTTTCTTTTTTTGGTCAAACTTACGTTTTATGCATTTGCAACCATCTTCACTTAAATTTCAACAAGCAAAAATATTGCTAAACTAAAATGTCTAAAATCAATTATTTGCTATCTATATTTGGATATGGATATGAATTTGTAAGGAATGTAACTAAAGTGAAGGGGGTAAACACTTAACAGAGTATATAATTTCATTTGTTTTGTCTCCTCTATTGGGGGCAACTGCCCCATGCTAATCGATGTAAACCGCCCTTGAAGTTAATCATACACTAACATTCCCGAATAAGACAACACCCATCGTTTTACTTTTGTCGTTAAAACACGTTAGAAATAAGTACGAAGGAAAGTTCGATACAAGTAATGAATTATGATAATGTCATAATTCATAATAGAGGAGAAGTCAACTTATTCATAATAGAGGAGAAGTCAACTTAGCAAGCTTATTAGTCTAATCAGGTCAACGACGAAAAACTTGTGTTTTGCGTTTCCTAATTGTGAACTATCCGTAAAATTAAGCGGTAATTGCGCAATTAGTGTTATCGTTGATTTTAGTCCTGGGCATAATTATCCGAACCTGGACCCGAACCGAACCCGTCCCGAAATTTTACAAGTACATGTATGGGTATAAAATTTTTATACCTGATGGCACTTGTACCTGTTAGGACCCGAACCTGTACCCGACCCGAATACCCGTTTGCCGCGGTCTAGGTATATTTTATACATTTTTAAGTAATATAAAATTTAGATATGATATTTTTTGTTACAATTTCAAGTAGTTTTAAGTTTATATTTGATATTTCAAATGTTTTATGTTTTTTGCTTCTGATTTTTTTCATTTTGTCTAGTATAATTGCTCATTTGAACATTAGTACTACATTATATACGGATACTCTAATTTAAAACTCACGCATTTGTACTTGCATTATTAATGTTAATAGTGAGACGACTTTAATAATATACAATTTGAAATATTTCATATAATTTGTTCACATGTTCAATAATTCCTTTGGTATATGTAATAAGAAACTTTTGGGGATAAAGATATAAAAGATTAGAACATTAGTCTCAACTATCAATTTGAAATTGAAATAGGCAAAAATATATAGGTTTAAGCTAATAGTCAAATTCACGACTCGTTGGTTAATCTACCGCAACAAAATAAACATAATTTGTAGCATATAAACATGATTAAGGAAAACACACAAACAAACAGTGAGTTTTAACTAAACATGTCATAAAATTACATATTTTTGATATCTACAAATGAAATAATTTAGATACTGGACCCGAACTTATACCCGGTAGGACCCGAACGGCCGAACCTGAACCGAACCAAAAATTTACAGGTACATGTATCGGTCTATCTATCTTCTATCTTCTGTCTTCTATCTTCTATCTTCTATCTTCTATCTTCAATTATATAAAAGATCAAGACTCTCTCCATAAGCTTGCCACGTCAGCAACACAATTTGCTCTGAGCTTGCCACGTGTACATATAGAATTTTTACTTTTTTCCCCCGATTTGAGTTCTGAAATTTCCAAGCTTCTTCGCCTTCCACTTATGAACGTTATCATTAATTCTTCCATCCACCTTTATTAATCTGCCTGCGAAGCTTCCAAAAAAACATGTGTTCACCTGTCTCTACATCGAATTTAAACGAAACGAATCGGTGATGACGCTAACAACGGTTCTCGCGACGAGCTAGAGATGTTTGCTCATCCGTCTCCCCGTTTCCTCCCATTCTATCTAGATTCTTCACTCTTTTCTTCTGTTTTAATTTCACTCATTGCTGCAGCTTTGGAATTGTGACATCGTCTCAAGATTTTATACTCTCTCTCGCCAGAGTATGGGTTCTCTCTATTTTTGCTTCTCTCCCTCTGTCAAACCAATCTCCAAAAGGGGGGATGTCCTTTGATTGGAATATCTGCTGGAGATCCCACAAATCGGCTTCCTTAGATTTCGTCTTTGCTTGATTGGACTACGTCTTTACCAGATTTTACTTCTCCTCTTTTGGTAATTTTCTTAAACAATTTTAGCTACCATCTCATTTGGTAATCATTCTCTCCATCATCGATCACCATCTCATCCTTCACGCTACATGTGGAGAAGCTTCTGTAATCTATTATAAGATGTGATTACACAACTCAATTAGCTCTTTGTACCATCTGCAAATGAAACTTTGTTTATTTTAATTTCTTTCTGCAATTTTCTAGGAAAGAAGATTATGACCGGTACTTGGCTGAGTTTAAGATCGAGCAAGAGAAGAAGGAAGCTCCTGAACTGTCGCTCGAACTCTATAAGGTATCCCTATATATATATGTTCTTCTCCAAACACTTGTAAATGATTAGGATTTTTTTTGGTCTGATAGATATTTCTATACCCACCCAATTCAACTTGGCCTTGCACTTAACTTCTCTGTCCTCAACTATGAGATCATTATTCTCCTAAAAGGTTCCATTCAGAAATACCATCAGGTGTCAAATTTGTGATAATGTAGTTTCTCGAAAAATGTTGCAGAGCTTGCCAAGCCAAAGCAAGTCTTTCACGAGGTGATTGCTTAGTTGGATACTCTAAGTGGAGAATCGTATATGGACATCACTTTGATTATGCCGATCTTAAGAGATTAACTCACGATCTCGATTTCTAATCTTCCTGAGGATGGATGTCTTTTTGAAGGTCGTCCTCAATGTTTAAAGATTTCTTTGATTTAAAATAGGCCATCACGGAAGTGAAGTACATAAGCAACTCCGTGAGCACCTATAGGTATGTTCATAATGGCATTACCTTCATATTTTGGGTTTATGCGAGTAGAAGAAGGTCATTGTGTCATGCAAATAGATTACCAACCATTTCAGGTTTGTCTGGTCAGGTAGGAGTTGAGAAAGAAAAATTTATGCAATGAGGATGTAAGATAGCAGAGGTACTTAATTTGTTTTTTTTTCTTCTGGTTTTCACTATACATTGTTATAGATTTCACACTTTTATGTTAACGCACTTAGGAAAACATACAAAAACTATAAAGCTACACTTCATGGCTTTTAATTATTGTATGATTTACGAAATTGACATCTATAAAGTGTTTGTATGCTCAAAACAAAAGCCAAACATTGGAAAAGTGTTTGTTCGAGCACTACCACACTGGAGTCTTCGTCAATTACGCAATTAACATTATACCTTATGAAAAACACATGTGCGGGTTATTGGTTCAGCTTTCTCATTGATGATCTATTATAAGGAAACATGTTTGAACTTACTTGAAAGGCTTCATTCATGTAGCCTGAACATGTTGAGAATAAATGGAGGCGTTTCATGCTTACTTGGTGGAAACTCCAAAGGTATAACATTTCCAAACGTGATAAAGTTTATATGCTTCTATGAGTATTACATGGTAGTTTATGGTAGATATAAGTGAGCACATGTTCTTATTATTAAGTCAAGCTCTGTTTTGACACTATTTATTGTTAATTAATATGATTTGAGGAATAGGATAAAGAGGAAGTTTGGTAACCATATGATCGTAAACTGGATACGTCTGTCTCTGATCTTGATGAACACCATGATTGTTCTAAGACTCAAAAGGTCTTTCCTTTTTTTTCCACTCTGTCTGTGTTTTTTTGGGTACTATAGGTCAATGACCAACTCCTTGCTGATTTGTTTTTTTGGCTGTAGGACCAATTGAAAAAATCTTATTCAGTAAAACGCGTGGGATAAAAGGATCAAGCAAGAGAAATAATTCCGGTTCCTAAACCAAACACTGAGCACTTTTGTCGTTTGAGCAATGTGGCATGGAAGAGTCAAACAGTCTTTTTTTTCACTCAAGGGGTGAAAAACAAGTTGCCTTGACGCTCCAAGGTAACGGCGTTCAAGAAAAATATTAAACGAATTTTTTTCCCCATCTCTTGAATTGTAGTCTCAAAAAGCTAAATAGGATATCAAATGGCCTTAGAAACACATTTCCATTGTAAATCAAACAGATTCAGGTTTCTATTTGTTTTTCGAGGATTTGTAATTTTCATAAACATTGAAAATTCAATAGTCTGGTAAAACTTATGGCTTTAATAGGTGTTAAATTTCTTCTCTTCCACAAGTGTATGCACAAATCATAGATTACTTTTAGGCGAAGTCGTTATGCCTAAGGTGAAGAAGGTTGCTCTTGCATGGACAATTTCCAACATTCTCAATCCAATTTTTTGGTCATATCTTATGTTTTATACAAGGTTTTCGTGCTTCTCATTTCATGCTTACTTGAAATAGACAAACTTGTGGTAATGCAACTAGATTTTTTGAAGAATATCACTAGCAAGTATGAAAATGAGCTACTGCAATTGTTACTTCACAAGAAAAAATAAATGTAAATAAGTGTTTTCTCAAATATTATTGTATTAAATCCTCTCTGCAAGAGGAGACGTTTTTTTAAAAAATTTAGAATTTATAAAGATGTTGCTACACTAAAGGGGTTAAGCTCAATTATGAGAGAAATCACATGAATGGTTGGAATTGAAAAGTGCTTGATGGAGCAAAATAAGATTTAGAGATGGGATATAAGGATGACATTCCATGAATTAATACTATACACAATTTGTTCGCATTAGTTCTTAACATCTTCTAAAAACTCAAACTTTGTTTTTACATTCCATGGAGGATGACTTTTTGTTGGTTATTTTCTGTATCATTACCACAACACAATATCACATTTACTAAATCTATGTTGAGGTATCTAAAACCAATTAAAGTACTACAAAACCAAATACAAACTATATAAAATGTTAAAAGTATATGTAAAATGATATAGGTAAAAAGTCTAAACATAAAAACAAATTATATACAAAACCCGCGCGTATGCGCGGGTACTCAACTAGTGGGTATAAAATTAGTACACCCGATAGAACTTGTACTCGACCCGAATACCCGAATGTCCAGGCCTAATTGATGTTGTTTCTTAATTTACGCCTTTACGAAATAAATCTCCAACACAATTATCACATTAATTAAAAACAAAAAAAAACATCCCGAAGCGGATACCGGTAGCTCTAATTAATGGTGGATATAAAAATCCAAAACTGAAAAACCGAATAAAAGGGTATCAGTTTGGTATCGGATAATCTGATTTTACATATTGGTTCTCAAAATTTGTAGTCCATAGATTTCGTTTCGGTTTAAACCAAACAATTGAACAGATTCCAAACTAGACTGAATCCTAACCTAAACTATAAAACCTACCTAGTCAACTTTTACTCTCCCCAAACCCGACACAAGACAATATTAGATTTTGGATTGGAAATCTAAAAATGGTTAATCTAAATTCAAAATCCCTAATACCCAATTCCGCTCAATCATCCATCATCATCATCCTCTGTTATTCGATCTAAGATTCGTATCCTCATCTTTGATTGTTCTAGTAACCTTAATCCTCATTGCCTTTTTTTGTGAGTTTTAAAGAATAGAAGAGTCAAGTAGATTGAATCTTTGAGTTTTTGTGATTCATAGTTTGATGATTATTCGACACTAGATTGGTCACTTAAAAGATTGAAAATTTCCTTGGTTTATCTCTCTAATCTGCGATTAAGGGTTTCTAAGATTGATCACATTCACATTTGATTGTAAAACGTATGTTTTTAATTTGCAAACCGCGTTGATCAGAGTTAGGTTGGAGAATAGTGGTTGCGCTTGAGATGTTTACATCTTCATCTTGGAAAGGTAAAATTATTCATATAGAGTCTCATGGATGTAGACAAATACTTTGTGTTTCATTTTGGTCCTAACGTACTTTGAGTTTCATTTTGGGAAGTTGTATTTGATTTTGTATTCCATTTGGTGTTTTATCATGTACATAAAGTCTTAATTAGACTCAAAACTTTAAATAATAATGTTATTCTGTTTCAATTCTAATTGTGCACTTATTGACATATCGGTTTCGATTCGGTTATTAGGTTAATAACCGAAACCGGACCGGACCATTAAGCAATTTGGGTCTACTATGAACCTCTCCATAACTCATTCGGTCTTTATATGAACTTATTTTATCTACAACCGAAAAAACTGAACAACTGAATCACATAATCAAATGCCCATCCGTAACTCTAATCTCTAGTATACTAGCTCATTATCCACTTGAAATAAATAATCGTATAAATTTATACTAACGTAGTCTTGTCTTATACATTTATGTATATCAAAATAGTTCTATCTTTTTAACAGTTTTTGATGAAAAAATCTCTAAAGTATTGTTTGATCCATTTTAATCCCCTCAATTAAATTATTAATGTTAAAACCCCTCAACTAAAAGATTTTAATAAATAAACCCCTCAACTAAAAATTTAATGAAAAAACTCCTCAAATAAAGTTTCGTTAATGAAAAACCCTCTCCTTCTATAATAATGTCAAAATACTAAACAAGCACCATTAATTTGATACTATGCACGGACTGATTTCTTGTTTTTAATTTTTTATTGATTGTACCATGTTTCCAATTTTGTGTTTTTACTCCATAGTAAGATTAAAAAGTACATCATGCATGTTCTTCCTCGAATGATCAAGTGTCATCTTGTAGTTCTCGTTCCTAAAACATTCCAATGTGATGTACATGTTTCTTGAACATAGTTGTTAAAAAAAAAAATTCATGAAAATCTCTTAATTGTGAGGTTTATTCATGGATTTTCAAATGATTGTGTCGGGTTTTCAATGTTGGTTTTAAAAAAACATTGTGTTATCTAATGTTGAAATACAATGTAAATCTCATTTTTTAATAAACCATATTCATAGTATCAACTTAATAACACTTGTCTCGCATTTTGACATCATTGTAGACTTGTAGCAGAAGGGTTTTTTTTCATTAATGAAACTTGGTTTTAGGGGTTTTCTCCATTAAACTATTAGTTGAGGGGTTTATTCATTAAAACTTTTTAGCTGAGAAGTTTTAACATTAATAATTTAGTTGAGAGGATTAAAATAGATCAAACAATACTTGAGGGGGGTTTTTCATTAAAAACCCTATTTTATACATAGCAAATTTTAAAATGAATCTTTTTTTTTTTTTTGGTCAACAACGTAAACTTTCATTAACTTTCTGCGTTAGAGGAGTGACCTCTAAGAGCGGTTTTTGCCAATAAATCGGCTTCTACATTTTCCAAACATGGAATGAAGCCTATTTCAAAAGAATTAAACATAGGGATAAATTCCCGAATGTCACAAAGGAGGAAATGAATCTCTTTGTGGTCGCCATGGGAGCGCAGGAGAAGAACTAGGGTAGAGTTGTCGGAGAAAACTTGAATATCCTCGCAACTCACCTCACTCGCTGCTGAAATTGCTGTCCGGAGCGCTAAGGCTTTGGCTGATAGAACGGAGGGAATTGAATCCACTCCTTGCATTCCTTGAAATATAATCCATGGGTTAGTGTTCGAGACGATCTTCCAACCTAATCCGCACATTAACGAATTAGAGTTCCAAGCTGCATCAATATAGCAAGAAAACCCATGATTGCGTTTCTTGATCGTTAAGCTTGAGCATGGTGTAATGGTTGGTTTTTCTCGCTGTTGTTGGGCTTCCTGCCATGCTCTTGCCTCCCGCAAAGCTTTGAGGAGCACTTCTGACGGTGTGAAGGAAGTGTCCGAGAAGATGAACTCGTTCCTCGCAGTCCACATATACCAAAATATCCAAGCACCAATATGAGCTTCTGATAAGCCCGAAGGTGGCAAACTCGTGAAGCTTTGAGTCTCGGTAAGAACATCGAGTAAAGAATCTTGCATCAATCCGGCATTGGTTTCATAAGGTGCTAAACTCCATACATTTTGGGCAAAGCAACAGTCTCTGAAGACATGTGTGGTTGTCTCTAGTGATCCGCATCGTTTACAAAAACGGTCAACGTCTAAGCCACGTCTCATCAATTGGTCTCCTACCGGTAGTGCCCCTACTGCCGCTTTCCACATTAGTTGTTTTATTTTCGGGTTTGTGTGGCTTTTCCAAATATTCTTTTGCCAATTGAAGCTAGCATGTTCTTAAAAAACTTCTCTTATCGTAAGGAGGTTATACCCTGATTTGGAAGTGTATTCACCTTTTGTTGATGGAAGCCATATAGGTGCATCATCTCTTTTGGTTTTGCTTTTAGGAAGAAGTTTTATTTGTTCCTCATGAAGAGGTAATATCTTGCGGATCATGTCCCAGTTCCATTCATTGGATATCGGTGTAAGAGAGTTGATACTTTAATCCAAGTGGTCGAAAGCGTAGGAGGTCCCATTGGCCTTGTCGGTTCCTCGAGTGAAAGCCACGGATCAATCCATAGCTTAATATCGTTCCCATTTCCTACTCTCCATCCGATGCCTTGCTTGAGAGTCTCTCGGCCCGCGATAATCCCTCTCCAACCGTGAGATGGGTTGAAGGGTAGAGAGCACTCCATAAAGGAGGAATGGCGGCAATACTTGCCTAAAAGGATCTGTTCTAATAGAGAAGACGGTTCGCGGAGGATGCGCCATCCAATTTTGGCCAATAAGGCATCATTAAAAGCTTCGATTTCTCTAAAGCCTAGTCCACCTGCGTTTGTTGGAAGTGTTAATTTGGACCATGCAATCCAGCTCATCTTCCTCACGTTCAGTTTTGCGTCCCACCAAAATTAACATAAGATCGATTGGATTTGTTTACATAGGGATATTGGGATTTTGAAACATGACATGGTGTAGGATGGCATCGATTGTAATACCGCTTTCAGGAGAACTTGTTTCCCTGCTTGTGACAAGAATCTAGTAGACCAACTATGTGATCATTGTCTAATCTTATCCACAAGTCCTGCAAAAATGTCTCATTTCCTTTGGCCAAAGTTCTTCGGGATTCATAGATATTTCCCTATACCGCCTTCGTTGCGGATCTTAAGTTGTCTCATAGCTCTGTTCCGTTGGTATCTTGGCGTCTTAGATGAAAACGTAACCGAGGATTTTGCCAAATTAATGCTTTGCCCTGAGATACTTTCGTATTTATCTAGGATCTTCACTAACGCCTGGCAGTTAACCGCATTAGAGCGGCAAAAGAACATTGTATCATCCGCAAAGAGAAGATGATTTATCGAAGGGCAGTTACGTGCTACTTTAATTTCAGCCAGCGTACCGTTTATTTGTGTTTTTCGACATAGCCCAGATAAAACTTCGGTACATAAGATAAAGAGATAAGGGGAGAGAGGATCGCCTTGTCTTAGACCCCTGGTCGGGTTTACTCGTCCTTGTGCCGCTTCGTTAATCAAGAAGGAATACGATACAGTCGTAACACATTCCATAGTTCAATCAATCTAGTGTTGGTGAAATCCCATCTTTTGTAATACCGCCTGGAGAAATCTCCATTCAATTCTGTCGTAGGCTTTACTCATGTCAGTTTTAACAGCCATTGTCCCCCGTTTTGTAGCTTTGGAGGTACGCAGAAAATGAAGGACTTTATGGGTTATCAGGACGTTATCAGAGATGGCTCTTCCTTTGACAATGGCATATTGGTTCTCCGATATTAGGGATGGGAGAATGTGTTATAGGCGTTTTATGAGGATTTTGGCCACGATCTTGTAGTAGATGTTACACAGAGCGATTGGTCTGTAGTCCTCTATTTTACGGGGCCTATGATCTTGGGGATTAGGCGAACATGTGTTTCGTTCATCTTTCTTGGAAAAGTGCAGGACGTAAAGAAATTGCAGATTTCCTCTGAAATTTCTTCTTTCATGACCGGCTAGTAAGTTTGAAAAAATCCTGCCGAAACCCCATCAGGGCCAGGAGCTTTTCTCGGATGAATAGAGAACAAGGCTCCTTTTATTTCCTCATCATCAGGTAACTTAGTTAATAGATCATTATCAGAGTCCGCAATACACGGTAAGGGTAGAGAATCGACAAGAGAGAGATCACCTGAAGCCCGGGTAATAAAGATATCTTGATAGTAGTCGTATATGATCTTTGTGATTTGATGCTCTTCATGCTTTGCCACTCCAGAGGCATCCTCGAGTACTGTAAATCGGTTACAAGTACGCCGTGCTCTCGTTACTGCATGGAAATAACTGGTATTGCGATCACCGCTATATAGCCACAATACGCGACTTCGTTGTTTCCAGAAAATTTCTTCATCCTTATAGGCCTTTTCTAGAATGGTCGTGTAATTCCCAATAGCCACCGGGTCAGGAGAGTCCGCCGAGAGTGCTTCTTCAAGCTTTTTTTGGTTTTCTTTGATGACTTTAGCACTGTTTAGATTTTGCTCTTTCCACCATTGTACTATTTCTCGTCTACAGGCTGCGAGTTTTTGCTCTACGGTCATCTCACCGGAATCAGTCCAAGTAGTGGATATTAGCTCATAAATCTCTTCCTTGTTACGGAGGCAGTTATCAGAGCAAAACATGCCCTTTCTTTTAACTCGGGAGTCATCAAGATAAGTTACAAGAGGCCGGTGGTCGGATCCTTCAAATCAAAGATATTGAGATCTTCCAGAAGGAAATTCCTCTAGCCAGGCATCATTTGACATAGAGCGGTCTAACCTAGCACGAACAAAGTGATTATAGCGCATTCTTCTCCAAGAAAGAGGGTTACCAAAATGTTTAACGTCCCAAAGGCCATTTTGCGTAACAAAGGTACGAAAGTTGATAAAAGATCCTTCGTGCCGACGAGGACCCTCTTTTTCAGAGTTGTCGAGTATCTCATTAAAGTCTCATGTGAGAAGCCAAGCTGCATAACGATTGGCTCCTAAGTCTGATGTTTTGTTCCAAACCTCAAGAAGTCTTTGGATTATCAGGTGTCCATAAACGAAGGTTATATAAAAAAATTTAGTCTTGACCTTGACTTTTACATCTATGAAATTAGGCGAGGATTCTAGAATTTCTAGAGAGATCTCTTTTTCCAGAATAAAGCTAAGCCTTCGCTAAGGCCAATAGGTGGAACCGTAAATTGGTTATCATAACCCATCCACTGAAATACATTAGAGACAAACTCATCGTGGTTTTTTGTCTCCATGAGAAATGTTATGTTCGGAAATAGATTGAGTCCAATTTCCTTTAGACGTCGAACTGTAAGGGAGTTCCCAAGCCCTTGACAGTTCCAACAGGTCGTAATCATTGAGAAAAATGTGATTTTTGGGAAACCACCAGTCCCTTACAAGAAGAAGGTCTTAAGACCTTAGAATTTTTTGCCGTATGGCTTACATCCGAATTAATCGTAACATCCTCATTACGAGGTACATTGGTAGATTTTGGGAACACTTGAGGATTGCAAAGTCTCTTTCGTGGAGGGTTTCGTGACAAAGTGTGTCGCTTCCTTGAGCTCACCTCTTGGATTAGACTTCGTGGGATTCTCTTCTTCGGACTCGCTTTGGTTCTACCTGATATCTTTTTGGGGCCCGTTTTCCTAATATATTACTGACTTGGTACTTGTGTGAGATCCATACTATTATTTAGAGGTTCCAGTCTAGATACGATGGATCGTTTTTGATGTGAGAGGTTGGGCAGGTCCGGAATGGTTGCTTCTGATGAGGTTTGTTGAACTTCCTCTAAGATAGGTTTAGCCTGAACTGGAATACATTGGTTGATAGGGGTAATAACCTCCTAATAGTGAATTGATACATCAAGAAGATCATCCTCTTCCTGGTCAAATTCCTCAATTAAATCTTTGTCTCTCTGCTTGACCGATTCGTCGAGACGTTCAAGGGCTGGCCTTCTAGGTCTAGAGTCTGAGATGGAGTCATTGTGATTAACTCGACGTTGCTCATGACTCTTAGATGTCTCTGTTGCTACCTCCCGGTCAGTTGGATTAAGAGATAGTCTTGAGAGAATGTGAGGTCTGTAACTGTTATTTCCAGTCCTGAGAGAGCCTCTGACTTGAGAGTTTTTTTAGGTTCCCAAGCTCTTTTCACTCCTTTCCTGGTATTGAGATGCCTTTGCATCATTTTGGTTCCTTGGTTTCCAATAACGTGCTACAGTAACATTTTCCTCATTACGAGGTAATCTTGTGTTTTGAGACTCATTACGAGTTATTTGTGTTCCTCTATTCTCAACACGGTACTGCTGGGAATTAGTGTGATGGGAGGACGAATCGTAACGGGAATCATCACGGCGGGGGGAAAGTTGGTGATCTCTTGAGTTATGATAAGAGGGTAGATTTCTTGAATTCCCTGTGTTAACTTCTCGAACACGGTACTCTTGGTTTCTTGTTTGATGATACTGCATTCTAGTCTCATTCCTGTCAGCAGAATCCTTTGCATACTCCTTTGTATGAGGGGATTTACTCCTGGATGTTCGAAGCTCTGATGTATGGGGGTCTTCATGACGTCTGCGGTACCTCTCTAACCGAGTGCGAGTATTCACGTGGTTTATACTTGGTGCCTTTGTACTTGAAGTCCCATTGCCCGTATTAGACTTTGGGCAATTCTTTTCCTCGTGAGATAAAGAGAGGCAGAGGAAGCAATGCTTTTCGAGTTTCTCATATTTGAGTTCGATTGACACCTTTTCTCCGGATTTACTCGAACTCTGTCCTCATTGGTCTCCACTGTGATGTACTCTCCCAAGACCCGTCCTATTGCCTTGAGATTTCTTTCCGAGCCTCCATGTCTTGGGATCCCTTGGATTTGGATCCAAAAGGGGATGAGAGACGGGAAGGAATCTGATATCACCAGTTCCCATCGTTGGAGAATGAACATCCAGTAATTGAAGTGAAACGGCGCCTCCTTTAGAATAGCTTCAAGCTCGGATTCCTCTTTAAACATGAATTGAAATTTGTCTCTACCTAGTACCTTGCCCGTCACGCGCCCCTCAAGCCTCCAGTATTGGATCATATACCCTATGAGGGCGTGAGGTCGTTGAATCTCCGGGTTAAGGACTCGGCCTATCAGAGATAGTCGGTTTGCTTCGATGAGCTCATCGAGGGGTTCGTCTGGGAGTCTGATCGGTTTGTCGCGGATCCACTTGTGGGGATTGGCAATTCCCTTACCCTTCTCTTCACGAGTGTAGCGGTGAGACATAGTGAAGGAGAAGTCAGAGAGATGGCCAAACGACGGTAAGGGAGAAAGTCAGCAATACGCTGTAAGATATCTAACGTGATATATATAACTAGAAGAGAGACAAGCAGATCTACGGCGGATAAGCAAGTCAATATCGAATTTTTGGAGTCTATAGAAGAACCCTAAAAGATTGCCCTTGCAACCCTAGAGCGCAGCAGCAAATTTTAAAATGAATCATAAATATGAATGACAACAAAAAAAGGATAGAAGTTACAAGAATGCCATCAGTCATCATTCATCAATCATCATCAAATTAGTCAATAGGCAACAGGTGCATAATTCTCCCACAAATCCATATTCTGAAAGGCCCAACATTCGCCAATAATTCATCTGATTTCTAATACTACAATCTCTAGAAAAATAAAAATAAAAACATAACGCAAGCAAACACAATTTGATTCATTTATAAAAATCAATAATTATTCGAGCAACAACAATATTTTCAATATCTCAAAGCCCAAGCGAGAAAGGGAAACCGGTCGAAGCTAACCAACCACCACCACCAATAAACTGACCAGCCGTATATCCTTGAGCTTCTGTAGCAGCAGTAATTACCTTAAAACCCCTCCACTTAACTCTATTCGCAGTTCCAGCCCCTGCTCCTCTATTCGCATACTCTCTATAAGTCAAAGTATTCAACGCAAAAGTCCCGGTCCACTCATGCCAACCTTCGGGTCGGATCACGTCGGAGATATCCGACTGCATTACCACCGTTTGAGAATACTCTTTCCACGGCCGTCCAAGATACGTCGGAAAATTACTTTTCACCGATTGTAAATCCGACGTGGCACCGATCCTACATTTTTGGATAACGATCCCTGTGTTCTGGTTAGGGTCGGTTCGTCCTTGGGCCGTGACCATGTTTTTCTGACCGGAGTTTGGTCGGCGAGCGTGGATGTCACAATCTTGGAGCACGACCGCTGCGTTTCCGAAGATGAAATCGACAGTTCCGGCGATGAGACATTTGACGAAGAATTGACGGTTCGAGTGAACGTAGAGCGTGTCTTGGTAAGCTAACATGTCGCACTGGTAGAAGGCGGAGAAGTCGGAACCGACACGGAGAGCCACCGCTTGGTGCTTCGACGGTCCCGCCGTGTTCTGGAAAGTGATGTCACGCGCTAGGAATCTCTCTCCGACCGCAGCTGGGTCCCCCAAAGACAAAAAAAATCGTTAATTAATGGCATAATTACAAGACTTCAGTTCAAGGTGTATTGTGTAATGAAATTATGTAACAAATGTAAATAAGGGGGAAGATTGGTTAGAAAAGTGAAACGACAATGAAACAAAACGAAAAAGAGACAAGAAAGAGAAAATGTAATAATGAAACTAAAGGCTTTCTTCACGAGTGGATATGTGAGCCAAAAACCAATCCATATAACGTGACTTGAAAAGGCATAATGAATAAAGCCAAGAAAATGATGGATCAAGAGTTGCACATGACTCAGATCTAACTAAGTTTCTTGTTCAAATTAGGTAAAATTCAAACTCACATTTAGTTTTATCTCGTTACTAGGCTACTACATGTGCGAATAAACTCTTGTAGTTTGGTACTAAGACTAAGAATCTACATGTTTTTATTTAATGTGCTTGAAATATAGAGTAATGATTTCTTTTCCACCAAAAGGGACCACCGCATCGTGCAATCACTTTTTCATCTCATTTTCGAAATTCAAAATAAAAGTAATAAATGAAATAATTAAAAATGCTTACCAACAGTGGCTGAGTGAAAAGTGGTGCTACCGTCAACGACATTTCTATTTGCGGTGATAATAGTTCTCGTCCGACCATCTCCCATAAACATTATATTCTTTTTCTTCTTTGCCACTTCAACATTTTCTCTATAAACTCCGGCTTTAATATGTATCACATACCTCCTATTACTATTCTCCGGCGCCGCCGCAACCGCAGCCGCTATCGTCTTAAATGTTCCACTACCGTCAGCCGCCACGGTGGCGTCGGCTTTCACCGTAGACCCTTGAAGAAGCCTCCTATCTCCGGCGGATAACCAAGTCGGCCAACCTTCCGAGTCTAGTTCTCCGGTGATATCTGCCACCGCCGTAGTCTCTTCCTCCTCCTTGAGCTTACGGTTGTTTGTGGTGAGTTTAGCTTTTTTTAGTTCGAAATTGGCAATGTCGGTATCAGTCATGTTCTTTATCATTGCTAGTGCGTTGCTGCACATGTGCTCCACATGTATCTACACGTAATCATATCGTTATAAAGCTATATTTTAAACAAAAAAGTTATCAACAAGTTAATGTAATTAAATGCATATGCTCTAAGAGCATGTACATTGGAGACAATGTGGGTGTGTCTTATAATATAAAATTATTAAAATTTGAGTAAAAGAAAGAAAGAGAGTGTTTTTTGTTGAAATAATGTGGTGTATTGAAATATAAAATTAATAAAAGTTGAGTAAAGAGAGGAGATAGTGGGTTTAGTTGGAGAGATTGTGTCTTGGGGAAGACATAAGAGAGAGATAATTGGGGTGTGTTTAAATATAAAATTAATAAAAGTTGAGTAAAAGGATGAAAGAGAAGATATAAAGTTGAGTAAAAAAATAAAAACAAAAGTATAAAGTTGAGTAAAAAGAAGAGAGAATGTGTTTTTAATATTTTTATATTGTGAGATATTGGTAAAATGTCTCCAGATGGCCTAACAACAACAATTGATAGTTACTATTCATACAAATAGACCAGCACTAGCTAACAACATCTCATTGAAAGAAAACAAAAGTTCTGAAAAAATTGTTCTGGTGATGGTGATGTTATGATATATCTAGTTGTTTGTTACTCTATATGATTTTTTAGAACTCTATACATTTCTAATATAGTGATTTATGTTGAGGCATTCCGGATTCCATAAGTTTAGCGAACAAAAGAACAAGTGCATTTTGGCCACATTTGCGATTATTAAACTAATTATATTTTCCCTAGAATGATTTTATCTCATACATTTCACATAGTTATTTTATTTTCAATTGTTTCACCGTAATGGTTAAATAAGGAATGTTTTTTGGTACGTACCTGACCCTTCACCAAGGCTTTACGAACTTTCTTATCAGCATCGTCATGAGAGAAACCATCGAGACAAGTCTCTTGATTAGTAATGGCAGAGCTAATTAGGGTTTTGAGATCACCGGCTTGTTCCCGGAGAGATTTCTTGTTAGGATACACATGAAGATCTTCTGCCGCCTCGTGAAGCTCATCGAGTGTCTCATCAATAGTCTCCAAACAGTCATGAAGAGCCGTCTTCTCACGTGGAGTCAACCCTTTCCTATTCTTGATTAGCTTCTTCACCGTGAAGTAGTTGTGTTCCACCACGGTTATTGTTAGATTAAGTGACGCCTCGATGACGTCTTTTTGTGACGTTAGCTTGACGTCGCCGGAGGTGGACACAGCGGAGAAGCAGAGCTCAGGGTACAACGTGGAGGAGCATGCGGATCTTAGGACGGCGTGAGAGGACGGTGATAGAGTTTGTTTTCTGTTTTGGTTTGCTTTTGAAACTCCGGCGGCGATTCCGACCACGGAAGCTACTAGGAGGAAGGATACGGTGGCGGAAAGTAAAACAAGTTTCTTGTTTTTCTTGAAATTATCTTTAGAGAAGGTTTCTTTGATTGATGATGCCATTGTTTGACACTAGTGATGAGTGAGAGGTGAATGTGCTTGTGAAGAGTGGGTGGTGTTTATATTGACGGAAATTAAAATCAGACACGAGTTTTTTTTTTTTAACAGCAACTCTCTTTTTACTTTTCTTGACTCTATTATTTAAGTGGGATTTTAAAAAAAATATATAACCAAAAAATAAAAGTTCCACATGTTATAAGCCGCCTCGCTATAAAAGATAAGGTATTATTACGAATATTCGAATTCGACAGAAGTCACAAGTAAAAAAATTGGCTATACCCACGAAAGTTTCGTGGGTAATAGTGAAGAATTTTCGTGGGTTTACCCACGAAAAACCACGGACATATTTCGTGGGTATAGCGTCGTGGGTAGATAATTTAGTGGGTGTTCGTGGGTAAAGCTACCCACGAAAAGCCACGAAATTTTCCATGGCAAATACCCACGAATACCCACGAAATATTTCGTGGGTACTGTTACCCACGATTTGCCACGATAGTCTTCGTGGGTAGTTACCCACGAATACCCACGAATTTATTCGTGGGAAACTACCCACGATTTGCCACGAAAGTTTTCGTGGGAAGCCTTTTACCCACGAAATCCCACTAAAACTTTCGTGGGTACGTAGTATTTTTTTTGGAAAAAAACATTTTTTATTTTGAAATTTGTTATTAAAATTATTAATTAAATTAAATACTAAACTAATAATTCGAATAGAAATAAAATATTTTACATAAAATTAAATTGTTCTAAATTAAAAGTTTTCAAATAAAAAAAAAAGCAGAAACATAAAATAAACGACTACGAACCACCAGAGTTTTCGGGCTGAGTCGTCCCGCTTGAACCGCTGCGTCCTTCTAGCTTCCTCAAAATGACATCTATCTTACTCCCCATGCTAGTCATCTCACCCCTCATTTTATCGAGCTCAGTTCGGAGATCCGGTTGTGTTTCCGACGGATGCTGGACGGAATGGTGATAGAACTGCGTCCTCGCACTACCGACGCCGTAGGCATGCCCGTATCTTGGTTGCACCCTCTGCATTTTTAAACAATAAGAGAATTAAAGTCTAAATATACAATAAATAAAAAATTATAATATGAAAAAATTTACCTGAAAATATAATTGGTTAATGAATTCCCGAGGAGAACCACTTGTGGAAAAAGCTGTGCCGGTCGAATCTTGGTGCTGAGAAGCCTCCTCTTCAACCTCCCTCACGAGTCCCTCAATCACCGGATCAACGTAAGTGCCATCCGCGCGTGTATGCGTCTCCTTCACCAAATCCAGAATGGATGGTTCCTCGGATCCCTGCCCCTTCTGCTTCTGCATTATCAAAAATTTTTTTTAACACAATGTAGTGATCATTAACATTACTAACGATATTTAATAGATTTGTAAATTAATATATGGATCAAACTTACCAATTCATAGTCGATCTTTGAGAAGGATCGGGGCCCGGCACTGTGTTTGTGCATTCCTTTGCCGTTGATCGGCGTTTTACGGCTTTCAGCAGCAGTCTTACTCTTGCTAATGGCTTTCTCAGTCTGCCATTGTTCCAAAAGAATTGCCCAGTCATCCTCGCTGATATAGACGGGCTGCACTCCCTGCCGATGTTTCCTACTAATCTCTTCGCCGATTCCTAACTTCGTCTTTTCCTTCCATTCATAAAAGACGATGTCCTCGAACTCGGGATCCCAATAATAGTTTTGCTACAACTCGCAACAACCATTGTTAATATACAATGTTAATAATGGAAAATTACTAAATGTTTAAATATCCGAATTTTCTAACTTACCACAAATGTTCCCCACCAACTCAGAATTTTTTCTGGAGCGAATTTTTTCACATCGGTCCAGTTCTTCCAAGGACCCCAAAAATTACCCTGCCAGGTCCGTTTAATAAAACTGGTGACCGAATCATCGATCCCAATCCTTTAAAAAATATTTAAAAAGTTAGAAATCAATTAGTAAACACATAGACCTTAAACTTGTTAAATATTTAAGATGTTTACCATAGTCCTCCGTTTTCCTTAAACGGATGGAGGACAGGCTGTGATCTCCTAGTAGGCGCTTCGTATACCGCCTGTAAACGGTAACGATACTCTGCAGAAGCACCTATGGCAGATTTTGGGAGATTGAAACAGGGTCTGCTTCGAACTGAGCCGGTCCCGGTAGACGAAGACATAACTACATGCAAAAAATAATACATCTAATATTTCTTACACTAATAATATTTTCTGATTTTTTGTTAAAAAAAATTAGAGCCATTAATATGTTTTATATTTTAAATTTTCAAGTCTTTATTTTGTCATATATTTTTGTAGAGCCATTAACATTTAATTTTATAACTTATTTTCTCATATATGTTTTTCAAGAATTTAGGATTTGAAGGCATTAATATGTTTTCAAAATTTGTTAACAAGTGACACTTTTATATATAAGTGTTGTACAAGTTGTATTAGATATGTTTTTCCAATTATATAATATTGGTATTAGTTATCTAATTTTTTCCGATTTTATATATTTTTTTCACTAATTTATAATACTAATATTATATATAATATTTGTATGTAAAAATCCACAAAATTAATATAAAATACCTAAACAATTTTAAAATTTTCTTTTAATTATTAATAAACACTAACTACTCAACAATTTTTTCTACAAACCTTTTAACTTATGTTTTTCAAACAAAAAATTATTTGGAAAATTAAAAAACCCTACACAATACAAGTTGTATTAGATTTATTTTTTCAATTATATAATTTTGGTATTTGTTATCTAATTTTTTCAGGTTTTATATTATTTTTTCAAACTAAATTATAATACTAAATTTATAAAATATGCAATTTGTATGTAAAAATCCACAAAATTAATTTTAAATACCTAAACATATTTAAAATTTTCTTTTAATTATTAGTAAACACTAACTACTCAACAATTTTTTCTACAAACCTTTTAATTTAAGTTTTTCAAACAAAACATTATTTGGAAAATTAAAAAAACCCTAAAGTATACACTAACCCTAAATTTTTAACAATCTAAGCAAATTTTTAACAATCTAAGTAAATCAATCCAAATTTCCTTCTCATAAACTACACAAAGCTATTACAATCAAGAGGCAATCAAATTTTGATGATTTACCCGAAACAAAATTGAAGAAAAACAAAGGATTAAAGAGAGGAAAGGAATTTACCTTAGGAGATGCAAAATTGGTGGTGGTGGGTGTCGAAATCGCCGTGTACTCGTCGCTGGTGGGTCGCCTGAGCTTCGCCGTGGACTCGTCGGCGGTGTCTGCGTCGAAATCGCCGGAGGAGATGGAAAGTTCGGTGGTTTTGTCGAATGGAGGAGGAGGATCTGTTCCGATGAAAATAATGACAGTACCCACGAAAACCCACGATTTTTTTCGTGGGTATTTAAAAAAAACCCACGATTATTTTCGTGGGTATTTAAAAAAAGTCACATAAACCCACGATTATATTCGTGGGTATTTCAAAAAAGCCACAAAAACCCACGATTTTTTTCGTGGGTAAATTCTTTAATTTTTAAAAATATTTTCCACAACAACTTATTCGAATACGGGTTTGAATTTTTATTAAAGAAAGTTTAAGTAACCATCAAATTATGGTGTTGACGAATCTTATAGATCATCAACATTTAATAGTATTTAAACATAATTATTTTAAATATTCCCTTTTGCAAAGTTAAAAGATAATTTGATTATGCAACTCCAACAAAATATTACATTTAATGAAACATAAAATTTGAAACAACTATTAAACTGGTAGATAAAAGACTGGGAAATATTAAACATACAATGGTTATGGTACACGTACATATTAGGCACTAAATTTTGATTGCATTTGTCTCTTTTCCACTCCAAAGTTACCAGAAACTTTTCTTTCCTTTCTGTTTCTTTGGTGGAGAATTTAAAAATCCGTCACACCATTCCCTTTTGATTGCATCAACATCTAGATTTAAGTTTGGGCTTTCTGGTCTTTGGGCAAACTCAAAATCATAGTATTGATACACTCCATATTTATTTATTGTAGATGTACTGTCTTGTCAAATCACGTTGGTCTGTAACGATTGTATCCCCATGTTTCAATTACATGAATATGTGGTCCATCAAAGTTTCAAGTTATAACATAGAAACAAATAATTTTAGAATCACACATTAATAGAAAATAAGATAATTGAAACTTTGATACAATATTTTTGTTATAAAAGCCTTACATATAATAGCCTTACATAAATAACAACTTTACCATAATAAATCTTGGCCGTTGAATGATGAATCTATAATATCAACCATTCAAATGAGTTGTCAATTCAGTTTTGGTATCCGATTCACTTGTGTCCATATACATTTTTGGTCTACATTTAAATGAGTTGTCAATTTTTGTATCGGTTTTGAGTTGTCAATTCGGAGTGAATTGTCAATTCAGAGTGAATTCGGTGTTGGTATCGGTAATGAGTTGTCATTAAATATTTTGATTCCTCACAGACAATTACAGTGTCTTGTCAAATCAGTTTCGTATCAAACGATCTTGGCCACAATTTTGCTGAATACTTTTGCAGAGTTGATCTTGGCCGTTGAAATGGGTGTGTAAGACATTAAATATTTTGATTCCTCACAGACAATTACAGTGTCTTGTCAAATCAGTTTCGTATCAAACGATCTTGGCCACAATTTTGCTGAATACTTTTGCAGAGTTGATCTTGGCCGTTGAAATGGGTGTGTAAGACATTAAATATTTTGATTCCTCACAGACAATTACAGTGTCTTGTCAAATCAGTTTCGTATCAAACGATCTTGGCCACAATTTTGCTGAATACTTTTGCAGAGTTGATCTTGGCCGTTGAAAATGGTGTGTGAGACATTAAATATTTTGATTCTTCAAAGACAATTACAGTGTCTTGTCAAATCAGTTTCGTATCAAACGATCTTGGCCACAATTTTGCTGAATACTTTTGCAGAGTTGATCTTGGCCGTTGAAAATGGTGTGTGAGACATTAAATATTTTGATTCTTCAAAGACAATTACAGTGTCTTGTCAAATCAGTTTTGTATCTACCTTTACCTGCATAATGCACAACTTATACCATCCATAGTATTATAAATACTTGCCTTATGTGTTCCAAATTTGTTACACCAAACCCATCTAATTCCAAATCTTTTAAGAATCAATACGTATATTTGTTATGTCTTCCTCAAACCATCCAAGAAGATGGATGGATCTCCGAATTGATCCGTCAACAAATACTATTACCGAAGAATTTACTAATGGGATTAATGTGTTTATCACATTTGCTTGTCAACAACCATCATATCAGGCAACTGGATTACTCCTTTGTCCATGCGCACGGTGCAAGAATGAAAAGCCACCAACAAAACCTAGGACGGTGGTGCGTCATCTTTACACAGTTGGATTCAAAGGCAATTACTATGTTTGGAGTAATCATGGAGAATCTTTCATGATTACGGGAGAATCATCTACTGCAACACAATTTCATGGAAGTGCCAACCAAGAACGTTATCATCACCCTCATGTTGCTGTACAAGAAACATTTCATGAAGGATTCGTAGATGTTGCTGATATTTCAGAGATGCACGATCAACAATATATGGAAGAAGTCGAAGTTCCGGCGTTCGTGGACAAGTCGTATGAGGCCTTAATGGAAGCTAATCAACCTTTATACGAAGGGTGCAATGCAGAGAATACCAAATTATATTTGGCATCATGTATTTTACGTTGGAAGACGGAGCACAATATAGCAGTGGGTGCTGTAGACGACATCGCTAGTACTATCAAAAGGATTCTACCAGGCCCGAATACTGCTCCGGAGTCGTACTACGAAACCAAAAAGATTACGAAGACTCTTGGCTTACCCGTTCATAAAATTGATGTATGCGAGAACAATTGTATGCTATTTTGGCGAGGAGAAGATGCCACGCTCGAGAAATGTCGCTTCTGTCAAACAGACCGATATCATCCGTGGAATGGGCAAGGTAAAAAGATTCCAAAACAACGAATGTTTTATCTTCCCATTACTGATCGTTTGAAAAGACTATACCAATGTCAATCAACTGCGGGACATATGCGTTGGCATGCCGAGCATATGAATGTTGAAGGCGAAATGAATCATCCATCAGACGGGGCCGCTTGGAAACATTTCCAGAGCGTTTATCCGGGGTTTGCTTCTGAACCAAGAAACATCTACCTTGGATTATCAACAGATGGTTTTAATCCACTAGGCATGAGTGGTGAGGCACACTCAATCTGGCCGGTGATAGTCACACCATACAATCTACCTCCTGGTATGTGTATGAACCGAGAATTTTTATTCCTCTCGATTTTGGTTCCTGGTCCAACACATCCGAAGAAAAGTCTGGACGTGTACCTTCAACCTTTAATCGACGAACTACAACAACTATGGACACATGGCGCTGATGTATATGATATATCAACACACAATTCTTTTAAGATGAAAGCGGCGCTTATGTGGACGATTAGTGACTTCCCAGCTTATGGGATGTTATCGGGGTGGATGACTCACGGACGCCTCGCATGTCCAAACTGTATGGATTCAACCAATTCATTCTGGTTGACGAATGGACGAAAACAGTGTTGGTTTGACTGTCACCGAAAATTTTTGAAGAGCGACCACCCATATAGGCGGAATGTAGTTGCCTTCACTAAGTCTAAAGATGTCCATGATGAAGCACCGGTATGGCGTACTGGAAGAACAATATTGGACTCCATCAACAGTATAGACGGACTGCAAATGAGTGCCGAGTGTGGTGGCAACGGACACAACGATCCATCTAAAACGGTACATGGTTATGGTCAATATCATAATTGGTACAAAAAATCTATTTTTTGGTCTTTGTCTTATTGGGAGAATCTATTGCTTAGACACAACCTAGATTTTATGCATATAGAGAAAAACTTTTTTGATAATATTATCAAAACTATCTTGAACGTGCCGGGGAAAACAAAAGATAACTTAAAATCTAGGCTAGATATAGCGATAATATGCAACCGTAGAGCGTTGGAGCTTACATATCCAAATATTGCTCCAGTTCCAATATTTCGATTGTCAAAGGAAGCGAAAAAGAAATTTCTAAGTTGGTTGAAGAAAGAAATTCGTTTTCCAGACGGGTATGCTTCCAACTTTGGTAGATGTGTCAATGAAATTAATGCGACTCTTTCTGGTCTCAAAAGCCATGATTGTCATGTCATTATGGAAAGGCTTCTACCTTTTGCTTTGATGGAACTACTCCCCAAGTCTGTACACGTAGCGATTTCAGGTATTAAAATTTTAATTTTTTTGATACACAAATATGACTGACTAATTTAGGTTGTTACTTTTATTACACAGAAATCGCATTGTTTTTCCGAGACATTGGTGCCCCATCATTAAAAGAACAAGATGTTATAACAATGAAGGAAAATATAGCAGTAAAATTATGCAACTTGGAGAAGATATTTCCTCCTTCGTTTTTTGATGTCATGGAGCATCTACCGGTACACCTTCCGGACGAGGCCATCTTAGGTGGACCGGTACAATATAGGTGGATGTATCCATTTGAGCGGTACATGTACCACTTAAAAAAAAAGGTTATGAACAAGGCACAAATCGGAGGGTCTATCGTCGAGCACTGTGTACAAGAAGAAATATCAGCGCTAGCTACCCATTGGCTTGGAAAACCGATCGCTGCAGGTAATGAAGGATGGCATGGTGAAAACATATACTTCTACGCATTCGACGATGTCCCAACAAATTTCAAACAGAAAGGAAGGTTCATTGGTAAACATTCAAAGGGATGGATAACAGACGAAGAGTACAACGTTTTGCAAACGTTTCTCATGAATAACTGTCCCGAGTTAGCACCATATGAAAGGTATGAGTAACCGTCGCAAAACATTATATTCAATAGTTAAATACTTTTTAATTACATAATTTGTATACATAGGATGTTTGAAGATTTCATGCGAACTACATATCCGGCATTGTCTACCACTGACCTACAATCATTGAAAGACAATAACTTTGCACGCTGGTGCAAAGATTATGTAAGTATTTTTGTACTGGGCCGTTTTTAATATAATGTTCAACTTATGTATTTATTTTACTACAGGTTAATAATCAAAGGATGGTATCAACAGTGCCACAATGGCTTATTGATTTTGTACAAGGTCCACGTCGTGCTTACACATCCTGGCCCTCGTATGCAACAAGAGGGTTCTTATTCCGAACATTGAGTAGGAGTGCAAACAAAAAGACACAAAATTTCGGTGTTTGCGTGAGGGGAACTACTGATACGGAATATTATGGCGTTGTGGAAGACATCAGATTGTTGAGTACGACGGCGGTGTCGGGTTGAAGGTGGTTATCTTCAAATGCTTTTGGTACGACATCACTAGTGGAAGTGGAATGCGTAGAAGTCGTTCAGGACTGGTGGATGTTGCTGCAAACAAGCAGTATCGACAATATGATCCGTTTATTACTCCTGAACAGTGTGATCAAGTTTGTTACATACCATACCCAAAGGTGAGTAGGAGGCATGGGACGGAATGGTTAGCATGTGTAAAAGTGGTACCTAGAGGTGTTCGAAATGTTACAGATGCTTTACAACATGCCTTTCAAGAGGATTCTAGGAATACTATTGTTGCACCTTCAGGGCTCCTAAGGGTCGAGGCACTCAATGTTGAAGACATGGACAATTATGATGATTTACCCGACCAACATACAAACGACATGTACACATCCGAGCATGAGCTAAGTGATGACGAATGTTCTCAAGCTGATTCCAATGATGAAGATGAATGAAAATTGTGCATCAACGCGATCCTTAATTTTTAGTATTTTATGTAATATTTTTTTCGGCTGTGTTAAGTTTTTAACGTCTTATAAAAGTAGTGGATTATTATCCGTCGAGTGGTTTGTAATAAAATATGTTGTGGATTCATGTATAATATTATGTGGAATATAATTTGTATCTTTCTAAACAGTTATAACAGCTAGCCCTATTTACAACACCCGTGATTGTTTACATGAGTAGAATACTTACACGCCATTCATTTAATTGTCGAAATGTCAATTCACCATCTAGTGGCCGACAGTGTCATTCACAATGTTATTTATGATTCAGTGGCAGACAATGTCATTCACGGACTTGATGTCTTTATTGCACACTGATATGTAATGTCAAATAATGTTTTCATACTTTCTTTTATCCACATATACATCGACACGTTAAGCCTAAAAAATACTCTGTTTTGCCTATATAAGTCCGAGTAATTCAACACAAAATCATAACACACAAAACAATTTTCAAATGGCAAACAGAGATCTATGGAATTACTATATGCAAAACCGAGCCTCCGTCCAAAACCCTCGAGAAACAACTCGTGTTCCTTCAAGCCCTCCATACGATAACTTATATGTTATTGATGCTCAACAGACAGTTTCACTCCAACCAACACAACGATCTGAAATCCAAACGCCGGTAATTTCGGGACCTGCCCAACTCATACAGCGAGGAATGTTTCGCAAGAGGGCTCACGATAGGAAGGTGTTGAGAGGTGAAAGTTCTCAAACACGCCCAACACAAGATTTCATTCGTGAGGTCATGAATGAGCCACAACAGGGCGACCAAGATTTTAATAGTCCTCGCTGGACTTCTACTATCGATTACATAATCCGCGAAGGTATAGACATATAATGTACTCATTTACCATTACAATAATGATTGTACATGACAAATACTAACTCTGTAATTCATAAATATAGGTACTTATAACAATAGGACCACACCATTCTGGACCCAGGTTGTAGAAATACAATGCCCGCATTCACAGTTTGTGAAAGTGAAAAAGGTTTACGTTGTCGACCAATATTATTTAATTTTACATATACAATGTATCTAACAAGTTAATTTTATCTTATTCTCAGCTTGTCGCTATGTTATCCAGTGCGACCCCCAACGGCCAGGGAGACCTTCTAGTAACCTTAAAGGATCCGTCTGAAATCATCGAGGGAACCATGCACCGTAACATCTTCAACAATGACGAGAACAGAGTCAACACTGGCGTAGGTGCGGTTGTCATTCTACAGAATGTGACCGTAGGCCGTTTTAACCGGAACTCTAAGTACCTCAACATCACTGAGCGGAACATTGTTAAGGTAGATTTTCCATAAGTTTGTAAATATTACTGATAATTATAAACTAAAATATTTTTTCAAACAGATAATTGGGGCTAATTCGATGATTGCTGAATACGAACCAACCGTACCATTTACTATCAATGAGGAAGCTGAAGGAACTACTGGCTACAAAAATGAAATAGTCCCAGACTCTGATGGTGAATAAACATCCGACCCGTCCATGTTTACGAATAAGCTGGTTAAACACCAGACTCTTTATGTTGCTTTAATGTTTACTATTTTCCTACCATCTATTGTACGCGTTTATAATAATGTTGTTGTGTAATGTAATATTTTAATATGTTTAATGAAATAAACCAATATTATATAACAAATGTTTTGTTTTTTATTGAGCTTCCATTTGAATTAACAAAAATCTAATTAATAAGTTTTTAAACCATTATAAGGTTAATATATTTGTCACTGTTAAAAACAAATCGGAACCGTATAGTTCTAACATTTTGTAAGCACCACCCACGGAAAAATTCGTGGTATTTCGTGGGTATTACAAAACCCACGGATTTTTTCGTGGGTATTAGTGGGTATTGGATTTGCCACGGAAAAAATCATGGGTAATCGTGGCAAAATTACCCACGAAAACCCACTACCATTTCGTGGGTACAAATTTACCCACTAATACCCGCGAAAAGCCACGAATACTCACGAAAAACCCATGAATAGTTTCGTGGGTAAGCATATACTGTTCATAGTGGGTTTTCGTGGGTATTCGTGCACGAATACCCACGAAAAACCCACGAATAGTTTCGTGGGTAAGCATATACTGTTCATAGTGGGTTTTCGTGGGTATTCGTGGCTTTTTTGCTTTACCCACGAAAAAATTCGTGGGTTTTTCGTGGGTATTAGCTTTTTTTTTACTAGTGAGTGCTATTGTTGTGTTCCTAATTTTGTATTTGTGTGTTTGATATTAATGTTCAATGTTATCGGAAGTTCGTTGTTTTGCTTACCAGTGATGAACTGACCACACTCGTCCACGCTTATGGCTTATCCTCATACCTTAAGCTAATGGACTTTAACCAATCAGTGGCCAAAATAATTATATTTATTTGTATAAAACCTCTTTATATTTCTTACACTTGTGAAAAAATAGCACTATCTCTGACTTTATGTGATAGAATTGTTATTTACCATCTTATGGATTATGATGCCGTAATGATCTCAAAATTCAAATGAAAGTATAAAGTTAAGTCGTAAGCCTAATAAGTATTAGTTCAGATTAATTGGTAAATTACTAATAATGTTAGAAAAAATAGTACTTGTATAGTTTTTTTTTTATATATAACTCAGAGAATCTCAAACCTATGGAAGAGGGCAGACTAATCCCTGGAGAAGGTGCAACCCATGGATAAACTTTTTCTCCGGATATTCAAATGGACTGAAAACATAGCTCATATCTGTGTGGCCAAATAGGAATTGTTAGCAATTACACGCTTAAAGGGAATTGATCTCTAGCTTAAAGGGAATTGATCTGTAGCCTAGACCATGATGCAGCTTAGTACTTGTATAGTTTCTGCATGCGTCATGCGTGTATGTATCTTGCTGACGTTAGAATTTGTTTTTTGGAAATTAGCAGCTTTGGGGAATTTAGCGACAAGGAAAATATGTACGTAGTCGACACATAACTTTTTTTGCTATAAAAATTGAAATATAACTCGAAGCGTCAATAATAAATATTTTTCCTCTATTAAAAAGCATACTCGTCTTTTGACATTAATATTCGTTTCCACGATTGACAGCATCTTATACATAAGGCTCTGATTGGTTCATTAAGTTAAGTGTCTAACTTATACTTAACTAATGATAATTCAAAAATGTTATCATGTATTCCCACCGTTTCATATTAGTTGTCGTTTTGATAAAATGTATCTGAAATGTATATGGATGTAATTTGAATTAAATACATCCAAATACTAGCCAGATACATTTCTCAAAACCGCAACAAATATGAAACGGAGGGAGTATCAAACAAAAGTTTTATAATTTAAATTTGAGTTATAATTGATTCATCATTTTGAGTTATATTTTTTAAATAAAAATTTTAACTTAAAAGTTAATCCAACATCAAAGAGAATATGATGAATTATAGCTAAGTTATAATTTTTTTTTCTCATTTTAGTGATTGTAACTTCCAACATTTTATGTATTTTGTTCTTTGGCTGATTTTTTTTTTTTTTTGTTGATTGCGTTTTAGTATTTTTTGGATGTATATTTTGGATGTATTTGTAGAAACTGGACCGGCGTTTGAGAAAACTTAAAACTAGAGTTTCCGATTTGGTTTAATAGTATTATCATCTCTTAAATTTCAAAAGAACAAAAAAATAAAATTTATTTAATTCATAAAAATAATTTTGTTATTTGACACTGAGATTAGATTCCATTGTATAGGAATTTGTTCGTCTATCAACTGTAATTGATGCTCTTAATATATAACATTAATTATACCTAAAATAAGATATATTTATATTTCCATAAATAATGCTCTATCCGTTTCATAATATAATATGTTTTAGCGAAAATCGCGAATACTAAGAAACTACTTTTATTCTAAAAAATGGCATTTAAAATATATATTAAAAATAATTTAACCAATTATAAAAAAGACTGCAAAATACTATTGGTCACACAATATTCAATAAAGTTAAAAGTATATAGTATTGTCAAAACAGCTTACATTATGAAACGAAATAAAAACTCCAAATCAGCTTACATATTGAAACGGAGGGAGTATGACAGAAGATTTTAGTATACATGTGTAGTTAAATAAAGTATTTAGGCTGTGGCTGTATAAGGCAAAGCAAAAGTGTTACATAACGATTAGATACCAGTGGCACCGAATATTTTGATGAAATAATAAATAAAGTATTTAGGCTGATGGCTGGTATAACTGTAATTGGCTACTGCAAGCCTGTCATGGGTCCATCTTTAAAAATAAACAAAAGTATTTCATTAGTTCGATTAAAATGCATTTTTAAAATACAACTACAAAGTTTTGTCGGTACAACGCAAATTATGGCTTTCTTTTCTAGTTAGTAAAATATTTGACTGTCGTAAAATTATGTTGGGTCCGACTAGTAACTTTGATAATAATATAGGGTGGTTTGCTCAAATACTACAGTTATTAGGTAATATGACTAAAATCATATAAAACTTTTTTTTATTACTGGCATTTTTTTAATACTAAGCGTGCCTTTTTGTTACGTTGTGACAAAAAACGTAATTACAAAAATGTCATAGCCACGTAAGCAACCACGTAGGAAACCGCTGACGTGTATTATGAACTCAGCTGTAAAGAAAAATGGCTGAGTTATGGTTACGTTGCGGCTGAATTATGGTTACTTGAGGCTGAGTTAAAAAACGCGACTGACTTATGAGAGATCGCCTGACTTACGAACATAAATAAGCCGTTAGTTACGACTGATTTACAGAAATTTGGCTGACTTATGAGAAAACGGCTGACTTACGAACATAAATCAGCCGTTAGTTACGGCTGATTTACAGAAATCTGGATGACTTATGAGATAACGGCTGACTACGAACATAAATCAGCCGTTAGTTACAGCTGATTTACAGAATTTTGGCTGACTTATGAGATAACGGCTGACTAACGAACACAAGTTACGGCTGAGTTATACAACGGCGGGCTGATTTGTGGAAAATTGGCTGAGTTTTAGATAAAAGACGGCTGAGTTATGTTCGTAAGGTTTGCTGACTTATGAGAGGCAGTTACGGCTGACGTACGTAAATCAGCCGTAATTGGCTGGGTTAACACTAAGTTACGGCTGACTTATTATCGAAAGATTAATTACTAGAATAGCATTCATTTGACGGGTGATTTATTTGACAATACGGCTGACTTAATATTTCCTAGGCTAATTACGGCTGATTTATTAGCGAAAGATTAATTACTGAAATACTATTCACGTTGCGGCGGACTTACGTTATACTTGATGGCTGATTTATTAATGGCTGAGTTATGTGTTTGTTTGGCGGCTGACTTACCGATATTCCATGTCATCAGTTCCGATTTAATGTCATCAGCTCTTATTTTCCATGTCATCAACTCTTACAAATCAGGGTCTTCATCTACAACCTTCTTCTTATTTTTCTTCATCTACGTTTTTCATTATTTTCATTCATCAGAGATCTTATGGATCCGGTAATTATTGTTTCCGGTAACTGGGTTAAGAAACACAGATATGTATTCAAAGCCAATGGTAGAGGGTGTAGAGTTAAGCATATAGATGAGAAAACAACACTAGACGAACTTGCGAAGATAGTACTCGATGATTACGGATTGAAGGAGTCGAGCCATCAGATTCAACTGAACTACATGTTCTCGAATAAAGCTTTGAAAAGAATGGCGCACGATACTCCACCAGTTTACCTCTCCAATACTCGACAGTTGCAAGTTTTTTTAAGCTTCAGAAAGACGTAAGTCTTTGTGTGGAGATTACGGAGAATGAAATTCATCGGAATGACGGAGCGAGAGAGAATAATAAAAGTTTATTCACTTATAGCTCAGAAGTTGAATCTAGATCCGAAGATTACGGTGGGAGTTATGATGCTTTCAATTTGGAGGATGAAGTAGAAGAAGATGAAGTGGGCGAAGAAGATGAAGTAGGCGAAGAAAATGAAGTAGTCGAAGAAAATGAAGTAGGCGAACAAGACAAAGAAGATGATGAATTTGACAGCCGATTTGATATGTTCGACGACTCGGATGGGGAGTTATCTCAAGATGATAACTTTAGTTTATACTAAGACGAAGATTCACCGACACTACCTCCTAAGAAGAGACAGCATAACTTATCGACGAGCGGATCCAAAGGGAATCCGGAGGTTCCAAGGTTAGATATGTCTTCCCTAAACCTCTCGGTAGGGCAACGATACGAGAGTAAAGCCGATTTGGAGAAACGACTGAAACTTCTTACGGTGAGGGATCGATTTGATTTTGATGTAGACGTATCCGATTCGGATACACTCGTTGTTAAGTGTTGGGTTGGTGGATGTCTCTGGAGAGTTCTTGCTACTACACTAGGGGATCCCCCGACATTTTATGTTCGTATTTACGATTCGGATCATTCATGTTCCGTAACTGAGCGTTTTGGTCGATCTCGAAAAGAAACAGCGGCTATTTTAGGAGAGTTGTACAAGGACTTTCTCGGCGACGTTGGTCTGTCAGTTCGACCTAAGAGTGTCGGAATATCTATCCAGAAGCAATTTGGTGTAAAGGTAATTATTAGTACGTTGCGGCTGATTTATAGTTATATTACAGCTGAGTTATATTATAAACTTAACGGCTGAGTTATTTAATATCAACGGCTGAGTTATATTATAAACTTAACGGCTGAGTTATTTAAACTTAACGGTTGAGTTACTAGTACGTTTCGGCTGACTTATTGTTACGATGCGGCTGACTTATTTGTATCATTTTCCATGTGGTCAGATGGATTATTGAAAGACACATAGAACGCTAAGATTTGCAAGGGAAATCGAGATGGGAACTCCTGAGAGTGGGTTTGAAGACTTGCCTTCTTACTTATACAAGATAAGAAGGGCAAATCCGGGTACAATTACGCGTCTTCAACTCGATGAGTTTGGAAGATTCATGTATGTGTTCCTTGCATTTGGTGCGAGCGTAAATAGGTTTCCTTTCATGCGCAAAGTTGTCGTTGTTGACGGTACGTTTCTTAAGGGTAAATACAAAGGGAAGCTTCTCACAGCACTAGCCCAGGACGGTAACTTTCAGATTTTCCCAATTGCCTTCGGTGTGGTTGACACTGAAAATGATGATTCGTGGCACTGGTTTTTTACTCAGCTAAAACTTGCGATTCCTGACGATGAGGGTCTTGCGATAATCTCGGATAGGCATAACTCGATAGGGAAAGCAATTAGGAATGTGTATCCGTTGGCTTCTGGGGGAATTTGCACTTATCATTTATATAAAAACATATTGGGAGCATACAACAGAAAAGATGTCTTTCGTCTGGTGAAGAAAGCGGCAAGATGTTGTAGGATGGCTGATTTTACTGCGATATACGAGGAGATTCAAGCGATTAATCCTGAACTCCATGCCTACCTCGAAAGAGCTGATGTCCGACTGTGGGCGCGTGTTCATTTCCCGGGTGAAAGGTACAATTTGATGACTACGAACATAGCGGAATCAATGAACCATGCACTGTCAAATGCTAGAAGTTTTAACATTGTTCGACTATTAGAATCGATACGGGTTATGATGACCAGTTGGTTTGTTGAACGGAGAGAGGATGCTAGAAAGCAGCTAACAGCGCTTTCGCGTGGTGTCGAGAAACAACTACATGTAAGTCAGCCGTAATATTTCATAAGTCAGCCGTAACATTTCATAAGTCAACCATAACATTTTTTTATTCTGTATTTATAATAGGGTCGTGTTACTGCCGCCAGACTTATGACGGCACAAAAGATTGATGATTATCACACTAAAGTTATATATGGATCTTCTAGGGATTCTTTGCATGTTGTGAATTTGGACGGAAAAACATGCACATGCCAGCGTTTCGAAAGGGAGAAATTACCATGTGTGCATGCAATCGCAGCTGCCGAGTACAGGGATAAATGTCGTATATCCCTGTGCAGTCCTTACTATCACAACAATTATTTAGTAAATGCATACGGTGAGTCGATCATGCCGAAAGATTCAGCGCTCCAAGTTCTTGATAACGTAGCTAACCAACCGTGCTTTCCCCCGGTTGTTCGGAGACCACCAGGACGACCTAAGAAAGGTAGGATGAAACTGATCTAGAAGTTGCACTTGAGAAGAAACGTCCTAGGAAAGAACACACATGTTCTCTTTGTAAACAGGTTGGACATAATGCAAGAACTTGTCCAATGTAGAAAGTTTGTATAAGTCAGCCGTAACATTGAATAAGTCAGCCGTAACATTATGTTTACATTACGGCTGAGTTATTAGTTTTGTTTACATTACGGCTGAGTTATGGGAGTCATGCCCCAATTTGAATTACGATTGATTGTTTCGTCGATATTCACGCCCAATTTGATTAACTAACGGTTCTGAAGAAACTGAATCGTAACATTGCATAAGTCAGTCATAACATTGAATAAGCCAGCCGTAACATTTCGTAAGTCAGCCGTAACAATTCGTAAGACATTACATTTCATTATAAATCAGTCATTTTAGTATTATCTTATCTATATAAATCAACCATCATACATTCATAAATCAGCCATCATATATTCTTAAATCAACCAAACAACGAATTTTTTATTCATAAATCAGCCATAGCATTATAAATCAGCCATCATACATTCATAAATCAACCATCATACAACCAAAAGAACTCTGAAATTTTTTTACATTCTCATCATCATATTGAATCTCACAGCAGCTAGATCCTTCTTCCGGTGTAACTTCAACCATGTTTGGCTACGGGGATGGTGACCGGGTTATCCGGGATCCTGTGTGACAAGGGACATATAGCTTGCTCTTCTTGCTGTACTAAACTATGCTACTGTCCTGCACAGTTCAGGGCCGACCGTCCCAACATTCGCTTGCAAGAGAAATTACCTAAATATGTGTTAGATTAAGCGAATAAGGGGAATGGAAACCACACTTACAATGATTAATTCTTAACAAGTTTAAAATAAAATTTTCAAAAACTTTTTCAAAACCCAATACTCCAAATCACAAACCCAAGAGCATGCTCTGATATAAAAGAATAACAAAGACTTTTCTGATTTTTATTTGATAATTGGATACATACAAATGAGCCATATAACAAGTATATATAGGCGCAAATGTAACTTGCAACATTTAATCCGGGTCATTTACTATTCAACGGCATTGTTGGCCGGTCAACTTGCAACATTTACTGTTCAACATTTACTGTTGTATGTTATGGCTGAGTTATGGTATTACGATACGGCTGAGTTATGGATTTTGTTTACTGTACGGCTAAGTTGTGGATTCATTATTATGGCTGAGTTATGGATTTTTGGCGAGATTTTTCCCGCCCAAAATAGAAACACGAAACGTCGTGACACGGCTGAGTAATGGTATAGAAAGACGAAACATCATGATACGGCTGAGTTATAAGTTATCACGGCTGAGTTATTAAACTTGACGGCTGAGTTATGTAAATCACGGCTGAGTTATTATACTTGACGACTGAGTTATGTTTTACATTTTAAAACTTGTAAAGAAAAACAAAAATTGTTGTAAACGGCTGAGTTATAAGTTATAAGTTATCACGACTGTGTTATGGCACTCCATTATAAATCAGTCATTACAGAATTACTTAATCATTATAAATCAACCATTACATTATAACTCAGCCAATTACATTTATAACCTATTCCTACTTAGAAAGCATAGACTGCAACATCTGCACTATCTCCTTTATGCCAGCCTTCATATCGGCAATGTCCTCCATAAGTTCACTAATTTCGTCGGACATAGTCGTATGCCTCTCACCGATAATCTCCAATTCTTCATCGTGAGCTTCGTCGACCCACTTAAATACATGATTTGGCCCAGATCCCATGGTGCAACGATAAAACTTTCGTCCCGGGTTAGATTTTGTCTTAGACATTAGCACAATTGTAACCGACCAACATCCACACCTTCTAGGTATACCCCTCCCCAAATCCATATTATTTGATAGTTAAGAATCCGATTAACAAAACAAATAGAGATTTTGGATGGACTTTGGTTTGATTGTTTACTTTGAACTCTTTAAGACATTTGGGTGGGATTTTGGGCGGCTCTTCGGCGAGTGTATAGGTCACTGTCAAATCGGCGCATTAAATACATTTAGATTCGGGATTATAGTCGGGATTTTTCCCGCCCAAAATAGAAACACGAAACGTCGTGACACGGCTGAGTTATGGTATAGAAAGATGAAACATCACGTTTGAGTTATGGTATTGAAAGACGAAACATCACGATACGGCTGAGTTATGGTTAAGCCGGCTGCATTATGGTTAATACGGCTGTGTTTTGGATTTGGGGGGGGATTTTGGGCGGCTCTTCGGCGGGTCACTGCACACCTACGCTAGGTTGGGCGGCTCTTCGGAGAGTGTATAGGTCACTGCACACTTACGCTAGGTTGGGCGGCTCTTCGGAGATTGTATAGGTCACTGCACACCTACGCTAGGTGTAGCGGCTCTTCGGCGAGTGTATAGGTCACTGTCAAATCGGCGCATTAAATACATAGATTCGGGCTTTTTGGCGGGAGTTTTCACGCCCAAAATAAAAACACGAAACGTCGTGACACAGCTGAGTTTATGGTATAGAAAGACGAAACATCACGATACGGCTGAGTTATGGTTACGACGGCTGAGTTATGGTATAGAAAGATAAAACGTCGCGACACGGCTAAGTTATAAGTTATCACGGCTGAGTTATTAAACTGGACGGCTAAGTTATGTTATTCACGGCTGAGTTATTAAACTTGACGGCAGAGTTATGTTATTCACGGCTGAGTTATTATACTTGACGGCTGAGTTATGTTATTCACGACTGAGTTATGTTCGTATTTACGATTCAGATCATACATGTTCCTTAATTGAGCGTTCTGGTCGATCTCGAAAAGCAACAGCAGCTATTTTAGGAGAGTTGTACAAGGACTTTCTCGGCGACGTTGGTCTTTCAGTTCGACCTAGGAGTGTCGGAATATCTATCCAAAAGCAATTTGGTGTAAAGGTAATTATTTAGTAAACGCATACGCTGAGTCGATCATGACGAAAGATTCAGCGCTCCAAGTTCCAGATAACGTAGCTAACCAACCGTGCTTTCCCCCGGTTGTTCGTCAACCACCAGGAAGGCCTAAGAAAGGTAGGATGAAATCTGCTCTAGAAGTTGCACTTGAGAAGAAACGTCCTAGGAAAGAACACACATGTTCTCTTCGTAAACAGGTTGGACATAATGCAAGAACTTGTCCAATGTAGAAAGTTTGTATTACGGCGGAGTTATGTCTTTAATTTTTTGTTGTATTGTGGCTGAGTTATGGATTTTGTTTACATTACGGCTGAGTTATGGATTCATGCCCAATTTGAATTACGAATTTTTACATTTCGTCGATATTCACGCCAAATTTGATTAACGGTTCTGAAGAAACTAAATCGTAACATTGCATAAGTCAGCCGTAACGTTTCGTAAGTCAGCCGTAATACAACAAATTACTTAATTTAGTCAGTCCATTATAAATCAGCCATTACAGAATTACTTAATCATTAGAAATCAGCCATTACATTATAACTCAGCCAATTACATTTATAACCTATTCTGTTAAAGATTCGGAAACAAAGCATGTGGCGAATGTGCAAAATGATCCGTCTAATTTGGATCCTCCAATTCTGGCTACTCCAAAAGAATCCACAACTGTCCCTGAAAAGGAGCTACTAGCAAATGTGAAGGTTGAGAAGATCTTGATTCTTGGTCTGATGATTCTGATATCATTACGGTAAGTGATTGAGGCTTACCACCATGATTGATGCAATCATTCGCTTGCAAGAGAAATCACCCAAATGGTATGGTTGTTCTGTGTTATAGAGGATTTTCCCTTCAAACTCAAACCCCGTAAATGAGTAATTTTATAACATATTCCTACTTAGAACGCATATAAATCAACCATTACATTATAACCCAGTCAATTCCTTCACCAGTTCTTCAAGTTTGGCTACGGATGGTGAAAAATTTTCTTCCCCAATGGGTTCCGGTGTAACTTCAACCATGTATGAGAACTTGTGGGAGTTAACACCATGATTGAGGCAATCATTCGCTTGCAAGAGAAATCACCCAAATATGTGTTAGATTAAGCGCATAAGGGGAAGAACAAAGACTTTTCTGATTTTTATTTGATAATTGGATACATACAAATGAGCCATATAACAAGTATATATAGGCTCAAATGAAACTTACAACATTTAATCCGGGCCATATACTATTCAACGACACTTGCAACATGTATTGTTCAACATTTATTGTTGTATGTTATGGCTGAGTTATGGTAGTATTACATTGCATTAGTCAGCTGTAACATTGCATAAGTCAGCTGTAACATTGCATTAGTCAGCCGTAACATTTCATAAGTCAGCCGTAACATTGCATAAGTCAGCCGTAACATTGCATAAGTCAGCCGTAACATTTCGTAAGTCAGCTGTAACATTTCAGAATTACTTAATTTAGCCAGTCCATTATAAATCAGCCATTACAGAATTACTTAATCATTATAAATCAGCCATTACATTAAAACCCAGCCAATTACATTTATAACCTGTTCCTACTTAGAACGCATATAAATCAGCCATTACATTATAACCCTAAATCTCTGTATCATCATCTTCATCAGTGTTATCATCTTCAATGTCATCATCATCATCATCATCATCATCATTCCACCATTGAATCTCTGTTCTAGAGTTGATCCTTCTCCGGTGTAACTTCAACCATGTATAAGTTTTACACAAAAAACGGCTGAGTTATAAGTTATCACGGCTGAGTTATTATACTTGACGGCTGAGTTATGTTTTACATTTTAAAACTTGTAAACAAAAACAAAAATTGTTGTAAACGGCTGATTCATTTATATAAACAAAAACAAAACATTTAATTAAGAGAAGTTACATTGTCCATACAGAAAATTATCAGGGCCTAACTCATCAAACATTTCGACGAGAGCAAGCCAAACTCTATAAGTCATCCAATCAGGCTTCTCGCCGCCATGAAACCATATCCTCTTCAATGTGCGCATTTGAGTGCGAAATAGTGTTCTAGCCAGCAGATTAAACTGTGTCCAAACTGTCAAATGATGCCTCAGATCCCATCTGTATTTTCGCTATAAAAAGAAACAAAAAATATTAGTGTTTAAGAAACAAAAAGTTAAATCTAATAAGAATACATTATCGGTTATGCTTACAGTTAGTTTAAGAAACCACTGTCCCTTAACATCATCGGGAATGGATCGGTAAGTCGGCCACGGCTGAACCCATCCCTCTCGAAGAATATCCAGGATCGCTTGCGAGAGATCGTGTAAAAACTTAAACCACGTAACAGTGGTTTTGTCACACCAGACACCTGCACCAGGGTTTAGAAGAGGGAGGTTATCCCGATCTTGCATGTTGTGTATGGCATTGACCATGCTCTCGAACTTGGATGTATATGCAGGGACAATCGACATGATGTATGTTTTGATGAGATTAGGTTTTTTTTCTTATGTTTTCTTAGGTTTTTTTTTCTTAGGTTTTGATGATATTAGGTTTGATGAGAAGGGCTATATATATATATATATATATATATATAGAAAGAGAGAGAGAGATAGGAAGACGAAACGTCGCAATAGGGAGAGATAGGAAGACGAAACGTCGCAACTTAAAAATTTTACACTTGACGGCTGAGTTATACGAACTTCACGGTTGAGTTATGGATTTTTCCTGCCCAAAATAAAAACACGAAACGTCGTGACACAGCTGAGTTATGTTTAAACCAAAAACAAAAATTGTTGAGTTATGGTATTACGATACGGCTGAGTTATGGATTTTGTTTACATAACGGCTGAGTTATGGATTTTGTTTACATTACGGCTAAGTTTAATTTAAACAAACACAAAACCAATGTTTTCGGAATCAAACGGATTCATGGCCAAAGATAGATGATCTCGGAATCTAACGACGGGAAAAACCACTTTTGACTCCATACACCCGAGTCAGACGAATACACACAAACTCTCCACTCCTTGCTATCACTCGCAACAGTGGAAACCGAATTTGAAATGTGCGTTAGGGACCATGAGTGACCAGATAGATAAGTCCATGTTGAGAGAGACGAAGAGACAATGGAAGTAGGGAGATTCGATTAGGGCTTTCCATGGTTTGGAGACGCATTTGAATCTGACCAGGGTTTTCAGAGGTAGACCGGTAAGTATCATAGTCAGTAGCTCCTCTGGGAGTCTTCCTCTTGGCGTCGCCTCCATTATTATGGATGAGTTATGGATTTTGTTTACATTACGGCTAAGTTGTGGATTCATTATTATGGCTGAGTTATGGATTTTTGGCGGGATTTTTCCCGTCCAAAATAGAAAGACGAAACGTCGTCACACGGATGAGTTATGGTATAGAAAGACAAAACGTCACGACACAGCTGAGTTATGGTATAGACAGATGAAACGTCGCGACACGGCTGAGTTATAAGTTATCACAGCTGAGTTATTAAACTTGACGGCTGAGTTATGTTAGTCACGGCTGAGTTATTATACTTGACGGCTGAGTTATGGTTTACATTTTAAAACTTGTAAACAAAAACAAAGTAAGACGGCTGAGTTATGGTTAAGACGGCTGAGTTATGGTTAAGGCGGCTGAGTTATGTTTAAACCAAAAACATTAATAAATAATAAAAAGAAGAAACAAATCACATCCACATTATCCTTATACAATTTCTAAAAACAAACCTATTTCATAATCCCAAAAAAAAATCTCACAAAATGAAGCAGAAGAAGTACTTATGTCTTCGTTAATACCATAACCATTCCAAGCACAATTGCTTTTCAAGAAATTCGTCGTCCCACCATTGCAATTGCAACCTCCATAAGTGTAACTTTCTTTCAGCTCTCTCTTCTTCCGATTGCCACCCCACTCAATCTCATCACGAACATTTTTTCGAAGTTTCGGCATCTCCTCCATTGTCGTTGACATCATAGGTTTTAATAACGAAGACAATACTTTTAGACCTTCCACTTTTGTTGCTCCTTCTGCTATGTAAACCATTCCATAGACATACGGAGCTTTTTTATTGCCTTTCTTTGCAGCTTTAGCTAAACATGCCCTGCCTTTATCTCCTTCTACATCATCTAGACAAAGCACATTTTGGCCTATATCAAAATAGTTGTAGACACCTTTGCGGTATAGAGCCTCAGGGTTTCCATTTCTTAAGCACCTATCGAAGAATTTGGAAAATGCTTCAAAATTGTGAGGAAACCATGGAAGGAATGGAACGTCACGAAGTGTTACTCTTTCTACAACCCATTTTTTGTCGCAACAATTTCTGAAAGCCTTTGACACTTGATGGAGATTGTCGATATCGGAAATGGAAGAAGACCCAACAACTGCACATATCTCTTCGGGAATCTCATTTGGCAACGAGTTCAAATACACTGTTGGTTTGGCGGAATTTTTCCTCTTCAACAGAACTATTGCTAGAATAGGCAGTATAAGAACAAACCAAAACCAGACCATGGTTCCTACAAATTTGATAGGAAAGAAAAATCTTTTTGGAAGTTTGGAGGATATGAACTATTGGATATATATAAAGGACTGTTCATTGGCTTTGTAACTGTTTCTTGGCACCCGTTCAAATTTTGGGGAAGTGTTCATTGAATCCTTGCGTGTTGTCTTTAGTTCATTGGTTTTGTAACTGTTTCTTGGCACCCGTTCCTAAACGACTGTTCGTTAACCCGCGACTACTACCAACTTCGTTGGAAGACGAAACGTCTCAACTTAAATTTTACACTTGACGGGAGTTATAGGAACTTCACGGCTGAGTTATGGATTTAGGGTTTAGGGTTTAGGGATCATGGTTTAGGGTTTAATGTATAACATTTAAAAAGTATATGATTTATAGTCTCAACTGGATCAAATTATACACATTCAATTGAAAAAATTGTATATGGTTTATTGTATATGATTTTGGGTCTTAATTATCTATAGGTAATGTTTGAAGTACTTGTAAGACAACATATATCTCAAGATCAAGTTAGATCACATTTTCGATTTCATACACATTCAGTTGTATAAATTGAAGAAACTATACACATTCAGTTGATTTATATTCATTTTATATTAATAAAATGAGCTTAATTATAATTTTGTAAGTCTTAAATCTTATATAAATGGTTTTAGGGTATGGCTGAGTTATCTAAATAACACGGCTGAGTTATCTAAACATACCATAAGTCTTCAAATTACATTTCCGATTTTAGGGTATGGCTAAGTTATCTAAACGCAATGGCTGAGTAATATATCATAAAAACCATAAGTTATACACAACAAACATATCATTTACAGTCAAATCCTAATACCAAAAACAAAAATTGTTGAGTTATGGTATTACGATACGGCGGATTCAGGGCCAAAGATAGATGATCTCGGAATCTAACAACGGGAAAAGCCGCTTTTAACTCCATACACCTGAGTCAGACGAATACACACAAACTTTCCATTCCTTCCTCTCAATAGCACTAGTCTCACAAGTTCTAACCAACCACCTTAAAGCTCGAGGCTTGACCGTCTTCCTTAACAGGGGTTACCAAATCAGTGAACTTACATGGCTTTAATTGACCCGGCTGAGTTATGGTATAGAAAGACGAAACGTCACGACACGGCTGATTTTTGTTTATATGATGGCTGACTTAGTCTTATGTTTATGTTATGGCAGACTTATGTTTATGTGATGTCTGATTTATATTTATATTATGGCCATTACACAATTACTTAATCATTATAAATCAACCATTACATTATAACCCAACCAATTACATTTATAATCTCTTCCTTCTTACAACACATATAAATAAGCCATTACATTATAACCCAGCCAATTTCTTCTTCAATTCTTCAAGTTTGGTCTTTGGCCGGCCGTCCGTCCCAGTCTATTTTCTTCTTCAACTCTTCAAGATATTTTCACGGCCGTCCGTCCCAACATATTTTCTTCGCCGGTGTAAATTCAACCATGTATGAGAACTTAACACCATGATTTAGGCAATCATTCGCTTGCAAGAGAAATCACCCAAATATGTGTTAGATTAAGCGCATAAGGGGAAGAACAAAGACTTTTCTGATTTTTATTTGATAATTGGATACATACAAATGAGCCATATAACAAGTATATATAGGCTCAAATGAAAATTGCAATATTTAATCCGGGCCATTTACTGTTCAACGGCACTGTTGTGGATTTTTAGCGGGATTTTTCCCGTGCATCTACATATTTACTTCTTCTGAGATTTAAATTTAGCATAAGTCAGCCATCACATAAACATAACAATAAGTCAGCCATCACATAAGTCAGGGACTAACTCATCAAACATTTCGATACGGCTGAGTTATGGTATAACTTCATGGCTGAGTTATGGTATTACGATACGGCTGAGTTATCTAAATGACACGGCTGAGTTATCTAAACATACCATAAGTCTTCAAATTACATTTTCGATTTTAGGGTATGGCTGAGTTATCTAAACACAATGGCTGAGTAATATATCATAAAACCCATAAGTTATACACTAAAAACATACGATTTACCGTCAAATCCTAATAATAAAAAAAATCAGTTGAACTGCGCATACATATCAAAGCCATCTTCATCGAAGATCTCTGCTGCCATCTTCACTCGTAAACCCTGAATATTTACATCGCATATCCCATCAAAAGTTACACCAAGCGCTAGACATTCGACAAACTTCAGTGAATACACCCCACAATCGCCAAATTGGGTGTTTTGGGGAATGTTTTTGCCGCTTTTCCATCTGAACGCAAATTGTTTTTTGCAAACGGTTTTTTTGCCAGGAATTACAGCATTGATCATTGTAGGGATCATTTCCATCAGCGGCCTAAATGCATCTAGCATTTTTTGTTGACTTTCAGGAGTTACCTGTCCAATGATGGGATCGTAGGCATCAATCTTCTCCTTCAGAAGATCCACGTGAAATGCCACCCAATGATCGCCTGCAGTATGAAGAACTCCGTACAAGTGATCGACATCTTCTAACCACTTTTTGCTTGTTTGAAGGTCTGAGCGAATCGCACCGTTTATGAGTGACTCATAGCCTGAGTCTTTGAATTTGAACATCTTTGGCTTCATCTTAAACTGATTGAAATCCCCAATCCATGATCCTAGGAACCATTGGTCCACAAAGGCAATGCGCTTGGAACAAAATGGGCTGGGATCTTGCATGGACCTTTTGATGAGGACTCTGATATACGAAGCAATATGCTGTACATAGAATATTAAGTCAACCATTATCATAACTCAACCATTATTAAAAATAACTCACCCATCAAACAACCATAACTCAGCCATCAAACAACCATAACTCAGCAATCAAACAACCATAACCCAGCCATCAAACAACCATAACTCAGCCATCAAACAACCATAACTCAGCCATAAATAAACATAACCCAACCATTAACTAACTAATAACTCAGCCATAAATAATCATAATTCAGCCGTAACTTATACTTACAGTGTCAAACAACCATCCATAATCACGCTTCGGCCACTGCGCTCTTTCACTGATGAGTACTCTGTAGAAATTAACTTCCTCGTTACTACCATCTGTCATGGAATGTCCCTAACAATCAAACACAAGTCAGTTTAGGCAAATATTGCTAATAGCTGTATAAAATTAAATAAAATGGTGTAAAAGTCCATACTCGAATCGCCTTAGATGTTGCATAAGTTTAGCCAATTTATCCGGGTCAACAGGTGAGAGAGGATCATAGATTGCTGATGAAGGTTCAACATCCTTCCTCATGCACATCGTCCCTTTGTCTCCAAAAAGATAAGGAAAAACTGCTGATAAAGGACGGCTTGTCTTCGCTGCTAACCCAGTTGGACCAAATTGAACATCCCTCGCCCGATAAGTCTTAATTTTTGCTAACCTAAGCTTTTCATCTTCGTCCTCATCAGACTCCGGTAACAATTCATTTCCTTTTGCGATCGCTTCCTCGGTCACATTCTCAAGATCAGTTTCACCTCCAGTCTTCCCCTTCATCTTCCCAGAAGTAGGTGGAATAATAGGTATTCTGGTTACACCGTCATGTAAACCCTTTGTTTGGACCTCCTTCTTTAACTCAGCCGGCTTATTCTTTAACTCAGCTACTGCCTTCTCTTCCTTGTTCTTTAACTCAGCCGCTTCCTTCTTCTTTAACGCAGCCGCTTCCTTCTTCTTAGCAGCATTCTCCTTCCTTTTAGCAGCAACCGCTTCCTTCTTTTTAGCAGCATCATCAGCCTTAGCAGCATCATCAGCCTCATTTTCTTTTGGTTTTTGCCTCCTGGAGCCGCGTCGTACATATGGTTGCTTAGCAGGAGACTTAGTAGGAGAAATAGAAACGAAATCTGGCAGACCACTACCAGACAAATTCTTTTTCGCCTCAGGAGTACCCTTAGGAATTTCGGCCTTCAATTTTGGAAAATACTGCTGCGGAGTTTGACTTTCGGCCTTAGCCGGCTCATCAACAACATTATCAGGGGTCTTAGATTCCGAGTTAAGAACCGTTGGACTATTAACTGACTTATGCCGTGGTAATGTTTGCGTTTTGGGGATGCGAAAAAAGTTTTTAGCACTTTCCGATAAACCCAAAACTTTCAGACGCTCATCCACTGCATCTTTGGCATAATCACCAATTTTCTTCTCCATATCAGCAAATTTTCGGTTTAACTCTCCAACGTTGGAATCAATGGCCTCAAACTTTGACCCAAACTTCTCAAACATAGAGTCAACCTTCTGAAACATAGTCATGGCTCTCAAACTTACTCGCAATTTTGTCCAGCATAGCGACTATGGTATTCAGAGCCGCCACATCCTCGTTTAAACCTTTTCCCTTTGCATCCTCCTTCTCTATATCAGCAGCTTCACCCTCGTGTTTCTTATCTTTCTTCTGCTTCTTTTTAGGTGGCTCAGACTCAGAGTCATAAGGAACTATAGCCAACTTGGGTTTTTTCTTCTCATCCTCCTTCCTCTGCACATCCCAATAATTACCTGCTACATACCTACCAGAATGTAGGTCTCTTATCAGGTTATTCAGTTGTCGGTCATCGTCTTGACCCGGCCACTGAGGAAACATGTCTTCTACAAACTCCTTTGAAACCATTTGCCTCACACGCACCTACAACAGTAACTCATAACTCAGCCATCGAATAATCATAACTCAGCCGTAAAAAGAATAACTCAGCCATCAAACAAACAAATCATAACTCAGCCATCAAACAAATCACAACTCAACCATCAAATTACCATAACTCAGCCATCACATAAATAATAACTCAGCCGTAGAATAAATAATAACGCAGCCATCAAATAAAGAATAACTCAGCCATCAAATAAAGAATAACTCAGCCTAAAACCTTACATGACCATGGTCTTTAATCTCCTTCTTCAGGACACTATCAAAACTTGCACGTGTCCGCGTTGCATCCCATCGAAGAAGCGAAACTTCTTCTTCCTCACCGACTAGTTTGGCAAAACGCTCTCGAAAGCAACTGACAGATTCATATGACTAAGCCAATAAAGCGTAACTCATGTCGTTGATGTAGTATGTCTTTCCTGTTGGATTCAACGACTTAATAATACCAACAAGAGCTTCAAATGCAGCTCGACCCCATGGATAAGTCATCATGGCTTTATCATCGAATACTCTTATTGCAGTTTCAAACGGTGTCCTAGAATTATGATGCAAAGCATAAATTCCCATGGCTTGAAGAACAAACAGCCCTAACCATTTACGCTTTTCAAAACTCTAGGCCCGACAGCCTCTTACTGCTGCCCTCAGTTCGTCAGGCTTGGGTCCAAACCCATGCGGCACATTCAATTCCTCCCAGAACTCTCTGTATTGGTCAGGTTCAATACTTTCTGTTGGCACTGGATCTGTGTTTAACCCAGTGATCTCACCAAACTCGAGTAAGCTAAACCTCATAGGTTGATCACCAACCATACACCAAATCTCCTTCTTCTCTACATACAGCTGTCTACACAGTATATAGTGTACAGTCCTAGCAGACCACCCGCATTTTTCTTCAAATAGCTTAGCAATTATTCCAACAGGAAACTTCTTCAGTTCTTCCCACACCTCAAGTCCTAATTGATCTTTAACAAAACCGAAATCTCCCATATAGGAATAGTGATTAAGCGCTCTATTTTCTAGATTGGCAGCGCGTCTTGATCTTCTAGGGTAATCAGGTGCTTGATGTTGTTCCATCTGATCACACAAGACTTAAATAACTCAGCCGCAATACTAACTCAGACAAAACATAATATATAACTCAGCCGCAATATAACCATAACTCAGCCACAACATAATTTATAACTCAGCCGCAAAAAACCCTAACTCAGACACAATTTATAACTCAGCCACAACATAATTTTTAACTCAGCCGCAAAAAACTCAAATTCACCCACAATATAATTGATAACTTAGCCGCAAAAAAACCCTAACTCAGACACAACACAACAACCTACCTTTCAAAGACGATTACAGCCGATTAGAGAAGACGAATACGAGTACGAGGGAAGACGATTTCGATTGCGGAGAGAAGACGATCACGAGGGAAGACGATTTCGATTGCGGAGAGAAGACGATCACGAGGAAAGAAACAATGTTGATTTCGAAAGAATCTTAAACGGAGAAGTTAAACGGAGAAGACAGTTGAGAAAGTTTGTGGTTTTTTTCTTTTTTTCCTTTGAGTTATAACACTTAAACGTTCTGAGTTTACACATTCAGTTGTATAAATTGTATAAATTGAAGAAACTATACACATTCAGTTGATTTATATTCATTTTATATTAATTATAATTTTGTAAGTCTTAAATCTTATATAAATGATTTTAGGATGAGTTATCTAAATGACACGGCTGAGTTATCTAAATGACACGGCTGAGTTATCTAAATAAGATGACATGGAAAATAAGAGCTGATGACATGGAAAATCGGAACTGATGACATGGAATATCGGTAAGTCAGCCGCCAAACAAACACATAACTCAGCCATTAATAATTTCAATTTAAGAAAAACTAATCAAAGGTAAAGTTTGAAGTACTTGTAACACTAACATATATCAAGATCAAGTTAGATTACATTTTCGATTTTATACACATTTAGTTGTATAAATTGAAGAAACTATACACATTCAGTTGATTTATATTCATTTTATATTAATAAAATGAGCTTAATTATAATTTTGTAAGTCTTAAATCTTATATAAATGATTTTAGGGTATGACTGAGTTATCTAAATGACACGGCTGAGTTATCTAAATCAGCGGCCATATCATCAATTAAGAAAAAACTAATCAAGGGTGTTTATCGTAATTTACTAAGGGTGTGAAAAGATTTGAGTAATTTTTGAAAGATATATGGTATTCTAGTCATATAACTATAGTTCCATGGGATTTGAGTAATTTCCTCAATAATATATTTAAATATAGTATAAATAGTGATAAAGGATGATAGTAAAATATAACAATAATATTACTTTTGCATCGTTATTAAACTGATTGGTTAAACAAAAAGTAGTACATATTATCGTGCCGTTGTAATATAGTATTGTAAATTATCATTCGTTATAAAACTATTTTGAATAGTATATGATACTGCTCTTTTCATCATATTGTTTACCAATATGTAAATGGTTTGTTTCTAAAGGTAATCTCTCTTTTTTTCTTTTTTAAAAGTCGGGTTAATTTGTTGTTTAACACATACAAAAAAATATTATATTTGAAAATCTAACCAAACCCCTAACTCTAATGGATGATATTTAGCCACATAAAAGGGTTTTGGTTAGTTTTTTAAATACAACTAGGCTTATATCCGCACATGCGTGCGAATTTTTCTTCCAAAAATTGTATAGCAAAAAAATGAAAAAAAACAAAGCGATGTAAATAGCACTTGTATTACATAGCTACATAGAGATATATTTAAATCTTAAACAAGAAAACAATAGAAGAACAAGAATCATATTTGTGGATGGTAGAACTTTTGATGTTCTTTCGAACACAATCTGAAGAATTTTCTTTACACAATTTGATGTAAAGAATAATTATTAAAATATATTTTGTTAATTATTGAGTATACCATGATTTTACTCATATCAATAATTACATATCTACTCAGAGTCTGAGACCACCTCAATTGGGAGGTTCTTAAAGAGTATGTTAACAATATAAATAAGAAAAGGAGAAATAAGGTTCTCAAATAAGAGATTTAAGATACTTTTTTAGAGAGTCTCCTAACACATGTGTAGTTTTAATTGGCTCAATTTTCTTTTAGCTATTAAATTTTAATTTAAAACATGTATTATGTTACAATACTAATATAGTTTAGTTTAGAATCTCATTTTAAAAACTTTAACAATGTACATGCCCTAAGCTTTTCAAACGCTAAAAAATTACATAGTCACTACAAAAAAATGCCAAAATCCAAACTTGTTGGATCACACATTTCCTCTTCAACTGAAACCGACAACGGTAGATAATCCCTAGAAATTGAATATGAGATAATATTAGTTTACATGAAATTGTGAATACATGGGGCGGATCCAGAAACTAATTTGACCGGGGACACAATTTTTATAATAAACTTGTTTTAAAAAATATCAAGTGTTATAATACTATTAAAAGTATATTAATAATTTAACAGATTAGTTGTATACTATTTTTGATCACGTAACATGAAGTAAAACCATTAAGATAGTTTCAAATTATGTCATCCATCATTTTCTTACATATAAGTTTTCATGTACCATATATTTGAAGTTAGTACGGTAGTTTAAGAAAAGTATGTGTATATATCAAACTACGAAAACAATATTGTATAAGTGTTCGTGGTATCCGCTTATTATTAAAAATGAAGTAGTTTTATTAAAAGAGCTTAATTGTTTATATTTGATTGGTTTACTCAACAAAAAACTATGATATAAAATGATAACATGTCTTGGAGAAATGATGACATGGCTTAAATCTTTAATTAATATTTTAACGCAAATTATTATTATTCTATCAATAAAAACTAATAAAAACCATGAATGATTCTCGGATCTTTTTTACAAGTTAACAACTAGTTTCAGATTTTTTTTGTTACACCAATTTTGGATTAAACAAAAAGGTAACAACTAATAGGAAATTTGAGAAAACACTATCAATGATTTATAAAACAAAAAATACTATAATATATTTTACATTCACTTAATATTATTCTAAATTTTTAATTAATTATGTAAATAATTTAGTTTTGATTATTAAAATTGATGTAAGTTCCTTACTTGTTTTACATAGATTTACATTAAAATTTAATGTTCAAAGAGTCTCTTGAAACCAAAAAAAATATATAATAAAAGTAATTAAAAAACCTCTATGTTGTTTTTTTTTTAGTTTGTAAAGCATAGAATCATCGAGAGAAGGTTATGGTTTGAGCAAGAAACGGGTTTGAATACTTAGGTGAAAATGTGAATCCACATATAAACAACAAGAATAAAAAGAACTATTCTATATTCTGAAATATTTTTCACTCAAAAAGTTATTTATAAATTTATGAAATGAAAAGAAAAAAAAGATGAGATGAAGAACTGCATTACTACTGAACGAGATTGAGTTTATACAGTCTTTCTTGTGTAAGATGTTCTCTTAGAAACACATGACTACGAAATAATTGAGTTTGACTCAATCAATAAGCTTTTTGAGTTTGACTAATTATCAAAATCTAACATTTGTAATGCAGTTTAATGGCTTAGCTTGGATATTCTTAAGAGTACTAACTACTAGCTCATTCCTCTACCAAGAGGCACACTCTTCTTGTAACGCCCCGACCGCCCCTCCAATGGGCCCTGTCCACTCACATGCCCGTGGGCTCACCCATGTCCGACGGTCAGTGTGTTAGTCCGGAAGGCTCTAAAGTCTTGTTTATTGACCCTGCAAATCTCCACGTGATTTTTCCTCGTGTTTTAACCTCACTCACACGACACTGAAAATCACTTCCCAGTAGGTCACCCATCCTGAAACTACTCCAGCTCAAGCACGCTTAACTCTGGAGCTCTCTCAAGACATGTGACCGAAAAGATAAATGCACTTTGGTGATATAGGTAGTCAAATCAATTCTTTTAAGCCTCTCCGCATATAACATATGCCCTGAAACTGGGGTGTCACAATCAGTCCCACTAACAAATCGCAACGTCCTCGTTGCGCATACCAAGATCGTTATCCCGACAACACACAATTGTCAGGGTTCGCTCTGATACAATTTGTAACACCCCGACCGCCCCTCCAATAGGCCCTTAAAATTAGCCACAATAGTTACTGATTTTATCTGTTTGAGTTTATAATTTATGTTAGATTATGGGCTTCCAATTCAAAACCAATTAACTCCGCAGTTACTTGTAACGCCCTGACCGCCCCTCCAATGTGCCCCCGTCCACTCAAAGGCCTGTGGGCCCACCCATGTCCGACGGTCGGTGCGTTAGTTTGGGAGGCTCTAAAGTCATGTTTATTGTCCCTGCAAATCACCACGCGATTTTTCCTCGTGTTTTGACCCCACTCACACGATACTGAAAATCACTTCCCAGTAGGTCACCCATCCTGAAACTACTCCAGCTCAAGCACGCTTAACTCTGGAATTCTCTCAAGACCTGTGGCCGAAAAGATAAATGCATTTTGGTGATATAGGTAGCCAAATCAATTCTTTTAAGCCTCTCCGCATATACCACATATGCCCTGAAACTGGGGTGTCACACTTCTTCCGATTACCTCTAATTTCTCGATCGTGTGTTGGGATAGGAATCGTGTGTTTGACAATAAATAAAATTTCTCCAACAATTACAATAAAGGGAGATTTTGAAAAATACCCTAATTAAGTTTTAAATTTTGAAAAATACACTTTCTTTTTTCTTTTTTTTGAAAATTAACTCTTTTCCTATGTGAAAATATTTTTTAGCTTGATTTGAATTAAAAATTAAAAATTATCATAAATCATAATAAAAAATCAAAAAATTATTATTATCAATATTTATTTTATTTTTATTTAAGATAATTTTCTGTAATTAATTTAAAATTTTATTTTACCATCAAATATATATCAATTATATTAAAATATATCAATTATTATCATTCAAAAAAAAAAGCAAACTTACTTTGTTTATGTAAACAAAGAGAATAGTTGACATTGTTTCATCTTTAAAAAAAAAAAACTAAGTCACCACATAAGTATAGACATGAATGTGAAATAAATGAAAAACATATAAGCAATTTAGATACAACAATAAAGAGTGAACATTACGCCGGATACGATGATGATAAAAAAATACAACGTATGATGGTGAAAATCTGGATTAGGAAAAATTGATTGGCAATTTAGGAAGAAAAGAGAAAACAACATTTATGATAGTTTTTTTGTTTTATGATAAAATGGAGACTAAAAATATCTATATTATTATCTATGTTCGTATATAAATTCTTGTTATTTTAGTACATTTAATATCTTCAAAAATTAAAAAGAAAGGTGTATTTTTCAAATTAAAAAAACACAAAAGGGGTACTTTTTCAAATTTCCTCTACAATAAATCACAATAAACTTTAACAAATCATATAAATAATTAAAAATGAGATAAACATACACAATATATAACCAAGCGCCAACATAATTTCATGTACGTCAAGCGACCAATCATAATAGAACACATACCAAAATATCACTATTACAAATTTACAATAGTAAATAATATAATTTTCATTCTCACAAAATACATTTGAGCCTACACCTAGCAATTATCATATAACACTTACCTCAACATCAATAATACAAACTGTCAATAGTAAATTATTATTTCCATTCCTAAAAAAAATTTTTGAGCCCGCACATGGTGTGGAAAGTCACCTAGTTGTTTATATTTGATAGGTTTACTCAACAAAAAACTATGACATGGAATTTTGACATGTCTTGGAGAAATGATGACATGACGTAAATCTTTAATTAATATTTTAACACAAATTATTACTATTATTCTATCAATAAAACTTATAAAAACCATGAATAATTCTCGGATCTTTTCTACAAGTTAACAACTAGTTTCAGATTTTTTTTGTTACACCAATTTCGGATTAAACAAAAAGATAACAATTAATAGGAAATTTGAGAAAACACTATCAACGATTTATAAAAAAAATATTATCATATATTTTACATTCACTTAATATTATTCTAAATTTTTAATTAATTATGTAAATAATTTATTTTTGATTATTAAAATTGATGTAAGTTCTTTACTTGTTTTACATAGATTTACATTAAAAAAAATTTCAAATCAACTAAAATATTTTAAACTGAATAAATATTGGTGTGGTACAATAGTTAAGATCTTCGACTAAATTTAAAGATTTTTTATTTCAATACAAATGCAAACGCTATCAACAGAAAAATTTGAAGTTTTGCAACGATACTCAAATTATTATTTTTTCGTGTATATTAGTTTCTTACATATAAGTTTTAAAACTAACTAAATACTAAAAACCTCCCTTGTATGTTTTCCTCTTATGTGTTTTGATTTATTGCTTTGAAGATTGTCATGTCTTGAAACAAATAATAACATGTCTTTGAAAAAATAGTGTCATGGAACTAACTAAATATATATTTTTCTTAATTAATTTTTATTACGTGTTCTGTTTTGTAGGATGCTATTTATTTGTTACAACCGATGAAATTTTAACTGATTATGAATTTATAATAAACACGAGATTTGCGTTTAATTTTTTTTATGTGTTTCCAATTTTAAAATAATTTCTAAAACAAAACACATAACAAAATCCCCTTAGGAATAATATATTTTGTGTTTTCTAGAACCAATGCTAAACCAATATATATTGACTAATGTAATATCTAATAAAATCACAATATAATATATGATAAAATAAAAATAAAAAGTCACACTCTTCTAATTTTCTATGACTATCAAGATTCTCTATTCGTACTCTTTGACAATATGTTGACATCATTTGTAACTCAAAAAATCAAAGGTTTGAATTATTGTCTTGTGAAAATTTTTAAAGTCAACGTAAAATTCAATTGAGATGGTATTGGTTGATAAAGTTGTTAGTTATTGATATGATAATGTAATATCTTATCAATAGCAAATTTAGGACTGGACTGAAAATCCAAATCACCGATCAATGTCATCTGCAAGAAAGTGTTTAAATATCTTCATTAGTTTTAATAGATTTAACTTTTTTTTGTTTAAATTTCTTAAACCAAGCTTATGTTCTTCATCATCTTTCATTATTTAACATATTATTGAGTAAGTTCTATACAACATTTTCAATTTACTTTGACATGCTACACATCTTAGTTTTTTATAATTCATAATTTATAATCTTTCAATATTAATCACGTTATGAAATAATGTTCACATCCGCACACGGTGCAGGAAGTCACCTAGTATAATAGTCAAATGCTAGTATTAAACTAAAGTTTGATCCGTCGTTTAGAAAAAGCGTGTACAGGGGCGGATCCAGACACAAATGTTAGTGAGGGCACAATTTTTTTAATAAATATGATATAAAAATAATTATAAAATACTTTTGTACTTTGACAAAAACATAATGATATTATATTAAATGTTTTGCTTAGTGAAACTTTATAAAAAAAATTATGCGCTATGTAATACGGATTTTGAATTTTACTGTTTTTTTAAAAAAATTATGTAAAATTTCTGTTTTTTTATTGTATAGCTTTTAGTTTCAGAAAAAATGTTTGAAACTGTTATATTTTTCATTTCTTCATTATAAAACTTAATATGTGTCTAACATAAAAAATACATAGATTGTATCTTAAAGGAAACTGAAAATCTATTTTAATTATTAAAACTAAAAGAAAAACGATTTGTGAGAGAATAAAGGATATAAATTGAAAAAGCAAAGATAAATTATAAAACAAAAGGTTCATGTATGGAAAAAAAGCAGCAAACTGAAAAAGCCTAATTAATTTAGAAGAATAAAAAAATTAGTAGACAACAACAAATAAGGAAACTAATTAAGAAAAAATGGAAAAAAGATCATGATTAAATAACCCAAAGTTATAAATAGGGAAATCAACAGAAAAGAAAAATCAATTATGGTGACACTGTGACATTTAAATATAGAATCAATGGGGGCATTTCATTAATTTAACCATTCAATTATCAATTACTTGACGTAATTACATACAATTTTTTTCTAATTGAAAATTCAGTGGGGGCACGTGCCCCCCCTCTCTTCTACCTACGTCCGCCCCTGTGTACAGTTGTAAATTGTAATCATCAGCGATCTTTCTTTCATTTTCTCTAATTATTGGCAATCTTTAATTTCTTTTACTTTATTTGAATTAAAAAGTTCATGTTATGACTTGTAATCATGTAAATCCCGTTTTCCTCTGTACCATTTAGCTTTCATTATCTAAATCACTAGACAAGTTTATTTATTTATTTAGATATATACAAAAGAAAGCAGTACAATAAAGGCACGTAAATAATATTTTCCCCCCTTTATTAATGAGAAGTGTGGGTTAGGACTTAGGATACTAAGTTAAAGAAAAAAAAGAGCTGAGCCTATTGTGGTCTCATAAAACTTAATGTAATATTATTTTTAATAATTTTTTATTCTGTGAGACTCGGTAAGAGACCGTTAAATAAATTGATTTCCAGTGGTGAGACCGGTCACAGGTCTCACAAAATTTTTTTTTTTAATGTTTGCTAAAAAAGCATGATGATAATAATGAAAGTAATTTATATATTAAAACATGAGATTGAAAAAAAAACATGAGATTGAAAAAGACAATTAATAAGTCGTTTCTAGTCTTAACTTCTACCATATTTTCTGATTGCTTCTGTCTCTAATAGTAAGACCGGTGTCGGTCTTATAAAAAAAAAATTAATGTCTGCAAAATGGAAAATAAATAAAGTAGTACATATATAAAAATAGAGGATTATAAAAAAAAAAGTAATATTACAATCCGTAAAAGCGTTGAATAGAAGAAAACATATAAAAACGTGATAAAAAGACAATTAAGTCGGCTATAATCTTCATTTCTAGCATATTTTTGCCAAATATGCTCAACCAAATTATATTTTTGACCATTATATAGTTCACAGTTGAAAAGATTCTACATTTGATAAAAATACCCAAATTTCCAAAATTAAAAAAAAAAATCAATCAGAAAAAAGGTTGCACCACTGTCAGTGTGACATGTGGCAATTTGAGACCATCTCAATGGTCTCTCCCAGCAGAGCCGGCTCAGAGAAAAAGGTGGCAAATTATTTGTTTTTTCTTATTTTTCATTTTCTTTTAATTGTGTGAGACTCTAGGAGTCTTACCGTTGGGAGTGTTCTAATGTTTTCCTATAACAGGTTGCATTATACATGGCATCCAATGTAGGGTCTATTTTTAAATAAGAACGAGAGCTAAGTTTTCTAAAAATAATACTATCTAGTTCCAATGTTCATAAGTGATGTAATTATAATAATTGATATGTAATCACATGTACAGCTACGAATACAATCTATTCTATCTCCAAATTACAAGTCTGTCAATTATCCTTTCGTATGGTCACGTTTGGTTGGTTTATTTGTCTGCGTTCACGCTTTGCATGTGTGCTACTGCGCACACAGTTTCATTTTAAATTAAATATTTGTCAGTCGAGGAGCGTTGGAAAATGTTATTGGTCCGATTGGTAACCTAGTTTTTTTTAAAATCTGGAGCGGTAAGCTTTATAGCATAGTGCAAAACTGTATAGATAAAGATTTGAGATAAAGCTGTATAAATAAAGAATAGTGTAATAGTATTGGTAAAACTTTTGATAAAGTTTTCGTGATTGATACATTTTTAAAACAGTACAAATTAAAAAAGTGGAATAAAAATTATAAAGATTATAAAAATTTTCACCAATCTAACCCATTGTTAAAAAAAATACAAGTATACTACTCCGCATCTTTCTCCTAAGTCGAAAAATAAGCACAAGTAAAGACATTCATTGCGACCGACATTCACAACAGTTTCTAGTCTGCATCTTTCTCGTAAGTTGAAAAATAACCACATTAAGATTTGATAATTTTTGCAGGAAATAAACCTTAGTTATATACTCCTTAGTTGCAGGAGTACCATATCTTTTGGGAGAAGTAATCTTTACATGGACCGTAACTTCACAAACAATGGGTCTATGATGGCTAAAATGGGCCTGAATTTATTATTTTCGAATACTGTTGTTAGGATCTTTACTCCGTCAATCTAGCTAGCAGATAAACTCTCACTACGTTTTCGCCGGAATATCTACAACAACCGCCGTCAAATCTTGTCGAACTTCGTTTGCCTCGCCTTGATCATCAACAACCGTCCTATCTGTACTCGGAGGAGGATCGGTCGGAAACCGGGGATGTTCCGAACACTGGTCGTTGTTTTGAGTCAAACTCTCCTCGACCTCAAGTTCTTGTCTCGTTCCTCGTTGCACTGAGCCGATTACTCTCTTTCTACATATAGGACACGTGGAGTTAGATCGAAACCAAGAATCGATGCAATCAGCATGAAACCAATGGTTACAACTCGGCAAAACCCTAGCTTTGTCTCCATCAACGAGGTCGGAGAGACAAACGACGCATTCAACGTTGTCTTTGAAGTCTTTGGAGTTAAAGTCTACGATGGGGATTGATCGGAGAATGGAGGGTTTGATACTGGAACGTTCCATGATTGTGATGGTTACATGGTCATCGCTAGTTACAAATTAGCAACTGCTTTCCTAGCAAGCACGACAATATCAATATGTGAAGCCTTAATTTTCACAAGTGCTATAGGTTTAATTATCATATAATTGTAGCTTTTGATTACTCAAATACGTGCATCTATTAGTATCCTCGCGATTTACATTAGTAGAGTTTTGTAGGGGTCAAATTTCACTCTTATGAGATCGATGTAACGACAAGAATGATTCTGTAAAAGGCTTGAAGAAATCCCAAACATGCTTACAAGGGCTCAATCTGTAATTAGACCCATAATAAAATTAGATCCATATTTAAAATGGGTTTAATGATATTATGGGCCTAAAGCCTATTTATTGCTTAATAGGTCTAACCCAAACCTAACACTTAGACTTAGGATGAAAAACTATATAAAGCTGATTGTATTCACCCAGAAAGGAGATCAGAACTTTCATCACAACAAGATCAATAAAACTTTCTGAACAGCTACAAAACAGTCTCTTATAATTTAAGCATTGTGGTTCACTCAGAAGTCTCGCAATTCCTCTAACAACATTTACAAATTCAATTGTGCGAGTTTCGACTTCTACAATTTGGCGCTAACTAAGGAAACACGTGAGACATTCTTACTCTAAAGAATCACTGTGCAAGCTACGCAAGGGATGACTGGAAACGGCGACCAACAGTGCGGCGTTGACAGCACCAGAGGCGGACAGCAGCGCAACGTCGACAACAGTGACCAGTAGCGCAACGTCGACAACACCAACGACGGCCAGTAGCTCAACGTCGACAGCACCAACGGCGGCCATCAATACAACGTCGACATTATCAGCAATGCTCAGCAGCACAACATGGATCGCACCAGCGGCGACAAGCAGTGCAAAGTCAGCGTGACTACAACAACTAGTATGCATAACTCTAGGGTCGAGCGCACTACAGAGAACACACTTGCTACTGGAATAACAACTACAGCTGAGCGAAGAAGCGGTAACGCGGACCTCGCCAATAAATAAAACGCATCAGACAAAGAAGAAAACCTCCTAATGGTAGAGTGCTCAAAACTCGATGAGGACCGAGCGGCAATAAGAAACCAAAGTAAGGAGAACGCAACGTCGTAAGCTGACATAATCCGACTGGTATTAGAGATGAAGACTCACGTCATATTCACCTTCAAATATTAATCACTCCGACTACCTCATACGCTGCTTAGCCCATGTGTTTACCAGCTCTTCATGTCTAGCTTATCTGCTTACCAACTCTCCTTGCTGTCAAGTTTACTCGCTTACAAGCTCATCATTTACCAGCTCGTTTGCTGTCAAACTTATCTACTTACCAGTTCTCCAAGTTACCTAGCTCGTCTGCAGGCTAGTTGACTCACCTAGCTTTTCGCTTAATGCTCTTCTGCCAGCTTTCCTAGCTACTTGGCTCGTATGCTGCATAGCTGACTTGCCTAGTTCATCGCTCACCAGCTCTCCTAGCAGCCTAGCTCATCTGTTATCTAACTTATCTACTTAACAGTTGCCGAAGCTGCTTAGCTCGTCTACTGCGTAGCTGACTCGCCTAAATCTTTGTTTACATGTTTTCCTACCTGTCTGGCTCACTGGCTGACCAGTTAATCACTCACAAGCTTGTTACTTACCGGCTCGTCAAATGTCAGGCTTATTTGCTTACCAACTTTCCTAGCTGCCTAGCTTACTCGCTGCCTAGCTTACTCGATGCCTAGTTCTTTTAGCCGCCTGGCTCGTAAACTCGCTTACCGGCTCTCTTAATTTGCCACTTAACACATGCGTTGAACGTTCAACTTGAATGGACATATCACTTATATCCTTAACGGATTATTCAAAGTCCTACCTAAACATACATATCACTTAAATCCTTAACGGATTATTCGAAATCCTACCTAAACAGACATATCACTTACATCCTTAACGGATTATTCGAAGTCCTACCCAAACGGACATATCTCTTACATCATCTACAGATAATTCAAAGTCCTATCTAAACGGATATATCAGCTGCATCCTCTGCGGGATCACTAAAAGTACTTACTTGAACTACGAGGCAGCTTGATCCCTGCAAGTACGTAGGCAGCTCATCTTCGGATGGGTTCAGCTGCCCCCCTCCTAAAAAGGGGGGGGAGTGGGGTACATATACTCGTATACTCCCACCACTCTTGTTTGACTTTCTGGCCAAAATCAAACAAAGCAAACTTCTCTGAAATAGTTTCGCTTGTAATATCCAAGTCTTAACAAAATCAGACTTTTTCGAATAATATTCATTTACATCCTCTGCGGATAATTTAAGTCTTACCTAAAACAGACATTCAACCTCGCTACTGGCCACAACGACGGTCTACTTCACAAGCTTCAGATTTGACTATTACATCATTAGCAGGATTAAACAGCGCGCTATACAAATGTATATTGTTCATTACAGGAGCATGTGCATTAGAGGAAAACGAATGTGTAAACCCAAATGTTCATTTCAAAACCCAATAGATAAAATGTTGGTTGCATCGCTAAAAGTGATCATTACATGAGTGCACAAGTTCTCGGGAACATGTCTGTAAACCCAAATGTTTACTCTAAATCCAACAACTGAATCGTTGGTCATAACGCGATAACGTGTTCATTACAGGAGCGAGTGCGTTAGTAGAAAATGTATCTGTAAACCAAAATGTTCATATCAAAACCCAACTAACATAGCGTTTGTAACTTTGTCAAAAAGTACTCACTTGATCAGATACGCTTGCTGCAGCTTGACAGTAACCGAAGTGTCTATTCAAAACCCAACTAACAGAACGTTGGTAACCTTGCTAGAAAATATTCACTATCGAAGCAGGCTTGTTACGGCAACATTGCTTGTAAACCGAAGTGTCTATGCAAAACCCAACAACCTTGGAAGTTGTTCATAACGCGAGAAACACATTCAATCTTTTGGAGCGAAATTGTTAAGCGATGACATTTTTCGTAAACCAAAGTTGTATAACAATACCACCAGGAGCCCCCAACTCACCTGTTGAAATTTCTGTTGCACCAGCTCGTGATCTTCCAAGGATCTCTCAAGCTCGCTGATTTTCTTCAGAAACTCTTCGTTTAAATTCAACAGACCCGCCTCCTGATTCTTCAAACCAGCAGGGCGTCACTCTCCTCATCTCACTTCTTCCCTAATCCTCCCTTTTTAAGGAGAGGGGTAGTTGAACCTGTAACACCCCGACCGTCCTATCCATGGGCTCCATGTCCACTCTCGGCCCGTGGGCCCACACTCTCCAATGGTCAGTGCGTTAGTCCGGGAGGCTCAGAAGTCATGTTTACTGACCCTGCAAATCACCACGCGATCTTTTCCCGTGTTTTGACCTCACTCACACGATACTGGAAAAGACTTCCCAGTAGGTCACCCATCCTGAAACTACTCCAGCTCAAACACGCTTAACTTTGGAGCTCTCTCAAGACCCGTGACCGAAAAGATAAGTACACTTTGGTGATATAGGTAGCGAAATCAATTTTTTTAATCCTCTCCGCATATACCGCATATACCATATATGCTTTGAAACCGGAGTGTCACAGAACCCATCCAAAAATGAACTACCTATGTACCCTTTGCAGGGATCAAGCCGCCTCATAGTTTAAGTGAGTAGCAGGCATCACTCATCTCTCATGGATTGTCATTCCTATCTCAAGCAGACTGGGACTCCTCTCAAGTAGGGTGTCGCTATACTCATACGGATTATCGCTCCTATCTCCAGCATGCAGGTAGTTGCTCCTATCTAACAGAGGCTAACGCTCCTCTCAAGCAGGCAGTTGCTCCTCTCACGGATAGTCGCTCATATCTCTTGCAGGCTGGAACTCCTCTCGCGAATCCTTGTTTTCCTCTCGAGCAGGTAGTCGCTCCTCTAAAGTAGGCAGACGCTCCTCTCAAGAAGATTGGAACTCCTCTCTAGTATGGTGTCACTATCCTCTTACGGATCATCGCTCCTATATCCAATAGGTAGTTGCTCCTCCCAGGCATGCAGTCGCTCCTTTCAAGGATCGTCGCTTTTATCTCAAACGGAACGTCACTCCTATCTCCAGCAAGATGTTGCTTTCCCCATATGAATCGTCGTTTTTATCTAAATTTGGCGTCAAAGTCGACAGAGATCGAAATCGGATCTTTGTATCTTCGCTGTCTTCAACATCTTCTATTCTGCGTCATAATCGACAAAGATCAAAATCAGATCTCCTGATCTTCGCCATCCTCAATATCTTCAATACGGCGTCAAAATTGACATAGATCAAAATCAGATCTATGGATCATTGTTGTCTTCAACAACTTCAATTCGGCGTCAAAGTCGATAGATATCAAAATCGGATCTCCAGATCATGGCCGTCTTCGACATCTTCAATCCGACCTCCGATACTCTTCAAGACGCGTTTCACTACGATAAAAGCCCACAATCCGAGTAAAAAATATGAAATCAAAACAAGGAACAACTACGTTAACTTGTTGACTTCTGTTGACCAGTTGACCGTTGCTGACTTGGTTACTTTTGTTGACCTAATATGAATGTTGACCGAACGAGGATGTTAATCAAACCAGAATGTTGACCAAACTGATGTTGACTTTCGTTGACCAGTTAACCAAGTCTGACCCGTGTTGACCAACGTTGATCGAGCATAACCATCAAAAAACACAGGAATCGAAGTTTTTACTCGCCGGAATCGAAGATTTTGGCTCGTTGGAATCATTGCTGGATATGGAGATTTGTATCATGGTCGAGATCCGTGAAGCTCATCTCTGACGCCAGAATCAGAGCAAGATCCATGAAGCTTCTCTCCGATGGTGGCAGATCTCGACGAGGCTCCTACGGCAGCGTCGAGGCTTTAGATCGAAGCTTCAGAGGCTCATGTGGTGACGGCAAAGCTTATGCGGTGACAACAAGCTCTCAAGGCAATGATCTTGTCGGATATGAGCTCAATCTCCGATGATGGCTCCATGCTCCCGTGAGGCTACACACAACGAAGGATGTAGCACCGACGACGATGGTGTGGCGGAGGAGGCGCGATCAAAGCAGCAACGATGGATCCACGAATCTCCTGTAGCAAGTCGGCGGCAGATCTGATCTACAAAACGACAAAAACAGAAGAAAAAAAAATTTTACAAAAGGGTTTCGATTTTTACCTCTTTACTGTAGAAAAAGTCGATTGGTAAAAAAAATAAACGTGGAAAGAGGCCTATTTATACTTGGAGGATTTTCTAAAATCCCTAGGTTTTGTCTGAAAAAATTCCTGAGATTCTCCTAATGGGCCTCAAAGTTCAATAAAACAAAACCCGACAGTTTTTTCAGTCTACCAAGCTAATTCTTGACAAAAGAAGCATATCCAGGAAAACACGGCAACATAATGTCAACATGAAATAACTGCAACTTCCTGAAATCGATGATCATACATCAACGCCTGGCTGCTTCACATAACAGTCTCATCACCCAATTAAACTTATTCTTATCAAAAGAAGTAAGTCAGGAAAACACGGTAGCATCGGCTCGATATGGAATATCAGGAACTTCCCGAGTTCGATGTTAAGACGTCAACGCATGGCTTCTTTAGAGTCCATCACATCAATCTCAAACTTCCACAGCTTATACATTGGCATCATCTAACTTGATACTACAAAGCTAGGGGGTTAACTAATTGTAGGGGTCAGATTCCATCTCCTAGGAGATTGATGTAACGATAAGAACAATTCGGCCAAGTTCAGAAGCACGCGAGTCAATCTAACATCAAAAAAACTTATGTATTCCACCTCAGCGACGAAGCAAGTCAAATCTCATCTGAATTTCAAGTTCGCCGACTTTATCTCGACAATGTCTCAAAACATATGAGCACAGTCTTGCTAAAGACACAAGCACATCTTCGTTGTCTTAGGAGACGGTATTATTCCATACCAAAATGAAAGTATTAGAAACCCGTCTGCCAAGCTGAACAATAATTGAAACAATATGGGAGCTCGGCTACGTCTACAATAATCTCCATTGCTGAGCTGAACATTAACTCAAACATGGAAGCTCACCGATAATGGCAAAATATCTATTGACCTAGGTAAACATTGACTGAAACATGGGAGCTCCGCAAAACAAAAACCTTTCAAAGAAAGTAAACTACACCGAGTCGAATCATATCCGCCAAGTTGGACATTCACAGAAACATGGGAACACGACGACAATAATTATAACTCCAATGAGAAATGTGCGACTTGTGCTCTTTTTCCCTTAATTTGTTTTTCCCATTGGGTTTTCTATACAAGGTTTTTACCGAGGCTTGCTCACACACTTACGCGCTTTCCTCATTGACGACAAGCTATTCCAAAACACGGGTCTACAAGAAGTCTCTGCTGAGATAAGCGTTTACAGAAAACACATCGAACTTGGCAACATTTACAAGTCGACTGAACAAAGCTTTATGATTTCATCTCGTCAAAACACATCTTGGAGGATAATGGCAACATATGCGACACATCTTCCTAAAGCATCGACCTCACTTGCGACTTCTTCCACCTTGACACTATCATACTAAATACTGCAAAGCTAGGGGGCTAAATGTAGGAGTCAGATTCCACTCCTATGAGATCGATGTAACGACAAGATTGATTCTGCAAAAGGCTTGAAGAAATCCTAGATAGGCTTACAAGGGCCCAATTTGTAATTAGACCCATAATAAAATTAGATCCATATTTAAAATAGTTTTAATGATATTATGGGCTTAAAGCCTACTTATTGCTTAATGGGTCAGGCCCAAACCTAGTATTTAAACCTAGGATGAAAAACTATATATAGCTGATTGTATTCACTCAGAAAGGGGATCAGAACTTTCATCACAACAAGATCAATAAAGCTTTCTTAACATCTATAAAAGCAGTCTCTTATAATTTATGCATTATGGTTTACTCAGAAGTCTCGCAATTCCTCTAACAACCCTTACAAATTCAGTTGTGCGACTTTCGACTCCTACAAGTTTCTGTTTTGCTTTAGCCTCTAGAGTTGTTCTTTTTTTTTTTTCTCCAGACCATCACATGATCATACATAGCTCACAAGCCTAAAATAAATGCCATTAAGGCTTGAGATATAGCCATTTGCACAGAGTTTAACAAGAATCTCCTTGCCATGATTCCACGATCACATTTTATTTTTTTCTGCATCATACCAAAACATCACACAATAACCAACAACACAGAACTATCAAAAACAACTCGTGTCAATCGACACACGAACCGTGTCGATCGACATGACCAACAAAACTCTGTATCGATCGACACGATACGTGTGTCGATCGACACACGGCTGCATAATGTTGGACTCAAAATTTATCCTCTTTAGTCCGAATCCGACCATCCTCAATTCACAAACCCTGCATCAAAAACGTTAACATCTATATTCCAAATTGCAAAAACACGGAAAACAACAAATTCCAATCAATCAAACACAAAATTCGCATCAATATCATCCTAAATCACCCAGAAGTCATGGTCACACACTCACTTTTGCTTTTTGGATCGAATGCACACGAGAACAGAATTGACTCACAAAATCAGACTCAACTCACACCAAAACTTTGATTCTTTCCTCAATTCCCTAAGACCGACACTAAAACTCTTGACTAGAATAACCCTTAAGTCACAACAATCCTAAGAACAACCACAATTCACTAGAATTCTTTTTTTTCTCTCTCTAAAATCTCAGACTCACGATTTTTTGGCTCTGTTCCCGAGGCTGCTCGACACAAAACAGATTATATACCCCGATCTTAGGGTTTCCGAACCCAAAATGACCAAACCAATAGATGAAAATTAAAACAAACTGAACCAAAAAAATTTGGTGTCGATCGACACATGCCTTGTGTCGATCGACACCCCCAAAATTCCACACTTTTGGGTTGTGGTAGTTACATAGAGATTTTAAAATTTTAGAATCCATAAAACTTAGTGTTTCTCACAGGGAGAAATTGATACTCTCGTAAGCAGATAACATTCAGTGAGATTTAAAATATGGGCATTCTGCAATGTGGATTAGGCTACAAACCTTCTGATTTGAATTGGGCCAGGGCCAACAACACAAAGCATGCTTGAACTTCAACTTGTTGAAGAATGTAAGGATAAGTTGATGTTGCTGTTTTCAGAGAGATTTCTGGTGAGGATGCAATCGTCGACGAGAGCTTCTCCGACTCCAATAGGGAGCCGATTGGAGGGATGAGTGGTGGGGAGTATTGGGAAGGGAGGAGCCAACATCGGAGAGTCCAGTGAGAAGCCTCGAGAGGCTGGAGTGGAGGACGGTGGTGGAGATGGGGAGGGTGGATCCAGCGGATCAGGTGGGTCCGATAGTTGCGGTGGGCGGCGCGAGATCAGCAGTAGCACCGGAGATGGGTTTTTCTTCTGACGGCAAAGGCGGTTGAGTACATCTAACGATAATGTCGGCGCAATGGAAGGAAATGAGATGACAGTCATCGGAGCAGACTTAAACCACTTCGTCGAAGAAAGTTGGGGAGAATCTTACCGACGGGGGAAAGAACAACGGTCTTGCCAAGCATGGAGAAACGAACAAAAAGGAGAGAGAAAGTCAATCCATTTCGGAGAAGAATGACTTCGGCGGCTCCTTATTTTTTAGGCCAGGGAGAGAATTAGGGCAACCCACAAAGACGCTTTCTTTGTCACAACTCTAGAGTTGTTCTTATGTTCTATTTTTGCATGCTGTAACCGGTCACCACTATTTAAATAGAATACTATTTCTCAAAAAAAAAAAAAACGTGATGAACTCACCACACTCGTCCACACTTTATAACTTATCATAGGCCATTGCATAAACATGGAAGCAAGTAAAATTTATGTATGAAGAGTGGTTATGATGCATCCTGCAACAAATTTTGTCATTTTTGTTTGCTCAACTCCTATCGCGTGATCTACACAAGACGGTACCATGTACATATCCTCACATTGTTCATAATATGTTCTAAAATTGTAAGTGGTAAACTTAATAAACGTTTTCACACATAAATTTTTCTTTCGTGCTATTTCTGCAAGAAGCATAATAGAAAATCTAAACATCAATATTTGTCGATAATTTGCAACATGGAGATGATATTCTCGCCGTCATTCTTCTTTGCTAGTATTATAACATATTAACGTAGCTGCTCTATTAGGGATCAAAAGACGCTTATATATAGAGTTTACTTACGATGAGTTACCAAAAATATATGTGCATTTACTAATATAGTTAATCGAATAAGTTTTTAAAAACTTGTTCGATTATATATATGTACCACTATTTGTTTTCTAAACTCGATACAGTATTTTAGCTAGTAATCATAAGATAATCATAAACTTGTTAAAGGATTTAAGTCTGGCAAGGAAAAAAATGCTAAATCTTTTATTAGTAGCGAACGAGAGCAAAACATAATGACACCAAAAAGTCGTAACGAAAGATAAAAGAGGAGGATTGATACATAAATTTGGACCGTTCATGCCTTTCATAGATCAGCCTTATTAACTTTAAGAGAATCAGAAATCAAGCTTAACTGGATATTTGTCAATGCAATGCTCCCAAGGACTATTAACTGAAGGCTTAACATTGCTTAGAGCCACCCAAACCGCACTATTACACTTAAACCCTGACCCTAAAACAATCTGCCAAGCTTTGTTTCCTTTCTTCATCCTCCCTTTAGCCTCCGGGTGTAAGCCATCTCATACCAAATAAAGCCTGAAGAAGTATTACCAAACATATGCAAAGTTGATCTCAATGGCTCCACGTCTATCAGCGACAACTCCAATTTTTAGTCAAGCTCATCGATCAAAGCTCTCCCACCAGCGTGAATGCAGAAATGATCAATGGCACGCTTGAAATCCGGACGTAATGCTTAATCTTGTCGTCAAAGAATTTCATGCACATAGTATAAGTTATGACAAAGATAAACTTTTCGGTCACAGGAAGAACCAAAGGACCCAAAGTGGCAATGTTTTTGGTAATGGTTCTTGCCCTAATAGACGTTATATCATTGGTCAAAGAAATATCATTTTTACCCTTGTCATCATTTTCTTGCTGCACACATCTAAAATATTTGTCATCAGCTCCAGTAAGTGTCCGAATTGTGTGAACTATCGTACTTGGAATGTCCGACATGTTAGAGAGCAAGATCACGGCTCCACCTACACCGAACAAGCAGTTAGTGACTAGCATAGATCTATTATCACCAATGTACATGTTGCGGCTTAGATTCTCTGTGCGGATTGATAGCTCTAAGTTTTTCCCCTAGAAAAATTCATGCAATTGCGCAAAATCGTAGTTATAATATAAAGGGTTATCGAATCTTTAGAGGCTTAATGTTGCACGGCAAATTCTCAATTTCGAAGCAAGCTAAGCAAGTAAATATTATGAATAACAAAAATACTTAAGAAAATCGGTCGGAAAATTCGCAGAAAAATAAAAATTGTAGACAAGAGACTTTTAGGACTTTTATAAATATCCATTCTTAAACATGAAAAAAAATGTAAACTTAACCAACTTCCGTTGCGAAAACTATCTATGTATAACTTCTTAAATCCCAAATTTCTTTGCAAATTCAATAAGTTAAACAAGCATTAAAGCACATATTCAATTGTTCACAAATTATCTTAACCATATTTCTTTGCAGATAGATAATTTGCTCATCTAAGATATTTCAGGTAATCAATAATACTTCCGCATCTATTAATTAACCTAAGATCTAAATTCTAGGTGATCAAGCCAGAATTAACATTGAAACATTCTAGATGAATAACCAAGTGATATTTCCTAACAAATCATATAAGTCTAACAATTTATCATACTCCTTCGAAGATCCTTAAGCCTAGCAAGCAAATTAGTCAGACACAACAATTGAAATAATCATCATAACTAAATAATACTACATTAGAACGATTTCGAAAGAGATAACAAAGGGTTCGAATCTCTGTAGGTCTCAAAAGCAATAGATAAGTATGTGATAGCCGAAACAATGGCTGAAAATACCTATTTAATGGCCAAAACACGATCTTGGTAAAAAAAAGAAAACATCTGAAACTTATGGGCAATTTTGCAAATTGGAGATTCTAGGACCGCTTCAAGTGTCGCCCGACACCCTCCCTGGTGTCGCTCGACACCAACTCGCAGATTTTGACTTCTTCGTTTTTCTTCAAGAAATCTTCATTCCTCTTTGCTTGCTTTGACTCCAAAAGACTTCATAAAGCTCCAAAAAAACCTAGCTCGTACAATTACAAGTAAAGACTAAAAAAAAACTCTAAGAACACTAAAAGACTCGATAAAACCATATATATCATACTTGAAAACCGGTAAAAACCTTGATTTGTCACTGATCACAAGAGCATATGTGTTTCCATGAACTTAATTACAACAAGTCCTTAGCAAGAACAATGGCGATGATGCTTGTGGTACAAGTCATACCGCCAAGATTGAAGCTTTTAATGTTGCTTCTAAGCTTGTATTGTTCACTACCATCGCAGCGAAAGAGTCAGGCTAAACATGCTCGAGTTCACGATGATTATACCGATATCACGTGGGTTGACTTTAGTGTGGCTAAGAGATTGTCAACGACATCAAACATGACTTGTTCAGTCTCCTCACACGCAGCCTCCATGGTCTGTTGAGGTGGGACCCTAGTAATAGCTTCGGGGGACGTAAGTCTCCTCACCGAGACCAGAGCGCTTAATAATCTTCCCCAGTAAATCCAACGAGGACTTTTTGTCAAGTTCGTTTCATGATGGATTAGCTTCTCGTATCTTTTTAAAAAAAAAAAAAATACCTCGAAGGTTGGGCCAAAACTTTAATCTCCGTGGACCCGGAGTCCGCCTTTAGTCAATTTCTTTTATAAAATCCCCCTCCTCCCAAGTGAATTTGAACTAGGAACCTCTTCTCACTTTTGATGAGGAGAAACCACTAGACCAAGAGCCACTTGGTAGTTTCTCGTATCTTGTTGAGACCATCTATGTTTTTCGGATGGTTACCAACGAGGTAAGAGTATTCAACGAGGTAAACCGGCTTAAGAGTCTGCAAAGTAGAGCGCATAACCAAAAGCTATAATCAATGAGAATATATAGGGTTACAAAGTTGTGTTGGACAGGGGACCATAGGTTAGAGATCGTCTTGGCTTAGGCTTGACACTTCAAAGGATAAAACCGACACAAATGGGAACACAAAGAGCTTGAAAAAGTGAGTTATCAAGAAATGGTAAAAGAGCTTTAAATTCCCCACTGAAGAAAACGAGAAGGGGAAAATATAGTTTTATCATACTCTCTACTCTTTTCTCTCTCAACATGCAAACTAAAATAGCAAAAACCAAGCATAAATTAATTTTACAAAATGCAGAAAACCTCTATACGAATAGTTATGTAATATATTTAGTTGAAAACGATTTTTAATAAAGAAATTTAACATAAATAAAAATTAGGAATTTACAAACTATATAATTTAAAATAGAAACGACCATGTTTCTATATATAGGCAAATGTTTAACATATGTTATATATGTGGGGAACGCCAAATAATTGATCATGGATAAAACTAGAACTAGATCAAAGAGAAAAAGCAAAGATAATGAAAATTTGGTTAGTGGTATGTTTTTACATGTTTAAAGTTTATGAAATAGTATCAAAGAAGGATCGTCAAAATATGTAAGAATGATTTAATTTTTATATCAAATATTTCATTATTTAAACCATATTTACATATATCAAGCGTATATATTTTATTGATTTCCAAATTCTTTAAATTATATGGGATATGAGACTATATTTTTCAAATTATATATGAATCTATAACTTTAATTACTATATCGTCTAAGTTATGGTTTGAATTAAGAATATAGTATGCTTTTCCCCATGACATTCTTTAACCATAACTATTTACTATAAATCAAATAATCTTCGCATTGCGAGGATCTTAATCTATTGTGTTATAAATGGCATTTCTAACAAGTATATTTGTAATTTCACTGATTAATCGCATATTATTTTTGATTATATACATAACATGAAACTATCTAATCTAAAGATATTTTTTATAACATTATGAAAATAGTTTCTGTTAAGTTTATTATTTTTGGGAATTATATTTGTTTTAATTTAGATATATTATTTGATATTTGAATTTATTACATTTACCTTTTGTGTCTTTGTGTTATTAGAGAATTATATGTGTTTCCTTTTATTTGGATTTGGCCTTAATGATTTATTCTCTAAAGTTAATAATTTGATTATGATTAGTGATATTCTCTTATTAGGAAAAGGAAAGAGACGTTGGTGTGTCTTTATAAAAAGCTGGACAAGTTTTCTTCTATAGATGACACAAATATCCTGTTTAAACAGAACCAGAAAACAGAGAAATCAAAGTTTCATAAGTTGTGTCAAGTTTGTGTTGCTGCGGAGTTTGGAGAGAGATATCCTTGGGAAGAGGTTGTTGCCGCTGTGAGGAGCACGGAGCAAGGACTTCTGCAAGAAGAAGACATCCATGATTAAGGGGGAGTATTGGTTTTTACTTGTTAACCTTAGTTCATGTTCTTAGATAGATGTGATTTCTATCTTGTGATTTGTCTTCTTAAAGTTATCTAATAAACTCTTTTGCAGTTGAGGATTAGGGGTTGGTTTGAGTTTCAAACCAATCGATACCTTGTTAAAATCTTGTGTTGTTTATTTATCTTTAAGTATTTAATCGCTTCCGTTAAATCGAATTATCGAATCTAGTCTATTAGGGAATTTTTGCAGTTTCAAAATGCCAGTTATCATTTTTTACACATACAGTTTTTCATATATGATATTCTTTGAAGTTTACGTTTACGTTTACTACGTAATTTAAGTGACTAATTTACCACAAATGTTTGCCTCAATTGGAGTTAGTTTGAAACGAATGGTGTAAGCGTTTGGTGTAAAACAGACAAAAAACCAAGATTTCTTTCTTACGAGGGAATCTCGTTTATACTCGGAAATTTTGTTTCTAAAAGACCAAATATCTAGCATAGTGATGCAATAAAAACTCACAGGATATTATTAGTTTTTTTTTACAAGTTTGGAATTATAAAGTCAAAATCGTTTAGAATGCATCTCAGATCCAGTGGAGGGAAACGTAAGACTCTAATTCAACATTTAACTCTGCAGGAGACATTTTCAAAAAAAAAAAACTCTGCAGGAAAGCTAAACAAAATGTATAGAACATCACTCAAGGCAACAAGTCTGGCCAACTTGAATGCAGTGCATGTCATGTGAACTTCAAAGTAAAACCCACAAGTAACAACAATAACAAAAAAACAGTGGGGATGCTCGATTTTTAGATCTGACAAATTTGTGATGTAAAATACAATTTAACGAGCTTCTTGTCAGTTTTTAAAGACCTACGGGTCCGACTGGTAACCTAGCTTTTTAAAAATTTGGAGCTGTAAGTTTTATAGCATAGTGCAAAGATGTATAGATAAAGATTTGAGATAAAGATGTATAAATAAAGATTAGTGTAATAGTGTTGGTAAAGCTTTTGATAAAGTTTTCGTGATTGGTACAGTCTAAAGCCGTGCAAATTAAAAAGTGGAATAAAGATTATAAAGATTTTCCCCAATCTAACCCGGTATATGGAAAGCAATAATAAAAGATTTGCATGTACAAAATTAAAACTTTGAATTGTGATTTAAATGTTGTGAATCGGGTTTTGGTATCGAACCCCGTCACTAATTTTTATCGGTATTCGGCCGGTTTTAGCAGTTCAATTCAAATCAGGTTTTGATTCAATCCAAACTCGTAAACGATTTCTAGTCATACCAATGATCTAGGTCGATTTTTAAAACACTGACAAGAATGAAAAAAAAAAAAATGAACAATGAAATCTATTTCATTTTTATATGTTTCACACTAATAATCCTCCAAAGCCATGTTGAGAATAGTTATTCAAGATGATGAAAACAGAGCTTCCTTAGGCTCTTCCTTCTTATCACGTCAAAACAGAGCTTTAAAAAGGTTATATTACACATAGATTTCACTCCAGTTGTCTTATCAAGTCAATTCTGGTTTGTATTCAAACTCTGCTTTAGTTCTTAGCTGCACCTAACCAAGCCTGTTTCTGCATATAGGACTGGTGGATTTAAATCGAAGCCACGAGTCGATGCAATTGGCGTGAAACAAGTGATTACATGTCGGTAAAACCCTGACTTTGTCTCCTTCGACAAGGTTGTAGAGACAAACAACGCATTCAACTCCGTCTTCGAAGTCTTTAGAGTTGAAATATACGACGGGGATTGATCGGAGAATGGATTGGTTGATACCGGGTAATTCCTTGATGTTGATAATGACATGGTCATCGTTGGTACCATGATAATTGTTGACGGCATCATCATCAACACGATTACAAGCCCAAGACAAGAGTAGATAGAGACTAAGCATAAACATGAAGTAAGCGAAGCTGAAAACTATTGATAAGAAATAATCGAAGCCATTCATCTTCGAATCCCTCAGTAGTAGAAACACCAAGTAAGAATCCCTAATGGCTTGATTTGTTTTCATCAACATACATATATATATAGATTACACAATCTTACTATTATTCTCAAAAGGAAAACTTCCTAAACTTGGATAAACCAAAATGTAAAAAAGTTAGTAATTTCCTAATTGTGAAATTGTTAGATAAACCACAAGTTCCCATAAAGCTTGTAAACTACTTGAAATCCAAGTTTCACCGCACGACCTTCTACCATTTTTTCAATCATTGATTGCCTCTGCTCTAGTATCTCTTCATTATTGAGACCTAGAAACGTAACTAGAAAGCTAGGCTACTTCTGTGATTCAACCTTTTCTTCGTCCAATTCCAAATATGATTCTCCGCGATTATGATAACAGTTTGATTTTTCGGTATCATCCCAAATCCTAAGTTTGAATTTGACACTGCTGCGATAACTAGTTACTTAGTAGAAACAGACTTGTTATTCATACCGCCTTATGGTAAATCGCAGACATTGTCCATGCCGAACGAGAATGTGTTTTCCATTATAGTGACCTGATTCAACAAATTGCATTGCTTCGCCAATGAGCTTCCCACTCTCCAAAAACGATGCTTGAGCTAGTGGGTTTCTTGTGCAGCAAGCTCAAGCACTTTTCGCAGCATCCCCAGCTTCTGATATAGCTTCCAGTCTTTTTCGATTCTTCTACTCACTTATACTTGGTCAGTCACCAGTAGTCTTTACATGAGCAGATGCCATTTACGAAATGGTGGAATCGTTTCGTGTCTCTGAGGACAATGACTCTCCCAGTTACTTGCGATACAATCTTCATCCACGAATGGCAATCTGCACATACTCTGAGATTTTTGGTAACCCTAATTGGAACACCTTCACGGGTGTTAATTAGAGAGTAGGTTGTCGCGAGTCTTTCGCTGTGTCCACAAACCCAACTTGCCTTAGTTTCTTCATCAATATCGTGAAGCACCACGCTTGTATCAGGCGAATAACCGGATTTTTCGATTGCTTCTTGTAGTTCTCTCCATACTTTCTTATACTCATCTGAATTACGAAAATCGTATCCACCTCCTGCAACAAAGATTTGAATCTTATCTTTAACCTGTACCCAACTGCAACCAGCTTCTTTTCTGACCCCTCTTCGTTTCATCGTTTCTCGGATCTTATCGACATTGTCCCACATCTTTGCATCAGCGTATATGTTAGAAAGCATAACATAGTTCCCTGGATTATGAGGTTCAAGAACAAACAACTCTTTTGCTGCAATCTCTCCCACTATAACATTCCCATGGAGCCTACAAGAGTTGAGAAGTGATCCCCAAATGCATGCACTTGGCTTAAAGGGCATTGTTTCTATTACCTTGACTGCTGCTTCGATTTTACCCGCTCGGCCCAAGATGTCAACCAAACAAGCGTAATGCTCCAAGGCCGGTGAAACTCTGAATTCGGTTTTCATTCGTTCAAACAAACTTAGACCATATTCCGTAAGCCCTGTATCGCTACAACCCGACAACAAAGCAACAAAGGTGATCCTATCTGGTGAGACGCCTGATTCTATCATCCAATCAAACAGATTTGTCACTTCTTCGATATTCCCGTTGATCGCGTAACAGTTCAGCATTGTGTTCCATGAAGTTAAATCCTTACGTAACATCCCATCAAAGATTCTCCGAGAATATTCAATTTCCCCACATTTCCCATACATATCCATCAATGAATTAAGCAATGGAACATCAGGTTTCTCTCTCGATTTAAGAATCTGCACATGAATTTCTTTCCCGGTAAGAAGAGCAGCAACACGCGAACAAGCAGGCAATATCGTTGTGAGTGTCGCCCAACTAAACCCGATCCTCTGTTCCTGCATCTTTCTAAACAGATTAAACATCTCATGAACACGAACTCTCTTGCTAAGTACCGAAATCAAAGAATTCCAAGTAACAATATTTCTCAGAGACATTCCATCGAACACCTTGCGTGCATCTTCGAATGATCCTCGTTCCATGTAAAGCTTCAAAAGCACATTATCCACCACTTGATCAACCTTCTCCTTACGTTTCACAATCTGACCATGGATTCCTCTACCAGCCCGAATGTCTTTTAAATCAATGCAAGCTTTCAACGCAACGGAAACCGAAAAATCACCAGGATCGATGAAACTAGACAACATATACACATACACAAGCAGAGCATCTCTCGGTGATCCGTTTCTAGAGTAGCCAATCGCCATCGCTGCACAAACTTCCTCAGTAAGAAAAGTGGAATCGTCGAAGATTTTGCGAGCGAGATCCAATCGGCGGCAAACGGAGAAAAGAGTGATGAGTTTGCTTAGGAGTTTAGGGTTGTGACGGAGTTTCGGGTCGTGGAGAATCAAAGAGCAGATTTTTTGGCCATGGTGAAGCGATTTAGCGGAGATACAAGCATGAAGAGCGTCTGTGTAATCTGACTTATCTGTCAATGTGACAATGGCTTGGTCGAGTTTGCCGGATTTAGAGATTCGGAAATGGTTAGAGAAGTAGGATTCTTGTCTTAATGGGATTTGTAAGAATTTAGAATGAATGATGATACTTTGAGAACCCAATGGAGTAAGATAACCTTGTAGAGTTGCAACATCTGCAAAATTTATTTGAATCATGGAAAACACTTCAAAGCTACATTCTGATAATTACAGAGGCATATACAACAGCATCAAGAGTAGTAGAATTCGAACCAATTATCCAAAACAGAATATAAAAAAACAAGTGCGCATTGTATTTATTGTATGTTTGGAATCTGAACGCAAAACGTACCTAAAGAAGGCATTGGAAATTCAAAAGCAGAAAAGCGTGACAGAATCAGGAAAAAAAAGTAGCGGAGAAGTTGTATTCCTCTGGGTAATTGTAGAGAGTGGAAACAGAGAAGGAAATGGATAAGCCAGACAATGTCATCGGCAAATGGCAACTTTTCGTTATTTTGCTTTCGTGAGCTTAATGGGCCTCTAAATTTGGGCCTTTCTGTCATGCTTCTCTCTCAAATAAATTTTTCTTTGCTCTTCATTTTATGAAAATGTATATGAGAACATTAAATTCTTTCGAAAGAGAAAATTCGTAGAAGAGTAAGCCAGAAAATTATCAAAGCTACTTTTTGGTTCTGATGACGTCATAATTTTTTTTATAGGGAAAAACAAATTCGTTCGAATGGTTCATATCAAATTTGTTTTTAAATGAAAGGTCAAGATTTACCTGAAAACCCCACTTTTAATTAAAAATACAAAGATGCCATCATCCCTTGGAAAACCGGGTTCAAATCAATGCGTCTCTTAAAACTATAACCCTTTTTGAGTTTACGCTTTTCACATTTATATTCTAGATTTAGGTTTATTCTCTTCAAAATTTCATTCTTGAAACCCACAAATTTAAATGTGTATCTCAAGTGATATATGTTATGTTGCCAACTTGTCTTTGGTTCTTTGTTTTTTCCAGAATCAATAGTCATTTCCTCTGGAACTCTACACTTCTCTTAATCATTCTCTTTCATAGAAGCGTCAATTCCAAATAGAAAAGGCGTTTCATAATTGTATCGGTTCGTCGTTGCCGGAGTCTAGTCGCCGTAACGTCTTGCCACCGTCCATTTGTCTCCGTCAATACATCATTCTTTTCCATTAGATCATTTTATTTGGTGAAATCTCTTATAGTTAGCATTAGTAGTTATACTAAATAGAATTGTATTGTTCCTTATGTCTAAATTGGAGTCACTTATTTTTTTCTATTGAGATTTCGTTTTTGTGTTACACATCGATCGAATCCATTTGTCTATTATGATTCTTGGATTGTGTTGCTTTAATCGAATCTCTTATTGTTGGGGGTAGTGGGTAATTACAAAAAGAACGATGAGAATTGTTATTAGTCTGTTCTTGTCCTTAGGTAGCCCTTCATCACATAGTTCCTTCTATTTACAGATGGTTTGTCTTCATTGATTCTTTATTCACATGCACAATATATAAAAATAATATTAAATGGTTTGGTACATTCGAGGAAACATAATTTTGTAAAATGTTACAAAAGTTTTGAATCAGCAACAAATAACACTTTGTGAGACTTTAAGTTACTGAGCAACTACGTGACAATCACCACCTCACGCGCCTTACTAACACCGAATCAAGCAACTTCACATATAGACTCTCTTTTTTTTTTTGAAGAAAGTCCATTGATTTGTGGAGTATTATGTCGAATCTTCGATTACATCCATCTTCCAAAAATCTCCCAAATATTTTTCGTTAAGTACATAATTCTCGGCTTTGACGAGACGTCATACGTTAGTGCAGTGGAGAAGTGTATAGTTCAAGTCGAGGACAAGGTGACGACCATATTAACAAAATATAAAGAAAAAGACTTTTCAAATCTAGTTTAGTCAATTGTTGTTAATATTTTTCCATAAACAAGTATTCTTGTATAAGAAATTACTTTTAATTGTGCATAAATAGATTGAAAACATACACCCAGTTGAAAAACTAGCGCATACGTGTGACGTAGCAGACCACAAACAGAAGAGCATATGTCATGATGAACACAAATCCGTGTACATTGAAATTACACAAATATTGACTATACACATATAAATATGCATGATGGTACGAACATAGTAACATTCAAGAATATCAATTGTACACGATATTGATTATACACAAATAAATATGTGTGATGGTGTGTACATGTTAACATACATCTGAAAATGAATATTAATTGTATATGTATTGTTGATGGTATGTCCATGATATCAATTGTATGAATATAAGTGATGGTGTGTACATGCTAACATATATGTATAAAGAAGTATATCAACTATATACGTATGATTGCAAATACATGTACATAATAACATCCACTATTATCTTCTCTTTATTTTTTAATGCTTTTATCTGCAATAACTGCTCCAAAACCTATGTCACACACACACCTCAGTTTCGTGTAATTTATTTGGCTTTTCTAAATTTTTTATTTTATAATAGATCTTCTTAACGATGCTGCAAATGGACGACTTCTTACAAACCTCAAGATATTGTTCCTTTTAGAACATGAACATGCTATTCTTCCTATTATCAATCAACATATAGTCATTCAACCACATGGGGGAGTGTTTCTTTTTTCAGTGTGGTGGGAACCACAAAATGATTGGCTATAAAGTTTCATCGGAGACGATAATGCCAAGTATTGGTATCTTGAACCGAAAAAAGTTAGAGTCAAGCATCGGGCCAATAAGTTTATTGTCCAATATTATGTTGTAGGTTGATTGAGATAAAATTGTCTCTTTATCTATAGACATATTAGACTTTTATTGCTTAACTATTTTACTATGACTTTTGTTGTATGTTGATCTACCTTATGTAAAACTTTTGATTATTGATCTTTACTTTTTTATAATTATTGGCCTTGTTTGTATTAAATTCACTGCTCGTTAAAAAAAATTTAGCATAGATGACACTTTATAACCTTCTCTCTTATGTTTTGAACACTTTATTGAGAAGCTTCGTGGGTTTGACACTTTCGATCATGTTTTGTACAAAATACCTATGTTGCGCGCGCCCATCCCACTCTTTCCCTTAATCCTACGAATAAAGCATCTGCACTGCGGATCCACTTCGATTTTCTTGGAAATATTAAGAAAATATAAGGAAAAAGACTTTTCAAATCTAGTTTAGTCAATTGTTGTTAATATTTATTTCATATACAAGTATTCTTGTACAAGAAATTACTTTTGATTGTACATAAATAGATTGAAAACATACACCCAGTTGAAGAACTAGCGGATACATGTGAAACAAACCACAAATAGAAGAGCATATGTCATGATGAACAGAAATCCGTGTACATTGGAATTACACAAGTATTGATTATACACGTATTAATATGCATGATAGTACGAACATAGTAACATACAAGAATATCAATTGTACACGATATTGATTATACACAAATAAATATGTGTGATGGTGTGTACATGTTAACATACATCCGAAATGAATATTAATTGTAATTGTATAGTTGATGGTATGTACATGAGATCAATTGTACACGTATGAATATAAGTGATAGTGTGTACATGTTAACATATATGTTTGAAGAAATATACCAACTATACACGTATGATTGCAAATATGTGTACAATATTGTTGTACATATTAACCTCCACTATTGTCTTCTCTTTATTTTTTAATGTTTTTATCTGCAATAACTGCTCTAAAATCTACGCCATACACACATCTCAATTATTATTTTGCTATAATTTCTTAGCTTATCCAAATTTTTTATTTTATAACGGATATTTTTAGTGATGCTGCAAATGAACGACTTCTTACAAACCTCAATATATTGTTCTTTTTAGACATGAACATGATGTTTTTCCTTACAGCAATCAACAAATAGACATTCAACCACATGGGAGAGTGTTCATTTATCCACAAATTTTGTATCAATTGGTAGATGGTCATGCTTATGCCTGATACTATGATAATATATGGACAGTATTACAGTAATTACAAACCCTTTTATGTTTAATTATTAATTGTACTATTTATTATTTTTGTAAATATTTTTTTTAATTAGAATTTTTTTTCTAGTGTGGTGGGAACCACATAATGAATGGTTATAAAGCTCCATTAGAAACGATAATGCCATGTGGTGATATCTTGAACCAAAAAAATAAGAGTCAAACATCGAACTCGAGATAAATTAGTCTTTTTATTTATAGATATATTAGACTTTTGTCGTGTGTTAACTATTTTATAAAAAATGGTAATCTACTTTATATAAAACTTTTGATTATGATTTTTATTATACTGGTATCTATATGTTAAGCTTTTGGTTATGACTTTTGTTGTATGGTGATCTATTTTATGAAAACAATTTTTGATTATTGATCTTTACATTTCTTGTATTATATAATGTTATATCGGAAAATTCTCGAGTTCGAAAACCATGAAGCATCACCGGGTAGATGATCCATCACCGTCGTTGGATCTTTTAAGCGAGCCTTCAACTTTTTTCTCAACCTCTCTTCTTTTCTCTTCTTTGTCTTCTTTACCTTTATTGACCATCTCCTTAATCTCTTGCTCCTATATGCATTAGATAAAAATTAGATAAAAATACAAAGAAAAATATTTATAGTTGATTATAGTTTTTTTGATAAAATAGTTGATTATAGTTGCTAATTAGATACAAATATAATTACATTGTCAAGTGATTTAGCGTCGGGAGTCCTTGAACCATGAACACCGGCTCGGTTCGAGGCTTTTCCAACCATCGTCCTCACGCCATTGCACCGACCATCACCACACTTCCTCGCCGTTCCAAGAGCTCTCAACCACTTTCCGATCATCATATCTGTTTTGATTAATTTTACAACTGAATGTATAATATATGGTTTTGATTTACACGCGTGACTTGCATGACTATAGTCGGTTTATAAGCTTCCACTACTAGCCACGTGTTGTCCACATGGCGTCTCTTGTTATTTTACTTTCTCTACTGTGAAAACGGTGTCGTACCAATGAACGTACTGTTATGTATGTTCTGGGTCGATCTCCGTCGTCACCGGCATATAGAGATCTCAGTTCTAATTAGGTTAAGCTTCGATCAATTCAGCAGCAAGCATACAACTTGGAAATTTTTTATGGTATTCCAATTATTCAAACAAATACAATGGATTAAAAAAAGGTCTTTGATCAGGACTCACAAAAGAGGATTGGTATTGTTCATGTTGTGGGAATCTTAAAAAAGCTACAACAATTTTTGGAACATATTACAAGGAAGCATATGGGATTGTACAATGCGTGAAGGTGTGGATGGACTGTTGTTATTCTCTCAGTTTTAACCAAAAATAAAAATTGAAAAAGATGAAAACGTTTTTTTTTTTTTGGGTTTTTTTGGTTGATTGTTCTGTCTCTGTTATTTCTTGTCCGACCCAGAATCTGAGAAGACAAGAATTATCTCAGGTAAAGAATTTACATGTAATCATTCGCACCGGAGCTACCGGAGCCAACTCCAACGGTTCTTTTGCTCATATTAGCTCTCTGCACCAACACAACCAATGCTTGCACCACTTCAGACATTGGTGGTCTAAACTCTGGCTCAGGCTGTTACAGATTCAAAAGCACACATTTTTATTCAGATTTTTGTTCATATCATCAGTTTTCATTAGTTCTACTAAAAAAAAAAAGTATTACCTGGACGCAAAGGGCGATAACATCCGCAAAACGGGAGAGAGATTTAACCGGGTAAAGCCCTTTGAGAGTTGGATCAACCATTTTGCTCAATGCGTCGATATCGTGAAGCTGCGGTGTTGCCCATCTCACCAATGACTGCTCTGACCTTGACCTTGTACTGTGTCACACAACAAACAGTAAAGACTTACTTCAACAAGAGAGGTATGAGTTTTAACACCAAGCCTAAGGGGTTTGGATTGTAATAGTACCTGTCGAATGGTTTTCTTCCGGTTAAAAGCTCAAGCATCACCACTCCAAAACTGTAAACATCGCTCTTTAAAGAGTATTGGCCTGACATTGAAACTTCTGGTGCGCCGTATCCTTCATCGTTTTGGTTTAGCAGCTGCACATTGTTTCAGAATGATGATCAGTAATGGCGAAAACAAGAGAAAGGTGTACTAGAGGTTGGAGAAGGTAGAAAAAGCTGTTGGAAGTTTCTTTATGTACCTCATTTGCAGTTGGGAGGAAGCTAGCGAGGCCTGAGTCTGAGAGATGCGGATTCAGCTCTGAGTCAAGTAAAATATTTGCTGATTTGATGTTCTTGTGGACTATAGATGGGGAACAAACTTCATGCAAGTACCTGCAACGACAAAAATACTTTACAATGAGACTCTTGCCATATAACGGGCAGTAACGTGATTAAGTTGTTTAAAGACTTACTCCAATGCGCGTGCAGTGCCAAGAGCGATCTTGACACGAGGATTCCATATCAATGGTTTGCTTTCGTCTTCCGAGAGATGTAAGAAGTCATGCAATGAGCCATTTTGATGGAACTCATAGACCACCAAGTGTTGTCCGTGTTCAGAACAGTAACCATCAAGCTTAGTGACATTCTCATGATCCAAATGCGCAATTTTTGATACTATTTCGGTAAAATCATCAGCTGTGTCAGTGGGAAGCGCAGACGAGTCTATTTTCTTCACAGCAAGTACCTTTCCGTCATCAAACTGGGCTCGGTAAACTCTTCCAAAAGTCCCTTCACCGAGGAGATTATCAACATTGAAACTATTGGTAGCGATTTGAAGATCTGCAACGGTATATGTATTCACATTTGAAGGAACTACAACAGCAGCTTTCTTTGCAACAACGGGTTTTCTCATTGTTGAATCATCATCATCAAACGACTTGTGTCGCTCAGCTGGTGGAGGGCGTAGATTCATCGACAATGAAGTATCCAGTTGTTTCTTTGTCTCAACTAATGGTGGATTCTGTATAGACTTATTCTCTGCAAACCACAAAATCACAAGTTAGAAAACCATAAGCAAACACAATGTAAATGCTTTTTTACATAACTCTTTCAACGTGTTGTTACCTTGAAAGTCATTTGAAGCGAGTGTGAACGGTTGGTTAATGTTATCAGTTTTTTCAATGTCTGTGGCCGATGAGCGCTTTGATCTTCTTCTCTTGATCAAGAAGAAAGCTACCACGGCCGTTACAACTAACAATGAAATGATGATTCCTGCTATTCCACCAGCTCCAATCCCTGATTTTTTGGACGAATCTTGGCTACTGCTGGAATCACCATTGGACCGGGGTCCATCGTTACCGGATTTAGGAGTAGGTGATCTACGGACTGGAGGTGTACCCGGGGGAGGTGGAGGTGCATCTCCGGTATTGAATGAATTACCATCTTTTCTGTTTCCAAGAACATTCAGGAGAAAAAAATGAGTGTGAATAGAAAAAAGTTGCAACCATATTGACTGATGAAAACTTACTGCAAGTTAATGCCTTTCAAAGTATCGGGGATCCAGCCTGTGAAACGATTGTTTGCAATATTCCTGAGGAAGCACATTCAGCAAGAACAAACATTATTCAAGTAATGTTTATAGGTAATGAATTTCTAAAACCGATAAGCGTTAAGTTACCCACAAATTTTCGAGAGGAAGGGTGGCTAGGATATCGATGGTGCCTGTGAACTGATTGTTCTGAAGATAACTGTGAAGTTTAATAAAAAACAATGTTAGTATCAACTTAAACTAAGCTATTTCAATACATGGAGACTATTTAAAGAAGCATTACATTGATTTTATACTCGTAAGGGAGCTCATTGTGTTTGGAAGAGAACCAGTGATAGCATTGGAAGAGAGGTCCCTGAAAACACAAATGAAATTTGTCAAAACATTTGCTTATTAACTAATCAAGTCCCAGTTTAACTCAGGGGGAAAAAAAGATCTTACAAGATGGAGAGAGAAGTTAGCTTTGTGAAGTCAATAGCTAGTTGCTTCAACTGATTGTGAGCAAGATTGCTGAGCAAAACCAATGTAGAGCATTAAATAACCAATCTTGTCCAAGAGATTACTGATTAGGAATGATTGAAGTAGGCTAAGAACTTACATGTACTTGATAGGTGTCATTAAAGAAATGGAATACTGAGCAGATCCAGTGAACTGGTTATTAGCAAGATTCCTAAACAAATTCAGAAACTTTTATCAGCTTGGAAACACACATAGAAACTTGTAGGACATATAGAGAGAATCATCAATACATACAATCTCTCCAGGTTTGGAGGAAGCTGATACGGTAGATCGCCTCCAAGGTTATTATTACTTAAATCACTGCAGGTTTCACCAATCCATAAGACTATTAGTTATGCCATTAAAAAAAACAAATAGAAACTTTGGATTATTATTATGGAAGATGAATCTTACAACTCAGTAACAGAAGTCAATTTATCAAGCATATATCCAAGTGATCCAGAAAGTCCAAGACCAGGTAACTTTCTGCAAGTAGATTGAAAAGCAAATGTGTAAGAGAACAAGACTGAATAAAATGATTGAAATTTATGATTATGCTACAAAAGTGATTACATTTGAGTAACTCGTGAGCCAGAGCAAGTTATGCCTTTCCAGTTTTGACCACAAGGGTCACCACCTGATGCAGTCCATTGTGAAAGCTGTCCTGGAGAATTCATGGAGCTGAACATGGTGTTTAACGCCGAAGCTGCACATATTGAGAATCAAAGACCTTTAGGGAGAACTATTCCAAAACCATTGATTGAATAATCATAATCATCTTAATTTTTGTTGTCGGTTCCTCGAAGCAGATCCTTAAGAGTTATAGTTCCGGTCAAATTGAAGAAATGTTTGAGAGTGAAACAAAACAAAAAAAACCCAGAAAAGGGAAGAAACACACAAGAAAGGGAAAAAGAAGAAAAAACAATACAGAAAGTGGGTGAAAAAAAGATTCGAGATTTTTGGAAACAAACCCGTTTTGAAGAAAAGAACAATATGACAGAAAGTTTTGAGTTTTATGGAAAAAAAATCAAAATCAAAAATTTGTAGGAGAAACATAAACCCAGAATCACTGATTAAACTTACACAAATGATGAATGATAAAAACATGTAAAAATCGATACTTTTTTGGGAAGAACAGAGTAAAAGATTTTCCGACAAGAGTTAAGGAAAAAAGAGAGAGTAAAACTCACTATCTGATGCATCTGTGGCTCCATTGATGAACCTTGGCTCAAACCCTACAATGCAGAGTAAAAACAGAGCCAAAACCACTCGATTCTCAGTCATCTTCTTCCTCCTTCCTCTCTCTCTCTTTCTCTCTCTCTCTCTCTCTCTCTCTCTCTCTCTCTCTAAACTAGATGAGACAGAAGAAATCCCAAATGGCAAAATCCCAATTTGTCAAATTTCAGACTTTTGTGTTCAGAGATTTATTTAATATTATTTTTTTTCAGGATAAATTTTGTTAGCTAGATTTTATACTGTTTCAGCCATAAGACGAATTTATCGAGTAAAGCTGGCAAGCACGATTTGCTATAAGCAAGAATCCTAGAGCCTTTCAAATACCCTTCGCCACTTAGCTTATTACCATTTTTATATTACTATTTTAAACATTTATTCCTAATTTTGATTAATTTTTTACACTTTATATGATAATTTTCCTTTTATACATGTACATGAAATTTATTAAAACAATTAATCTTGGTTGGTGTATCATGGTTATGGTCTGACGCATTGTCTTTTTTTTTGTTTTTATGCATTTCTCTCATTCCCACAAATAAAAAGAAAATGTAAATATAAACATATACAAATAAAATAATAACTACCTGTAGTTTTCACTAGGCCTACGCGCTTTTAAAGTTTGTATATTCTATTTTCTTTATAGCTTATAGCTACATTTTTTGGTGAATACAAAGTTTATATATACTGAATTTATGGTTCTAAATTGATTTTAAAATATAAAAACGAAGCTTTCATGTAGTGTAGATTACTTTGAAGATTAGCTATGATTGAGTCTTTGCATCATTGCTTTGAAGAATTACTTACTTTTCCTTCACATCTAAGTGGAATAAGAAAGGAACTAGAGTAAATAAAGTTCATTTTTTCTTAACTAGTAGTATATTAAAAGTGAGTATGTTGTGCATTAAAAGGTAATTAGTTTTTCTTTTGGGGAAAACACATGTGAGTGATTAATTATGAGTAAAAACATGCATTAATTTCGCAGTTATAGGTATATAATGTAATTAATAAATTCACCAAAGAAAGTCACGAGATTCTTGTAGCAAATATGTATGACCTTTTTTCTATTAGACAGACGGAAATAAATTCTGATAATTTGATTATGCATATGAGAAAATATTACTTAGCAAAAAAAACGTATTTTACCGATTAAAGAAATTTAACATTGTTAATTTAATGAAAGTATGAAACACCCTCGAAACACCATCTAGCATTTTTGTAGCCATCAGTTAACTATCAAACTATCTTCAAACAAAAAATTACATCATCGCTAATCAATCATTTAGTTTAGATTCTCACTTAAAACGAAATAATATTTTGGTAAAAACGTGTTAATCTGTCATTGTACGTGGTTTGCAACTCATCCCCTAAGTAACGTCTTCGTTGAAAACTTCTTCGTGTATCTTCGCTTTCTTGATTTTTTCTCAATTTAATTAAATAACTTGCTCTTAATATTTGACCGGCGAAAAAATACGTGTTCAGGATATTTGTTTTGTAATGCACCGACGAGGACATGTATATAAATATACTAGGATAAGGCCCGCGTTAATACGCGGATTATCACATTAAATTTTTTAATAAATATTTAAATTTTATTTAAAACCATGCTAAATTTGATAGAATGTGAATTCTTATGTTCTATCAAATTTATTTCTTAATTCTTATGTCATAATTGATATAATATGAATTCATAATTATATATAAATGATTAATCCTAATATTTGATATGATTAATCCTAATAATTGATATAATGTTAATTAAATGGTTAACCATTGTTGGGGTCGGTTTTCACCCACTCAACATTAACGTTCAAAGTCAAACGTTCGAAAAAGTGACCCCCTGGACTCTCGACGAACGAGGCAGAGTATCACCTAAGTCTTCCTGCGAAGAGAAGCAAAGCAAATGATCATGGAGTGAGGCGAAGCAGGAAGGTCCGGGACTAGGTAGGACCGACCACGGGCGCGGCGTGGACAAGAGGCCGACCACGGGCTCGGCTTGGCGACGCTGCGACGGGCCGACCGCGTCTTCGGCCCAGTAGAGTCCCCGGTCCGACAGCATCCTCGGCCCAGCAACTCAGCAACATGAAGGTGGTCCGAAGCCTAAGTACCATGGCCCGGTCCAGACGCGAAGCCCACTTTGACGCAACTGACCTAGGCAAGGAAGGAATCCGCGAAGACTTAGGAAGCTTAGCCGCCTTAGAGATAGTATATATACTTGATGTAAAAGCCCTTGAGAAGGCATTGGAAACTTTGTACACAAATTCATTCAGAGCAATAACAAAGCACTTTCTCATCTCTTGAGATCTTAGCTTACCCTAGAAATCTCTACTTCCTCACGAAACCCTAACAAATCTAATTGTGCTAGCTTAGGCTCCCACAATTTGGCGCCGACTAAGGGGAACAGAGAGTTTCTAACACAAGAAAGCTAGGTTTCGCAACACCATCAAGATGTCTGGCAGCAATAGCACGAGCATCGAAGGATCCTCGTCTCACAGGAACGACGAGGCAAAGGAGAACTCTGTGGAGAACACCGCGCCTCGCGCCGCTAACAACCCAGTGGATATCACGGAGATCAAGCAGAAGCTTGAGACGCTCGTGAAGAAAGCACAGGATCAGGAGAAGTAAAATGAGACTACGACGAGCGAGCTGCAAGCGCTCAAGAGAAAGAAGCGCAAGAGGTCCCGTGTCCGTCCAACACGCCTCAGCTTCAACACGCCTCGAACCAATCGAAGGGATCGGACTGATCACACGGGTCTAGAATACTTGCCTCCACCACCGCCTCGTCGGGAATCAGACAAAACTCCCAAACGTGTGGTAGAGGGATCAGACGAGGACCAACCCCCTCGAAGACGAGCCCGAACCGACACAGCTGTAGGGAACACTAGGGCTCGTGAAGATCAACATCTTCCTCGGAGACACGCCCGAGAGGACACTGCTGACAATACTAGGGCTGATGGAGAAGGAGATCCCTCCATCGCTGAGCTTTATAGAAAAGAGCAGGAGCGCAGAGCCCCCCGAAGCTCCCGCGATGAAGAAGTAGCTATGCTGAAAGCCTAGTTAGACCAGGTCGTCTCTGACCTGAGGACTACCAAGCTGCAGATGTACCGAAGCACGAGAAAGGCTCCTGGGGTCGCTTACGTGCTGGAGAAGGCATGAAACACCCTTTTTGCTGAAAGCATCTCGGGGGCCAAAATCTCCGATCCAGGAAGAATCAAGCTTCTAAGCTATGAAGGAATCTCTGACCCCGCTGATCATCTAATGGAGTTCGAGGTAGCCCTAGGGAGGGCGAATTTCGAGGAAGCCGAGAAGGACGTCGGCTACTGCAAGGTGTTCGTGGAAAGCCTCAAAGGGCCTGCCCTCCAGTGGTTCTACAAGCTGGAGAAAAATTCGATCCACAACTTCCACCAATTTTCTGAGATGTTTATACAACACTACAACATCTTTGCTGAACGAAAGATTTACGATGCAGAGCTGTGGACCAACAAGCAAGGAGAGAGCGAAAGCTTGCGGTCTTTCATGACAAGGTTCAAGTATACCCTGTTAAAGGTAGATGTAATCAGCAATACGTCTGCCCCGGAAGCCTTAAGAGGAGCAATTAGGTGCCCGTCTCCGTTCTGGCAAGAACTTACCATCAACCCGCCGACAAGGATTCAAGACGCTCTTCACCGTGCAGCTAATTTTGCCCGAAGTGAAGAAGAACTCCGCGTCAAGAGGGGTAAAAAGGCTAAGCAGACAAGTGAACCTTCTCAGGTTCCAACCCTAGCTGCACCGAAGAGAGGCAATCCCGCCTTTGTCCAGTTTGAAGGGGGAGCAGGTGGAGCTCATAATTACCAAATTGAATCACCTGGCTATGGCAGAGGTTGAGGTCGCGGTCGTGGACGCGGCAGAGGAAGCTTTACATGGATTAGAGATCCGAAGGAATACGACAAAAAGTTATACTGTGAATTCCACAAAGCAACTGGGCATTCGACTACGAAGTGCCGCGAGTTGGGACAACAGCTAGCTGCTAAACCCAGTCGTGGTAAAGAAGAAGAATGGGAAGTGGCGTGTCTGCGTCGACTTCACGGACCTTAACAAAGCCTGCCCGAAAGACAGCTTCCCCTTACCTCACATTGACCGCTTTGTGGAAGCAACAGTGGGTAACAAGCTTCTTAGCTTCATGGACGCTTTCTCCGGCTACAACCAGATTCTGATGCACCCCAAAGATCATGGGAAGACAACTTTCATCACAAACCGAGGCATCTACTGCTACAAGGTGATGCCTTTTGGCTTGAAGAACGCTGGTGTAACATATCAGAGACTGGTGAACAAGATGTTCCAGGACCAGTTAGGAAAGACTATGGAGGTCTATATCGATGATATGCTCGTCAAGTCACTCGAGGAAGAAGACCACATTGCCCACCTGGAAGAATGCTTCAAGCAACTGAACCTCCACAACATGAAGCTGAACCCAGCGAAGTGCAGATTTGCTGTGACTTCTGGCGAGTTCCTTGGGTACCTAGTCACTCGCCGGAGCATTGAAGCCAACCCGAAACAGATCGATGCACTGATCCAGATGGCTTCACCAAGGAATAAACGTAAGGTACAGAGATTAACTTGGAGAGTGGCTGCACTCAATCAGTTCATCTCACGCTCCACAGATAAGTGTCTTCCCTTCTACAACACTTTTCGAGGAAACAAACAGTTCGAATGGTCAGAAAAATGTGAAGACGCCTTCAAGCAGCTTAAGGAATATCTAGCAACGCCACCCATCCTTGTTAAGCCAGTGACTGGAGAACCTCTCTTCCTCTACATTGCTGTCTCAGAAACAGCAGTCAGCGCTGTCCTTGTTCGGGAGGAAAGAGGCGAGCAGAGGCCTACCTTCTATGTGAGCAAAACACTCACAAACGCTAAAACAAGATAACCCCAACTGGAAAAGCTGGCACTGTCCGTCATCATGGCATCAAGAAAGCTGAGGCCTTACTTTCAATCTCACTCAATTATTGTCCTTAGTACTTTCCTGCTACGTTCAGTTTTACATAGCCCAAGTCAATCTGGCAGGCTGGCCAAGTGGGTTGTGGAGCTCAGCGAGTATGACATTGAGTATAAAGGGCGAACATGCAATAAGTCACAAGTGCTGGCGGATTTCCTCATAGAACTCCCAGAAGAAAAAGACTCCAAGGAGGTACAACCTGGGATCTGGCGGTTGTACGTGGACGGCTCATCCTCAAAGAATGGTTCTGGAGTTGGGATACGATTAGTGTCGCCAACCGGAGAGGTCCTTGAGCAATCGTTTCGACTTGGATTCAAAGCTTCTAACAACAAAGTAGAGTATGAGGCCTTCGTCGCTGGCATGAGGCTCGCCCAAGGACTACGGATCGAACACATTCACGCGTTCTCCGATTCACAGCTGGTAACCAGTCAGTTCAGCGGCAAGTACATCGCAAAGGATGATCGCATAGAGGCTTATCTGCAGATAGTGAAGAACCTTGCTTCTTCATTCCAGGTGTTCACTCTTACAAGGATTCCCAGAGGTGAGAATATGGACGCCGACGCGTTGGCCAACCTTGCCTCCGCCACTGCTACGCCAGAAGATCCGGCTTTGAAGCGGATCATTCCAGTCAAGTTCATTAAATTCCCCAGCATTCAAGAAGATGTGACGCTCGTCATCTCAACACGCTCTCAAGCAGCAAAACAAGCAGGCGCCCTTGCTGAGGTAACCAACGAAGACATAGAGATGGCCGAAGATCTCGAAGTCCTAGACGCTGACATGCATGACGCCGACGGCCCTGTCAATGGCGTCCCCGTCGCTGATATTTCTGCTGCCAGCAGCTCTCATCACCCCGAAGCGATCCCAATGGACGAGGACGTTGAAGAACCAGAGCACGGCTGCGACAAGTTACGGATGGACGAGGTACGAGAGTACATTGCCGATGGCAAATTGCCCAGTAGCAAGTGGGCAGCCCGTAAGTTACAGAAACAAGCCGCTCGTTATGTTCTACTTGATGGTAACCGCTTCAGATGAGGATTCTTTGGTCCTATGCTCACCTGTGTGGAAGGAGAAGAAGCAAGACGAATAATGGAAGAAGTCCATAGTGGGTCTTGCGGAAATCATTCAGGAGGCAAAGCGCTTGCGATCAAAATCAAGAGACATGGTCACTTCTGGCCTACTATAGTAGGCGATTGCATGAAGTTCTCAGCCAAGTGTGAGAAGTGCCAGCGACACGCTCCAAAGATCCGTCAACCAACTTAGATGCTCTCTTCTGTCACTTCTTTGCCTTACCTATTCATGAGATGGGCCATGGACATTGTTGGACCATTGCACCCATCAAGGCAGAAGCGGTTCTTACTTGTTCTAACAGACTACTTCTCAAAGTGGGTAGAAGCTGAAGCCTATGCCAACATCAAGGATGTCCAAGTGGAAAGCTTTGTCTGGAGAAACATCATATGTCATCACGAAGTTCCATATAAGATCGTTACAGACAACGGTTCGCAGTTCATATCCAACTGGTTCGAGACATTCTATGCAAAATGGAATATCCGACTTAGCAAGTCTATGCCTCGCTACCCTCAGGGCAATGGTCAAGCAGAAGCTATCAACAAGAAGATCATTGATGGCCTTAGGAAGCGCTTAGAGGCAAAAAAGGGTCGCTGGGCCGACGAGCTAGAGGGAGTTTTGTGGTCCCACCACACCACTCCCCGCCGTGCAACAGGCGAGACTCCTTTCGCCCTTGTCTATGGAATGGAATGCGTCATCCCGTCCGAAATCTGCTCGCCTGAAGTACGACATCAACTCTTACTTAACAATGAACCAATCAACCGGTCAATGCTGCTTGATGCGTTGGACTTCCTTGATGAGCGAAGGAAACAAGCGTTTTTCAGGATTGCCAACTATCAAAGCGCAGCCTCGAGGTATTACAACTCCAAAGTCAGAGAAAGACGTTTTTTGCAAAGGTGACTTAGTCCTGCGTGAGGTGTTCCATAACACAGCAGAGCCAAACACATGCAAGCTCGGAGCCAACTGGGAAGGCCCATACAAGATCATAACAGTCATTCGTCCTGGCGTCTACGAGCTTGCCACCATGACCGACACTCCAATCCTCCACCCTTGGAATGCCACGCACTTGAAGAAGTACTATCACTAGTTTTCTCTCAAAAATGAACTACGAGGAGACTTGATCCCTGCAAAGGGTACGTAGGCAGCCTGTCCTCGGATAGGTTTAGTTGCCCCCCTTCAAAAAAAGAAAGGGAGTTAGTGCTTCAACGAACTACGGGGCGACTTGATCCCTGCAAAAGGGTACGTAGGCAGCTTGTTTCCGGACAAGTTCAGTTGCCCCCCCTCCGTCAAAAAGGGGGGGATTACGCGATTCATAAGCCTCGTTTCCGGACGAGCTCACTTGATCTCATCCGCCTTGGGGGGGGGGAGTGAGTGTTTTACTTAAGCCTTGTTTTCGAATGAGCTCACTTGATCTCCTCTGCCTTAGGGGGGGGGGGGGGGAGTGAGTGTTTTACTTAAGCCTCATTTCTGGACGAGCTCACTTGATCTCCTCCGCCTTAGGGGGGGGGGGGAGTGAGTGTTTTACTTACGCCTCGTTTCCGGACGAGCTCACTTGACCTCCTCCGCCTTAAGGGGGGGGGGGGGGGGGGGGGGGGGGGAGTGCGTGTTTTCACCACCAGTCTCCAGACTAATTCAGTTTTTTCCTTAATCTAAAAGGGGGGGAGTGGGGTACCCGTACTCTGCTCTTCCTCAACAGCGTCACCAGAAACGCCAAATACTTGACACAAGCCTCAGCATGAGAATGGCTACATCATTCATGGGCTTCTCAAGGCTTTAATCAGAGTCGTTCCGCATTCATTGCTGCTAGCCACACTGATGATGCGGGAATACAACCACAATGACATCCAGCATTGGATTCAAAGTGCCCAATATAAGTATTAATGTTCAGTATTGGGGCGGACGAACCCAGCTGATCACTCAGAAACCTAACAAGCGTCGTTGGTAAAAAGCAGCTGCCAATGATTTTGTTCGGCATGTACCCTGAATGAGTCATTCGAAAAACCCAGGATGCATGCTGGTAAAACTTAGGGTGTACTTGTTCTCGGACAGACATGTCCAGAAGAGCAACACCAACTCACAAAGCCCGACAGCGGTGTTGGCAAACACATGGCAGAAACACATTACAGCCTAAAGCGCTCCTAAGTATAGGAAGACATCTAAAGCGAGTACATTACTCTAAAACCATCAAGGTTCATCATAAGAAACAAAAAGCTACACTCAGAGTCATCCTGCATTTGCCACAACGCAAGGATCCAAAATAGTAGCAAGGATACAAACCATCCAATTCTACAACCAAGAGTCATCAAATCCGATAAAGGTCTTAGAAGCGAAAGTCATTAAAGGACTACAAATAAACTAAGTCATGAACGGAGAAAGGTGGTCACTCATCGGCCTCCTCATCCTCATCGGCCACATCGTCATCCTCTGAGATCTCTAAGGCTTGCCTCACGCAAGAGACAAGCCCACCAAACACGTCACGAGCATCATAAATTAGGATCTTCCTCTCAACCAAGAGTTTTTCCGCGGCGTCCAGAGTCGGTCTGTTAGGCTTGCGGAGACGTTAGATGAACTCCAGGTTCGCATCAATTTCAGCGAGGTCCAGCATGTTGTCCTTCGCTATCCCCCCAATCCTATCAAGCAACTTGGTGACCTTTCTGGCTCGGTTAGCAGAGCTATGAGCCGCCTCGTCCTTGGCCTCAGCGACTGCCTCTTCAATCTTGGCGTCCCTGAGATCCTCAGCATCCAATATCTTACTCCTGAGCAAAGCAATCTCCTCTTTGTCCTTCGCATGTCTCAAAGACGCCCTCGACAACTTGCTACTCAACTCTCCCTCCCTCTTCTTCACAGAAGCAACGTCGTCCTCAAGAGCTCGGTTCCTCTCAGCAATCTTGATGTTGGCCTTCTTGGCCTCGCAGAGCTCCTTGTCACGAAAGCGAGAGTCCTCTTCGAAGCAAAAGGCCAGTTGGTCCAGCTGAGCGGAAAGCTGCATACAGAGAAAAACAAAGGGAATGGTATTAGACCAAGAGAAGTTAAGTAACAATAACAAGCACAAGGAGGAAAAGAAACCAAACCTCAAAAACTTTCGTTTTCGCCAGCGCAAAAGCCCTCCCGCTGGAGTTGGGAGTCGGAGAGGACGGTACTGCAGCGTCTTCGCTCGTCAACCCGGCAACAAAGGCAAGAGAGGAGTTCGTCTTCTGTCGCTTCGAAGGTGCCCCATCGGGAGTACTTCTCACCTTGCCCTCTGGCATAAGAGCTCTTTTCTGCGACTGCTCACGCTGCATCGCAATCTCGTCAGGGGTAAGGTCAAGAGCGTGAGAGCGCTAGACCGGTGTAGCGGGAGTCTTTGGCGCTGTAGTCGACAGAGCCCGAGTCTGCGAGCACGTCTTTGCTGGGACCGCGGCGCTCGTCAACACCGCCTTTGCCTTCTCTGCTCACTGGTAGGCCGAAACCCTAGGAGCACCCCGTCCGAGAACCTTCCCTGGGAAGATCCTGGTGGAAAGCGCCTTCTGGATCATCTGATGAGTAAAAGACTTCACCCAGTCACCGTTCCCAGAGGGAAGAACTCTGTGGATGGCCGCTGCGTCACACCGGCTGACTGTCTGAGATGCTGGCTTCACTGCAAAAAGAAACAATCTAGAAATTAGTACATGAAATGTGAACGCGCTACGAAAAATATTTCTGAGTATAGAATTACCTCTCTTCTCCCAGCTCGTCCTGACGAGGGAGATGCAATCCGCCTCAACAGTCTTCTCCGAAATCTTGATAAAGAAGAATCGGTCCTCAAAGTGGTCGTCCTTGCTCGGGAACCCATCAATGAGCGTGCGACCCTGAATCAGAGAAACTAGATACCTAAGCTCCTCTGCGCGGCCACGAGGCCTGAAGTCCAGCAGGCAGGACAGCTGCTCGGTGCTAATCTCCGCGTTACACTCCCTACTCAGCATGTAGATGCCGATGACATGCCTCAACCCCCTGGGGTTGATCTGAGCAAGGGAGATACCATTCGCCTCTAAGAAACGAAGAAGGAAGCCGGGCACTGAAAACCACAACAAGCAGTGCTCGATGAAGTTCTCGTATAAGGTGAAGTACCCCAGAGGCGGAGCGTCAGCTCGCTGAGTGCGATCGGGAACAACCAGCCTGATCTCGTCCGAAATCTTGTACCTCTCTCGGAGAAGCTGTAGCGGTTCCTCGTCAGAAAGAGTGGATCTCGGAGGGTCTGGACGCGCCTTCTTCTTCTTACCCACCGCGGGCCGGCCAACCTCTGCAAGGGTGTCTTCATGACCGTCCTCAGCATCGGAAGGGAGTGACCTAAAAGTAGAGGAAAAGTCTGACAACAAAGCGGCGTCGGCTGCACCAGCTAGGAGCCCCGGGTCCTCATCGTTAAGGGGAAGGAGAGTCCAATCCCCCTGCTACGGGCCATCAAGTCCTCATCACCCTCATCGGGTCCACCAAGACAAAGCCGTGGAACAGTAAGCTTGCTACGGAGATAAATCCCGGTGCCAGCATTCTCGTGACACGCCCTTACGCCTGCCACCGACTCCAGGGCTGCCAAGGACGGTGTCGGGACCACGTCCTCGGTTTGGCTTAACGATGCGACCACGGGGTTGGCTTGGCTTGGCAACGCGACCACGCGGTTGGTCTGGTCGGGCGATGCGACCGCGGGGTTGGTTTGGGTTGGCGATGCGACCACACGATCGGTCCGGGTAGGCAATGCCGAGACGTCTTCGGTTTGGGTCGGAAACACGGCGGTACCCTCGGTTAGGTTCGACGGCACGACAACGGTGGTGTCCCGATGCGACGGCGCGATGCTGTCCTCGGTTTGACACTGCGGCACCGCCAATTCACCATGGTCAACCGAACCAAATGTGGTTTGTTCCATAACAACAAATCTACCTACACACAAGTCAACAAGATATATCAAAAGTCAAGAATTTTCATCCTTCACCAAGAACACATCTCAAGAACAAGCCTCTTTTATGGATAGTCTTCAAAGAGAATTCTTGAAATTAAAGGTTATTCTTCCTAAAGGCTAGATCCAAGAGCTTGGTTTCTCAACTAAAAGCTTATAGAGACTAAAGAAAATAGCTTGAGAAGGCAATGAGAAAACTCACCAAAGAAGAAAGGTGAACAGTGGCGGCGCTAGATGGTAATGGAGGAAGATGAGTAAAACCCTAGCAAAAAAAGTGGAGAAGAAAGGAAGGGAGGAGAGAGAAGGTAAAAAGTGAAACCTTATATCTTTGAAAAGGATTTTTTTCTCTCCCTACCTCTTTAGTGGGTCCCAGCTCGGTTCAAAAACACTTTTCCCTCCAGAAATCATTTGGCTGTTGCCCGGAGACGTCGTTGACACTGGCGATCGCAACGCGGAGTCTTATAACCTCTATAGGGAATACAAAGTCTTAAAACCTTCGAAGAAAAAAAAATCCGTTCTGCAGAAAACGAAGTAGCTTCAGCAAACGAAGCAGGAAGTCTTGAAACCTTCAGAATGCTTACGGAGTCTTAAAACCTCCAATATAAAGTCACTCTCTACTACTGTGAGAAAGGATAGGCGAACACCTTGACTTTAAACGGTAACGCTGATATCCAACGCATCTTTAACTCGGCACTATTATCTCTAACACTACCGAGCTAGGGGGCTAACTGTTGGGGTCGGTTTCACCCACTAAACTTTAACGTTCAAAGTCAAACGTTCGAAGAATTGACCCCCTGAACTCTCGACAAACGAGGCAGAGTATCACCTAAGTCTTCCTGCGAAGAGAAGCAAAGCAAATGATCATGGAGTGAGGCGAAACAGGAAGGTCCGAGACTAGGCAGGACCGACCACGGGCGCGGCGTGGACAAGAGGCCGACCATGGGCTCGGCTTGGCGACGCTGCGACGGGCCGACCGCGTCTTCGGCCCAGTAGAGTCCCCGGTCCGACAGCATCCTCGGCCCAGCAACTCAGCAACATGAAGGTGGTCCGAAGCCTAAGTACCACGACTCGGTCCAGACGCGAAGCCCTCTTTGACGCAACTGACCTAGGCAAGGAAGGAATCCGCGAAGACTTAGGAAGCTTAGCCGCCTTAGAGATAGTATATATACTTGATGTAAAAGCCCTTGAGAAGGCATTGATAACTTTGTACACAAATTCATTCAGAGCAATAACAAAGCACTTTCTCATCTCTTGTGAACTTAGCTTACCCTAGAAATCTCTACCTCCTCACGAAACCCTAACAAATCTAATTGTGCTAGCTTAGGCTCCCACAACCATAATAGTAGGGTGCTCATAATTACATTGAATATTTTTTAACTATATAGTAAATCGTAAAACAACTAAAATATTTTATAATTAAATCAGAAATTAGTAAATTTTATGTTAGTAACCTCATATAAAACATATAAATAATATTATCAAACATCACATATAAAATCTAATTATATCCTCTCTAAATTCCATATATTATTATTTTTGTTAGTTTAGACTTTTAGAAATTTTCCATTTAATTATTTGAGTAGTTATTTGGAAATTTTTTTTGTTAGTTTTTCATTTTTAATTTTACTTAACTAAATTTAAGTTTTAACACATGTCATCATCTCATTAATATTAGACACATGTCACGATTTCATGTATTACAATTTTGCATACGTGTCACGCTCTCGTCGACCGGCTTCTCTTTTATATAATATAAGATACGGGGTTTGAAATTTAGCATTTTGGAATAATTATATACTACAAAACTATATATTTTATGACATTTTGAGAAAGCTATTGGTTACATCTATCTACTCTTACTACAAATTCATCATCATTTATTAAACGATAGACTAAAATTTAAGAAAAAAATGTTAGGTTAAAGTTTTTTTTTTTGCTAAGAATTTTCAGTAACCAGGTATTTAAATGGTAAAAAGTATTATTTTTATCATTTGTTGAACTGCTTCATATGATAATTACAATCTGGGCTAAAGACGAATAGATCAATCAGTGTTTGACGCCAAGCGTGTGCCAGCAAGAATGGATGACACACGGACACTACATATGTATTGAAAGATTTGATGTATCTCTCCAGCATATTTATTTAGAGGATTTCTCTAAGATTTATTAATTGAAATTAACAACTAACTATTTTTAAAACAGTTTCTAGGAAATCATTAGATAAAAACGAAACACAAATTAACAAGTTAGCTTCGATGAAACGTGACGTTTATCTACAAATATTCGTCGGGTTCTCCTAAGGCTAGTTTATCTTCTTTTTCGTTTGTGTGTTGTCTTTCTGAGTTCATTATAAGCTCCAAATATTGGCTCTATCATGGATTAGGTGTTAGGTATATACTCTACTTTCTATTTAATATTTGATGGGGAACGAATACTGAGTTCTTCAAATAAAAAGTATGTCTGAGAAAGGAAAAGCATTGGTTCGAATTAATACACAAAATAATTAATCAAGGGTATTGGTCTAGTAATTATACGTTGGAGTGATGGAAGATTTGTTCAGTTGATCAGTATCAATTTTCGAATTCCACCAACTACGAGTCTCATCCCTCCACAAGTTAGAGTGATGAACAATATCAGTGTTTGAATTCCACCAACTACACATGTTAACCAAATATTGAGAGTAAACTAGTGGTTCCAACTTGTGGAGGAGTTACCTTGTATATATTAGACTTGTGATTAATTTTCCCCAAACGAAAGATTATAGAATCACTCTTATTTAATCAGTTGAAAAGATGATATGCTTTAAACCCATTCAAAATCTAGCGAATGGTGTATTTAAAGACTACATTAATCATATGTATGAATATTATTAGTCAAATGGTATAATCTTATATCGCATTATGGTTATAAAAAAAACTATTGTGATTTTTTTCACTTGACAACTGTATATATGTTAAACAGCGAATTCTGGTTAAATAATTAAAACATAAATTTTTTTTACATCTATGAGATCTCTTACGTCGAAAGACATCTTCATATAGCCGTTATAAGATGACATCCTGGTTGGACCCCTGACTAGTCTATGATGCATAAGAGCATCTCCATCTATAAAATTTTTTTAAAAAGTCTAACTTTGTAGTTTTAATATTATTTAATTTTTTTTAAAATTTTAATTTATTAAAAATACATTCAACCAATCACAACACATTATTTAGCAAGATACAAGATCCTAAAGTTCTTGTTTAAGAAATTTTCTTCATTCTTTCTCTTCACAAAATCTTACAATTATTTGGTAAGACACATGGATGGAGATGGTATAATGTGCTGCCGTTTAATCCGTTGCCGACAAACTAGGCGTTGTTTTGGTTTCAATTGTCTACAAAAGCTAGTTTACCTAATTACGTTATTTTGGTAGGTCCATCCACAAGGACGTTGGAGAACTATTTGCTTGCATGATAAAATGGTCGGTGTGTGTTAGACTGTTGTAGTGTGCGTTGCTTAATGAGTTATAGTGAATGCGTTATTTATTTATATATTTATGTTTCTCAATATTTTCTATGGTCTCAATATTTATTTATTTATATAACCGGTTAACTTTAAAAGTTTTTTTTCCTACCCACGAAATTTAAAGTAGCACGTCAATTAATATATCAATTAGCCCACTACAAACCCTTTATATACTTTAGACCCGATATATAACTCGTAACGTTCACAAACTTGGTCGTTAGTACTATTCATACGTATTTTTATGCCCTTTATCGTATTCTTCCCCTACTTCGGAGTCTAGCTAGGACTATGTATTGTTTCTTATGTTATACTGTATTATTATATACGGACCGAATAATGCATTTAAAATTAAGGTAAATATATAAAGTACCGAAAGTTATTCCAACACTTATTTCTAGGAATATCAAATAAGCCACTTGTGAACAAGTAGTCCAGCAAAAAAAATCATAAAAAGGAATCAGCAAAAAAATAGTATATATGTATATTTCTTGTTAGAAAAAAAGGCATTTGGTTTGCTACCTATAAATACCAATATCATATATGTCTTTCGTCAAAACTAGTTCTTTCTATAGTTTACAAATGCATTGTACCGTATTAATATATATATATATCACAAAACAAAGATTCTGATCAATCCGCCTTGCACTTAAATTCTTTATTTTTACTCATTTGGCCATAGTATGTGTTTTTTTTTCCTTACAATTCCGCTATTTCAATAGTCAATATCAAAAGGTAAACTAAATGGGACATATTGTTTTATATATGTATGCGTCTGAGAAAAGAGAAATACACATAAAAAATGCTTTGCTTGTTGAAGAGTCGTTACTTTCTTTCGGAAGCGAGAATTAAGAGGAGACAGAACCGACGTGTTGCGTGGATGTCAAGATAACAAAACTTGTTTGTTCCCAAAAAAGTTGCAAGCTGTAAATAGAACCGACCGGTCCTTGCACAATCCTAGCTAAAAATGGTTTATGTAATAAATTACTGGAAACCGGTTTAGCATATAAGTACAATAACATGTGCATGCAAAATCTTAGCTTATACTAATATTTTGATTTTAATAAGGTCAGACTCTCAGACCGTCTGAGAAAGCAATAAAACATATGTCAATGGGTTAGATTGGTTGAAATCTTTATTCCACTTTTTAATTTGTACTGCTTTGGATTGTACCAATCACGAAAACTTTATCAAAAGCTTTACCAACACTATTGTTACACCGAAAAGAATTATTTCAACAAAGAAGCGAGCATCCGAACGCACTCCGCGGAGACGAGCGCCCATGGTACTAACACTCTGGTGGCCCAAGGAGCGACTCTCGTCCCTGGACAGGGAAGCCCCGATCTCGCAAGAGCAGACGCTCCCGTCCACATCTCAGAGGAGCAAGGCCAGCCCGCCAATCAGATCCTAATCTCCGAAAGGATCGAGCGATCGACTCCAAATTTGGTCTTCGAAAGAATCGAGCGGCCGACCAGCCCAGTATCGGTCTTGCAAAGGATACAAGAGCCAACCGACCTCTGTCAGGCACTCGGTAGTACGATCGACCTGAGGCAAACAATGGTCACCCGACCCGGTGGTGCTCAAAGCAACCAAGCTCCCGCAAGCGACCAAGTAGAGCCGGAACCGCAACTGGATCCCGCTCGTCTCCTCGGAGCACTTATGCGACGTTTCGACGAGCAGGAAAAGAGAGCCCAATTGACAAATGTTAGGCTCGATAGTCTGCTCGCTTCGCGTAGGCCCCTTCCGGAGCGCACCAAGGCGGCCGCACTGCAAACCACTTTCGAGTTGCCAACTGTCCAAACGAGCTCTTCCCCCTCGATCTTCGGGCGACTCTGTCAAACTGCAGATCTGCGGCAAACCATCATCGCCCGACAAGGGACCATTCCCGACCACAGAACAACTCACACTCAATACTCCGAGCATGAGGATATGCGAAACCAGCTTCGCGAGATGAACTCGCGGATGCATCAAGCCCTCAGCTCGGCCCCAGAGATCTATTGAGTTTTAGCTGAGACCCAACGGACCCTTTTCTCTGGCCGAATCACGTCTATTTCGATCAGGCATACCGCCAAGCTGTGGTTCCAACCATATTCCGGAGACTCTGACCCAAAGCAGCATCTCACTACCTTCTCCTTCGCAATAGGGCGGGTACACTTCTCCCCTGAGGAGTACGACTCGGGCCACTGCCAGTATTTCATCGAATACTTGTCAAGCGCTGCGTTGGACTGGTTCTCCAGGCTGGAATCTCGCTCCATCAACACCTTTTAGCAGCTGTCGATCGCGTTCCTCAAGCGCTACGCTATCTACATCGGAGATGACGCCTCGGACGCCGATCTATGGGGGTTAGTCCAGGGCAAAAAAGAAACCCTTAATAAATTCATGGACCGCTTCAAAGCCGTCCTCTCGCGGATCACAACAAATAATACCACCACTGTGGCAACCCTCAAACAAGGACTCCGGTCGTCTAAATCCCAAAAGGAATTGATCCTGCACCCACTTAAGACCATCGAGGAAGCCATGCACCGCTCGTTCGACTTTATAAGGCTCAAAAAGGATCAAGCCGGACAGGCCCAGAAGAACTCGCCAATCAAGCCTCCTGCGACTAGGGTAAAGGCAAAGGAAGCGGTCGAGGAACCCTACTAGAAACCCCGACAACACTTTGATCACGAATACAAGAAGAAACTGGCGACCAACGTCGTCAATAGCTCACCGGGTCCTCCCCAAAGCAGTGGAATAAGTACCACTGACCTCAAGAGGCCTAGGAACACTCGGGTGGACAGTCGTACTGCGACTACCATCAAATGCACGGGCATTCAACCTTGCAGTGCCGACAGCTGAAGGAGATGCTGCTCGCACAATACCAAAAGGGATCGATCAAAGTAGCACCTCCGGGCGATCGGGGCAAGAAAAGAAAACCCGAAGAGGAATCAGATAAGCATAAACAGAGGCTGAGTGGGAGCGCTGACTTGCCCCTTCCTCCTAAGTGCGTTCAAGCCGACAAAGGCCAGACTGATAAACAATATCCAACCAAGAGAGTATTAATGATCATGGGGGGAATCAACTTAACCCACGACTCAGTCCGGTCCCTCAAACATCACGAAAAGAAGGCGGCCACCGATAGAAGTTGCCTCGATCGGTCCGAAGTTGATATGCCAATCATCTTCACGGAAGCCGATACGAAGAACCTGGCTATGCCCCACAATGACCCGTTCGTAGTTGAGTTTAAAATCGAAAACTGCGAGGTAACCAGAATTCTAGTCGATACGGGGAGCTCGGTCGATCTAATTTTCAAGGAAACCTTACAAAAAATGGAGATACCCGACGATCGTATCAAGCCGGGTGTCAGGCCCCTCACCGGCTTTGACGGTGTTACAACGATGATGGTTGGATCGATCAAGCTAACAGTGCATGCCGGGGGAATCTTCCGAGATCTCAAGTATATGGTGGTAGATAAACCGGCCGTGTACAATGTGATCATGCAAACCCCATGGTTATTCTCTCTCCGAGCTGTCTCGTCAACATACCACCAATGCGTCAAGTTCCCAACCCCACTCGGAGTCTTCACAATCCGTGGCAACCAAACGATGGCCTAGACATGCTTTATTGCGGGAAACCAGCTCCGCTCGGTGAATCTTTGCACGAGTTCCTCGGAGGAGGCAAACCCAGCCAAACGACAATCAGAGCTTGCAGCAGGAAACCTCCTCGGCTCAACTGACCCCAAGATTATTCACCCTACTCCCCCTCCGACCCAATCTGCAAGTGGCGAGAATGGCAATCCAAATACCGCGTGATAAGAACGGACCGCCAACTCCTACTTCACCCCTGTACGTTGCTTAAAGTTCGCTTCCGAGCCCATCACAAGTTTTCTACGCTTCATCATGGACCTACTCGAACTACGATCGACTTGATCTTCGCCCGAGCAGCTGGGTACGTAGGCAGCCTCCTCGGAGGTCTAGTTTCAAAAAAAAAAAAAAACTAAGTACCATGTACTCTCACTCGTTTCTTAACGATCTGCCCCCGCTCGTCCCCGGACGACTTATCTAGCTTTTGCTTTGTAACTTGAACTACGTTCGGCTTGATCCCTATTTAATGGGTACGTAGGCAGCTTCCTCGAAAGTCCAGCTATAATTAATAAAAACATTGTTCATTACCATTAGCACAACAAATGTTTTGTCCGAACAGCTTCGAGCTCATCCACATCGATGCTCTGATCAAGCACTTGGTCTATAGATCACACTTGGAAGGCCCACCATAGCTAGACCCGAGTGAGATTATAACACGCGTCTCTCATAGATGCAGTAGCGAAATAATCTACAAACCGAACTCGAGAAGTCCACTACAACTCCCCCGAATTTGACCAAAAGCCAGGCCCCATCCTGTACGATTTCCAAAGAACGCGTAGGTATTTTAAGCTGAACACTCCTCAGACACTTAACCGTGAGACAAATGTCAATCGTAAGCCAGGTTCTGACCTGCAGACAACCTGATTCGGCCAATCAATCGTGCAAGCTCGGTCAGTTCAATATCAGTACAGCCAAAGGATCCGTTCCCTGGACACGAAAACCTATGCTTAAGCTCAAAAATTTAGCCGCATTAAAAACAAAGCCAACTCGAGGATACCCTCCCCGAGCACGCTATGCTTAAGCTAAAAAATTTAACCGCATAAAGAAAATTCAAAATTCATTAAAGACCCGAGGATCTGTTCTTTGGGCAAAAACGAGCAAAGTTAACTTGGATTCCACCAACCTAGGGAGTTTTCAACAGTACAACAATTCAACGGCCACACACGGCCCGGTCATACACAAAAAGACAACAGAAATAAAGGAGGCAATCCTCAGCATTGATCGTTCGGCGCGGAGATCGAAGGAACCAGAGCTAAGAGAGGCAGCAAGTCCTCACCAGTCGCCGGGTCTTCCGCCAAGGCCTCAACCATAGCTTGGTCAGCAACGCCAGGCTCACCAGTTGCCAGATCCCTCGCTGAAGCCTCGACCATGGTCTGGTCGATAGCACATCCTCAGCCAGATCCCTGTCTGCAATCTCGTCCATTAAATCCTCGACAAATTTCAAAATAATTCTAGATACAAACTCTCAACAATTTATACTGACCTTGGGGAGCACGAAGTCGTGGCCGCAAGTATAACCTCCGGATTCTGCTCGGACTGATCAGCCTGGTCATCACCCTGAGCGGCATCGCCGTCATCATCAGCACTCTCAATCTCGACGCTCTAATAAGGCTCGAGGACCCAACTGCGCTCTATGCCAAATTCATCCCCTGGTGGGGACGGGACACTCTCCGGGAGGACGTTTGAACTAGGAGTAAACTCATAATCCTGATCAGAGAAATCCATCAGCTCTATCGCCTCAACTTTCCGCTTATAGTCGTTAAAGCGCGCCTGGATCCCCTCCGGGTCAATCTCGATCCCGTACTCCATTACCATATCGAGCTGAGTCTTGACTTGGCTGGCCAAACTATTAAGGCGCATATACTCCGACCGTTCGTTACAGTACTCATGGGCTCGGTTAAGCAAGGTCTGTGCTTCATTGACTAGCTCGGTACAAACGTGTTCAGCACACGATAGACCGTACTCTCGCCTGGAGGTCTGAAGACGGGATACCTACGCTCAGACGTGCTCGATCAGTGCAGTGTTAACCCGTTCAGCCCCTTGAGGCGCTCCCGTACATCATCAAACCTCGCCTCCGCTTACCTCCTCTCCTTCCTCTCCTCTTCGTACTGCTTGCGGACTTCCATCAACATCTTCACTCTCCCCTCGGAGCACTTTCTCAAATTTTCGAGCTTTTCCGTCATGCCTCGAGATTTCAGCGATTCGTTCTCCTTGATGAGCATTTTGATACGAGCCGCGTCGTAATCCTTCCCCTCTTTCAGCCTTCGCTCCCTCTTCAGAGCGGCGTCGAGTCACCTCCAAACAGAGTTGAAGTCAACTATGGTCTGCTAGAAGTAAAACAGGACAATAAGCCAAGTCATACTAAAAGAAAAGAGGAAGATCATAAACGACTTACCCCTACGAGGTTCACATAAGACTCACAGAAGCCCCTCCGGTCGACCATGTCATCCAGCCCAGTATTCGGACCCTTTAATCCCCCTCGGACTGAGTTGATATATTTGGCGCACTCCTTAGGATGCTCGGAGATATGACCGCTGAATCCCTTAAAACTGTACACAAAGTCATCAGAAGAGTAGAGCTCCTCACGGCCGAGGAGAACGAGCCGGTTATCTTCAACGTCGATATTCGGCTTGGTGTCATGATTTGCGCCCACGATGTTAGCATCCCCTTTTTCCTGCTCGGCAATGACATCATCATCAGCATTACCCACCACCAGGTCCTTAGGACCCCGCAAGGACCCTTCGGCGTCCCGACACACGCATTTATGGGCGAATATGGCAGCAAGGTCCTTCCCGGTGCCATGCTTGACAACAACAGGGGCGCTCTCGTCCCTTGTCTGCTTCTTCAAAGTGGTCCCAGTTATTTCTCGGGCAACCGGATCCTTCCTTGCCTTGCTGGCAGTCTCGCTCACGCGACCCCGGAGTGGAAGACTTGCTTGTTCTTTGGGCAACGGGTTTGCCCGTCCCTGCGTCAGCAGACTTTTTCGTCCCCGAAGTAGCTGGTTTAGTCGTCATGACAATAGCCTTAGCTTTAGGAAGAGGGGGATGCTCCAGACTCAATTTTGCCATCTTTCCTTTATCAGAATTGCTAGCAACGCGCCTAGAAATGTTGTAACCTGAGAAATAAGACACAAGAGCTGAGAGATTGATCGGGAAAGACCAAAGGAAGACTACCCCGAGTACGAAAAAACCTGAAACAATCCGATTATACACCTGGCAAATCCGAACGTTGAGAAAAGATGGCCAATCTTGGGGCGGATACCGATGCAGCATCCTGACCACGCAAGTGGAAGACTTATCTAGAAGAAGCCTCGTCGTGGTATCTGTAGGGGGAAAAAGGATAAAATCAATAATCAATCGCATCGAGGAGACAAGAAGAAGATCATACTGATTTGCTTATTCCAGCCTATCCGGATTTCCCCATTGTAGCTCCCTATCGACACCCAGTTTATCTTAACAAAAAAGTACTTCTCCTGCCAATTACCATCGAGCCTGGCCTTGAAGTTCTCCACCAAAACAAGCCCGATCTTCATTTTGACCTGGAACCGACCAGAATCAAAAATGTTCCGCGTGCAATTTGACAAGCCTCCTCAAAGTGATCACACGTGGGTCAATTGGGATATAGAGACCCTGCAGCGAGTACAATATTCTAGGATCACCGGTGGGATCGGAAAGCCGAGCCCGCCTTGGTCAAATAAGCACTCGTAAACACATATGTGGTCTTCAGGAGGAGACTACGGCCAATGATCTGGACAGGGATGATGAAATCTATCGAGGGCCAGTTCCTTCCACTACCACTCAGGACAACGCTGTCAAACGTAGAGGTTGACGGTTTGTCGTCATGACAGTCCAAAGCAATGTGAAGGCAACGGCCAGGACCTAGACCAAAAACAGGAACCAGTTCCGGAGCTTTCAGTTGCTCCTTGCGCTTTGCTTTTTTCTCCCTCTCGATCTGTTTCTTTTTTTCATCCTCAGCCCGTTCCTTCTTCGCCCGAGCAGTCTTCAGGTCACTCTGTGTCTCGACCATTTTCTTTTTCCTAGCGTTAATCGAAAGATGGTCCCCCTCGGAGGAAATGTCACCCCGCTCGGGTACCTGCCCAGAACGGCGAAGGGACAAAGAAGCAGCCCTGCCATCATCGTCTGAGTCATACCTACTAGGCGAGGAATCAGCGGAAGCAGAAACGTGAACGACCAGACGGTCAATATTCCGCTGACTCTTGTGAATTAGTGCAGTACTGTCGGATCCAGATGAAGAATCTCCTGATGACATGTTCTTCGAAGATTATGAGGATCGATGTTGGTCTTAGCCCCAGAAGTAAAAAGAAAAAAGAGGAGGATTAGAGAAAAAGGAATTTGATCGGAATCTTCGGAATATGAAATAGAGAATAAAGAAGCAGAGACGTAGCTTTATATAGGGAACTGCCAAAAGGTATGATTACCAACAGGACTGAAGTCAAGGAAGCGGCACACCGAAGGGTCGCATCAACATCGAAACCCTAAATCCTCTCGATAACTGCATAAAGTGTAACCATCACTAGAGCGATAGTCAAGGAAGCATGTGCTAGAGTAAGAACCAGTCGCACCTACGCGCCAACGCGGACCGATGCGTCCAGACAATCCATGGCAAGCAGGACAAAATCCCGGACAGGAAGGACAAGTCGCGCCTTTCTGCTCTCTCGCCTGCTCGCGATCATTCGACGAACTTGGTAAGCTCGATTCGCCGACTTGGGGAGGGGGGGGGGGCTTACTGTTACACTATGGATTTAGCCCAATGCAAAATCCTGCTCTCAGTTTGTCAAGCGAAAAGGCCCAACTCATTATCTTGCTAACTAAGTAATAACCACCTTATCTTTAGTGTAATTACTTTATGGTCAATGTGGGTTATTTTATGGAAATATATGGTTAAAATGTAACCATATGTACCCAAAAGCCCTAATATTCTTGTACTATATAAAAGTTGTACATCATTCTTGTACAACCAAGGCTGAATAGATTACACTTTTTGAGCAAATCACTCTTTATTTGATTAATCTTCTTAAATCCGAAATATCCCACTCGGTTACTGTTCATCCGAGCAGGAACAAGCTTCCTCATACCACGTTCTTTACAATTTATCAAAGAGTCCCCGAACCTATTACAAATTTCAGTGTCGATCTCATACCGAGTTCAACAACTATTACATTAATCTTTATTTATACAGCTTTATCTCAAATCTTTATCTATACAGTTTTATCTCAAATCTTTATCTATACAGCTTTGCACTATGCTATAAAGCTTACTGCTCTAGATTTTTAAAAAGCTATGCTACCAATCGGACCCAAAATCTGGCACTGGGTAACAAAGAGCGGGAAGAATAGGAAACGTGTGGATTACATGACACGTGTTGGATTGTTGGGCCGTCAAGGACAAAGGCCCACTTTCTGAACGCCTACACACGTAGGCACGCGCACTCATTGGGCCAGTTCGTTGTGATGAAGGTCCACTTTCTTAACACCATCACGTGTCTACACTATTTTTATTTTGTCATTTGTTGTTGTTCTTGCTTTTATAGAACACCATATTGTATATCTCGATTAATAGTTGTAAAAAATTCGAATCATAGTCAGTAAAGAAGGATAAACAAACAAAATATCGTATGCTGATTTTGTTTCCACAATAAGCATTGTTTATTCAATAATTGTTCTTTATACGAAGCGTGAGGGAAGTAAATTGTTATTTTGATTCATGACGGGGATTTTCTTTATTTTGTTGAAAAGAATACAACGAACCCAACCTTTTACACAATTTACATTGACCCACGGTTGAACCCGATCGACCCAAAGACTCGGCGATTCGGAAAGTCATCCGGTTCGCTTTCTGAATTATTTTTAAATTAATTTTAACCTGAAAGACTCGGCGATTCGGAAAGATTCGACGACCCAAAGACTCGGGTTTAAAAACATTAATTTTTAGTGTATTTAACCTCTTTATAAATTAATAATTCGATAAATTAATAAAATATTATTGGTTTAATAGTATTAATTTATAGAGTTTTTCACTGTAATTGACTCTCAATTCCCTTATGCTTTCTCATTCGTAATATTAAATAATTTTTTGTAATCGTATTTATGAAAGGAGTTATCAAAGAGTTATCTCGTCCTCAAACATTACGACTAGAGGTTTTTTCTTTTCAACTTCTCTAATAACTTTAGTTATTCATAAATTTAATGTAAAAGAAACATAAATGTATTAAATTGAATGTTTTTTTCATCTTTCTTTTCTTCGTGATATGACTAAGTTCATATCTCGATGTTTGAACTAAAGAAATCGACTTTATGTGAAGAGGAAAAAGCACAAATGTTCATGTTTTATATCTTTCGACTTGCTAGCGTACTATATTAAACATGTATTCACAAACTCATGTAAACAAATATGATCTCATATTCAATTTATAGGGATTACCTACTGTTGTCGGTTTTAGTTTATGAGTAAATGTGTGATCCAATAAGTTTGGGTTTTGGCATATTTTTGTTGTGGCTATGTAAATATATTCTCGGTGTTTGAGAAGCTCAATGGATAAGTAATTATTGATATGAATAAAATTATGGCATACACATACACATCATCTCAATAATTAGCAAAAATTGTTTTGATCATTATTCTTTAGGGCAACACAAAAAATACTTTTAAGAAAGCTCATGTAAGTGGTTTTCTTCGGAAAATTCTTGAGGTTGTATTCGAAAAAATATCACAAGTTCCAATCCTCTACAAATATGATATTTGTTCTTGTATTGTTTCCTTATGTGAGATTTAATAATATCTATGTAGCTATATATTATATGTGCTGTTTACATTGATGTTCTAACTCATCAGTAAATCTTTAGGATTTTTTTTCATTTTATCACTATACAATTTTTGAAAAAAAAATCGTTCGTATGCACGGATATAGGCCTAGAACACATGAACACATAGAACACATGGAAGACAGTGTTCCTTAACATAGACTCATATTAAAGTTGAAATGGTAACCGACTGGTTCTGCTTTTTTTTTTTTCTATTGTCAAAATCTCGATTGCATAAACAAGTGCAACTTCCTAATTTTTTGCCAACCTTAGAACTCATGTAAAGCTCTTGTATATATTGACAAAAATATTTTAGTAACCCCATCGAAGAAAATATTAAAAAGAAAAGAAAAGAAAAGAAAAGTAACAAGTTAAAGCAATATAAAATCTGATTCTGCAGTAATGTCAAAAATGACGAAAGTTCCATCTTACAAAATCTTTATCCTAAACAAGCAACTTCCCCTCTGCAACACACTAAAGCCTAAATACAAACAAAGAGTTATATATATATGCATGCATATACATTCATTATAAATAGCACAAGGTAGCCTCCAATTGATACAAAGACAGAGAAGAAACCAGAGACATGCACCAAGACAACGAACCGGGTTCGGGTTCGAATCCGGGTAATGGGTCGAACTACTTGATCGTCCGGCCTCACAGAGGTGGGTGCACGGACTTATTCCGGTACGGTGTAAGAGGAGACGAAACAAGCAAAGAAAAGTTCCTGGAAGTGCCAGAGTTCATCAATAGGAGCTCGATGGTGATCGATGAGGAAGCCGAAGATCACCGTTTGGTAATCGTGGTTTCGATTCTGGTCCGTAGGATCATCGGACTTCTCAGAACACCTATGGAATACACAGGTTTCATTGTTGACTTCTTCCTCAATCTCTTCTCTGCGAATGGTGGCTTCTTCGGTTTGCTTTTCGGGTTAATTCAAGGTACTGATGACAAAGTTTCAAACTTTAATTGAATTTGGAAAATAAAAAATCGTATTTTTATGAGTTTTGGATGATTTTAATGGTGTTGCAGCAAATGTTGTGATACCGGAAAGAGGTAGTGTGAGGTTTGTTAGTACGATTGGGCAACTTGATGGGAGAATTGATCTGTGTAAAAGTTTGAATTTCGTCGAACACTTGGAGAGCATGGATTCGGTCAATTCGGATTCTTCAGGAAGCGTTAGGATCGAACCGGGAAGTCGTGGGCTTATGGATTTGTGTGTGATGGCTTCGAAGCTTGCGTATGAGAACGCTAAGGTTGTTGAAAACGTAGTTAATCTCCATTGGAAGGCAAGTTAGCTAAAAACAGAAACTTTAACCACATTTCATGAGTAAAAAAGTTTCTAAATTTTCAATCTCTTTATGTTGTGCAGATGAATCTGGTGGAGTTCTTGGACTGTTGGAATGGTGAGAATTAGATTAACTAGATTTAGCTTTTTGGCATTGCTTAATTAGATGATTATATTTGATATAGGTACATTTTGTGGATATGGGTGTTTTTGTTGCAGATTATCAGAAGCAGATGTCTACACAAGTTTTTATACTCACCGATAAGCCGAAAGATGCAAACTTGATACTAATAAGCTTCAGAGGCACTGAGCCATTTGATGCAGACGATTGGGGAACCGATTTCGACTATTCTTGGTACGAAGTCCCCAATGTGGGGAAGCTTCACATGGGTTTCATCGAAGCAATGGGTTTAGGCAATAGAGACGATACTCCCACTTTCCGTTACCATCTCTTCGAGCAAACCTCATCATCCGGGGAAGAGAATCATGGAAAGAATCTTATAGAGATGGGAGAGAGAAGCGCTTACTATGCTGTCCGGAAAACTCTGAAACGTTTGCTTTCGGAACACGAAAACGCCCAATTTGTAGTCACTGGTCACAGTTTAGGAGGCGCGTTGGCGATACTGTTTCCTACATTGCTTGTGTTGAAAGAGGAGACAGAGATGATGAAGATGTTGCTTGGAGTTTACACGTTTGGACAACCGAGAATCGGAAACAGAGAGATCGGGAATTTCATGAAAGCTCAACTGAATCACCCCGTGGACCGATACTTTCGAGTTGTATATTGCAACGACCTTGTTCCAAGGTTGCCTTACGACGACAAAACGTTCCTCTACAAACACTTTGGACTCTGTCTTTACTACGACAGTTTCTACAATGAGACAGTAATGCTATCATCACTCCATACAAACTTAGAGATTTCAGAATTTTGGAATGTGAAATTGATTTAACTAATGATGGTTTTTCTTGTATGTTTGACAGAAAGCAGAGGATGAGCCGGATCCAAACCCTTACAGTCTGCGTTATGCGATTCTTGGTCATGTAAACGCGGCCTGGGAGTTAGTTAGAGGCTTGACAATGGGGTACATCCATGGACCGGATTATAAAGAAGGATGGTTTAGGATCTTGTTTAGGTTCATGGGGCTGTTGCTTCCAGGTCTGTCGGATCATTGCCCGACTGATTACGTTAACTCGGTTAGGCTTGGACCTGATTATGACCTTCAGATGTCTTCTCTCTGAAGAGTGCTCTGTTTTGGATATCTTGGAATAAATTTTTACTGAACCGGAACTCTCGGTTGATATATCGGTTGGTAAAATCAAATAAGTAGAGTTCTTGTTTGTTAGTTTTTGAGTTTAAAGCCAATAAAGGAATTTAAATTTGCCAAAACTGAAGTTTTATTTCTTCTTATTAAAGTATGCTCGCATTGGTTACAACCAGAGGCACAAAATCAAACAAGTAGAAGATCCTATATTGTCATAGATCAAACCAAAAGTGACTTATTTGGTCAAAATGAAACTAAACTCAAACCTTCTCAAAGATTTCAAAGTGTGAAACTTGTTTTCTTAGATAACATCATCCATGGCTTCTCTAAAAACTTGGCCAGCCCAATCCGATCCGCGGATAAAGTCTCTCTCTTTTTCTTGATGCAAACCAACCCATGAAAACAAAACATAAAAGAACCAAAAGATTGATTCTTTTGGTCTCAAAAAGGAAACAAGATTTTGTAGGGTCTTTTGCACCAATTGAAGAGAGAGAATAAAAAAAGGTTCTTGAAGAGGGGATCAAGCCATGCACCAAGTACTAGCCACCAACACCAAAGGAGAGAGGTTCAACATCAATGAAGCTTCAAGAAGCAGAAACATGGGAAGGAGAGTGATATGTTTACATATATAGTTATTTGAAGAAGAAACCAAAGGGTTCTCTCTTTATTCATCGCCATGAATGTACCAGCAGCAAAGCATAGTCGCGCAACGGCGAAGAATGTAGAGACGAGCTCGTTGTTCCTTCACCAAGGAAACGCATTTGCTTGTAAAAGCGTGACCTTTGTTGAACTTTCTCTTAAATTCTGCCATATATGGAGTTTTGATAATTAGGGTTTATAGTAGTGATCAAAAGGTTGATGAGTTTGGATGATAAAAAAAAAAACCCTTTTGTGGGTGATGCAAGAAGATTTGTGATGAAGGAGAAAAAATATTTTGGAGAGTTATATATAGAGAAGAAAAAGAAGAAAGGGGTGTGGTAAATTAAAAGGAATTGAATTAAGAGGAGATGAACATGGTCTTGATTTTTTTGGTTCATTGACATTGGGATTTGCATGGCTACCTTTTAATTCTCCAAGGAACTATACTTTCATGAAATCATATCTTTGGACATAAATATTTTATTCTGTTATAATTATGGGCTGCAGTTTTTGTTTAGATACCATATTTTATGATTTTAATAAATACAATGAGTTTTCTTCTACGATTCAAAAAGTCGTCGAACCCTTCCAAAATATTTCGGTGGTATTTCTGAAGTTTAATACTCCATCCGTTCCAAAATATAAATTGTTTTGAGTGTTTTTATTGTTTCAAAATATAAATTGTTTTGAGAATTCTAAGTACTTTTTATCTTTATTGAATATTGTGTGACCAATAATATCATCTAGTCTTTTTTAGGTTTGATTAAATTATATTTATTATGTATATTAAATTATGTTTTTTATAAGAAAAAGTAGTTTCTTAATCTTTGTGCTTTTAGGTAAAATAACTTATATTTTGGAACGGAGGGAGTATAAAATTGTGGTGTATTCTTTTGAATAATGCAAAAAAACAAAAACAAAAACAAAAAAAAAAAACAAAAAACAAAAAATCTATTATATCATAGAAGTGTGGTTACCTACATATTTTGGTTTGTAATCGTATATTTTTTTATCGAACATTTTTAGACCCAATTCGAATGTGGTGTTAGACCATCTCCAACCCTACACCAAATTCTATTTTGGTGTAAAATTTTCTCCAACCCAACACTAAATCCTACACCAAAATGGTGTAGAACTTTTTAATTTATAAATTGGTCCTTCAAATTATAAATAATTTCAAATTTAATTAGAAACATATATAAATGATGATAATTAAACCCAAATCTAATATGTTTATGATGATTAACCAAAATCTATTATACATACCTTTATTTTATATGATGTATTATATTTTTATTTTTATATTTAATGTTACATTTAAATGATTTTATAATTAATCAAACTAAAAAATATATATATGGGTTAATATGTAAATTTGTAAAAGAATAAATTTACAATATTCATTTTTTGGTGTAGAAAATGGTGTAATACATTGGAGTAAAATCCAACACCATTTTGGTGTTTTACCATTTTAATGTAAAATATGGTGTAACAAGTACAAAATTCGAAATTCCACTCTTCTACAATTTAATTTCTTGTCTAAAGAATTGATTAAAAGAAAGAAAAAATTCTTGTTATAGTTTCTAGTTCCTTTTATTTAAATGTAAGAAACGCGGTAAACACAGCTGTTGCTTGATGTTATTTGTTTTTTTAACCATTATAAGGAATGTATTTAGCTTAACTACAATTGTTTAATAGAGCTTCAAGAAAATATAAAATAACAAGGAGAAAGAGTAAAAATGGGAGAAAGGTGGGCATGAAAAGAGGAGAGATGTCGAAAGAAGACAAAGCATTTGAGATTGGGTTTAGTTTAGAGGGAACATATAACCGGCAAATCTTATCTTCGGTTTCACCACTTGAGCTTGAGCTGGTTTGTTTGGTTCACTTCTCTTTTTTTAAGAGTATTTGCAACCATAAGTGAAGAAAATTATAGTATTTAAGAAAATGACAAGATTAGTTTCGTTGCTAGTCGAGAGATTGGAATTTGCCACGAATCCGGACCATTTTAGGCCCACGCGTTTCGTTTTTTGATTTTTATATCCAGGCTCATTCATTTATTTGGATTTCCCAGATTGTCTGAATTTGGCATGTGAAACCCCTTCTAATAATTAACTTGGTAGACTAAGAAATATTAAAAATTGTATTATATTCCTCCCGTTAACAAAAATTTACTTCTCAACCGGCAAACTCTGTGTTTTGAAGTAAGTTTTGGTCTGAGATTGTCTTTCTTTGTGATTGGTTATCTTCAATGAGTTTTCTTCTTCGATTTAGAGGCTTCTAGTCTTTTTTGGATTTTTGGATTTTCATCCTCTCTCTCATCTTACTCTTCACCTTCATTGTTTTTGTTCATATCACTTTTTGTTACTTCTGATCCGCCAACCACCCCAATTGTACAGTAAAATTTGGTAGGCCATCATATACTTTTACTTGTCCAATATGTTTATGTATTTATCATTCCGATTTTTAGACTATTTTTCGATTACTGTTTGTCGTAGTTACAAAATCCTTCTTTTTTTCTCCCCTATCTCTATTGAATAAAATTGTTCCAGTGTTTGACTTGCTCTTGCCGCATGAATCTTAGAGATCTACATCATTTTAGATGCAATTTACATATTTACAATGTTTGTTAAAGGTTTAGTGGTTTAATATGAGTATATATGTAGTTTTTGCAGACTATGTATAAACTTACAAATTCATATATTAGAAACCTCTCTATTCTTTTTTTGTGTGATTATTGACTTTTTCTTCCCAATTTTGTGTAGATCTATGAACATGTACACTCTCCCTTCACACGTTTTCTACAAGCATTTTTGTAGACAAAGAATAACCGGTTGACGATTATGTTGATATCCAAGGATTTCACGACTTTTAGGTGTCGTTGTTGGTGATGGAACGGATCCGGAGTCTGAAGATGAAGGAAATCAACATGTTATTGCTTTACAGATTGACAAAGTATGATAATTTGATAAATGATGAAGCATTAAGTTATTTCCATGGATAATCTCTAGATTTTTGGTTTTAAATTCATGTTACATGTACACAACTATTATTTTATGTGTGTCTCCAAATGCTACCATTGTTTGACTTTTTTTTACATTTGCAGTATGCAATGTTGCATAGCATTTTATGTTTGAGGATGCCTATATATTTTTATAATTGCCTATTCATTTTTAAGATATTAATGAACATAGAAAACTGTTGATTTGTTTATTATCAATATTTACAAAGCTCCACACTAGGTTTTGTATCACAATCTTACTACTTCCTTATATCTTTGACCGTCTTAAGGATTCATCAATATGAATAGAGATCTACTTTCTAATATCGCATCACACAAAACTTTGTAGCGCATCAGTCCATCATATAACGCTTCAACCCAACATATAACGAGTTACGTGTATATAATAACGAGTTACATGTAAATATATATATATATATATAAGTATATATAATTACATAATAACGTACGAGTATATGTAATATGCTAAAATATATATTTTATCAGATATATATATATATATATATATATATATAAATGTATCTCCAATTTTGTACTTAACCAAACAACTAAATTATTAGATGTTATTGTTCATACTAATGTACGACGCTGAAGCCTTCTATCATTCGACCCGCCAAACACCGATTTGTACCACTCTCACGGTCTGCCTCATTTAGCCAAGTTATGTCCCTACCCTTGCTACATTCACTCTTTTCTTTTGGAGGTTGTGTCAAAGGAACGTTGCTTGACGATGAGCTAGATTTCTCTTTATTGCCACGAGTCTCGTTCCTGTCCACTCCTACCACCTTTACGTAGGCGAAGCAGTGGAACTGTACAACGTTGAAACCGTCTATCTCTAGAGCCATATTCTTCGGCAGCGGGACGATGTACAACTTTAGCTCATGGAAGTCCACTCGCATCACAAGGAACATGTCCATACGCCATCCGTTCGGATATGGATTGGGACCGGGTTGACTTCCCATTCGCTTCCATCCACTGTGGCATCTTGTACGCCAGCTCGACGTATTATTCCATGGGGTTGATTCTTAGCTCCGTTATAACCTTCGATCAGACGGCCTCAATAACCTCTCCTTCACGTAACTTGATGGTCGTGCTCAAACGGTTTTTATACACAACAAACCTCCACAGACCATCTGGTCCTCGTCTCCACCACCTTTGCTCAGCTCACACACAATTACTTAGTATCTCATTGAGAGTCACCATTATTGTGTACCCTAAAAGTAGACATCCATTTATTGAGTTAGTGACGACTAAAATAACGTTACTGTCTATAATGTAATGTAGACAACTACATTTACTTACGTGTTACAAAGTGTAATAAGGAAGCACTGAGGTTTGTAACTGTAAAGTTTCTTTCTCTGTTACTGATGGTTATCCACAAGTGTCGTCTCACCCAAATTTATTGAGCTTTAAAATTTTACCCTCCACCCCACAAACCTAATCCCCCCTTAAACTCCTACCTACCCCATGGAATAAATGTTCTTACATGCATTAACTTTTTGGTCGGTGTTTTTGCTTACGACATCCCACATCACGCCATCATTTCATCTTCTCACCATCAATTAAGCACCACGCGTAGTAACATTCACACATTTTCATCATCGATAGAGATAGCATATTTTGCGGGTACCCTTTTGTTGTTTCCCCGCACCACTTTTTCTCTTTGCTATTTTATTAATTACATTATTGAATCTTGCTATGCAGCAAATTCACTCTTTTTTTAATCCCAACTTTCATATTTTCTCAGCCAACCTTATTAATTATCTATTTATCAAGAAAATTAAAAAAAATCGGAAAGATTTATACTTTCACTGTTTCTCTCTCCTTTGAAAGATTCTGGCGAACTCATCTCCGACTCGGTCAAATTTGTTACTTCACTAAAATCTCTCAAATTTTCTTTGTTTCTTTGCTTCACTAAAATCTCTAAAATCCTATTTTTATCAATATGAACTCACAAAAGGAGATCTGGAAGAAGTTACAAGGGCATTGAATTAGATATGACAAAAGAGTTTTTGAAGATCCATGATGATGCTCAGTAGAAATTTGAACGAGATCATCGACTATGCTTGGTGGTTAAAGGTCTTAATCCGGTACATCAAAACCCACCTGGAATTTAAAAGGCCATGCCCGGAACATGGTCACTTATTAGAAAGATAGAGAGACAAGTTACTGATGATGGATGTGTCAATCTGCTTACAGTACTTGACAAAGCCCCATATACATACATGGGATGGATGGTTGCAGTTGATTGGTGGATTCACATGACCTATCCTTCCTTTCTTCGTTACATCCTTTTGAAGGTATATATCTCTAATTTACCTTCAAAGTATCATAGGGACGATATGGTAGAAAGTATAAGATCTATGTTTGGGCATGTTATAGAGAAGAAGGTTGTTGAGCCAAACCTGCAGAGAGATAAACCAACTCAAATTTGGTTCCAAGTAGAGTCTGATGTGGATCGTGAAATTATCCTTATTCGTAAAGTTCAGCTTAAGAATTCGGAGGAGCCAATGGAGCTTGAGTTCAAATATCAAATGGTCCAAAAATTTTGCACTACATGTGGAAGTCTTAAGCATGCTTATGGTCTTTGTCCAAATGCTGCATCTTTTACATCCACAGCAGAGGCTCTAATGGAAATAGGCAATGATCTCTATGCAACAACATAAGAGAGATTAGATGTAATCGAAGGAATTAATACAAGGCAAAAGATTAGAGAAACATCAGGTGCGGTGATGGAATTGCCTCTAGTCTTAGCTCCTCTATCGCCTTACTTTATTGATCAAACGCCTAATGTAAGTAAAGATATTATTGGGAAATGATGGGATGTGATTATGCACTTAGTGAACATTTAACTAAAAGAAAATGTGAGGAGATGGAATCAAAGGAAGGGTAAGGTTCACCTAAAAGAAAGGAAGATAAACAGATTGTTCAAGGAAGTGCAGGAAGTTTAGCTCATCAAGTATAAGCTATGGTTTATGGTCACCAGACAAGCAAAGGAGAATATTCTAAGGGCTTGGTGTTGCCGTAAAACCACCAGATCAACCATGAGAATAATGCACCTAAATTGTCAAGGAATGATGAACGACTTTACAATTTAGTATCTAAAAGATGTTAGGCGATCCTCAAAACTTGTTCCTCATAGAAACTAAGCATGGGTATAATGTTGTAGATAGTTTGAGTAAAGACTTAAACTATGCCCACTCTTTTGTTTTACAATCTAATGGGCTCTCAGGAGGTTTAGCTATTTTTTTGGATGTAAATATCCAGCTAAACCTAATAACTTCTCCATCTGACATATATATATATATATATATATATATATATATATATATATATATATATATATATATATATATATATATGTGTGATGGATATGATAATTTTTGTTTGTCTTATATTTATGGAAATCCTGTAGTAAAACATCAGAATTTACAATAGAAGGAAATGATATCTCAGGTGGAAACTGGTAGATATGATCATATTCCAAGATTACTTATTGAAGATTGCAATGATATCAAAAATTCAACATAGAAAGATGGGGGTATTTTCAGGTCTGAAAATTATTTCTTTCTTTTTTGAAATATGATATCCCTGTCAGGTTTGCATGATATCAAGGCCTATAGGGGAAGATTTACTTGGGTGGGGCAGAGAGGTTTTCATACAGTAACAACAAGAATAGATAGAGTGATGGCCTCTTGTGGTTGGCTGAATAGTTACCCTACAGCTTTTCTTAAAATCTTGCCTTGGCATTGTTCTGATAATAGAGCTATAATTCTCCATACAGAGGCAGTTAAATGGAACGGAAAGAAACTCTTCAAGTATTACCATAGATGGAGATTTGAACCTGACTTCCAAGACAAGGTGAAGCAAATATGGAATGACCATTGTAAGGATGTTCCAATTCAGAAAGTTAGCAAAGCCTTAATAAATTGTAGGAAAGGTTTATCTCGTTGGAAATCACAACATATTACTAACACATAGAGGCAAATCAAGCAGCGTAAAGAATCTGTATATCAAGCTTATTAAATGCCTTCTTTAGATTTCACTCTCATAGGTAATCTTAGATCTCTACTGCTTTTTATGTATAAGATGGAGGAAGAGTATTGGAGAACAAATAGTAGAATTCATTGACTCAAAGCTGGGGACAAGAATACCAAGTTTTTCCATACCAAAACAAAACAAAGAAGGGTTTTCAATCGCATTGTATCTTTAGCCTCTTATACATGTCAATTATACTTTGAGAAGAATAATTTTAATAGGCTTGTGATGGATTATTTTTTTGGGTTATTCACATCTGCAAATGATATAGCTACAATAGATTTCCTAACTTCCATGCCATCAAGAGTTACAAGTGAAATGAATCAAGCTCTTCTCAAGCTTGTCACAGAGCTGGAAGTTTATCAAGCCCTTCAACAAATGAATCCAGATAAAGTGCATGGACCAGATGGATTGACTTACATTCTACAAAGATCACTGATCCACAATTAAATCGTCATTGGTTAGTTTCATCCTGAATTAGACCCTGAATTAAACCATACTCATATTTGTCTTATTCCAAAAGTTAAACATCCTGTTGAGGTTAGAGATTTTAGACCCATTAGCCTCAGTAATGTGGCTTACAAAATTCTATCTAAAGTGTTAGTTGTAAGATTGAAGTCTATCTTGCAATACATTGTCTCTGATTACCAATCAGCTTTTATTCCAGGTAGACTCAGAACTTATAATAAGTTGATTGCACATGTGATGATTCATTCATTGAAAACTGAAAGATTCATGCACAACATATGGATTAGACCCCACCAACTGAGGAAAAAACGCTCCCATGTCCGACTATCAATGTAAGCCCTTCACCATGCATGGCCTCCATCTCCGGTGCCATTGATGAGCGGTGCTCGTGAAGCTTCGCCGTGCTTCTGTCCAGATGAGCTGTAGCCTTATCCCTCTTATTACTATGCTACCGCGCTCGTCATATTTGGAGTCACTGGAGCTCTGTCCTCCACCGGAACCTCTCAATCCACCAGATCCGCCGCCACCGAGAGCTTCCTTAGAGCTGACCATCAAAGTGGCCCTAGTTCCTGTGTCGGATTCGCGACTCTACACAGATCCCTCACCGGAGTATGTCGCACCTATATCGCCGGTGAACCAATCTCCCCCATCTCTTGTCTTTACGTCTATGGCCTTAAAGAGCTCGTTATATTCTGTGTCCTCCAAATCTATCCTGGAGCAACTTTCTCCGCCTTCTCGTATTTTGGTGTTTAGATTTGCTTTGCCGGTGTCGTTTCGGTGAGAAACCAGACCCGCTCCCTCTCCTCTCCATCAGAGTCTGTCGACGGCCAGGTAACCCTAATTTCTCTACCAAGATTCTGAATATAATGGGCTTGACCCACTATGCATTGGAAGGCCTTAATAATGCAGGCCCATATCTGAGGATTTCAGATCCAATGATAAGTAAAGAGTCGGGTTTGGTCTCTATTTTACTGAGTATCTTCGTTGTTGCCCTCGGTGATGAAGATTCTGATGACCAACCATTCACCTTCAAGGATTCTGACCTTGATCCAAAAATGAGAACGTAAAAGAGCTATCTACTATTGAGTTCAAGTTTTCTGGATTCTCAAACCATGTATCATTCACGTCTTGGCACAGGTCAAATCTCTTACATCTATATACCATCTCTCAAACCTTTCACTCTTGTTGTGTCAATGTTCTATATGTCGTAGGCCTTAGGTCTAGATGTAAATTGTTTCTGCTAGGGTAGAGTTGTGCTCATAGGACTAGGTTCCTTTTGAGTAAACCGTATTCGATATAAAAATTGGAACCTTCTCTTCCTTTAGGGAATGAGTATTGTTAAGCTCTATGCTAACGGCGTTTGCCGTGCAAGCTAGTTATGACCTTGAGAAGGTCTTGGGCTTAAAGAAAGTAGATTCCATGTATGCCTTTGCACAAATTTCAGCTAGTCGAAGTCTCGTGGACGGAGATTTGGTTAGTGAAAAATTGGTGATTGGTTGTGTTTTGGATGAAGTTTTGGTCAGAGTCTCTAGAGTATCAAACTGGATTTCGGTTGCTCCCGCCTTTGGCTCCCTATTATCGCAAATGAGAGTATCAAGCTTTTAAATTTGTTATGTTGTACTTTCAATTCCATCCGATTCGGACTCGAACAATTTATCCTTATCGGAATATAACCACTTGAATTATGAGAAATCAAATTGTTGACAAAAAAAAAAGTAAAGCTTTTAACTAAATGGAATGCTTTTTCCTCGATCTGCTTATGAGACAAATGGATTTTGCTGACACTTGGTGTAAGTGGATTATGAAATGTATTTCCCCAGCCACTTATTCAGTCTTACTAAATGGAATACCAACTGATACTATAGTGCCTTCTAGGGAAATCAGGCATGGGGATCCCCTATCACCATACCTCTATTTATTGTGTACAGAAGCATTGTCATTACTTATCACTGATGCAAAAGCTAAGGGGCATATTTCAGGTTTTCAAGTTAGTTATGCAGGACCTAACATCACTCATTTGCTTTTTGTTGATGACTCCTTATTATTTTGCAAAGCTAATGTACATCAATGTGAGTCTCTCAAGCTGATTCTCAACACCTATCATCAAGCTTCGGGCCAAGAAGTCAATTTTGCTAAGTCAATCATCTTGTTCTCAAAAGGTATTGATCCAATGATTAAGCATCAAATCTTGGATTTTACTAATATTCATAAGATTAGAGGATTTAACATATATCTTGGTCTTCTAGAGATGGTTGGTTATAATAAAGTAGATACTTACTTTTAACTTATTTAAAAAAGGGTTTTAAAAGTGGATAATTGGTACTCTAAGTTGTTTTTCTCTGCATGCAAGGAGGTTCTCATAAAATTTGTGCTTACTGTCTTACCAATGATATATCATGGTTTTTACCCAGTTTAGACCATGATATAAGTCCTTTTATATAGATTCTTTGTAGTGTTTTGCTTGTGTTTTAGAGTCATTGCAGATACAAGGACGTTTGGACTCAATTGGTGTTTACTGGAGCAATTTGGAGCAAAATGGAACGAGCAGTCAAAGTCGTGAAGTCAAAATGCAAAATATGAAGCTCTGTCGAGCGACAGACACTCTGTGTCGCTCGACGCGAAGAAAAATGTTTTGTTGAGCGACGCACTATCCCTGTCGCTCGACGCGACCAAAATGCGACAGAAAAGCCCAGATGTTTGCAATTGGGCCCATACGTATTTGTACCCTATATATAGTACTTTTAAGCCATTGTTTAGGCTATGCTTTATTTTCTTAGAGATATTTTATACAAGAGTTTTATTATTCATATCTTTGTCTGAGTAATTTCCATGTAAGGTTTTAGGGTTTTTCAAAGGATGAATAAGAATTGTTAAAGTTTATTTACTATGGGATTTTACATCATATTTATTATTCTTCATCTTGATTGCTTTGAATTCTGATTTAGGCCTGAATTAGATATCCTAGGTTGTTTAATAGATGAGACATCTTTATTGAATTGCCTGAACTGAATCATAGGTGAGCAGAGATTTGATTCGCAACGACTGTTGGCTTTGAATCTCTATGAACAATCGAACTTGAATTTATTGCTTGTTTAGATCAATCTGATTTCGCAACGACAGTTGGTTTTCTATGGTTTAAACATAGATAGTATTTGCAACGACAGTTGATTTACTTTACAACAGTGTTTCGAGTTCTAGAATTGCACTTCATCAATGCCATAGTAACTTTATTCTATAATTTGTAATCATTCCTGCGAATTCCCTAAAGCCTAGCGTTTGTCTCCCATTGATTTTAAAGCACTACATTCACTTCTGATTTACTGTGTTCTGCAGTTTATTTACAATCTTATTTGCTTAGCTTAGTCCGAAAGTTTTAATCTATTGTGCAACTGATTCCCTGTGGATTCGATACCCCAAGTACTACAATCGATCTCTTAATTTGAGAGAGTAGGACAAAGGGAAATTTGACCATATCAAATTTTGGCGCCGCTGCTGGGGAATCACGCCATTAGATTTTTATTAATAGGATTTTGTCTAAGTACTTTTTATTTTTATTTTTACTTTACTAACTAGTTTTATTTTTGTTTTAATTTGTTTTGAGTTTCAGGCGTAAGCAAAGATGGTTGCGTATAAGGTTATTTTTCAGAGAGATGGCGGGTTTTCGATAGAGAAGGAAACCCATACAACAAGCTTGGACATAAGCTCGATGTTGATGGGAATGTGATCGTCGAGCAGATCAACGAGGAGCAGAGGAGACGCGAGGAAGATGAACGAATCGCTCGCGAAGAAGAAGAGCGACTGGCTCGTGTCGAGCGACACGAGGAGGAGATCGCTCGACGCATGTAACAGAGACATGTCGCTCGACAAGCTTTGGCTATCGCTCGACAGGGAGAAAATCAAGGTGTCGCTCGACATGATGATGGTGTTGCTCGACACCCTGCTCAGAATCGTACCCTTGCTGATTTTAACCGTCCTGAGCAGTTCTACACAAATCGAGCTGCGATTCGTTCACCACCTTTTTAGAGGAATGACTTCGAGCTTAAGCCATCATACTTCTTATTCGTGGCTCAAGACCCTTTCTACAAACTTCCTCATAAGTACCCAATGGATCACATCGAGAGATTCAAAGATCTTGCATCCAACATTAAGGCTAATGGAGTTTCTGAGGACTATCTACTCTGCAAGCTCTTCCCGTACTCTCTACATGGGGAAGCAAAGCGTTGGCTAAGAAAACTTCCTCTAGGCTCGCTTCCCACATGGAAAGATACGAAGAATGCTTTCCTAAGCAATTTCTTCGATGATGCGAAGTCTGAGGACCTGAGATACAAGATCACTACCTTCAAGTAAGGAGATCAAGAGGCGTTCAAGGCTGCATGGCAGAGATTCAAAGGTTATCAAAGGGACTGTCCACATCATGGGTTCAACGAGGTCCAGCTCCTAAGCATTTTCATCAGAGGGATAGCAGTGCCGTACGCTGTGAGTTTAGATGCTGCGAGCAGAGGAGACTTCAACACAAACTATCCAAAAGCTGTTTTACGGTTAATCGAGAACCTAGCTAACATAAATAGTACGAAGAATCTGGATTTCGAGAGGAGCCAAGCTAGGAAAAACATCAATGGAAGTCAACTCGTAGAGGTCTTAGAGAAGCTGAACACAATGACTAGTCTCCTCTCAGGAAAGAAGACGGTTCAATTTGCTCAGGAAGTTGAGACGTTCGAGCTTGAAGATGTGAACTACGTCAATGGTTCAGGATATCAGAGATTTAACAGCCAAGGGTATAGTTCTTCAGCTTCTCAGAAGCCCTTTCAGAGCAGTAGCTACACGAGAGACTACGGATCTTCATCATATCATAAGCCTCCTCCGCCATCTGCAGAGAGAAAAATGGAATCCATGATTGAGTGAATGCTGGAAGGACAGCAGAAGATGACAATGAATTTAAATGGCAAGCTAGATTTGATCTACACAGACTTGAATGGGAAGATTGAGAGTCTAAACATTCATATGAAGAAGTTGGACACTTAAGTTGCTCAAACCAGTGAATCAGTGAAGATACATCACTCCAATATGATCAAATTGAGGTCTGGAACAGAGAAAATGCCTGTTACGGAGAAAATCGACGATTTTGACGAAGCTGAAAAAAGTGCAGATTTTTGGTCGCGTCGAGCGACAGGCCACACTGCGTCACTCGACATGAACAAATTTGTCCCGTCGATCAACACGACACCCTACGTTACTTAACAGGAAGAATTTGGTCACGTCGCTCGACACGATCCATGCGTCGCTCGACAGGAGCTGCAGAAAAACATAAATTCGCAGAAAACTTCAGAAACTGTAGTTGAGAGAGTCTACAAACCTCCTCTTCCATTCCCAAGAGCCCCTGTGCATCATCTAGTAGTTGTGGCAGTGAGACAGAGCCGAATGTGGTTGATAAACCAGTTTTGAGAAAGCTGGCCAAGTTAGAAAATCCGTGGCAGTTCATAGTTCCATGTTCGATTAATGGAATATAAGTGGAGGGCACTCTCTTGGATACTGGAGGTACTGTGAATGTCATATCTCATGATATTGTGAAGAAGCTAGGCATCACGAGTATACAACCTTCGAACGCCCTTGTCGGTCTGATCAATTCTACTAAATTAGCTGCTGTGGGTTTCATCCTTGATTTCCACATCATTGAGACAACTAAGCCGATGGTTCTTGGCGCATCTTTCCTCACTTCCATTGGTGCAATCTTTGATTACCTGAATCAGAGAATATCATTCACCAAGATCAACAAAGAGGTCCTCTACCCAGCGATCCTCATGGATAACTTCTCTTGCTGGACGGTCGTTAAAGGAGAAATGCTAACTTCTGCAAGTCTCCCAACCCACAAGCCTCCCGTAGATCAAAGGTACGCAATTCCTGTTCTTAATTCCAAACCTCTTCATTAGAATTTAAAAGTTGAAAAGGCTGTTACGCACTCATACAAGCAACGAGTTTCTCGTAGAATGCTTGGTTTTTCTTCTGATGAATGTGCAGGACATCCTCAGGAGTGCAAAGAAGAGAAGGAAAAACAGAGGAGACGGAAGAAAGCTTCCAAGCCATTTTCCAAGTTCAGGATCATCATCCCTTCAGACTTAGAGGAGAAAGGAGAGGAAGCCCTTCAACAGATGCTGGAGAATACGATGAAACTTTTCCCAGGAAATAGTTTCTGATAAGTCTAGGGGAGCTGTCAAGAAGGTTCAAACAACGAACAAAGCTACAACCATCCACAAGGATAAGGGAAGTACAATGCTTCTCAATGATCCACCATGAGCCTGAAGTCCTAACACGGTCAAGCTAATGACTGAAAATAAGCGCTTAGTGGGAGGCAACCCACTTGTGAGTTTACTAATTATGTCTTTTATTTTTGTGTTTCTTTTCTTTTTCAATTTTACGTTTTGGTTTTGTGTTTGTTTTGAGTCTTAGGAGATTAAACGTGTGAAAACAAAGGAGAATGCGCTTTAGACATGTGTGTCGATCGACGGAGGAACCAAGTCGCTCGACGCGACATAATCATAGGTGTCGATCGACACAGGGGTTGTGTCGCTCGACATGACTCCCAGGTTACAATTCTCATTTGATTTTTCATTCGTTTCGTTTCCTATTTATTTTCTTTTGCTTTCTCCGGGTTTAAATAACACTGGGGACAGTGTCGTTTAAGTTTGGGGGAGGTAGTCACTGACTTTTGTGTTTTCTTTTGAGTTGAGTCAATTTAAAATTTTTTTTTAGAGTCAAAACCTCCTTTAAACTTGCTTTGAACAGCACTCAAGGACCATTTCCAATGCAAGTTGGTTGGTTTTACTGAGGTGGGTAACTGGAAGTGGATTGGTTTAACAGAGCGAGTTCAGACTTCTGGAGAACGCCAGAAAGATGTTGCAGACCCCGCCCTAATGAATCTCTAATCTCTCGTCTTGGGCGTTGGAAATCGCAAGACTTGATTCAGCTTCCAAACACTTGAAAGCGAGGACAGACCGCTCTTGAAACTTCTTCCCAAATGACGAATATAACTGTCCTAGATCAAAAACAAAAAGCCTCATGACCCTGTCTCCACAAGAACAGTAGTAGTGAGCGCTGATCTAGTGAACTCATAGAGATGCCAAGGTATTAAAAAAGTCTACAGAAAAGTGCAAGTCCGAAAAATCAGAAAATCCGAAAAATTCTGAAGAAAATGTAGAAAAAGGCATTGTATCTTTATGATATCCTTAATTGGATACAGTTTCAGAGGAAAAAGAGAGGGTGAAACGCAAGAAAGTGTTAAAGGAAGTGAAAGAATCTAGAAGGTCCAGCGATCGATATTCCCTCGATGAGACCGCACTTAATAACGAAAGGGGTTTGCGACTGAAAGTCTGAGATTCTCTAAGGGGTTTGGATTCAATATGGAGGACTGCTATACTTCTAGGGACACATCGAAGTATTACCAGATTAGCTTTGCAAAGGTATGTGGTTCCTAGAGGAGTGATAACATCTGTTTTGCTTAGGGACAAGCAAAAGGCTAAGTCTGGGGGAGTTGATATATCATGGTTTTTACCCAGTTTAGACCATGATATAAGTTCTTTTATATAGATTCTTTGTAGTGTTTTGCTTGTGTTTTAGAGTCATTGCAGATACTAGGATGTTTGGACTCAATTGGTGTTTACTGGAGAAATTTGGAGCAGAATGGAACGAGCAGCAAAGTCGTGAAGTCAGAATGCAAAATCTGAAGCTCTGTCGAGCGACGGACACTCTGTGTCGCTCGATGCGAAGAAAAATGTTCTGTCGAGCGACGCACTATCCCTGTCGCTCGATGCGACATAATAATATTTTTTGGAAAATTTTCGTTTTCGCGCTAGAAAAGCCTAGATGTTTGCAATTGGGCCCAGACGTATTTGTACCCTATATATAGTACTTTTAAGCCATTGTTTAGGATATGCTTTATTTTCTTAGAGATATTTTATACAAGGGTTTTATTATTCATATCTATGTATGAGTAATTTCCTTGTTAGGTTTTAGGGTTTTTCAAAGAATGAATAAGAATTGTTAGAGTTTATTTACTATGGGATTTTGCATCATATTTATTATTCTTCATCTTGATTGCTTTGAATTCTGATTTAGGCCTGAATTAGATATCCTAGGTTGTTTAATAGATGAGACATCATTATTGAATTGCCTGAACTGAATCATAGGTGAACAGAAATTCGATTCGCAATGACAGTTGGCTTTGAATCTCTGTGAACAATCGAACTTGAATTTATTGCTTGTTTAGATCAATCTGATTTCGCAACGACAGTTGGTTTTCTATGGTTTAAACATAGATTGTATTTGCAACGACAGTTGATTTACTTTACAAAAGTGTTTCGAGTTCTAGAATTGCACTTCATCAATCCCATAGTAACTTTATTCTATAATTTGTAATCATTCCTGTGAATTCCCTAAAGCCTAGCGTTTGTCTCCCATTGATTTTAAAGCACTACATTCAATTCTGATTTACTGTTTTCTGCAATTTATTTACAATCTTATTTGCTTAGCTTAGTCCGAAAGTTTTAATTTATTGTGCAATTGATTCCCTGTGGATTCGATACCCCAAGTACTACAATCGATCTCTTAATTTGAGAGAGTAGGACAAAGGGAAATTTAACCATATCAACCAACTTATTGTATGTCTTGCTTTATGTTACCAAAAGTAATTCTTGAAAGGCTCACAGTGGTTATGAGAAGATTCTTCTAGTTCTCATCTAAAGACAAATGCAGGATAAACTAGATTTCATGAAATAAGCTAGTTAACCCGAAGCAGCTAGGAGGATTGGGCATAAGGAATTTCAGAGACTTTAATATTGCTCTCTTAGCTAAGCAAAGCTGATGAATTCTTCAGCAGCCTTCCTCTTTACTAGCTAGTGTGTATTATGCAAAGTATTTCCCAAAAAAAAAAAACATTGTTAGAAGCCAAAACTAAAGTGGTCCTCAAGTTATGCTTGGAGAAGCATACTTCAAGGAATTAGGTTGTTGCGTCAAGGGATACGATGGACAATTGAAATGGGGAGACTGTGTCTGTTCGAAGAGATCAATAGCTACCCCTAAACCCTTCTATACCACCATGCCCTCTCTCCAATTTAGTTAATTCTAATTTGAAGGTAAAAAATCTCTTTATTAGTGGCACCACTTCATGGAATTATGATATGATTGCCAAGCTGATTCATCCAACTGATATACCCCTCATTCAAAGAATCAGACCCTTTGTTACATGGGCATATGATGTACCTACTTGGATTCATACAAATCATGGAAGTTATACCGTTAAGTATGGATACAATCTTCTTCGATCTAAATAAGGTCAGACTTCATCACTACTCATTGCTTAATTTAGATCATAATCGAAATATAAGTTGCCTCCTAAATCACATCACTTTTGGTGCCGTGCATTTCATGATGCCTTACATGTTGCCTCGAAACTAAAATATAAGAGAATCACTCATGACAACCTTTGTTCTTAATGTGGTGAATTTGAGGAGAATGTGAATCATTTACTATTTCAGTATCGTGTTAGTAAGAAAATTTGGGAACTTACTCCATTGCCTATTCCTCCCAACTTTTCTACATTGTCCAATGATTTATAGTATACATATGCTACTTTCATGGATATTTATACTTCATCTTCAGATCATGTTTTGCTATTTCATTTCATTGGTTGGAGAATTTAGAAGCAGCGTAATGAGGTAATTTTTAACAACAACAGATGGCCACTTCCATTAATTATTATTAAGGCTATTCAGGATTGTTGTTTGTGGCTTCAAGCTTCAAATTTTTAGGACGAAGAATTCTTCTCCTCAAAATTTCTGGAATCTAGCTTAACAGCTCTATGGTCAATCTTGTTGTCTGGTTGATGTTTCTTGGCTTTCACAATATCAATTCATTGGGATTGGTTGAACATTATATGATCAATCATTTAAGAAGGTGCTCACTGGTCCATAGACTTTTTTACTAATGAAGTCTTCGGCCCAAGTGGAAGCTGGAGCTTTGAGAATGGCAGTCATAGAGTTGCACATATTTGGATATAGAGACATCACGTTTGCTGGTGATTTTAAACAGCTTTATGAATCCCTGCAGATAAAGTGTACACCTTTAATGTAAGGAAAGGATCTGAAGCTTTCTTACAAGGTTGAAAGAACCAACACTTTTTTCTAATTAATAGCCCGGGTTATTATTCCATAAATACTAACCCTCTACATCTATTCAACAATTGCAGAAATTTTCATAAAATAATTCAATAAAATATTAAAACAAATTATTAAATCCAAACAACCAATTCCAATAACTGAAACAAAAAATACTAGCAACCTAAACACCAAGTTCACTAGAACTAAACAAATTAACTAGCAACACCCTAATCATCCTCTTCTTCTGGCCTTGATTCCGTGATCACACATTTCTTTTGCCTTCAACATATGGTAATAAGAGTTGCGTAAGTATTTCATAAATACTTAGTGAGCCGCTCATACCATCAACTGGAGTAAAAAGCAGGCTCATGCAACAATACAAACAACAACATATATATATCACAAACCAACACATACTCAACAATACATTTATAAAAAGTTTCCGAACCGGAACAGGTAGTGTCGAGCAACACCAGCAAGGTGTCGATCGACACGACTCAAATGCTTATGTCGAGCGACACCCAAAGAGTATCAATCGACACGACTACTGCACTCGTGTCGAGCGACACCCTTCTGGTGTCGATCGAGACGCCTCTGTAACGCACCAGAATTGAGTCTCTCCTCTCACCTCTCATGACCCAATTATAAGCGATACGAGTCGCAATCCTGCAAACGATCAATACCAAAACCATCTACAAACATTCCACGATATCAACAAATCAATCCACACAAAAAAACATCACGAAATCATCACAAAAATCATCACACAATCCGTCATAGCCTAGAAACCTATGGTCGCGAACTCACCTTCGCTAACTACGGTGATTAGATTCGGATTAGGGACTCAACAACCACGAACACAGTCACAAACACGACTGATTCCCTCGCTTAAACATCAAGGAAGAACCTACTAACGATTCCTATACGTTTAACGAATAATCAAGTCACAAAAACGCTCACAACGATCACTTCTCTCACGGATTCTCTCTTCTCAAATTTCTGATCAATATTTGCGTTTTTCTGCCTTTTTCACGCGGCCACAAAACACCAGGCTTAAATACACGAGCCCTAGGGTTAACGCCCTTAAACCGAGCCAAAACCGTGATTAAAAAGTTAATCACCCGGTTCTGCAACTTCAAGTGTCGAGCGACACCACAACCGTGTCGATCGATACCCAACATTCCTTTGTGTTGATCGACACAAGCCTTTTGTCGCTCGACACGAGCACTGAAAACCACAAATTCAGTTCGCGGATGTTACAAAGGTAATCTTGCAGGATATTATTCATATTGCTCATTTGTGTAACTTTAATTTCAAGCATATCTATACGCTTGCAAATGTTAATTCGGATCATTTAGCTAAGCAGGCTAGAATACATTCCCAAAGCGATATTGTAAAATAGATACACACTTTGTTCTGGAAGTGAAATTATGTTGACGACAAATTTTTATGTATTTATTTATCTTTTAGGGCATACAATAATCGAACAAACCGTATCGAAGAGTATATTGCTAAACCAAAAAGTACTTAGGGTTAGCATCTACCAAACTAAATTTTTACATCTATCATTGAATTTTATTTTGTTTGTGAACATATACGTTTCAAATTTAAAGAATGTCAATCTCGGGACCATAAAAAGAATGTGTATAATGATATATCGAGGGAGATTGACGAAATCGAGTGAGATCGAACACTCACAATTATGAAAGATATTTGATATGCTCAAATTAACCCTAAGAGCTACTCTCTCAAATTAAGAGATCAGATGCAGTATTTAGGGATCGAAATCCACAGGGTAGATTAATAGACTCAGATTAAGCTAGGCAAATAGTATTAAAGCAAGTAAATCAAAGCAAGCAAAACAAACGGTTGTGAAACAATAAGAGAAAGACGCTAGGCACAGGGAAATCTCCAGTGAATCAGAATTGCAGGTATGATAAGATAATTAGAAATATTAAAGCACAGTTCCTGAACATGAACACGAATATAAAACTAATCAACTTTCGTTGCAGAAGTTATCTATGATTAAATCCTAGCAAACCAAATTTCTTTGCGAGTTCTATAAATTTAATCAAGCATTAATTTCAGGCACAATTGTTCACAAAACCCTAAACCAAACTTCTTTGCGAAAAGGAATTTTGCTCATCAAAGACTAGATCAGGTAATCAATCAAACTGTCATTTCTATTAATTAACCCTAGATCAGATTTCAGTTCGCGAAGCTAAAATCAGCAATAAAAACAAGTCAAGATGAAGAACTTCTAAAGATATTATCCTAACAAGGAATCAGATCTAGCAATTCATCAAACACTTTCGAATAACCCTAAACCTAACAAAGAATACTACTCAGACATATTGAATGATGAAAACATGTTTTTATTAGAAGAGTTAAGTAAAATAAAGCGTAAACCTAAACAATGGCTTGGAAAACGTATATATACAGGTACAAAACCGACTGAAAACCTAAAAGTAAACATCTGGAACTTTCGGGCTTCGAACGGACTTCTTCAGATTAAGTTTTGGGCTTGGTCGACATGGGTGTCGATCGACACTCATGGTGGTGTCGATCGACACCATCTTCAGATTTTGACTCTTCACTTCGATCTTTGCCACTTTGTTCCGCAATGCTCTAAAACTTCCAGTAAACATCTTTTAAGCTCCAATCATCCTAGTACCTGTAAAGACTCTAAAACCAACACAAAACACAACAAAGACTCTAGATATTGGGTTTATATCATGGCTTAAACTGGGTAAAAACCATGATATATCAACTCCCCCAGACTTAGCTTTTTGCATGTCCCTAAGCAAAACAGTGTACTCACTCCTTAAGGAACCACATACCTTTGCAAAGTCATCCGATGATACTTCGATGTTTCCCTGGAAGTATAGCAGTCCTCCAGATTGAATCCAAACCCCTTAGAGAATCTCAGACTTTCAGTCGCAAACCCCTTTAGTTTAATTAGGTGCGGTCTCATCGAGGGAATATCGATCGCTGGACCTTCTAGATTCTTTCACTTCCTTTAACACTTTTCTGCGTTTCACCCTCTCTCTTCCCTCTGAAACTGTATCCAATTAAGGATATCATAGAGATGCAATGCCCTTTGTTGAACTTTTTCTTCAAGATTTTTCTGATTTTGGACTTGCACTTTTCTGTAGATTTTTTTTTTATTTCATTGGCATCTCTACGATCACTAGATCAGCGCTCACTACTATTGTTCTATGGTGGGAGACAGGGTCATCAGGTTTTTTTTTCTTTTTGATCTAGGACAGTTGTATTCGTCATTCGGGAAGAAGTTTCAAGAGCGGTCCGTCCTCGCTTTCAAGTGTTTGGAAGCTGAATCAAGTCTTGCGATTTCCAACGCCCTTGACAAGAAATTAGAGATTCATTTGGGCGGGGTCTGCAACGTCTTTCTGGCGTTCTCCAAAAATCTGAACTCGCTCCGTTAAACCGATCCACTTCCAGTTACCCACCTCAGTAAAACCAGCTAACTTGCATTGGAAATGGTCCTTAAGTGCTGTTCAAAGCAAGTTGGAAAGGGGAGTTTCGACCCGAAAAATTTAAATTTGACTCAAAAACACCAAAATAAAACACAACATCAGCAACTACCTCCCCCAGACTTAAACAACATTGTCCCCAGTGTTATTAAGCCTAAGATTGGTGAAAAGAAATAAATAGGAAAACGAAACGATCGAAAAATCAAGTAAGAATTCATACCTGGAGGCAGTGCCGATCGACACTTGGGAAATTGTCGCGTCGAGCGACTGAAGTTCCTGTCGATCCGAATACGATTTTACTTGGTGTCGAGCGATGCTCCATATGGTGTCGCTCGACACCTTTATCTGAAGTTCATTCTCACTTGCGTTTAAACGTTCGAATTCCTGAAAATCAAAACCAAACGTAAAACTGTAAAATAACATAAAATAAAACGTAAATAAATGACTCACAAGTGGGTTGCCTCCCACTAAGCGCTTGTTTTTAATCATGAGCTTGACTGTGACGAGGAACTTAGATGTCCGGCGGATCAGTACTCTTCCATGGAATGATTCGAGGGAAGAGTTTCTGCGTTTTCTGCAGCATCTCATTAATGACCACTTCTCCTTTAGCCTCAAACTCCTGAGGAATGATAATTCGCATTTTTGCGGCCTTGAAGTCCTTTTTAGTTTCACCTCTTCTTTTATCTTTCTTACAAGTTTATCAGAAAAACCAAGCTTTCAAAGAACTCGATGCTTGCGTGAGCGCGGAACAGCCTTTTGAAGTCCTAAATCATGATTTAAATCAGGAGAGTGAGAAATAAGTTCAGGAAGCGCATACCTTTCATCTTTGGGAGGATCGTGGGCGGTGAGGTGTGGAATTATCTGTTCAGCAACAGATGAAGAACTGGATTCTAACTCCTGGATTGAAGCTTCATCCTCAAGAATTTCCACAGAGAAAGTCTGACCATCAATGGTTGATCTTCTCCTTGTGTTCTCCATGTCAAAGTCCATGACAATATCGCCTAGATCAAGCTTGATCTTCCCTTTCCTCACATCGATGTGCGCACCAGCAGTAGCCAAGAATGATCTTCCCAAAATCAAAGGATCTTCAGGCTCATCGTCATACTCCAAAACCACAAAATCAGTAAGGATAATGCAATCCTGAATCCTGATTGGAACATCCTCCAAAATTCCTTTTGGAAATCTCCTGGATCTATCAGCTAGGAGAAGAGACATCCTAGTTGCCCTGAAATTAGTCATCCCAAGATCAATAGCAACAGACAATGGCATTAAGTTGTTACCATATCCCAAATCGCATAAAGAGTGAGGAAACTGCCCTGTTGAAATTGAGCAATTAAGCACAAAGTTTCCCGGATCTGGAAGCTTGACTGGAATCCTGCTCTGAATCATGGCGCTAACTTCCTCTGAGACTACCACGTCCTTCTTCTTCTTTTTAGGAACCGGAGTCATGTTCAAGAGTATGGCTCTGATATCTCTGGTCAGCAGTGCTCCTTCCTCAGGACTAATACCATTTGCTGCAAGTCGCTTGACGTATCGTCTCAAAGCTGGTGATAGCTTCATTGCATCGATTAAAGTCATCTCAACCATCACCTTGTCGATTATCTTCTTAAAATTCTCCTCCTCGACCTCCTGCTTAGACCTTCTAGCTCTGGGAAAAGGGACTGGAGGCTTGTAGACGTTCTCCTCTGAAGAAATCGCGATCGACGCAAAATCTGGTGCTGTCTGAACGGGGTGTCGATCGACACTCTCCTTAGTGTCGATTGACACTAGCTCTATGTTCGCGATCCGAGTTGATGATTCGAGAGGTGTCGATCGATGCTCAGTTGTAGCGTCGATCAACACTTGCTCTGCAGTTCCAAAAATTTCGTCCAACTCTGCCAAATAATCCTTCGTTTCAGTCTGAACAGCATTGCAAGCGCTCCTTGGGTTTACATCAGTCTTCGCAGGAAGAAAACCTTTTTGTCGCCTAACAGATTCTGCAGTTTGAGCTACTTGGGTATCCAATTTCTTCATATGAGTGCTCAATGACTCGAATTTCCCATTAAGGTCTTGGTAGACGGAGTCCAACTTCCCATTGAAAGTAACTTCCATCTTCTGCTGTCCCTCTAGGATTTGCGCAAGCATAGCTTCCATCTTCGAATCTGTGGACGGAGGAGAAGGCTTCTGGTAAGAAGATGAACCGTAGTTCCTTGTATACCCATTGTTCTGGAACGCCTTCTGATAGGAAGATCCAAATCCCTGCTGATTTTTGAACTTCTGAAATCCAGAACTATTGACATAGTTCACATCTTCTGGCTCGATTGTCTGGACTTCTTTGGTGAACTGAACCGTCTTCTTTCCAGCTAGAATATCGTGCATAGAATCGAGCCTCTTGGTAACCTCAGCAAATTGAGTACCACTGATATTCTTTCCTGACTGGCTCCTCTCAAAATCCATGGCTTTAGCACTGTTACTGTTGGCAAGATTCTCTATAAGTCTCAAGGCAGTCTCTGGCAAGTTTGTGTTGAAGTTCCCACTAATAGCAGCATCCAAAGTTACAGCATATTACAGCGCAATCCCTCTGTAGAAGATGTTAATCAGCTGCATCTCACTGAATCCATGATGTGGGCAATCTCTCTGATAGCTCTTGAATCTATACCATGCAGTCTTAAATGCCTCAGTATCGCCCTGCTTGAAAGTAGCAATCTTTGCTCTTAGATCCTCGGACTTTGCATCATCGAAGAAGTTGCATAAGAAAGCATTCTTCGTGTCCATCCAGTTTGTAAGTGAGCCCGGTGGAAGCGTCCTTAGCCAATACTTGGCTTCCCTTTGAAGAGAGTAGGGGAAAAGCTTGCAGAAAAGGTAGTCCTCTGAGACTCCATTCGCCTTGATAGCAGATGCAAGATCCTCAAACCTCTCGATGTGATGCATCGGGTTCTCATGAGATAGACCGTAGAATGGGTCTTGAGCAACTAGTGAGAAGAACGCTGGTTTGAGCTCGAAGTCGTTCCTCTGAAAAGGAGGTGGACGAATCGCAGCTCTGTTGGCATAGAACTGCTCTGGACGGTTGTAGTCTGCTATGGTTCGTCCTCACGCGACGTTCGGCTCGTTTCTCATCAAGATCGGCGGATTCAGGATGCGGTGTCGATCGATGCCATCTTGGTGTCGCTCGACACCCAAGTTTTCGTCGTGTCGAGCGATTTGATTCTGGTGTCGCTCGACACCTGGCTCCAGATTTGCCAGTTCCTCTTTGTTCTCCTCGACGATCACAGCTCCGTCGTCGTCGATTCTCTGTCCTTCTTCGTTGTATGGCAGTCCTGCCGGATCACGCAAAACTCCATCTTCTCCCGGTCTCAGTATGATATGTCCTTGAGCAGCCATCTTCGCTTTTGTGACTGCTCTCTTGTTATCACGTTCCAAACGTGCTAGCTCCTGAAGATCGTATCCCACTAGTTCTTTGTCCTTGGTGCTTCTGGTATTGCGATTTCGCATGTACCTGAAACACAAAACAGAAAGACAAACGAAACTAGCAGAAAATTAAAAAGAAAAATAAAAACCTAGACAAAATCCTAATAGTATTAATCTAATGGTAATGATTCCCCGGCAACGGCGCCAAAATTTGATATGCTCAAATTAACCCTAAGAGCTACTCTCTCAAATTAAGAGATCAGATGCAGTATTTAGGGATCGAAATCCACAGGGTAGATTAATAGACTCAGATTAAGCTAGGCAAATAGTATTAAAGCAAGTAAATCAAAGCAAGCAAAACAAACGGTTGTGAAACAATAAGAGAAAGACGCTAGGCACAGGGAAATCTCCAGTGAATCAGAATTGCAGGTATGATAAGATAATTAGAAATATTAAAGCACAGTTCCTGAACATGATCACGAATATAAAACTAATCAACTTTCGTTGCAGAAGTTATCTATGATTAAATCCTAGCAAACCAAATTTCTTTGCGAGTTCTATAAATTTAATCAAGCATTAATTTCAGGCACAATTGTTCACAAAACCCTAAACCAAACTTCTTTGCGAAAAGGAATTTTGCTCATCAAAGACTAGATCAGGTAATCAATCAAACTGTCATTTCTATTAATTAACCCTAGATCAGATTTCAGTTCGCGAGGCTAAAATCAGCAATAAAAACAAGTCAAGATGAAGAACTTCTAAAGATATTATCCTAACAAGGAATCCGATCTAGCAATTCATCATACACTTTCGAATAACCCTAAACCTAACAAAGAATACTACTCAGACATATCGAATGATGAAAACATGTTTTTATTAAAAGACATCTCTAAGAGTTAAGTAAAATAAAGCGTAAACCTAAACAATGGCTTGGAAAACGTATATTTACAGGTACAAAATCGACTGGAAACCTAAAAGTAAACATCTGGAACTTTCGGGCTTCGAACGGACTTCTTCAGATTAAGTTTTGGGCTTGGTCGACATGGGTGTCGAACGACACCATCTTCAGATTTCGACTCTTCACTTCGATCTTCGCCACTTCGTTCCGCAATGCTCTAAAACTTCCAGTAAACATCTTTTAAGCTCCAATCGTCCTAGTACCTGTAAAGACTCTAAAACCAACACAAAACACAACAAAGACTCTAGATATTGGACTTATATCATGGCTTAAACTTGGTAAAAACCATGATATATCAATATGACCTCTCTTGTAATTAGTCAATCATTAATTTTATTGTATACTAGGTGAGTACCCACGCTACGCGTGAGTTTTTTCATTCATAATTTTTTGAATGCCATCTCTTAATATACATTAACATGTTGTTAAAAAAATTTAGAAATATGTTTTGATACATATTTATGGTTGAGAATTTGTATGACAGTCTCTATAAACTCAAACCCAACAAACACTAACTTTTTGCTTCAGTTTGCTAAGTTAAAGATTAATTTATAAGCATATATTTTTGATTCGTACCACAATAGTAAAGTTGATATGAAAACCGAACACTACATCGTATGAGCTAAACTGAATAAGATTAGAACTGAGGAATATTGCTATCTTCAAGAAAATTTATTATATATTGGTTGAGCAATAGACTACCTCATCAAGTTGATGATATAGGTTGTCACTTCGATGATAAATACCAAATTGAAACTTGTAAAGCTCATTTTGATGGTCCATCTTACTTCTTCAACCCTTGGTAGCCACCATTCTTCAGTTTATTTGCAACACATATAGAGTTCGTTTTCAAAGTCATAATTATGCTCTTTCTTTACGGCTTTAATAAGCACGCATACCGTGGGCATTATTTGTATAACATTGTCACCAACTATGGAAAATTTTACACAAATTTCCCTCCCACCCAAGCATCTCTAAATCTTTTTCTAAACATGTTTTCAAAAACTACAACAAAGAGAAGAAAACTGCTAAGTGTTATACTTGTTTCCATCTATTGATTTATGACTTGTTTCTATCTGTTGATTTATGATTCGCTTATTTTGCTTCTTTCATAAAGGTTTCCTCTCGAAAAGGCCTTTTTTAATGTGGAAATGTCTTTTTTTTTTTTATCAATTCATTTAATTTCGTTCAATTCACAGTTCAATGCTTACATGATTCAAATAACGTAAAGCATTTTTTTGCTAGAGTGTTAGCCACTATGTTTTTTGTTCTAGGAACATATCAAATTTCAATAAAAGAGAATAAAGAAATCACGCTTTGGATATCTTCGAGAATTCCAAAGATTTCTTTGATTGAGTGGTGGGAGTTGACTGCACCGATTAAAATTTGAGAATCTGAATGTAAATATACTTTTTAGATTCCTGAATTTCTAGCCTTGAAGAGGGCCATATGCATTGCGGGAGCTTCGGCAACAATGGTGAACTGACAATAAGTTCAACTTTTGCGTCCTGATCAATCATATTCTGGTTCAGTTATTCGTTGCTTGTCCTTTCGAAAACCCATCCCAGACTTGCGCTGTTCCTTTCCTCATTACACCCACCATCAGAATAGCCATGATGATCTCATGTGGAAGGCTAGCTAGAAAAGGACCAACCATGTTTGTTTTATCTATTTTCAGGTCCGTTTGTATCTACTGGTAAGTCTATAACCCACAAGATAGTAGAAAATAATTAGTACAATAATTGGATATATATCTTCCTAATATAATGTTACAGGAAATGGAGTATCTGAAGTAATTGAGTTTCAGGGGATTGTTTTTGATCAATTCGGAAGTTGAGGGAATTATAAGAAGAAGTTTGAAGATAGAAGAAGTTAAAGGCTATTTCGCAAACACGGGGAATTCTCAGGGACTAAATAGAAAGAAGAGGTTATAGATACAGCTAAGAGCACCTGTTAGCTCATTATTAGTTTTCTTTTGAAAAAACTTGTTTCTCTTTCATCGTCGTTTATATTTTCTGGTGAGACTCTGATCTTTGTACTGGTTCGTTTCTCCTTATCGGAGGGATCGGTATCTAGATTATGGATTGTTGTTTTAGGAACGACAATTTGATTATCAATACAACGTATTTCTCGGTTTATTTTTCTGATCATTTTTACTATATCAAAGGTATCAGAGCCAGGTTACTCCTCGGAATAGCGGAGACTCGATCACAGGCAAAGTTGAAGGTGGTGGTGGTTCAAACGGAATAAGCGTTGGGTTTCCAAATTGAACAGATTTTGAAAGCTCATCTTGATGGGGCTTTACCTGACCCGGACAACTGGATGGTTCAGGGATTCAACGATATCGGGAAGAATATAGTTGAGTTGTATGATACGGTTCACTCTCTTCAATCGAATCGATCATCGGCAACCACGAGTTCATCGAGTGGTGTGAATAGGACATATCAGGAGGATTCAAATCTGTTAAGGCTGATCAGACCACCGGAAGCTCAAAATGGTGATCCTCGACCTTTGGAGATCTCAAACGGTGGTCAGATGGTATATCCAGTGGTTAGAGCAGCAAATAACCAAGGTTACAATAGTATCACTCGTCTGGATAAGATCAATTTTCCCCGCTTTGATGGTACAAACAATAATGACTGGTTACTGAAGGTAGAACAGTTTTTTTGTTGGATTTAACTCCTGCGGATATGAAGGTTAAGCTTGCTTCTGTTCATTTCGATTATGAAGCATCTGAATTCCATCAATCTCTTATGCAATCGGGATTTGGGTATTTGATCAATGATTGGGTGAACTATAAGAAGTTAGTTAAGGAGAGAATTGAGGATATTTTGGATGATCCGGTAGCAGAATTGAAGAGATTACATGAAACTAATGGTATTGTGGAATATCATCAGAAGTTTGAAGCCATTAAGATCAGAGTTGATCTTACGGAGGAACAATTGTTGAGCAATTACCTTGCAGATGTTAGGCTAGACACTCAGATGCATGTTCAGATTTTCTCTCCACAAACCATCCGTCATTATCTTCTTCTGGGTCGTCTGTATAGTAAGGCCCATCCTAAGAAGCCTGTGGAACATCAAACTGGACTTTATAAGATTCAGTAAGGTAATCATTGGAGCAAGAGCAATGGAGGTTCTAGAAGATCAAGTGGAGACTGGGGTAATCAAAATCAAAGAGAAAAGCAGAAGGAAAGTAGGCAGTACTTACCCTTCCTGTCTCCTAATCAAATGGCTGAGAGAATAGCAAAAGGTCTATGTTATTATTGTGATGAGAAGTTCACACCTAAACATTCTCAAGTGCGTAATAAGAAGAGAACTCAACTTTATCAATTGGAAGCAGTAGAGGATGATACAAATGATGAAGAGGATCAGGAGAAATGGGAAGAAGCTAATGAGAAACTGGAGGTTCAACAAATAATGCCTCAAATCTCTGTCAATACTGTAGCAGGAATCTCTGACTACATAACTATGAGGGTGAAAGGCATACATGACAAGCAAAATGTGTTTATCCTTATTGATTCTGGATCTACTCACAACTTTATGGACGTGGGAGTAGTTGAGAAATTGAATTGTGAAACTAAATCTGCAGGCATGGCTAAGGTTTCTGTGGCAGATGGAGGAAAGATTGGAGTAAGATCTAGAGTGGATAATTTCTTATGGACACTTCAATCAGTTCTATTTTGTGCCGACTTTATGGTAATTCCCTTGGGTGGTTGTGATATTGTGCTTGGTGTGCAATGGTTGGAGACTTTGGGTCCTATTACTTGGGACTTTAAGAATTGGAGATGAGGTTTATTTATAATAATCAAAAGGTTCTCCTACATGGGCTCAAGCAAGGATATGTGAGGGAAGTGAAAGCTAACAAACTGAATAAACTAAAGGAGCAGGTGGCTATGATAAGTTTCCAGGAACCTAAGGGATCAGATGAAGAGGTTACATTGTGGTCAGTGGGGATGGAGGAGAAAGAAGTTATTCTTGTGGTGGAGGAAGTAATACAAGAATTTGGTGAAATATTTGAAGAGCCTAAAACATTACCACCTTTCAGGAAGATTTTGATCATAAGATTCCCCTGGTTGATGGAGTTGACCCGGTGAATCAGAGGCCTTACATGTATGCTATTTATCAGAAGGTTAAAATAGACAAGATAGTGGAGGAAATGTTGGATAATGGGGTTATACAAATTAGTTCTAGTCCATTTGCATCTCTTGTGGTTTTGGTAAAGAAGAAAGATGGCACTTGGAGATTATGTGTTGATTATAAGAAGCTTAATGGAATGACGGTGAAAGACATGTTCCCTATACCTATGATTAAAGATTTGATGGATGAGTTGGGAGGTTCTAAAGTGTACTCGAAGATTGATTTAAGGGCTGGTTATCATCAAGTCAGAATGGATCCTAATGAAATACACAAAATTACTTTCAAGACACACAGTGGGCATTTGGTGCTGCCAATTGGCTTAACCAATGCCCCTGCAACCTTCCAAAGTTTGATGAATGCGGTGTTCAAGGCTTTTCTCAGACAGTTTATATTAATCTTCTTTGATGATATTCTGATTTACAGTCCTAACCTAGAGGAGCATGTGAAGCATCTGAAACTGGTCTTCGAAGTGATGAAAGGGAATAATTTATTTGCTAAAAAGAGTAAGTGTGCATTTGCAACTGACAGAGTAGAGTACCTTGGTCATTATATTGCTGCAAATGGGATCTGTACTGATCCTCAGAAGATTAATGCAATTCAAGATTGGCCAGTTCCAGTAACTTTAATACAGTTGAGGGGTTTCTTGGGTTTAGCTGGGTACTACAGAAGATTTGTGAGGAGTTTCAGAGTTATTGCTAAGCCATTGACCTCTCTGACTAAGAAAGGAGCTTTCGAATGGTCTCAGAAGGCTCAACAAGATTTTGAAGAGCTCAAGGAATCTTTGTGCAAGGCACCAGTTCTGGCTCTTCCCTAGTTTGACAAACCATTTATTGTGGAGATAGATGCTTGTGGCCAAGGCATAAGCGCAGTGTTGATGCTGGAGGTTCACTCTCTGTCTTACATAAGTCGACATCTTAAAGGTACACAATTGACCCATCATCTATGAAAAATAACTTCTTGTAGTGGTCTTTGTATTACAAAAGTGGAAGCATTATTTGTTGCCAAACCACTTCATAATCAAAATAGATCAACAAAGTTTAAAGTACTTGCTGGAGCAAAGGTTAAACACACCTATTCAGCAGCAGTGGCTCCCCAAATTACTAGAGTTTTATTATGAAATACAATGTAGACAAGGCAAAGAGAATGTAGTCGCAGATGCTCTGTATAGATTGGAAGGATATAATATCTTATACATGTCTATGTATGTGTTAGAATGTGACCTTATGAAGGACATTCAGTCAAGTTATGAAGAGGATAATCAGTTTAAGAAGCTTATTGAGGAACTGAAGTTAAAGGTTGATGCTAAAAATAACTATAGTTGGTGCCAGGGTATACTAAGGAGGAAGAGTAAGTTGGTGGTGCCACACGTGGTGAGCCTGCGTAATACTATCCTGCAGTGGCTCTATTGTTCTTGTGGTGGTAGTCACTCTGGTCGAGATGCCACTTATCATAGGGTTAAAGGCCTTTTCTACTGGAAAGGAATGGCTAATGACATCCAGGCTTACCTAAGGAACTGTCAGGTTTGTCAGACATGCAAGTATGACAATGCGGCTTGCCCAGGGTTACTTCAACCTTTACCTATTCCAGAGACATTGTGGACTGACCTCTCTATGGATTTTATTGATGGTTTACCACTTTCTTTTGGTAAATCAGTCATTTTAGTTGTAGTGGATAGGTTGAGCAAAGTAGCACATTTCATGGCTCTTTCTCATCCTTACTCGGCTATCACTTTGGCTCAAGCTTTCATGGATAATATTTTCAAGCTTCATGGCTGTCCTAGAAGCATTGTAAGTGAAAGAGACACTGTTTTCTTGAGTGATTTTTGGAGTGAACTCTTTTCTTTACAAGGGGTTGAGCTCAAGTTTTCTAGTGCATATCATCCCCAAAGCGATGGCTAAACTGAGGTGGTTAACAGGTGTGTGGAGACATACTTGCGTTGTATGACAAGTGATCGCCCTGAGGAGTGGAGTAAATGGCTTTCCTTGGCCGAATATTGGTACAACACTATCTTCCATACGGCTATTAATATTACTCCTTTTGAAGCTATGTATGGACAGGTTCCTCCTATCCATTTGCCTTACTTACCTAGTGAATCCAAGGTGGTTGTGGTAGCTCAATGTCTTCAGGAAAGAGAGAGTATGCTCTTGATCTTGAAATTTCATTTGCTCAGGGCTCAACATAAGATGAAGCTGTTTGCTGATCTACACAAAGTGGAGAGGGAATTTGCTATTGGTGATTATGTATTTGTGAAGCTTAAACTGTAAGCTAGCTCCGAAGTACTATGGCCCTTATAAGATCATTGATCGCTGTGAATCAGTGGCTTACAAGTTAGCATTGCCCTCTCCTTCTCATGTTCACCCTGTCTTCCATGTTTCGCAATTAAAGGTGCTAGTTGGTAATGTCCCTACGGCTACACAATTACCCTCTGTAGTCAATGATGTTTTGAGCAAAGAGCCTGAGCTTATCTTGGAAAGGAAAATGGTGAATACGCAGGGGAGAGCTGCTACAAAGGTTTTAGTGAAATGGATTCATCTTCCGGTTGAAGAAGCTACATGGGAAGTTCTCTTTGATTTGCAGAAGAAGTACCCTACCTTTGCACCTTGAGGTTAAGGTCTTCTAAAGGGGGGAGATTTGTTACAGGAAATGGAGTATCTGAAGTAATTGAGTTTCAGGGGGTTTTTTTTATCAATTCGGAAGTTGGGGGAATTATAAGAAGTAATTTGAAGATAGAAGAAGTTAAAGGCTATTTCGCAAACACGGGGAATTCTCAGGGACTAAATAGAAAGAAGAGGTTATAGATACAACTAAGAGCACATGTTAGCTCATAATTAATTTTCTTTTGAAAAAAAACTTGTTTCTCTTTCATCACCGTTTACATTTTCTGGTGAGACTCTGATCTTTGTACTGGTTCGTTTCTCCTTATCAAAGGGGTCGGTATCTAGATTACGGATTGTTGTTTTAGGAACGACAATTCGATTATCAATACAACATATATCTCGGTTTATTTTTCTGATCATTTTTACTATATCATATAAGATTTTACAATCATGTATACTATATGAAATCAGAATATGGAAATGTGAAGTAAACCAAGAAATCTACAAGTACATTTGCAGCAATGATCCAAGAGAGCCAAGTGAACCGATAAAATAATTCATAATTTAAAGTCTCTTTTATAGTACATTTTTCCTTGCGTCTCTTTCTTTTCTTGTGAGGAACAAATGTACCATCTTCCTTAACTAATTTGTTCCTCACTGCCTTAACTAATTTGGAAGCCATAAATGGAGGCCCGGAGCAAAAAAGATCAAGGAAGAAGCTGGGGAACCACCATATGAACCAGTCCTGAAAATCAGAGACAGAGATTTACCATCGCTACCCTGTCCCGCACGATAAGCCTCACCACTACTGAGGTTACCTAACAGGAAAAGGAAAGACGATACATCGGAGCTCACACACCACCAACTCCTTCACATCGAAGCTCACATACCAATACCTCCTTAACATCGTAGCTCACACACCACTTATCTATTGAACCAATGATGGGGTAACTACATGCATGGGCATGACAAAAAAATTGAAAGACCGTTAGTCATCTAACCTTGACAAAACCACACAAAAGTGTAGGAATTTGCACACGTTTTTACCGGTTTAATCTCTATTAAACAACCTAGCGAAAGTTCCTTTGCCTAGGATCTAGGGTTTGTAAACAATTAATCTGAAAAGAACGGATCTCGAAGATACCTGGAGTTTATGTAGCGGAATTGAATCAGGGATTCGAGATCTATAGCGCCCCAAGCGTTGCGCCTCTACTGTTAGTCCACACGCACACAAACAGGAATCCGCAGTGTCGCTAGAGCTTGGAATCAGATCTTTCAGGGAATTTATGTTTCAGAGGCGGCTCTGGACCAAAAGCTCTTTCTCCAGGTCGTGCCTCATATCATATATATAGGCCCTGGAGAAAACCTAATTAATCCCTAAACCGATTTAGAATTAATTAAGTCGTTAAACCGAAATCCCTATTTCGGTTAAAGTCTGGTAATGATCATTCCCACATTAAGTAAATCCAGTTTGCTTAGGTGTGTGATCCTGTAGGATCATATAATACTAGTAATGAGTTCATAACTCATAGATCATCAGCGGCTTCTAGCAAAATGATTCGTGAAGTTTTAAACCTAAATAGTATCCGCAAGTGCACAGACAAAAGCAGTAGTATTTTAGGTATCGAATCCTCAGGGACCACGGTCACACTATGAAAATATGGATTATCGTTTAAAGCTAAGATAAAATGGGAATTTGTTTGTGACGAATTAATGAACGAAATAGCAACTAAAAATGATGTAAATTCAATAAGATAAAGGCACTAGATTAGAGTCATTCGCCGGTGGTTTCGGATTATGGACTGAGCAATCTATTCAGGATTCAATTTAGCGCAATCTAGAACTCGAACATGAATGTAATATTGCCTCACTGTCGTGATGCATCAATAACTTTATCTAGCATCCTAAATGCATAAACTGTCGTTCGAATTCAGAAATGAAGATAAGCATTAATAATTTGGTTCGATTTGTTCACAATCGATGGTAACAATCAACTGTCGTTGGTTACACACCGATTGCTCATCAATGGTTTATCTAGCAACCTAGAGCACTTTCGTGAATAAGTTAATCCTAAAATCATAGACTAGGTGATCAAATTAGCCTAAGAAGTATGAATCCCGATTGATGAAGACAAAAGATAACATTTCCTATTTGGCTCAGTCACTATCATCCTAATCCACCATTGAATTTCCCTAATCTAGCAATGAGACTACTCAGTCATGGAGGACAAAATCACAGCAATCAAATGAGAAGAAAGCATCATGATAAAATAAGAGAATAGGGTTTAAGAAATCTTCTCAATGGAAAGTTGTGGATGATCCTCCAATTCTTACAATCAAAATCCTTGGAAATGAAAAAACACCTTGAAAGGATCTCAACAATGGAAACAAGTAGTCTCAGGGAAAAATATCTCAGAAGAAAAAAAATAGAACTTCCCACTTGGAAAGTGGCTACAACTTATTTATAAGGAAATTTTAGGGCAACTTGGTTCTGGGAGCCCGACCGGTCGGTCTGATGTCAGACCGGTCGGTCCGTGTCAGCACGAGGCATGTCTTCGGGTCTGGGATCGGTCGGTCTTACAATTCGGACCGGTCGGTCCGGATTCCAGAGACTTTTGGCTTCGGGTCTTCGAGTGTGGACCGGTCGGTCCTCTCATCCGGACCGGTCGGTCAGGATTCCAGAGACTTCGACTTCCTTGGGTCTTCAGGCGAGCAGGTGCTCGCTCCAAACCGAGCAGGTGCTCGATTTATGAAAATCACTGTCTTTCCTCCAGATTCGTCCCTTTTTGCTCCAATGACCCTCACGGACTCTAATCTATGCTCGAGGGCCTCCTAGAACCTGAAAAGACACAAAATAAACTAGAAAGAACCAAAAAGACTAAAGAAACAAAGCGTAAAAGACACCAAAATACTAACATATCAACTCCCCCGGACTTGCCTTTTGCTTGTCCGCAAGCAAACAAGAAAATACGAATCCGGAAAAGAGGTTTGAAAGCGGGAACTCAAATCCAAAAGAAGCACTAAAGGGTTCAACAACATGTCCTAAAAAGAACTAACTCGATGCACAACAAACTCTACTCAAGAAGCTTTCGCCATACTCATCACTTATGAAATATTACTCCAAATCCTGAGACTCAAAAGAAATCTTGCAATCAACAAATATTCAACTCTTTAACATTCATTATTGTGTTTGGTGCGGTCTCACAATTGGAAATTGAATCAATACCACTTGGCTAGGTAGAAGAAGGCTTGAAAATGATATAAAGAGAAGGTTCATATTCTTTTTGGTGGTTAACTCTCAAATGAAAGTGTCACATTTAGCAAAAGCAAGAAAGAAAAGAGACAATTGATGCATACAAGGCTAGGAATCCAAAGTTCTACCCATTATCCCCTTGTTGCATTCTCTCATCTCTCTTTTCTCACTATCCCATGTTTAACCACTAGCCCTTTTGGCTAAATTTTTCTTTCAAATCTTTCTCAACCTTACTCTTTCCTTTTCGATCAAAATCCTAGGGAATACTCTTTTCATTGCACTAGCTCTTTCTATCTTAGCATTCTCTAACATATTTTCTTCTCTTTTGATTTAATTCTAGGAGAATGCCGTTTTCTTTTCAAACACTTAGAGCTATATACTGGTCCTTTTAATTCCCTTCCCTAGAACTTATTCTTTCTTCTCCTTTTCTTTATTTTCTTTCTTTTCACACTCAACCACAAACCCAAAGATATTCAAATAAGCATTTAACCATTTCGGTTTCATTCCCCACCTAAGACTAGTCTTAGACACAAGAAACTAGTCTATTGGAAACTTTGCCTTGTCGTCTCTAATGCTTGCAAGATTTTGCCAATGCAACACAAAGAAAAAGGCCTCACTCAAAGAACATATGCAAGGGCTTGAACAAAATGGTCGGGTTTAAAAGGTGTGGTACCATCCTCATCTAAAAGATGAACTTAGATCGAGATAGCCATTCAAATCAAGTTAAGAGTGGTAAAAATAAGGCAAACATGATTTGAATGTCAAGTGTTTATCCATGGTTATGATTCAAAGTCCAAAAGTGAGAGAGATTAGTCAGGATTAAGTTCAAATTGATAGAGTCGAATCTAGATCATGCAAGTTTCTAATGAGATGGGACTTTCAAAGAAATAAGATCCAAGTATGGATGAGCCTCTACTTCATGATTGTTAATGCATCGAAAAAGTTCTAACGAGGGCATATCATTAAATCCTAAAATGAGACTTTACAAAGAAATTTCATCATTGTCCCCTATGCAAAAATGCAGATGCAATCCTAGAAATTCTTTTTTTTTTTTTTTTTTTTTTTTTTACGAGGGCATAACAATTAAAAATCCGACTCATTGAAAATTCAAATAACTAACCGCTCCCCCAGACTTAAATCACACCGTCTCCGGTGTGTAAAAGTTCAAGAGAATGGTGACACAAGAAACTAGTGAACACAAAACATAGATAAATAAAAGAAACGGATAAAACAATGATAGTGGAGGGTGAAAGAGATATCACCGAGTAGAGGCTTCATCGCCTCCTTCGCCGCGCGTTCTCCTCCTCTTCCTTTCCAATGGTTGACCCGAACCGGAGGTAGAGCTTGAAGGGACCGGCTGAGCATCTCTTGCTACTGTAGCGTGACAACATCCTTTTGAGAGCTTCTCCATAATCCTTTGCATTAGGCTGTTGTTCTTCTTCGTTGCTTGGATCATCCATCGCCTATATTCACCACTGTCAGCATCATCAGCGATGTGTGGGAGGTCAAACTCACCTTGGGGAACGGTGTGGTATGTTAGGCGCGGAATGGATGGGTCAGCTTCTCCGGTTTGAGAAATCGAGCAGGTGCTGTACTTCTGCGCGAGCAGGTGCTCGGTCTTGCGGCTGAAGAAGAACGGCTCGGGTTTGGCACGAGGTACTCCAGAGGTGGCTGGAACGCAAGGTCCTCCCACGTGTTGAGCTGTGTGAGGAGGGGGCATGGAAGCATGATGAAGTTAGGTTCTCCATTTGCAGCAATGAACTGATAAGCACTCGGCATAACGATAATCTTCGAGTTTAGCAAATGCTGCATATCCACACGTGAAGCCTTGGATAAGTCCAATCTAAGGTGGCGAAATAGTGACGTGAGCAAGCTTCCAATGCGCTCAACACGAGGGCCACTAGCGGTTGAAGCAGGTTGAGCCTTGATTGCGCATAATGTCTCGGCAAACCGGATGCCCAAATTATAACGGTAGTGCTCAAATTGCGCTAAGTCTCCATCTCCTACAATATTACCAACACCCAAAAACAAAAGCATCAACTCATCATTATGCACTTTGTTACCTACGGGTCGGTCGAAGAGCATGTTGCTTAGAAGTCGCGCAACAATGCGGAGAGCGGGATGACGGAGCCGGTTTTGACTTGCAGAGTTGCTTGAGTACGTTCCCGAAGCTATGACGTTCCAGAACGTCTTTGATTCCTTAAGTCTCCCGGGGCTTTCTAGCCTCGTATCGGTCGTGCAAAAGTCAATCATTGGAATCTCGTATCTCGTTCCTCCAGCAAAGAACGAGAATGTAGCCTCTTCAAGGGACGGTGACTCCGGATTTGCATACGTGAGAGTGGCGGTCGCGAGGCATTGTCTTGTCAAATCTGGGTAAAGCACGTCTTCTTCTAAAGCGAAACACATGCAACGAGCGTGCAGAAGGATGCTATGGACTTGCTCTTTTAAGCCAAGCTCAGTCAATGTTTGGTTACACAAGAACCTAGTTGGCTCGAGCGTTAAGGCCAAAAGTTTGTTGTAGTTGAAACCGTCGATTTCGTCCCACGCGGTTGCTGAAGAAGGTGGGAGTTCGGCGGTGTCAATGTCAATCGGAGTCTCTTCGGGGCGAGGCCACGGATAGGTTACGGGTCTCCGAGCAGTGGAGGATGTGGCAATACCCTTGCCCTTATCCTTGTTCCCGAATCGCATCCTTGGTGGTGTTGTTAAAGATCGTTGAGAGAGACGAGCGACGGTGAGGAACTTGGTGTTGAGCGAGTAGAAGTCTCGGTGGTGGACGATGGAGATTGATGAGGATTGAAGCTTGATGAAGAGATTGGTGAGAGGGATAGCTTGATCGTGTGAGGGGGAGGAAGTGAGCGGCTACAAAATAGGGAAGAAGAAGAAGTTAGTAAAATTTAGGTTTTTAAATGGTTTTTTTTTTTTTTTTTTTTTTTAAAGGAAAAGGAAACTTGGAATAGGTGTCCGGGTACGGGACCGACCGGTCCCGATACTGGATCGGTCGGTCTCATTTCCAGAGACGTATCGTGTGTTGATCCGCGCGTGAGAACGGTCGGTCCGGCATTCGGAACGATCGGTCCATCGTCTGCTCTGGATCGACCGGTCGTCCTGGGGGATCGACCGGTCTCATTTCCAGAGACTTGGCCGAGTCTCTTGACTGCTCTGGATTGACCGGTCTCTCTATGGGATCGACCGGTCTCATTTCCAGAGACTTAATCCGGGCTTTTTCCGAAACTGAGCAGGTGCTCAAAAGAGATTCCTTCACCATTTTTTTAGAATTCAAATACTGAAAACACAAGTAAAATGTTAGTGATAAAAGGAATTTAAAACTAAATTATGTACGAAAAACCTTACCGATGGGTTGCCTCCCATCGAGCGCTTGTTTAGAGTCGTTAGCTCGACTTTGTAAAGCATTTAAGCTTGAGGAGGATCGCTAAGGGGAATTGATCCACCTTCTTCGACGCATGTGTCGGCGAGATACGGCTTGACCCGCTGGCCATTCACAACAAACTCTCCTCCTTTAGTATCCAGCAACACTATAGCTCCATATGGTCTCACTTCTTTGATCGTAAACGGTCCTGACCATCTTAATTTGAGCTTGCCCGGAAACAATCTGAGGCGCGAGTTAAACAACAAGACTTTGTCGTTAGGAGCAAAGTTACGGGGAATAATCCTCTTGTCGTGATAAGCTTTGGTTCGCTCCTTATAGATCCTCGAGCTATCATAGGCTAGATGCCTAATCTCCTCTAACTCGTGGATCTGCATAGACCTCCTCTCGGCTGCACTAAGAATGTCGAAGTTGAGCATTTTAACAGCCCATGCCGCCTTGTACTCAAGTTCTACCGGGAGGTGGCATGCCTTCCCATACACCAGATGAAAAGGCGTTGTCCCCAACGGAGTTTTGTAGGCAGTCCTATAGGCCCATATTGCATCGTCCAACTTAGCGGCCCAGTCTTTTCTAGTGGTTCCTACTATCTTTTGTAGGATACTCTTGATTTCTCTGTTGCTAATCTCAACTTGACCACTAGTTTGCGGGTGATAAGCTGTTGCAACCTTATGCTTTACGCCATGCTTCCGTAGAAGGTTCTCAAAAACCTTGTTGATGAAATGAGTCCCTCCATCACTTATCACCACTCGGGGGACTCCACACCGGGGGAATATTATGGTCTTGAACATCTTTAAAACCACAGCAGCATCATTTGTTGGGGAAGCAATGGCTTCAACCCATTTGGACACGTAATCAACAGCCACTAAGATGTACTCATTTCCATAGGAGGATGGGAAAGGTCCCATAAAGTCTATTCCCCAAACATCAAAGACCTCTACTTCCAGAATGAAGTTTTGAGGCATCTCATTGCGTTTACTGATGTTGCCTTGCCTCTGACAGGCATCACACTTAGACACGAATCTGTTCGCATCCCGGAACATCGTTGGCCACCAAAAACCGGCTTGTAACACTTTCGAAACCGTCTTGAATGTGGCGAAATGCCCAGCATAAGATGAACTGTGACAACGTTGCAAAATCCCAGGTATTTTAGCCTCTGACACGCATCTTCTATAGAGCCCATCCGAACAATGCTTGTACAAGTACGGCTCATCCCAAAAGTAGCGCCTAACATCGCGGAAGAACTTCTTTTGCTCACTTCCTTTTAGGTTCTCAGGAACTTTTTCAGCAGCAAGGAAGTTAGCGAACTTAGCAAACCAAGGGAAACTCGAAGAGTGGGCATTCTGAATGATACCGCAGAATTCTGACTGAGCAGGTGCTCAGAAATTATCGTAGATTTCAATCGCATAGATATGCTCATCCGGCAGACTATCATCCATTGGCGTTTCATCTTCAACGTGTAGCCTACTTAAATGATCCGCAACTCCATTTTCGGACCCTTTCTTGTCCCGAATCTCAAGATCGAACTCTTGAAGCAATAGAATCCACCTCAATAATCTAGGCTTAGGATCCTTCTTGGTTAGCAAATACTTCAATGCAGCATGATCGGTGTGAACAATCACCTTAGATCCGACGAGGTATGACCTGAACTTCTCAAAAGCAAATACAATTGCTAATAGCTCCTTCTCGGTAGTTGCATACCGGCATTGAGCATCATCCATAGTCCGACTAGCATAATATATCACATGGAGCTTCTTGTCTTTCCTTTGACCCAGAACAGCTCCCACAGCGAAATCACTCGCATCAGTCATGACTTCAAAAGGTAATTCCCAATCCGGTGGTTGTACTATTGGCGCACTAACCAAGGCATCCTTAATAGTATGAAACGCCGCCAAACAGTCACTATTGAAGTCAAACTTCACCTCTTGACAAAGCAATCTAGTGAGGGGTCTAGCAATGTTGGAGAAATCCTTGATGAACCGACGATAGAACCCAGCGTGTCCTAGAAAGCTTCGGATACCCTTTACCGTAGTAGGCGGTTGCAATGCCATCATCACTTCTATCTTAGCCTTGTCGACCTCGATCCCTTTTTCTGAAATCCGGTGCCCAAGAACTATCCCATCACGGACCATGAAGTGATACTTTTCCCAATTTAGAACAAGATGCTTCTCCTCGCACCTTTGCAACACCCTGCACAGATTAGACAAACAAACAGAAAAAGAACTCCCATACACAGAGAAGTCATCCATAAAAACTTCCATAATATCCTCAATAAGATCAGTAAAAATGGACATCATACAACGTTGAAACGTTGCTGGAGCGTTACACAAACCGAAAGGCATGCGTCTATACGCGAAAGTGCCGTAGGGGCATGTGAACGTCGTCTTCTCTTGGTCCTCTGGGTGGATAGGAATCTGAAAGAAACCTGAATAACCATCTAAGAAACAGTAGTAAGGATGGTTAGCTAAACGCTCAAGCATCTGATCGATAAATGGTAAAGGAAAATGATCCTTGCGAGTAGCAACATTCAATTTCCGATAATCTATACACATCCTATGTCCAGTTACTGTTCTAGTTGGTATCAATTCGTTTCTATCGTTTTTAATTACCGTGATACCTCCTTTCTTTGGCACAACATGCACAGGACTGACCCACTTACTGTCAGATATAGCATAAATCACCCCAACATCTAGAAGTTTCATTATCTCTTTCTTGACGACATCCTTGAGATTCGGATTTAACCGTCTCTGATGCTCGACAGAGGTCATAGATTCATCTTCTAGATGTATTCTGTGCATGCATAAATCAGGGGATATCCCAGCAATATCATCAAGTGAATATCCTAGAGCTTTCCTATACTTCCTTAATTCACACAAAAGTAAGGTAATCTCAACATTGTTCAGTTCAACATTCACTATAACGGGATAAGTAGAGTTAGGACCGAGAAATGCGTACCTGAGCCCTGCTGGGAGGGTCTTCAATTCCAGCTTTGGAGCTTTCAGCTCGCTCCAAGAACTGTGAACAGTAGACTGAGCAGGTGCTCGGTTTTCCTCGATTCTCGTATCATCTTCCAAACTTAGAAACTCCACTCCCTTATCCATCTTGGTGTTAGAATCCAGAAACTTAGCAAATTCTTGGGCGTCTCTGCTCAGAAAACCATGTTTTACTTCGGCTTTAGTTAACGCGACTTCAAGCGGATCCTTTGCTAAAATCTCTTCAACGTCATCCTCTAATAACTCTGACCCGTTATGGACAACAAATGTCTGCCCATCTATCATTGGTCTCTTGAGGAGCTTGCTCATCTCGAATTGAACCACCATATCTCCTAGACGGAGGTCCACTATGCCTTGTTCGACATCAATGATAGCGCGCGCCGTGTTAAGGAAGGCTCTGCCCAAAATCAGCGGGTCTCTCGGTTCCTCATCGAGCTCCAAAACCACGAAATCAGCTGGGATAAGAGTGTCCCCTATGCGGACGTGCAAATCCTCGATAATACCTATAGGAAGTTTTGTAGACCGGTCTGCAAAAACCAAAGAGATCTTAGTTGGTTTGAAATGAGTTAAACCTAAACGTTTAGCAACTGAATAAGGCATTAAATTAACGCTGGAACCCAAATCAACCAATGAGCATGCAAACGTGCAAGGCCCAATCTTCACGGAGATCACAAATCTTCCCGGATCACCCTTCTTTGTCAACACCTTACTCTGAAGTATGGCGCTACATTCCTTGGAAACCATCATCACATTCTCATCCTCAACGACTTTTCCAGCGACTAGCTCTTTCATGTACCTCTTGAGTGAAGGAATCATTTGAACGGCATCGGTTAAAGGAAGCTTTACCGTGATATCCTTAAGCATTTCCTTACACTTAGCATTCTCCAAATCCCTTCTAGACTTCCTTGGGGGTACTGGGTAAGGGACCTTTGGTACATAAATTCGCTCGGGCGGAATTTCGGAAGTTTTCTTGGAAGCATCTCGACTGAGCAGGTGCTCGGTAGGAGTGAGCAGGTACTCACTAAAATTTTTCGCAGAATCGACTTGGACAGAAACTCGAGGTGCTCTTGAGCTTGTTTCAACCTCCTCATTCATATCTTCTTCCAATAAACCATCCTCATGAGCTTGATGCTCGGGTAACTTCTCCTTAGCCTTCACTTGAGAGCTTGTAATCGTAGGCGGTACCATCTTCCTTCCACTCCTCAACTCAACAGCATTAACTTGATACTCCTTCCTAGGATTAACTTCACCATGTCCCGGAAGAGACCCAGCTGGTCTTTTGATAGCTTCAGCGGTTTGAGCTACTTGAGTATCAAGTTTCTTAACGTGCGCGGTGACAGCTTCGTACTTTGCGTTTAGATCATTATACATATGCTCCACCCTTGTGTTTATCTCTGTAGATGCCTTTTGTTGATTGACCATCAGCTGCTGCATGAGACTCTTCAACTCGTCTTGAGAGGTAGGTGCGGTAGTAGCTTGCGGTTGCGGAGTGAATTGTTGTTGGTTCTGGTTAGGGACGTATTGCTTCCCTTGAGTGTTACTAGGATAGAACTTCTGATATCCTTGTCCTTGTCTGCTCTGATTCGCACTTGCTTGCTGCGGGTAAACCTGATCTTGTGGGTTCTCAACATTAGTGCTTCGGTAAGAGAGGTTAGGATGGGTTCGATAGTTGGAATTAAAACCGCGGTTTTGATATCCTTGGCCAGTCACGAAGTTAACCTCTTGAACTCCAGCATCTTCATCATCCTCAAACTCTTGAGGGATAAGAGTTCCCTCATTCTCTTCCACAAGCTTTACCGACCTTTGATTCTCACGAAGAAGCAGATTAACCTTTGCCGTCAACTCGTCCATTTTCTGAGTGTCAACATTATCGACCTTCTTAGTCCTATCATACTCGGGAGCTTTGTTATTGGAACTCGCAGCGAGGTTCTCAATTAGCTCAAAGGCTCCATCCCTTGTCTTGGTCATGAAGTCCCCGTTACTTGCAGCGTTAAGAGCATTCCTATAGTCCCACTCAACTCCATCGTAGAAAATTCCAAGAATCTGCTCATCTTTGAAACCGTGATAAGGACATTCCCTACGGTATTCCTTGAGTCTCTCCCAAGCTTCACAGAAAGCTTCACCAGAATGTTGTCGAAACGAAGAAATCTTGTTCCTCAAAGACGCAGTTTTGGACTTGGTGTAGAAGTGGTCCAAAAACGCAGCTCTAACTTCGTCCCAAGTCTTCAAAGAACCAGCCGGTAAAGACTTCAACCATCTAGAAGCCTTATCCGAGAGTGAAAACGGAAACAGCTTGCACTTCAGAAATTCACTTGGCACTCCATTAGACCCCGTAGTAGTGCAGATTTCCTCGAAATTCTCAATGTGATCCATCGGTATTTCAGCCGGTAATCCATGGAACAAGTGTTGTTTCACCAGAGATATCATCTGAGGCTTGATCTCATAATCCTGCCTCTGAATAGTTGGAATCACAATGGCGGAACGGTTCTGATAGAAGGCATGGGGATTATCCGTATCCCCTATACCCGGCTGTGCTGGAGGGGCATGTGGTTGATTTCTTTGCAATTGAGTAATCTGATCCCTTAGCACTTGCAACTGAGCATTCATCTCCTCCTGATTAGCCATATTATCCGGATTCGGTGAGTTTCTTCGCCGACGGTTTTCTCGTTCAATACGTGCTAACTCTTCGTTCGAAATGTTGATTAAGGATTCGGTGATGTTTCTTCTTGTTCTTCTACTGGTCATGCACCTGAAACACACCGAATACAAACAAAAGAAAACAAAATTAGCAAAAATAAATTCTTAGACTATAAACTAAATCGAAATTCAAAGGCAACGCAATTGGTCCCCGGCAACGGCGCCAAAAACTTGATACGTGAAGTTTTAAACCTAAATAGTATCCGCAAGTGCACAGACAAAAGCAGTAGTATTTTAGGTATCGAATCCTCAGGGACCACGGTCACACTATGAAAATATGGATTATCGTTTAAAGCTAAGATAAAATGGGAATTTGTTTGTGACGAATTAATGAACGAAATAGCAACTAAAAATGATGTAAATTCAATAAGATAAAGGCACTAGATTAGAGTCATTCGCCGGTGGTTTCGGATTATGGACTGAGCAATCTATTCAGGATTCAATTTAGCGCAATCTAGAACTCGAACATGAATGTAATATTGCCTCACTGTCGTGATGCATCAATAACTTTATCTAGCATCCTAAATGCATAAACTGTCGTTCGAATTCAGAAATGAAGATAAGCATTAACAATTTGGTTCGATTTGTTCACAATCGATGGTAACAATCAACTGTCGTTGGTTACACACCGATTGCTCATCAATGGTTTATCTAGCAACCTAGAGCACTTTCGTGAATAAGTTAATCCTAAAATCATAGACTAGGTGATCAAATTAGCCTAAGCAGTATGAATCCCGATTGATGAAGACAAAAGATAACATTTCCTATTTGGCTCAGTCACTATCATCCTAATCCACCATTGAATTTCCCTAATCTAGCAATGAGACTACTCAGTCATGGAGGACAAAATCACAGCAATCAAATGAGAAGAAAGCATCATGATAAAATAAGAGAATAGGGTTTAAGAAATCTTCTCAATGGAAAGTTGTGGATGATCCTCCAATTCTTACAATCAAAATCCTTGGAAATGAAAAAACACCTTGAAAGGATCTCAACAATGGAAACAAGTAGTCTCAGGGAAAAATATCTCAGAAGAAAAAAAATAGAACTTCCCACTTGGAAAGTGGCTACAACTTATTTATAAGGAAATTTTAGGGCAACTTGGTTCTGGGAGCCAAGTTGCCCTAGATGTCTGATGTCAGACCAGTCGGTCCGTGTCAGCACGAGGCATGTCTTCGGGTCTGGGATCGGTCGGTCTTACAATTCGGACCGGTCGGTCCGGATTCCAGAGACTTTTGGCTTCGGGTCTTCGAGTGTGGACCGGTCGGTCCTCTCATCCGGACCGGTCGGTCAGCATTCCAGAGACTTCGACTTCCTTGGGTCTTCAGGCGAGCAGGTGCTCGCTCCAAACCGAGCAGGTGCTCGATTTATGAAAATCACTGTCTTTCCTCCAGATTCGTCCCTTTTTGCTCCAATGACCCTCACGGACTCTAATCTATGCTCGAGGGCCTCCTAGAACCTGAAAAGACACAAAATAAACTAGAAAGAACCAAAAAGACTAAAAAAACAAAGCGTAAAAGACACCAAAATACTAACATATCACAAAACGTAATGACCACCTAGTATCATATGAATGTCTGATCTCGACAATACAACTATCACTAGAGTGAATACAAGTGTGATTTCAGGACATTCCCAACAAAAAGTAGAGGCAACAATGAACCAGACATGGAGAATTATGTTCCATGTTCTAAACAACAGACAATTTAGATGTAAGGAGACTTTTGATTACCTTGACATGATATTCATCTGTAGTGTTTGGCTGACATTTCAGTGTGTATATCACACATCCATCAAACAAATAACAAGCTTTCCCACATCATAAACGATGTATACCGGGAAAACAAGCAACTATTGATGCGACTGAAATGTCACCTTGTAGCTTGTACAAAAACGGAGGGACAAATACATGCTTTGGTGTAAAAAAGTCCCTAACAAACTGTAAAGATTGTAAGACATAAAAGTGAGTTATAGAAAACAAGTAAAAGTTATACTGAGATTTATCTATATTCCAAGATGTGAAACTAAGCCCTTGATGCTAGTGAGACCAATCACTTGATGATGGGTTTATAAACTTGTGTGGAACTTTCATATATAGAGAGTAACAAACATTTCATGGGTGAAAAAGCAAATGAAAACTTACATAATTTGATGTCCTTAGTGCAACTGAATATTCCGGTAGTTTATGGCTCATCTCTAGGAGCCCAGTTACTTGAGGGTAAGGTTGCGGACTACATTGCATGGAAACTCTATTTGTTGACGTTTCACGCTCCAGAATCGAAATCAAAATCGAAATCTCTTGGAATCTCTTGGAAGCATCGTGGAATCGCGATTCCGAAAATTACCGATTTGGAAGAGGTTTGGAATCGTCCGATTCCATTTTGGTATCGCGATGGAAGCATATCTTTTGTTTTGGAAACGTGTAAAAGTAAATATTAGGAAGCTTTAGGATTATTTTTATAAATTTTAATATTAAGTACTTTGATAATCTTGTGGGTTAGTTTGGCTAAGGGTTCATTATCTTCTTCCTTTGGAAGAGTGTGCCAAACATCTTGTTTCAATTCAGAGCCACACCTAGCTTGTAGGTTTTGAATTGGCAAGTGTTTAGATTTTCAAGAAGGGTCATCAAGAAGATAAAGAAGAATTGAATTGCACGACCATCAATTGTGGAGATCTTTAGAATTTACAAGACATTCGAGTCAAGCCCCAAGAAGTGAAGGTGCAAAACAGTCTTGTGGAGATAAGTTAAGGTTGATAGAGGTGACCTATAAAAAAGGAACAAGAAAATGATGCGTGAAAGTTTGAAGTGTTGGTCAAGTGCTGTGAAAGTTTAACGCAAGAAATTTGTATTGGATTGAGCATATAGATACAAAGTAAATGCATGTAAAATGGTAGAGAAAAGTTTTAACAATGGATGGAGTGTATGGATGTGAGTAAGAGCCAAGTGTATGTAGGCAAAGACAAATGACTCAATGCTGGAGGACTGGTATGAGAATTTGGAGCTAAGTTTCATGATTGTTCACCACTGTAATGTGGTTATTTCCCAAGAATAATGGATGTTTAACGGAAAAAGATGTTTGAGAAGATATATTCTTGAGAAATTTTGCAAGACTCTCCATCTTGAGCAAAACTTCCTTTAGTATTGGAAACTAAACATATATCATGTAAGGAAAAGAAAAAAAAACTCTCAAAGAGAGTATGATATAAAACTATGAGACTTCACCAGAGAAGTAGCTAACAGTCGAGTTGACTAGCTCCTAAAATGGGAAAGGCGAGGAGATAGTCTTTCATTTTAAGAAGTGGTCTTTGAATTTTTGACTTTAAGCAATTGCAGATCTAACGAAGATAAGTGATGGGTTGTTGGAATTCTTATTGCATCATGAATGTGTAATCATGATTGTACCAAAGTCTGACCCTTCAAAGTGGGGTTCAATCTAAAGTGGGAGAGGTAAGAAGCCCATGAGTTCAAGGATTTATGAGGTTACAATGTTGCAAGAGAAGTGGAGTACGCAGAGCTGCTCATGAATTTAAAGAATTATTCCCATTATCGTCACAAACTATTTATTTGGACAAAAGGTGTGAGGAGTAGAAAATTGATTAAAGAGGATGCATTGAAGCTGGAAAATAAAGACATGGCAATGGAGTATATTAAGTCGTATAAGGAATCATACAAATGATGAAATGAGTTAAGACTACAGCTGAGGGGTTGGACCTTCCCATGTCGTAGGATCATAAGAAAACGATTTATATATGAATATTACAGGAAGTTGCCAAAACGCAAAAAAGGTCTTATTAACTCCAACAAAGTTCTCCAAGAAATTTATTGGTTGGAAGATTACGTATATATTTGAATCGTCAAAAGATCGAGGATCGAATAAAGGAAAGAGTGTTGGGTATGTATATATAATGTAAATGTATACAAGTACAAACATGCGTACCAGAATATCGCATAAATGAGAATCGTCTGGAAGCTGTTTAAGGACTAGACTGGAGTAAACACATGTCTTGGATTCGGGGACGAATCCCATTTAAGTGGGGGAGAATTATCACGATCGTGTCCTGGAGAATTTAAAATTTTGCACGGGATTATTTTCGGATTAGAAATGCAAAGGATAAAATCCATTTAAAAAGAAATTGAATGGATTTGGATCACTAAATATGTTTATCCTCTAAGGCCAAAGCCCAAATTCATGTTTAAAGCCCTAAAACTAATTAACCCTAGCTTCCTTGTCTTGTTGGTGAAGTCGTCGTTGGTTAAAAGGAAAAGAGAGAAAAGAGTGAGGCAAAGATCGTGAGAAAAGAAGAGGAAGAGAAGAAGCCAAGAGGATTAGACAGAGAGCTGATACGTTGATGACAGAGGCTGCGGTGGTTCCGGTGACCTGTGACGGCGAGTAAATGATCCGAGGTGAGAGAGATGGCGTGGTGATGGCTGCTAGACACATGAGATGAGGGATTCACCACCAAAGGTACATGAAGGAGGAATAACGGTGGTGGAAGAGAGGAATCATCGTGGCGACACCATTTGCCATATTAAGTTCCATTATAGTGCTGCAATTATTAGAGACAGAAGCTTTGATGTCGATGAAGCAAGAAGGAGATCGGTGAATGAGATGGTGTAGTGAAGACCGGTAAATCTGGACAGTTCAGACATGGTAACTTCGGAGCTTCACTGACGGCGTTGGAGCATCGGATGGCTTCCCCGTCTGTGGCGCTGTGACCATGACATTCCCAGCTTTCTATAGGTATCAAGATGTAACCCTAGTTCAACCGGAGCTGTCGTGTGGACTCGTTTCTTCGGGCGCACGAATTCTGATTATGGCAGTTCAGAGACAGTTTCGTTACAACCACTTTGGAGGTCCGTTTTGAGGATCATATTAAGTCCGATCGTGCTGTAATTTTGTGAAGTTGTTCATGAGAGTATGAACTTTGAAATAAACGGTTGGATCGACAAATAAATGGTTAGTTGGTCTGTTATTCTCATCTTTTAAGGCAAGATTAATGTAGTTTTGTTCGACGTCAATGTTATTGAGTTGCAATGTTTGATTGGAAAATCAAGCTCGGTATGAGCTGGGACTTTGCAGGCATCTTATGATCTCATAGGATGAGAGTATCAAAAGAGAATTGGAGTTAGAGATTAGAAGTCCAATTGAGCAAGTTCTGAAATTTGGAAAGCTTTGTGGCTAAGGTTAGGGTGGGATCTACATTACTTTAGTATTACTTAGCAATGCGTTTTCTTTCATGCTAAGTCTAGGAATGGAGTGTTTGATGGTTTTTGATCTTATATGCGAAGTTTAGGATCGAAATGATTGATGTTTGTTGATTGCTACTTGTAGTTAGTAGTTATTACTTGATGTTGTGGAAATTGTTTCGTAAAGTTATATTGTGTTAAGTAAAGAAAGAATGTTAAAGATTAAATGATTGTTTGAGATTGTTAGAATATTATAGTTCTACGGACGATCGCGTATGTAAGCCCGTTGTAGAACTTTCTGTGTTGGACTTCGGACGATCGCGTATGAAAGCCCGTTGTAGATAGATTAGGCCATAGTTGGGCCAGTGACGGGGAGGACAGGCCCAAAATAGTAGAAAGGGGTTGGCTTCGCCGTAAGTAATTATGTAAAAAAAAGGAAAGAAAAGAATGAGAAAGAAAAGTAAAAAATGTGTAAAGAAAAGAAAAGAAAAGAAAAGATGTGAAGTGTCTAAGTATGAGATAATGGATAAGTAAAGATTATAAAAATGTTAAATATGAATTGTGTGACTGCTAGTAATAAGTAATGTGTATCTATTTCTAGTTTAGTGTGTCTGATCACTTATTGTTTTTAAGTATTAAAGTTTATGCGGGTAACAATCTCACTGAATAAGTTGGTATTCACTCCCTTTTTCTCCTTTTAGTGTGTGCAGGTTTCTTACTTGTTGCACAAGTTAGGGCGCGAGACCTAGGGCTCACAGTGATCGGGGAATGGGGCGTCACATAAAAACCCTAAAGAAATACGAATCATTGAAAACGAACATGAAGATGATGATCAAAATCCTTGATTTTTAACATTGTGGTTTGTTTTTCTTTTCTAATTAAGTTACTTAATACTTTATGAATTGGATTTGTGTTCTAAATTTCAAACGATGTTTTTCGGTTTAATTTTGTATGTTTTTAAAATAAGGCTTAATTATGAATATTTTATAATTGATACTAAATATAATTATACGCTTCCAAAACGTATCCGATTCCTAATTTTTTCAAAAAAATCGCTTCCACGTTTCCGAGCGTTTCGCTTCCACGTACCCGATTCCGATTCCATGCTATATAGGTTGCGGAGAAGTTTGCAAAGAATCAGATTGGGCAGATTTGACGGAGACCGCAGTCGGTGATCATTTCACTGTAAAGAAAAAGTCACAAAGACACGCACATAGAAACTCAACTTGATGAGATAAAGAACACGAATGACAGATATATTGCAAAAATCTTAAATATGTGAATTATATTCTGAATTCTAAAAAAAATCATAACCATTAGAGGAGAAAGAGACATTGAATGGGCTGGTTGATTTCATCGACCGGAGCCAGCTCCTTTCTCTATTTCACTACCTCAACGGTGCTCCTCCGTCTGACATCTGATTCGACGATAAAGAAATTCGATGAGCCAAAAGAAATATCGAATTGGAAATGGAGAGCCACACACATCTGAGTAGTTTGCATTTATTTGATCGATCAATTACGAATATATGACTTTCTAGCTTTAACTGAGTTGAAATCAAGAGAGGCCAGACGGTGTAGTAGATACGTTGAAGACGACACATGACGACAAGCCTCGTTTCATGTTTTATAGGCGAAACGAAATACTTAACCCTAAAACTGGAAGGCGAAGACGAACAGGTACAAAACAGACGAAGTTACAGAACTTCAATCGTCAACAGTTTTATTTACACGTGGCCTCCCCATCTTTGCTGATGTGTCTATTTTTTGGAGAGATCCAAGTCCTTTCATATAGTAGATTTCGGAAGTTTGCCTAAAATGTAATTAGGTCTAATATTTTGTTATGTTGTATATAAAGCAAAGCTTTAACACTTTTATCCAAATTTTACAAGGGGTTTTATCCAAATTTGGCATGGTAGAGAAATAGCCAAAATATGCAATAGAATTAACTAATTACAAGAGATGCCATATCTTTAAGTCTATCACGTATCTTCCGAATTCTCCTAACATTTTGTTTTACATAAATAGTAAATTGGTAAGAGAGGTCAAATCTTTCATAATAATTTGCCTAATTGTGACAAAAAAAAAAGGTAAGAAAAACTAGTGTGAAGTTATGAACTATAAATTTTTCTGCATTGTGGTCGGACAACCATATCAGATTTGGGTTTAAGAACATTATCTTTAGCCAATGTGTAATAATTAAATTACGCAAACAAAAATCTGAACGAGAGATTGTGACTGTCCCCGTTTCTCTATCATTCGTTGCGGTTTTACAGGTAGTCGAACAAAATCATCCCTCTTGATTCTTCCTCATTTTTCTAATCAGTTCTTCGTCACTTCGTATATCAATTTTCATATCACAACGAATTTGGATCACGTTAAAATGTATCAATCATGTCACACATATTAAATATGAAGACTAATATATATTATTGTGTGAACAATTCTTAGGTTCACACCTTTTTATTAACCAATCAGAATTGAGTTGTATGGAACACCAATTTAATTAAATTATTTACTACCTCAAATAAATTAAAACAATTAGTATTCTATTCTCTAACTAAACAAATTAAATAAATTCTAAACCCCAAACTCAAACACTAAATCCCAAAGTTATATCTTAATTTGTGAATAGTTAATCCAAAATAAATTGTAAACCCCAAACTCAAACCCTAAGGCCCAAAAATGTATCCTAATTTGAGAATAGTTAACCTAGACCTAAAAATTTAAACTACAAATCGATTGAAAATCAATTTTTGTAGTTTAAAATTTTGGGTTTTGGTTAACCAATCCCAAATTAGAGTATAGTTTTAGGGGGTAAGGTTTGGATTTAGGGTTTAGAAAATTTCTCTAATATTAAATTTTTATTTATTTATTTAGTTAGATAATAGAGTATTAACTATTTTAATTTGTTTGATGTAGTAAAAGATTTAATTAAATTGGTGGTCCCTATAACTCAATTTTGATTAGTTAATAAAAAGGGGTGAATAAGATAGTATCACCCCTAAGGGGGAACAAAAGAATTGTTCTTATTTTATGTATATAAGGCTCTTAGACCAACCAGAATCAGAAGGTGTATCATGTTGTTTTCTTATAATTAACATAATCTTAGGTGTATCATCTTCTTCTCCAGTTTCTAATTATTAAACAAATAAAAAAAATAAGAAAGAAAGGAGAGAGAGACACAACCAGTTCTAGGTAGAGAGATTTTAGTACCTTCATTAGAACTCTTTTCTAACACATGTTTTTGTCTAATTGGTTCAATTTTATTATTTAATTATATAAATTAATTAATTTTAAAATAGTTATAATATATTATTATTATATTAACTAGATACCTATTTTTTAAAGTCCACCAATGTGTATGCTCTGAGCATGTTCAATGGTGAAATCTTTTATATGGTTCTTAACAAAATTTTTATTACAAATTTTTCATCATCAATCCATAAAAACTTTAAGAAGAGTTTTTTTTTTCCAATGGTGGAACGCTATTAGGGGTTCTTAATAAAAAAAATTATGAAAAATATTTTATTTTATGTAGAATTTATTTTCTTAAAATTTATAAACGTAATACATTGAATCAAACAAAAAATATATTGCATTTAATGAAAAGAAAAAAAGCATACAACGCGTGTTTATTTTTTTTCCTTGTCAAAAATCATCGACAAATCACACGGTGATACATGGCATGTAAGAACAAGTCCTTAAAACTCTTAAATAGTTTTTTTTACTAGTGAAGGATACAGTGTGGGCAGCATTGACAACGGCTATTACTTATTAGCATCTTCTCATTTCTCAGTCGATTGAATTGATAAATAGTTTGCCTTACGGTAAGGCCCAATAGTTTGCTCTAGTCTTTTTTAATATGTTGGGTTTTAGCCCCATTTGTATCTACTAAGTTCTAATCATTTTTAACTTCAAAATCTCTTTCCTTATTTTCTATAAAACCGGAATCCAAATCGCAGTCTAAACTATTCTCAAATAATGTAAATATCGGATACTACTGCAATTTAAAGTGGTTACATTAATATACTATGGTTGTTATTAGAAGACTAATTAAACTCGAGTTTAATCCTTATCTTAATAGTGAAATCTTTCAACAACAAAACTAAAGTTAAATTTGACATCTATTATTTTCTATCATTTATTTGATTTTGCCTGTCTAACACTAGAATGTCGAAGCATAATACTATGAGAGAAGATGAAAAAGTATTTCATATTCAGAATCAAGATCAATAACGTCCAAAATTTCGTTACCAGTTTAAAGTCGACCGGTCAATATTACTCGGTAAAAATCACTATTAGAAAGAAAATTTAGCCAGGGCTAGGAGCAGTGGTTATTTCATTTAACCAAATGGAGACAAGGCTGGACTATGCATTAACTTTACATTTTATCGATGTTATTTTTTATTTATTTGCCATTTTCCGATCTCTACAAATTACAAGGTAGGAAGTCATAGAAAAAACATGAACCTTTTTGAGTAGTCGTACTATTGTTAACCATTAGTCATTTGCAAATCACAAAAATCTAAAAATGTATTAGTGTAACATTCGCAAACCAAATTGACGAATTTGGTAAAAAGTATCGATCGACACCTTGTGGTGTGTCGATTGACACCATTGTCGCAGAACCGGTTGTTGTTCGATTTTAATTGCGGTTGTGACTCGGTTTAGCGTTGTTAAACCTAGATTATTGTATAAATGCGTGAGACTTAGGGTTGGCCGCGTTTTTAGAGTTAGATAATCAGTTTTGTAAGGTTTTGTGAGAGAGATTTGGTGGTTCTTGAGGATTGTTGCAAATAAATCCACTACAAACCGTTCTCTTCGAGTTTTAGAGGCGTAGGATCATAGTTCGTCGTATGGTTTACCTTTCCAACGTTTTCCAGCCTTGTGAAGGTCTGAATTTCGTGTTCCTCACTGTCCCAATCTCGATTCTCGTTTATGGCAAAGCTGAGTGCGCGACCGTAGGCTCACCGAGTCCCTTTAGCTAGTTTTGATGCTTGTTTTGTCGTGTTTTGTGGTGATGAAATGATGGATTCTGAATACTGCTTATTTGTGGTTGTTTTGTGTTATGTGGTAAGTGTTTTTGGTGCAGGTTCGGTCACCGGAGATCGCGAAAACGAGCCATGAGAGGAGAGGCTTGTTCTGTGGTTTCTGCGACCTAAGTGTCGATCGACACCTAGTGGAAGTATCGATCGACACTGGCCCGTTTTGTGAATTGGAGTTGTGAACTGAATTAATTGGTTATTGTGTGATCATTGCTAGTTAATTGGTTAGATGTACTTAGTCTGTAGATGGGAGGACCGTCTCACTAAGTATTTGTGATAATACTTATGCAATTCTTATTTCCATGTGTTGCAGGTAAAAAAAAAATATGATCGCGGAATCAAAGCTGTAGGGAGAGGATGATTATGATTTTTATGTTATTGTTTATGCTAGTAGAACCTGGTGTTTAGGTTGCTAGAATAATTGTTGGTTATTTGAATTATCGGAATTGAGTTGAATTGAATTGGTTTATTATTTTATTGGATGATTTAATTATGTGTTTTTCCGCTGTTAATGGTAATTGCTGAATTAACCGTTGAAGGTTTAGTATTTATGGGAATGTTAAATCTGGGTTAATTATTTATAGGGGAATTGCCAAAACATGCCACTTTTTTTTTGGAAAATGTCCCATTAGGACTATGTAAATTTTGCCCCATATTACCCTTTATGTAATTAAAATTAATTCAAATAACATGTTTTTAAATATTTGAAAAATCTGATAATTTTAAACAAGTCATGAATAGTGGTTTGGTATAAAAGTTTTAATTTTTTGAAGTTGAAAACTTATTTTTAAAATGAATTTAGTTTTTCATTCTACGGGTGGTTGTAGAAGTAGAATACCGTTTCTGGCTACTAATATGTTTCTACGCAATGTGGAAACATATTTCTGCTATATACCAACGTTCTACAACTACCCAGAGCACTATTTTCACCATTTATATTGGTATTTACCAGACGCTGATAGCTCTTTCTACCGATAGTTCTGTCACTATCACTTCCATCTACCATTTCGTAGAATCCACTTTCTACCAAAGTAGTTATTAGCTCCTAAAATCAAGGAGTGAATATTTTTGTTTCCTAAAATAATTTTTCAAAATATTTTAAAGTTATTTAACTACAGTATTTTATTTTTTGTTTTCGAATTTATAATTAATTTAATTTTTATGAATAATTTCCCATTAAAATTTTGTAAAATACAAAAGTTTCAAAAATATACCCACCCAGGAAATCGAATTCCCGACTTGGGAGGCATGGGCTTGTTGTCGTTTATGGAATTGTACCAGTTGAGCTATAGAGTATTTATTGTTCAGTATTATTGTGTAAACATAATATACCGCTATTATCTTAAGTACCTAAATAAATAGAAAAAATGCTACCGCATACATTCGAACACGCGACTTGGGAATCATGGGCATGTCATTGTTTATGGGCATTGCATGTTATGGTTCTCAAAGTTTGAATATTTTCTTGTTTTACTACGAACCCTTGAAATCACTAATCAAATCTTACTGTATTATTGATCTCAGAATCTGATTTGTTACATAATAACCAATTAATTATATGATCATATCATACTAACAAAGTCTGAATCATTATGATCATATCATAATAACAAAGTCTGAATCATTTGATTTGCTAAAGAATATGATCATATCTACACAAGTCACCCAGACGAAAAATTCGGTTTTGCAGCAGCAAAATCAAGATTCATCAACAACACAATCTACTGGAGAATCAGGTGGTGGTGAAGTTGCAAGCTTCAACATTATTAACACCAATCTCTTTAAAGTTAAAACAAAGAATTCTGAACATTAGTCACAATATCACATTACCGAAAAAACAGCTAACTTTTGTGTTTGATTGATGTAGGTTACATCGAAAACCCGGTAAAGGCTATGGAAAGTTATATTAAGTCGGCCAATACTTCGCCGATTGATGTAGATCCTACTTCTGCTCAAACATGGTCTTTTCAATGTATTGAAACATCACATTTCAATGGTTACTTGGTTTCTGAATATGCATCAATGCCAATGGTAATATATCGTTAATCCTTGTGCTCTTTCGCAATTTTTGAATGCAAGAAGTGCTTTGATTGGTTAATTGGGATTTCTTTTGCTGCAGGGGATGCCACATTTAGAGGTGATGGATATGGTTTCTACTAGAGTGCCATTACCGCATAACATTCTAGAGAACGAACCAATATTCGTCAATGCGAAACAGTACCATGCGATACTGCGTCGCAGGAAGTATCGTGCTAAACTCAAGCTCAGAACAAACTCTTCAAAAACCGTAAAGTATGAATCTTTTCACTTTCCCATTTGCTTAAAACACCAAATGATTCGATAAGTAATAGAAGTTTTCATTTTTTGTAGCCGTACCTTCACGAGTCTCGCCATCTTCATGCTTTAAAGAGAGCTAGCGGCTCCGGTGGACGTTTCCTCATTAAAAAGCAGCTTCAAGGATCATCAAACTCACTATGTTCTTCTCAAATGGCAAATGGACAAGATTTCTTTGAGAGCCCAAGCAATGGTGGAAACGAAAATGGGTCTAGCTCAATCGCACCGAGCTCTAATTCAAACTGTAACAACATGTTCCAACACCCGATAAGATTCACAGCTTATCCATAGACACATCATGTCTCAGCTCTCATGCAGGGACTTGAGGGATAACTCATGACTAAACTCCGGCGAATCGGAAAGTCATCCTTGGCTACAAATTTGTTATTGCTTCATTACAATGTTTATGTCTATTAAGACTCTCCTTTCTAATCTTCTGCAATCTTATTACTTCTATATGAAAGAAGCAGAGATTCCCAACAAAATGTAAAAGAGAAAGACACATCAACCATAATAGCAATATCTGAATTTTAGGTTAATTGCGAAATTGCCAAAATCTGAAATTTTAGGTTAATGCACAAATTGGAATCATGGATTTTCGATTACCTTGAGAGGAGATAGTCTCTGGAATTAAAAATCTTCGCCGTCGAGTATCCGTGTCGCCGGAGCTGATGACAATCTAAAGATTAAGCTTCGGTGGAGATTACGAAGAGGAAGAACGAGATAACAGAGACAGAGCTAGAAGAGAGGGTGAAACTTTTTAAACTTGCCGGAGATGACGGAGGCGTAACTCCTCCGGCGAAGAGATCGAATTTTTCGGAATCAATTTCGTTGGAGAAGAGAGACGCCGGAGTAGAGGAAGGGGAAGAGTCGAAATCGTAAAACGATTTCTTTTTATTCACTATTTTTAATAATTAGTACAATTAATTATTTTATTTATTTATTTTGAAGAGCAAAATACAAGTATGGTAAAAGATTGTATTTCCTTTTATAATTTTTCAAATATTTTAAAATCCTTAATAATTAAAATATAAGGATTAAATTGGAATTTTGAAAGTGTAAAATGCTATTGGGACATTTTTAAGTTCATGAAATCTTAATGGGACATTTTGCATTTTAGAGTGGCTTGATTTGGCAATTCCCCCATCCCCTTACTATTAAAAGCAAAGTAGTTTTAGTTATAAAAGCTTTATGTGTTTTAATTTTATTGGCTTACTCTTAAAAAAACTATGACATGGAATGATGACATGTCTTTGAAAAAAGATGACATGGCATAAACCTCTAATTAATCTTTAAATAAGTAAATATGAATTATTATTATTGTTTTAAAATACTATTAACAATTTTCGTATTTTTTTCAAATTTAACAACCAACTTCTGATTTTAAGTTAACAATAACAAACAATAACAAATTTTGGAAATATTATTGATGATTTGATCGAACAAAAAAACATTATACACATTTTATGTTCACTTCATATAAGACTAAATTTTATATAAAATTAATAATATTACTCAAACTAATTAAATGATAATACATTTTACAGTTGCTTAATATTATATTCAATTTCATGCTAAATTTTCAATAGAAATATTTATATTAGATAATGTATAGAAAGAAAATTAATTGCAATTTATTTGATAAATATATTTTTATGAATTTTTTATTGTTTTGATTGGGAAAATATAATAATACTCATCTTATAAGATGCTATATTCCAAAAAAACCAATAACCATAAAACATGAAATATTTCAAATGGATCCACCATCAAAATCTATAAATATTGCAGAAAGATATTCATCAGGCAATCTAAATCAATAGCCAAATTATTATATTTTTATTATAGTTTTATATGTTACAACAACAAAAATATGTTTCTCATATACAATGACACAAGTATGTAATCAATCATTAAACAGTGTTTAGAAATTTAAAACAATAATTTTCTTAAGAATTTTAAAACCAAATTTATGGATTCTTAAGGATTTTTAAAATTTTTAGAATCCATTGTTATTAATTTTTGGATTATGACATTCTTAATGAAATCTATTGTTATTGGTTTAATGAATTTTAAACTCCATTCAAAATCCATTGTTTTTCAAAAAGTTTAGTTTTTAGAGATTCTATAAATCTCTTAGAATCTATTGTTATTGGTAGATGAATTTGTTCTAATTTTACTCATTAAACAAGATTTTGAGAATACCTCATAAAACCTTTGGATTTTTAGAATCCTAATCATCAAATTTTCTAAAAACACAAAACTCTCTACAAATTTAATAAAATTTGGATTTTAAAAATTCATCAACTTTATGAGAATCCATCTTTCTACTCTTTTTGATTTTAAGGCCTTACAATGTATATTTATATTTTTGTAATTGGAAAGCAGTTATTTATTTAAAGTTTGTTTGAATTAGTGAATTTTAAGAAAATCTTGAAGAAGAAGGAAAAACTAAAAAAGAGTAAAATCGGAAGAAAAAGATGAAGAAAAGGAAGTGAAAAATAGAAAAGGAATAAAACGTAAGAGAAATCAAATTGGTGTAAAGAAAGAAAAACTTGGAAGAAGACAAAGACAAAACGAAAAGAAAAAGAAAATAAGAACACAAAAATTCTAATTACAACTTTTCATGTTGTTATCCATCGTTTATATTTTATTTGAAGCCAAAAACCAAAAAAATAAAAATTACAAAATGAATATATTTCTATTATCAAAGTAACATGAAAAATATTAAAAGTTTTATCCAACATAAATTATTTTCTACATGCGTAAAATTTTTTAAACTAACAACTATGCATATTTAATTTTAATTAAATTGATATTTATTAAAAAAAGAAGAAGAAGGGTGTTTTTTTTTTTTTTACCAAACACAGTTCTCTATTTGTTAATTAAATACATTGTTTGCATCTGAAAACCAATAGGGATTTGAAGTGCTAATATAGGAAAAGATCTTATCTCGCGTGCGTGCATTCATTGCTAACGAATCCGCTTTCGTATTATTCTCCCGATGACGGTAGATGAGTTCGAATTCTGGGAAAGACTCCAATAGGTTTGCCAATTCACGCAACTCTGGTTCAAAACGGGGCCACTCCTGTGGCGCATCCACCATCTTCACCAGATCCATTGAGTCCGTGACGAAGGTAGAGCAAAAACGTTGTTTTTTTAGTAAAGACTTCATGGCCCACAGCAGGCCATGCAACTCTGTATGGAGAGGGGAGAGGCTTCTAAAACTTCCTTAAAGGCCCATCAGATCTGTCGTCCCGTCTTGGAGCTGCAAAATCCAACCAACGCCGCTTGTCCTGTCTTCTTTCTTTCAAGATCCATCGACGAAGCACTGAAAGGAGGTTGAAAACATTGTCGATGTGTTGGAGGTTTGCAATGGTGCCTTTTGTTCCGCGTTGTTTATTTCATTCCATTCACGTGCTTCTTTAAAAGTCATTGCTAATATTGTTGGTGCTTCGCGGTGTACCGCATTGAAAACCTTATCGTTTCACGCTTTCAATATGTACCATATGATCCACGGGAAAGCCTGCGAGACTTCGTTTGTGGTTCTGGACTGAGGTAAACGCTAGAAGAGGAAGTCTAGATTGGATCTTAGACTCTCTGAAGGAAAGGAGTGTGCATTCGTCGAAAGGCCCGATTGTGCCCAAACCTCCTTTGCTGTTGGGCACGTAAAAAAAAGCATGGATAATTGACTCTACTGGGCCATTACATTGAGGGCAGTTCGCAGATTCCTTTATGTGTCTAAACTTAAGCCTCTTGTTTACCGCCACCGCTCCCACTAGGCATTGCCATATAAAGTGTCGAAGTTTATTTGGAGCCGGTAATTTCTATACGTGGGCCTTGAGTGGGTTATCCGTCGGTAGTTGGAGCAAAAACTGTGTCTCCGCATCTTTAGATATCCTGGCTAGCTCGTAACCCGACTTAACCGAGTAGAGTCCAAATTTGGTATAATGCCAACATAAATTATCCTCTGACCCCCTTGGTGGTAGCCTTAAGCTTAGGATTCTTGGGACATCCTGGGGGTGCACATTGGCCTGTATTGCCTGGATATTCCACTTTCGGCTCTGTTGGTGGATAAGATCTGACACTCGAAGCAGAGGATTGACCAAGCCTTCTCGGCTGATTGCTGGACGTGGGTTCATATCTGGTATCTAGTTATCCCCCCAGACCGCTGTACCATACCCATTGCCTATAAGTTTGCGGGTTCCTTGATTCACCAGATTCTTTGAAGACCATATACTTCGCCATCCGTAGGATGGTCGATAAGGTTTTGGTGCGTAAAACGTGTGCATATTCCGAAAATATCGGCCCTTGAGGACCCTGGCTGCTAGGGAGTTTGGGTATTGGTGTAGTCTCCACATCTGTTTTGCCAAGAGGGCATGATTAAAGTCTTCAAAGGACTTAAATCCGATACCACCCTGATTCTTGGGTAGACAGAGCTTCTTCCACGCCACCCAGTGCAGGCCCCTTGACTGGGGCTTAGAACGCCACCAAAATTAGGAGACTGCACTGGCCAATTTCCTACATAGGCCTTTAGGCAGGAGAAAACTCGACATCACATACGTTGGAATAGCTTGGGCCACTGACTTAATCAAAAATTCTTTTCCGCCTTTTAATAGAAATTTTGCCGACCATCCATTGACTCGACTGTTAAGCCGATCATGGACATAAGCAAAAATTTGTGCTTTGGGTCCATGTAGCTGTTTCGGAATACCTAGGTATTTTCCTGAGCCACCTTCGTTTATTATTCCTAAACGTTGTTGAATGGCTAGACGAGTCTCTGTGGGGACATCTTTACCAAAGGTAATAGCTGACTTGTCAAAATTAATGCGTTGTCCCGATGCATTCTCATATTGAGTAAGGATTTGTTGAATCTTCTCACTTTGTTCCGTGTAGGCCTTACAAAAGAATAGACTGTCGTCTGCAAACAAGAGGTGGGACACTGGTGGGCTAGCATATGCTATTTTGAGACCTGTTAGCCCCATTGCCGATTTTGCAGCCTTTAAATTGGATATTAAGACTTCCGTACACAGTATAAAAAGGTACGGAGATAAGGGATCTCCTTGTCGTAGACCCCTTGAAGGGGTAATTGATCCTCGGGGGTTTCCATTAAGTAGTAAGTAGTAGGTAACCGAGTTCACACACGACATAATCCAGGATATCCATTTTTCCGAGAACCCCATCCTCCGTAAGAGACATTCTAAGAAACCCCATTCTATGCGATCGTAGGCTTTACTCATGTCTGTTTTTACCGCCATAAATTCCTTGCGACATTTCTCTTTGGTGACCAGAGCATGGAAAGCCTCTTGAGCGACTAGGATATTATCTGAAATCACTCTTCCTGATACGAAAGCTGACTGGGTCTTTGAAATCAAGTTTGGTAAAAGCTTTTTAAGTCGTTGGCATAAGACTTTCGAGATAATCTTATAGCTAACATTACAGAGACTAATAGGCCTGAACTCTTTCATTTCTCGTGGTTTTTCAGTTTTGGGTATAAGGCAGATATTGACCTCATTCATACTAGGTTCAATATCCCCAGATGCCATGAACTCTTGGATCATCTCGACTACTTGCGGTCCCAAGATATGCCAAAATTTTTGATAAAAAAGAGCAGTCATCCCATCGGGCCCCGGAGCTTTTTTCGGGGTGAATTGAGAAAACTACTGATTTGACTTTTGCCGCTGAGATTGGTCGTGTGAGATTGTCGTTCATCTCTTGCGTAACCGTACATGGGATATGCCTTAGAGACGTTTCTAAATCCGAGATTCCGGTTGTGGCAAACATATCTTCGAAGTAGGTGATCGCTATCTGCTTGATTTCTGCTTCTTGTTCGGTCCAAGTCCCATTGGAGTTTAAAATGCCTATGATCCGATTTCTCGCTCTTCTCTGTTTTGTGGACGCATGGAAGAATTGTGTATTATGGCCACCCTCGAGCAACCATAACACTCTACTTTTTTGTTGCCAAAAAATTTCCTCGTCTTTCAGGGCTATTCGAAGTTTCTCTTGTGCTTCCGTCACCTCTTCTAAGGTTGTCGAATCAATACTTTGGAGTCTATCCAAATCTATCTTGAGGCTCTCAATAACCTCTCCTATGTTTTGTTGGTCAGACTTTCTCCACCGGGAAATAAGTTTTCGGCATAACGAAATACGGTCACTGATATCCAAACTAGGATCAGAATCCTCCGGTGCCCAACCTTCTTTAATAATGTCCTCAAAATTGGGTTTTGACAACCACCGTTTGTCAAACCTGAAATTCTTTGTTCCTCAAAAGTCTCTTGAAGTAATCCGAGTAAGTACCGGTCGGTGGTCTAACCCCATAAATCTCAGGTACTCTGCTCTGGTATGGGTGAATTTATCATGCCTATCTTCGTTTCCTATTGCTCTATCTAAGCGGCATCGAATGACATTTTGTCCTCTCCTCCCCACCCAAGAGAGGGGATTACCTGTGAACGGGAAATCAATCATACCACAATTTTTTCGCATGAGACGGAAATCCAAAAAGGAATTTTCTCTTCGAGTTCTGCCTCCCATTTTCTCGTGGTGTCCCGTTATCTCATTAAAATCTCTTGTCATTAACCAGGGGCATGTACGCCTAGAGCCAATCTGACCAAGGGAATCCCAAACTAAGTTACGACGAGATATTACTGGATCTCCATAAACGAAAGAGATGAAAACTTTATTACCATGAATTGTAGCCAATACATCGATAATATTCTTATTGTAAGAAAGAACTTGAATTTGAAACTTGGGTAAAGCCATAAGGGCTAGACCTCCACTAAGACCACAAGGGTCAACTGTGAAAAGAAAATCATAATCAAATTCGGATTGCAATTCTTGTAAATAGCTCTTCTCGCGCTTTGTTTCCATGAGAAAAATTATTCCCGGGAATAGTCTTCTACGGACCTCACGCAGCCTACGAACTGTCAGGAAACCACCGATTCCCTGACAGTTCTAACTTAGGATCATTTAATCGACCGCCGGTGGTTTCTCCTCAACCACCGGATCTTGAAATTTCTTCGAAATGTTTCTCCGGATAGGGTCCGTCCCCGAAGTTGACGAAAGTAACTTCCCACAAAGAGACTAAAAAGAAGGTGTTGGTTGTTTTAATTAGTCTATATAATTGTAATCGTTTATTTATGTTGAGTTGTAAACTTAAAATATGTGATATTTATATATAGAAATATTTATTCGGATCCGAAAGTGATGAAAACAATACTAATACTCTCATTCCTTTGCCAACAATATAGACGAATCGTATAGTTTCCAATCCATATACAAAATCGTAACACCCTAATCGTATACATACCGTAATACACATATACACCAACTCTATAATTTGTATTTTAACTCTAAAATCGTATAATAAAAATAAAAATAAAAATAAAAATAAAATGACGAAAACAACTTGAGGCAGCCTTAAACGTGTTTGCGACTCACGTAGCTTTTGCCTATGTAATGATAGTAATTACTATTGCTCTGATTTTTACTTCCCCCATTAGAGCTTTTACCGCGAAGTAAATAAGACAATGCCCTCCACAAAACCCACTTTTTCCGTCGTGGTGAAACGGCGATCATGTGACTACCATGTGCTCTCGTCGACTTCTTAACCACAAGGCCTCTAACTTCCTCCGGGGGCTTATAATGCCTAATCAACGGCCACTTAATCCCATCGAAAAATGCGTGACGTTTGATATCTTGCGCACCCTTAGCGCATCCTAGTCTCTTCCTCGGGTCCTTAACCAAAAGCTTCTCAATCAAATCCTTCGCTTCCTCAGAATCAACGCCTTCCACCTGGAAATTTACGGTCTTATCATTGGTCGATGCTATATTGCGGAGTGTTTGCTTTTTGCTACCTCCTTTAAACGGTGTCGTTCCATACAATAACTCGTAAACGAATATTCCGAACGCCCACCAATCAACTCCACTTCCATGTCCGTTACCAGAGATTAATTCTGGCGCAAGGTACTCATGTGTTCCGACGCAAGAACGTGAAAACGCGGTCACAGGCTCCGCGGTAAACTCCGCAACGATCTCCTCCCTCTCGTACTTTTTCTCCCTGGAGGAGAAGCAACCGCTCTTCCTCCGACGAAATGACGGCGAAGAACAAGCTCTCCGGTACCGACGAGATTTGAAACTTGGTGCCACGTCGGATTTAAAACAAAGATCGAAATCTGACAACATGACGTGTCCATCTTCACCTAGCAAAACGTTCTCCGGTTTAAGATCCCGGTACACGATCCCCATTGCGTGAAGATACTCTAAAGCGACGAGAACTTCAGCGGCGAAGAACCTAACCGGCTGAATCGGTAAACGGTTACCAGGTTGCTTGCGTAGCAAGGAATGCAAGTCTCCGTTTGGTGCATAATCTATAAGGAGACACGTGTAGTGAGATTCGTCGATACGAGCGTAGAGCGTAGGGAGGAAAGGGTGGTCTAGCAAGGAGAGGATCTCTGCCTCGGTCTCGACCTGAGAGAGCTTCTTTGCCGTCGTGAGATTATTCCGGTCGATGACTTTTAGGGCAAATCTTGCAGAGGAGTCGCCACGGAGGTTGCATAGGAAGACACGGCCTAGGTTTCCGGTGCCTAGGTGGCGTATTAGTTTCAGGTGACGGAGGTGGATGTTTCCGTCGGAGGAGAGAAGTTTGGCCGATTTGATTGCTGACCAGTGAGGATCGTGACGACGGTGGTTGACGGTGGAGTTGGAGGAGGTTGTTACGGCGGAGGAAGTGGAAAGTCGGTCGTTAAAGCTTGAGGTGAGGCTTGAGCGACCGCTTGAAGAGGCAAATGTACGGTCGGTGACTGTGGAGGTGAAGCTAAGATCAAGATCAGTGTCGGGGAAATAGAAATCTTCTTCTTCCATTTTTATTTTTTTTGTTTCTTGATTCACTTTTGTGTGTAAAAGGCAGAGAATTTTGAGATATTTATAAAGAGGATGGTGGTGGAGACTTGGAGAGGAGAAACATGATTAATTAGTTAATTAAGTATTTGATTAAATGAAAAGGGTTATGTTTGGGGGATTTAGGCTTAAGCTTGACTTGGGGGAAGTTAGGAAAGGACAAGGAAAAGTGATTCGTTTGACCTTAACGGGACATTTTTTTTCTTTATTATTTCCTTTTTGCTAGTATTTTTTTTCTTCATTATTTGATTTAAGTTAAAATAGACTATATAGTTATTTAAAGGCACAAGTGGAGTTACGATTAATTTTGGGTGGCAATCACAATTTGCTTGTTTTACCATAAATATCGACGATTAAATATATATATATATATATGTTTTTTTTTTTTTGGTAAAGAAAGCTAAACATTTACAATTAACAAGTGCAGGCGAAAACTTCCGCATTTACATTATTATATCGTGATATTTGTTCTTAATAAATATGAGCCGGAGAAAAGAAAAAAAATAGTTTTGGAGAAGAAAAGCATAGTTTACGTTTTTAATAGGTGCGTAAATACGTAGTGGAGTATAAAATCAAAATTGGACGTGAAGAAAATTAGGTCTTGTTTTTGTTGATGGAAGGAACTTAGAAGTTAGTGAGAGTAAATGAGCGTCAGTGTACATTAATGAGACAGTAAGAGCTTGTCGGATGTAACGTTCCTCAAAATTAGCTCCATCACCCTTACGTGTATAGAGTAAAGTCTACACTTACATACGTTTATTTCTAAAAAATAACAAAAAAGAGTGAGACTTAAGACTATATCTGTAACTTAAGAAAGAAAAAACAACAGCTTATACCTCGCCATATTTCACCGAACACCAACTATCTCATCTATCAAATTTTCATGCTAAAAGAGAAGACATCTATAAACTGCGTACCATCGATCCTACGAATGCATATGGCCTTATGGGAATTATTAACGTCTTTAGTCAGATTAAATCTAAGTCATTACATAGGTACTTTGGTTAATCAACAACAAAATTTAGTTATGAAAACTATATAAAACTCTTTTTCAAAAATAAAAAAAAAACTATACAAAACTATCTCATAAGATACAAATTTTAAAAATTGGTATCCTATATATATTAATTGAGGAAACACTAAAAGTTCAGAATCCTAGGTATCACTCAAAGAGGTCTTTAGGAGATATTAAAACTTAAAAATTCTAAGTGTCATCAAAAGAGAGTTTAAAGGACAATTATCATTCTACTAAAAATTCAAAAAAAAAAAAAATATTAAAACTTATAAACATGGCAACAACAAAAAAATTATTCCTAAAATTTTGCATTCACTTTCCTTAACATTCCAAAAAATAGCATTTATATAACTTTCCTAAAATCATAATAACTTTTAATATACACATCCTACAAAATCCACTAATTATCTATAGAAGGTAACAAATATTGTGGTAATTAATTACACAAAATCTCTAATTTTCCTATTAATTCTAAAGGCATTAGAAAAAAAAATGATGTGTCGATCAAAGAGAAATAGATGATGATCTGTAACTTTTTTTTGTTTGCTTTTTGGTACTACTACAATTTTTTAGTTGTACGTTTAAAAATGAAAATCTCAATTTGGTTTGTGCGAATCAACTCAATAAACTTAAAATAAAATTTAAATATTGATTATTTATTCATATTTTAGTTAAAATATATGTAAATGTTATTAACTGGAGTGTATATAAATGTTTTGAACATTACACACAAATTATGATACGAAATTAATTTAAACTAAACAAGTCGCATACTATATTTATTTAACATTTAACGATAGATTTTGAAATTTTTTTATAAATTTTTTTTCATAATTCATGTGTTGGTTCTATATTTTATGCAAATCAGAATATAGAAATGAATAATAAATATAATCCCGTATTTGATGAGGGTTAAATCTAGTTTAGTATTAAAACATGTAGTTTAATCGTTAAAATGGTCGACGTGGGTCAGAAAATTTTAAGCGGGATTCGCATGTTGAAGAGAATATGGGAACTGGATTCATGTGATGGGCCATTACTAAGGCTTCTTACCGTTGCGGGACCCACTCCGGCTCAAAAGTCTTACCTTGTCTGCCACGTGGACAACATATGACCCATCTTTGTCGATTCAATCAGTTTTATAATCTGTTCTCTGTGGGCCTTTGGTTTTTAAATTAATAATATATAATTACGTTAATAATTCTTCCAATAATTATTTCCCATTTACTTCCTACCTAAATTATTGTTTAGCACGACAAAAGAAAATTATTTTTATTTATTGTTTAGCGTATAGTACCTTATTGGTTATTTTTAATCAATTATATTTCCAACGAATTATTGAAGTTATCAAATTATCAGCTCCTTGTCCTAGATCAGATTGAACATCGATTATAATATATCTACAAAATATAATCGAGGTCTTCAAAAAGCTAACCGGAGACATTTGACGATTAGTAGATGGCTGAACCGGCTGTATAGAGGAGAGTATGTATATGCATTATTGATTTAGGTAGTTTATTTATAGAATATACAAAATTTATATTATATTTTTTGGTTAAATCAGTTAAACTACAAAATATACACCAGATGTCCAGATCAGGCCGGTATGCAAGTTGCAAAACAAAATCGTGAAACATAAAAATGTTGAACCCAAGATGTCAGGAAAAGGAAAACACGAGAATTTTACTCTTATGTGTGTAAATTGGTACCTGAACAAAATAATGACAATATATATCATTAAGAGATTTGCATTTGAAGTAATTTAGGGTTCATTAACAAATCACATGGTTTGGCATAGTGAATCATTCCATTCATAGGTCGATAAGGTGATGATAAAATAATTAATACGCCCTTATTTTAACGAATTAATAGCCTTGTACTGTTAAACAGTAATCTAAGTATGTATCATATTCAAATTAAGGTGATACATGCGCTTACGCGCGGGTTTAACTTCTCTTATATTTACTTCATTTTTTTTCTTATCAGAATTCTTATATTTACTTTAATATCAAATATGATGTACATGTTTCTTAATAATGATGATCACTTTACAAAATCAAACACATGATATGATACCGTAAATGATACATTGCATTGTCTATGTTTTCTTTCTTGGTATTTATTCCCTCGTTTTGGCATCATATGTCCTGTGTAGATTTGTGTACATATAGTGAGCACTATACAAAATCAAACACATGATATGATATCGTAAATGATACATTGCATTGTCTATGTTTTCTTTCTTGGTATTTATTCCCTCGTTTTGGCATCATATGTCCTGTGTGTAGATCCGTGTACATATAGTGATCACTATACAAATAATTATCACATCCTTTTATCATCAGATGTTACCATCTGTTTCTTCTTCTTCTTCTTCTTCTTCTTGCTTATTCTTTTACAGGTTCACACTCGTTTCTTTATCTTCTTTGATTTTTTGGCCCTTTTCTCCAATTTGTTGCACTATGAACATTTATCCATGTTCTTCACTATCTTTAAAATTTGTATGCATATTATTCTCATGGTTGTCTATGAGACATCGTAGGCTCTTTCTCATGGTTGCCAATGACATCTAAGGCAGTAAGACAATACATATATTAAAAAAATGACAAAACCCGGTCCGGCCCGTTAAACCAGCCATCCATTGACTACATCGAGTCGGTGTCCGATCTAATTTTTAAAACATTGATTTGGAGGCATTTGAAGACTCCATCCAGAGACGTGCCTACTTAATAGAAAATGAAGTTTTTGCTTAGGGCATCATAGCTAAAATTAAGAGCATACTGAAAAATGTTTTTAATTGTATTTAGTGTAGTGTTTTTTTTTCATTAGATAAATGCCTAGTAAAAAGCCAAAATTAATACTATTTATTATAAAAACTTTTAGGTATTACTCCCTCCGTTTCACGAAGAGAAATTTTTTGAGTTTTTTAATTTGTTTCATGAAGATAGATTTTTATCATTTATTGATAAGAGATTGTAGCTTTCAAAAAAAATATTCAAATACTATTGGTTCCTTTATGAGAATTTTCATGATATGCCACCCTTGGTATGCCACTTTACAGTTATGCCATCGTTAAAAAGTATTTGCAAGAATGCCATCTTTTTTTAGCTTAACTTTTATATTTTTTGTGTTTGGGTTAACTATTTTATATTTAGGGTATAGTTTTTGGGGGTAGAGTTCAGGGTTTGGGTTTTGATAGAGAGATATTTTTTTAATGATTTTGTCTTTTTCTATAAAAAGTGGTGTAACATCCCGAAACCAAAATATTGATTTTGGAAGTGGGTCTCGATCGACACCAGGTGTTAGTGTCGATCGACACCATGTTCTGAATTCGGTTCGGTTTTATGTTAAATCGTCCGGTTTTACGAGTCGGTTTAAGGGAAAAACCTAGGTCTCGTATATATAATGTTTAGCAGTTCCAGGGCCGATTTTTAGAGCAAAAAAGGGAGAATATAGTTTGGGAGAGATTGTTGAGAGATTTTTGAAGAATTGTTGCAAAGAAATTCCTCGAAATCCTTCTTGTGTATTCCTAGAGGCGTAGGAATAATCGTGCTGCATAGATAGTGGCGTTAGGGTTTTGTTCCTGCGAGTTTTAGCCTCGGTTCGTTGCTGTTTCGAGCAATTTCATTCCTCGTTCATTGTTTCAATTCGGAATCGAGGTGAGTGCATGACCGTAGGCTCGAATATGCGAGGAATCGATTAACGATTGGAATTAAATGTTTGATGTTGTGATTATAGGTTGATTGTGTTGTTTTGGTGATGATTTCGTGATTGTTTTGTGTTGGTTTCGTGATGAAGTCAAGAATTAATCGTTTTGGTCGTGTTCGTGGAATTATCGTTTTTGAGAATTGATCTGCGATCGTGGTGTCGATCGACACCGTGCGACGTGTCGATCGACACCGTGCGACGTGTCGATCGACACCCTGTTTTCCCTGCATTGAACATTTTATTTTTAATGGTTGTTGATTGTTTGTATATTCGTAATTAGTCTGTTGACGGGAAGACCGTCTTACTAAATTATTATTAATTACTTACGCATCTCTTATTTTCATGTGATGCAGGTAAAGAGAAAAAGTGATCGCGGAATCAGGGCCCTAGAAGATGATGATTAGGGATATTACTTTATTTGTTAGTTTTAGCGAACCATTGTTAGGTTGCTAGTTTTCTCATTCCTGAATTTGGTTATTGTGAATTGAATTATGTTTTGGAATTGATAATTAATTATAATTTTGGATTTTATTATTTTCCTGAATTATTTCCTGAGAACTTCCGCGTAGCAACTGTTCGGAATCTAGTCTTTGAAGATTAATATTTATGGAATATTAATATGGACTTGTTAATTAAAAAAAAAAAAGATTGTCACAAGTGGCATGTTTGCAACAAATTTTCAAATGTGGCAGATTTGAAAAAAATATTTTCAAAAATGGCATATTTGTAATTCTCCCTTTTTTTTAACGGTTTATTGTATAAATCAATACATTTATTGGGAAGGATTAATTGTTTTTCTTAATATGTGTGAAAGACTCAAAAAATTCATCTATGTGAAACGGAGGGAGTAGTATTTCTTTGTATTTATTTTCACATGTGTTAAGATTTAACTTCAAGTCTTAGTTTCCGCTAACTTATTGTTTGTGAGTCAATTGATCCCATTTATTCATGTTTATATATTACAAATTTTATGTACATAATCCCTTATACATTATTATAGAGGTGATTTCACCTAAAATGTGACATGATATCCCTTCAAATGGGACATGACAATAAAGATTAATGGGCAAACTAACAAATCTATTTAACTTGGTGGGCTAATCCATATTTAACATTCTTTGTATAAAATAAAAAATAAGTGAAAGTTGTAATTATCATATGGAAACTCAAAAAAAAAATTATATAGATTCATAAAATATACTCAAGTATGTACAATTTATTATAAGTAAATAATTTCTATAATTAAAATTCTAGCCATTTAACCTATATCTAATTAGGTAGAATAACCCAAAAAAAATCCCATATACATTATTGAAGAGGTGATTTCACCTAAAAAGTGACATGGGAATAAGGATTAATGGGCCAATTAACAAATATTTTTAACTTGGTGGGCTATCCATATTTAACATTCTTTGTATAAAATAAAAAATGTGTGAAAGTTGTAATTATCAAATGGAAACTCAAAAAATATTTATATAAAATATACGAGTATGTACAACTTATTATAAGTAAATAATTTATATGGTTTTTTATTGTTTTGTTGAAATTTCTATATATTGATTATATTAAAATATATGTATTATATGCATATGTATTTTTAAAAGATCACAAAACCCTAAATATGAATCATATGCAAAGAACTAGTAAGAATTAATTTACAAAATGTTCATTTTTATTTGAACGAGTGCAAAACAAATTTTTTTTTAGCATGTTCTAATACTTATGACCGGTTGTGGAGATCTTTTGTTGTTATTATTGTATGTTTTTCTTACAAGGTCTTATGTAGTTTATTTAAAAAAAATATTAAAAAAATAAAATTCATATCAATTCTACATCAAGAATAAACACTATTGACAATTTTGAGATACAAAGCAACAAATTTTTATTTATTTTATAATAAACTTTGAAAAATTTAATCCGCGTATTACGCGGGAAGTCATCTAGTTTTATTTATATAAAATACCGTATTTCGTATATCATAGTTATACTATATATATTTTTTTCATTTATTTATAAATAGTTTTTATAAATACAAATCTATAAAAAAGGTTTCTCTTATGACACTAAAAACTCTAGATGACTATGATTGCATGTTATATTTTTCTTTCTTGTTTTGCCATTTTTGACTTGATTTTACTTCATGAGTTTTCTCTAACTTTTTTCCTCTTCCTACCTTCCTTGACCTAGCCTCCATATTCTTATTACTATGTCCACATTTTTTTCATGAAGTATGGAACTTGAGACCTTTGATTTGCAAGGTTAGTAAACATGACTTTCGAACCTCCTGGACTAATGCACCGACTGTCGGGGAGTGTGGGCCTACGGACCGAGAGTGGACGTGGAGTCCATGGATAGGGCGGTCGGGCGTTACACATACCTTAAATTTTAAACTGTGTTATTGCTTCCTAGTGACATTACTACTAATAAAACTTAACTCAATACCAAAAAAAATATTTTCGTTTGCAGAAGAGGAAGAGTATCTTGAAGGATAATTTTTAGTTTTACTTGAGCATAATATTAATATAAGTTTAACTTGAATCTAAATATAATTTTATCTTAAATCCAAATAAAATTTTATCTTGAAGTATGATACTAAATTTCGCTTAAAATCTTTTTTATAAATATTAAATTGTAATTAAGTTACGCTTATGACATATATTTTGAATAAATGTTATGAATTGCAGATTTAATTTACAAGGCAAATGAATGTATAAAGTTTTGTTTCAAACATTAATTAGTTTCATAATTTTTTTTTTTTTTTTTTAAATTTGGGATGCCATATGTCACTTATATGGAGAAGGTTAATTCAACTTTCATATATATACTTTTATTTCAACATATTTCGAATGAATGACGCTAACAATAATAAAGAAGATATAAATGTTTTTTTAACCCTAATAAAGACTTTTTAATCACATTTTTTTATATTTGAAAATGTTATGAATATATAATACACTGCAAAAGGAAAAAAGATACGAGTTTTAGAGAAATATAATTGATGGGGGAAAAGTATCCAACCTGTTTGATACATTCATGTGATGAATAGTTGCATTTTGCCTCAACTACCTCTAACAGAAAGAGAAATCTCCTCATCATATGATGTCTATATATATATATATATATATTACTATAGATATGGGGCAAAGTCTTGAGATTAATTAATCTAATTTGTGCCTTACATGAGAATGTGAATATAGGCAACGGTTTGTTTATTTTAAGTTGTTAGAAGCTAATTTTAAATCAACTTATATGTAAATATATTGATGTACATTGTAAAAAACACAGGAACTTTATAATTCTGTTTACTCTTTTCCAATAAGCCATGTCGTCTCTCTTCTACAACTTTCTACTTGAACGCACGTTCTAAATTTCTAATATCACTATATGATTATATGGAAAGTTTTATTTTCATACTGAACCATTCTAAAAACTCACATTCAAACTTATTCTGTTATGTTAAAGGACTTGCATGAACTCGTGACTAAATTTTCAATTTTTTTTAACGTGTTTCGTTTTACAATTCTTATGCGTCATGTTGACCCCCCAAAATTACGGATTGGAGTGTAAACCATAGGTAGTCTCTTACTCTCTTTTGAGGTGTAATGGATCTTAGCTTGAATTCTTTCGATAACACGATAATTAATTCGGTTATATTATTATAAGTAGTGTGTCCTAATTGAGCTTTATGGTTAGTAGTTAGTACAACTACCAAGCACTTTAATTAAACAAGTTTGACGTGGTCATATCACATGGACCAACGTTCATTGAAATCAAAACATAACAGAAGCTCCTAATCATCATCTTGAAGCCGACAACCAATTTATTTAATAAAACAACATAACATATGGGCTTTCAGATACATTGAACTATGTCCACTTTTAAAATAAAACTATTGAAAAAATACAAGAAAAATATCTAATTAGAAACTTATATAATATATAACGTTGCTTGCGTATTAGTTTTTGATATAGCCCACAAGAGACACAAATTCATATTATGATCTACAATTACACTCTAGAAGTCAATTGTCGTTGATCACAATCTGGGCTTTCTGATTAGTATTTGGACTGCACGCAAAAACATATATAGTCACTGAATGATTTTACTGAAACTAGAGCGTTCATAGTTCATACTTGTTCCCCGTAATGTTTTCAAACATCTAAAAGTGTGTGTGTATGTGGCAAATCTTCATGTGTCTGTGTGTATGTGGCAAATCATACTTAGTAAGGGTAAAGGAGGAATCATAAACATATCAATGTGATGATTTATGCCACAAATACAAGAAAAACGCAGAACCAAACAATTGTTCATACTTGCTTTGTAATTTTTTCCAACGCTTCCCATCGGCTGTTTCAGTGGTGACCATAGTGGAGAAAATGTTGGTGAGCGTCATTATCATATACAACAATCGAGCGGGAATTCCAGTCGCAAATATTCGTAAAGATAAATTTCCCTAATGACTAGTAGTAACAACAATGATAATGTGCAAAAAAGGAAATTCGAAGAATGTTTTTTGTATTCAAGCCTGTTCTAAAATCCGAAAAATGCTCATCAAGTCGTATACTCAAAACTTATGTATTTACTGGTCATGCTACAAATGCTGTACAGTGTTTAGTATTACTTTCGAATTCTTACGTTTCATTGGCCCACCCCCAGGGGTAGCTATATTTCTGGGGGGTGATGTAATTTCGTTTATTATGATTTTGGTTTTCTTTCTGTTTAGAAAATATTTCAAACAAAAATTCATATCATTGGCTAATTTTTTAACTCCAGCAAATATAACATTTGGAAATTTAGATTGGAATAGGTTTTTAAATCAGGTTTGTAATTCATTTTATAGTATATTAAATACATTGATATTAGCCCCGGGCACGAAGCAAATACCCGGAAAAATGCAGGTATCCGTGATCCGATCTGTGAATTTTTGGATATCCGTTTTTATCCGCGGATATCCTATTCGATCCGTGAAAAATCAAATATCCTAATTTTTTTTAAGATATCCGCGATTATCCGATCCGATCCATTATTATTTTTAATATTATTTATTTTTTTATTTTTTTGTAATTTAATCATCATAAAAACTAAAGATTTAGTGAAAATAAATGGGTTAACAATAAAATCTAATCATACACATTAGACTTATATGTTACTTTATATAAATGACATATGTATTTGTATATATATACGGATCGGATCGGATAATGGTCTTTTTAAAAACACTATTTGTGATTTGCTTTGTGTTTGACGGATCACCTATTTTAGTATTTGCTTTGCTTCGAAACTTTGCGGATATTCGAATTTTTCGGTTCGGATCAAAACAAATCGCGGATCGAATCGGTTTTAACGGATTTTTTGCCCAGCCCTAATTGATATGATACACTTAGTTTTTAATAACACTAGGACTCGAACTCTCATGAAATCGCGAAGTGATCCGACTATGTTTTTTTCTTTTAAGTTTTATGCCAACACAACCAAAAAAACAATTTACTTTCTAAACACAAGCATACATAAACACATAATTGTAACATCCGCAAACCAAAATGTCATTTTTGATTAAGGGTTTTCTAAAAACAAGCAAACATAAACACACAATTGTAACATCCGCAAACCAAAATGTCATTTTTGGTTAAGGGTGTCAATCAACACTAGGGGTGTGTCGATCGACACCAAGGTTCAGAATCGGTTTTGTAGTTCGATTTTAATTGCGTTTATGGCCGGTTTAGCGGTATTAAACTTGGTTAATCTTATATAAACGTGGAGCATTAGGTTTGGCCGCGTTTAGAGAATAATAATCAGTTTTGAGAGGATTTTGGGAGAGTAAAGAGAAGAGATTGATAGTTCTTGAGGGATTGGGTTCTTCAAGGATTTTTAGAGATCATGGGAACGACTGTATCGGCGAAATAGTGGTGTTAGAGGCTTGAATCGGTGTGATTGTCTCAGTTTGTCGCTGTCTTGTTCCCAAATTCGTTTAGGCAAAGGTGAGTCGCAATCGTAGGCTCATCGATGCCATCGGTAGTTTTGATGATGTTTTTGTTTATGTGTGATAACTTGTGATGATTGTTGATGATTCTGGTGTTTGAATCGTGTTTATATGATATGTATTCGTGAGTTGTGTGCAGGTTCGGTTCCTGGAATCGTGTGAATGAGCCATGTGAGGAGAAGGCTCATTCTGCGGTTTCTGCGATCGAAGTGTCGATCGACACTTAGAGGTAGTGTCGATCGAATCCTCTGTTGATATCGTGTCGATCGACAGAGTGTTGTGTCGCTCGACACAATTAATGGTTGACTATGTGTCGATCGACACCTAGTGGCAGTGTCGATCGACACCTAGTGGCAGTGTCGATCGACACAAGTATATATAATTATGATTCGATGTTTGTTTATATCGTGTTGCTTGATTGTTGTTTGCTCATTGCTGGTTATTGTTGAGATGTAATTAGCCTGTTGGCGAAATGACCGTCTCACTAAGTATTTATGAAATACTTACGCAACTCTTATTTCTATGTGTTGCAGGTAAAAAAAAAATGTGATCGCGAAATCATGGCACTAGGAGGAAGATGATATGATATTTTTCTGTTATTGCATTTTAGTAGATATTGTTAGGTTGCTAGAAATACTAGATGCTTTTATTGGAATTCTGGAATTAATCGTTTGTTGAATTTATGGAGTTATTTGGAGTTGATTGAATTGACTGTTTGATGGTTTAAATGAGTTATGGATTTCTGCAGTAGATTTGCTAGGTTTTAAAAAAAAAAGTTTGATTGTTTCAATAATCATCTCTATAGATTTAAAATCATGGTTATTAGTTTTCAAGTCGAGTTAGTCCAAATTAGACTTATGAAGAATTGAAGACTATGTAATAACAAAATTAAACATATTATATATGAAGTTAGATAGAAACAAACCAAACCATCAATTTATAACATATTTTAAAGAACACATAGACTTACAAATATAAGTAAACATAAGAAATAAAATATGAAAAAGACAACAGACGCAACCCAAAGATGTATTAGTGACCACAAACAATTGTTTTTTTAATATAGCCCTAAAATACATTAATAGAAAAATTAAACAATTTTTGTGTTTCGAAAAAATTCAATGCTAAGATGCATTAATAATCACAAATGGTTTTGTTTTTTAAAATAGATGCAACTTTATGATGTATTTTTCTAGAATTGCCATTTGAAAACAATTATTATTGGCAATGTAGATAACGACCGGCAAATCATGGCAATTTTCGTATGAAGTTAAAATAAAAAAAAAATTAACCAAAATATCTAAATAACTATATTTGTTTTTAAATACCCAACAACCCTAAGATACATTTTCATATAGAATGATAGACACAATCCTAGGATGCATTAATAACCATAAAACATGTTTTTTTCCGAAAAGAAAAAAATCATATAATGCATTAATCCTAAAATGTTTTTTTTCCGAAAAAATGCAATCCTAAGATTTTCAAAAGTTTAGGCGTATGATATCAATTTGTGGATTACATGATCTAAGAACTTATGGGGGTAAATATACTTGGGCTGGGAATAGAGGGGACTACACTGTCAGGACCAAGATAGATCGTGTAATGGCCAATAGTGATTGGATAGATACTCATCCCACAACTTTCGTTCAATTGCTTCCGTGGTATTGTTCTGATCATAGAGCCTTACTCTTGTATACAGAATCAGTTAAATGGAAAGGAAAGAAGATGTTTAAATATGATCGCAGATGGAGTTTTGATAAAGATTTTTCAGGAAAGGCTGCAGAAGATTTGGAGAGAGGATTGTCAAAATATACCTTCTCATAGGCTTGGAAAAGCTCTAGAGAATTGCAGAAAAGGTATGTCTCTTTGGAAGTCACAACATATCACAAATACAGAGAGACAAATTAAGCAACTTAAGCAACTTTTGAAAGAAGCTTATGAGCAATCAACTTTAGATTTTCAGTGTATTAGGGAAATAAAATCTAAATTGGTAGTTGCTTCTAGAATGGAAGAAGAATATTGGAGGGCAAAGAGTAGGGTTCAATGGTTAAAAGCAGGAGATAAGAATACAAGATATTTTCACTCTAAGACGAAACAAAGAAGGGCTTTTAACCGCATTCTATCCCTCTATAGTGACACTGGAATTTTGCATACAAAACAAGAAGATATTAATAAGCTTGTGGTGGATTATTTTTCTGACCTTTTTGTGTCATCAAACTCTATTGAAACAGCAAGCTTTGTGGGATCAATGCAATCATGTGTTACTGCAGAAATGAATAGAATGCTTACAAGACCAGTTACTGAAGCGGAGGTGTTTCAAGCTCTCCAACAAATGAGTCCTGATAAGGCGCCTGGTCCAGATGGGTTGACTGTAGCTTTCTACAAGGATCATTGGTCAACAGTCAAATCCTCAATGGTCAGTTTCATTTCGCATTTCCTTGAAACTAATGAACTGGATCCTGTTTTAAACCACACTCACATCTGTTTAGTTCCTAAAGTTGATCAGCCCATGGTAGTTAGAGACTATAGACCAATCAGTTTGGGCAATGTGGCATATAAATTGCTTTCAAAAGTTTTGGCTGAGAGGTTAAAATCTATTTTACATACCATTATCTCAGATCTCCAGTCAGCTTTCATTCCCGGGAGAATGATAATCGATAATGTTCTTATTGCCCAGGAAATGATCCACTCCTTGAAAACAAGGAAACTTAAGGACCCTTACATGGCTTTAAAGCTTGACATAAGTAAGGCATTTGATAGAGTAGAATGGTATTTTTTAGATCTATTAATGAAACAAATGGGATTCGCAGAGAGATGGTGTAATTGGATTATGAAATGCATATCAACAGTTACCTACTCAATCTTAGTTAATGGGACTCCCACTGAAAAAATTGTGCCCTGTAGAGGTCTTAGACAAGAAGATCCACTCTCATCATATCTTTATTTGCTGTGCACAGAGGCTCTATCATTCCTTATAAATGAGGCAAGAGAGAAGGGTAACCTGTCTAGTTTTCAAGTAAGCTCTCAAGGTCCTGTTATTACCCATCTGTTATTCGCTGATGATTCGTTGGTTTTTTGCAAAGCAACAGTCCAGGAATTTGAGCACTTACAAAGGGTCCTAAAGATATATAAACGAGCATCAGGCCAAGAGGTGAAGTACTCAAAATCTGCCATCATGTTCTCTAAAGGTATTGACTCAAATCTTAAAAATCAGATCATAGATTGTTTTCATATTCAGAAGGTAGGTGGATTTGGTAGATATCTTGGCCTTCCTGAGATGATAGGTAGAAATAAGATGGATTCATTTTCTTATCTGGCTCAAAGAATGATGCATAAGGTTGAAAACTGGTATTCTAAACTGCTATCACCAGCTGGGAGAGAAGTATTGATTAAGGCTGTTCTAACGGCTCTTCCGACCTACTGTATGTCTTGTTTTCTCCTACCTAAACAACTTGTAGATAGGTTGCAAGCGGTGAGAAGGAAGTTTTTCTGGTCTGCAGGCAAGGAAAAGAACAAAATTAATTTGATCTCATGGAAAAAAATCAGTGATCCGAAATGTATAGACGTAATAAGGGTCAGTCTTCAAGTACCCTTATTTCTCTGTTTAAGTCTATGTGGGCAAATAGATTGCCTCTCAAAATTCATCATTTTTGGTGGAGATGTTTACATGATTCATTGCCAGTGGCTTTGAAGCTTAAGCAAAGGCGAGTTATTCAGGAAAATGTGTGCTCACAATGTGGAAAGGCAGAAGAGTCAATCAATCATATGTTGTTCCAATGTCGTGTTAGTAAGGAGATATGAGAACTTGCACCCCTGCCTACACCTTCAGCATCTTTACTGGATTCTAATGATCTACACAACAATTACATTGCTTTTACGGAATTGATTAAGAAATCGGTAGATCATGTTTCAATGTTTTATTTTTTGGGATGGCGAATTTGGAAACAGAGAAATGATATACTTTTCAATAATAGAAGATGGCCTATTCCTTTCATCATTAATAAGGCGGTTCAAGATTATTAGCAGTGGAAGGAATCATTAGATCTGAGTCATCAAGAGGAAGGAAATATGAGGATGTATATTAGAGAAAACAACAATGGAAGCTCGCCTCATAATCTGTCTCAGTTGCTTCTTTCAACATCTCATCACAAGGTTTGTCTTATTGATGCTTCTTGGATATCTCCTCATTCATCTATTGGTATTGGTTGGGTTGTGTATGATCATTTGTTGAGAAAGGAGATCACTGGTTCAGGGTCTCTCTTACTGACACAGTCCCCATCTTATGCCGAGGCAGAAGCTTTGCGTATGACTACTATTGAGCTGCATCGTCTTGGATTCAAGAACATTACTCTTGCAGGTGATAATAAAGAACTATATTCAACTTTGGAGCAAGGAGTGGTGAATTTCAAAGATGAAAAGTGGAGATACCATCCACTTAAGCATTACATGGAGGATATTATCAAAATTGCAGACCTTTGTAATTTTAAGTTTAAATTTGTTTCTAGGTCAGCAAATGCTGATGCCGATAGGCTCGCAAAGCAAGCTCGTAGTCATGATCAAAGCTATGTTGTAAGATGGATAATGTAGTAACTGTTTAAAATCAATGAAGTATTGACGACAAAAAAACAAAAAGATACTAAGGTGTAATGAAAAGGTTTTTGTTTGGGATATGTACTAGCTTCAAGTACAAAGAGATGGTAAATGACATGTCACATTAATTTTGATTTTAAGGTTTATTATCTGGGATTATGTAGATGGTAAATGTGATAATAATTTTGATATCTGTGCAAAGTGTTTATCAAGGCAAAACATCCAGCTGATGATGATTAAAACGATGCAAACTTGAAAATTGATAACGAATATGAGTGTAACGCCCGCAAACCGACATAGTTGAATTTTGGTGGTGTCGATCGACACATTTTTTTTCAAGACAGAATCGGTTCGATTTTATTGTCCGGTTTTATTGCGGTTTAGGGTCGGAAACCCTAGGGTCTCGTGTTAAAAGAAATCCAGCCGCGTTTATGATCAGAGAAACTCAGAATTTTGGAGAGAAAAGAGAGGAAAAGAGGATTTGAGAGTTGTTCTTGAGTGTTTGGTGGATTCTAATGAAAGAGAAGGAAGTTCGAGTCGTTTGTAGTATTTTCCTTCGTGTTCGTTTCATTAGGGAGTCTAGAGGTTGTTTCTTGGTTGTTCTTTCTCTTAATTCAATACATTCAAATCATTTCCCGAAAAGCCATGGTGAGTTCGCAATCATGGCTTATCTGGGAGTTTCAGATTGTTGTTGATACGTTTTTGATTGTTTTGGATCGATTTTTTTGATGTGTTGATCATAGATGTGTTATGTATGCGGTTTCGTGTTTTTGTCTATGGTTCTTTGATGCAGGAGTTGCTTGAAGGAGTTGGAATCAAGCCATGAGAGGATAGACTCGATTTTGTGTTTGTGCGATGGTGAGTCGATCAACACCAAGTGGAGGTGTCGATTAACACTAAGTTGGGAAGTGCGTGTCGATCAACACCAGGTGTGGGTGTCGATCGACACCAACTTCTGATTGAGGGTTATTTGGCTTGTTTGGTTTGTTGGTTTATTGTGATAAATTTTTTATTGATTTTTGGTATCTTGGCAATTCAATTATCCGGTGTGTATAGCTAGTAGATGGAATGACCGTCTCACTAAGTATTTATGAAATACTTACGCATCTAGTTTTTCCATGTGATACATGTAAAAATAAAATGTGAGCGTGGAATCATGGTGATATACCTAATAGTTTACCTATTTTACTATCTATTTTAAAGCTTTTTCTAAGTATTTTAATAAGTTTTACACCAAAGAGATAGTTTTCCCTCGTATTTGTAGTTTTAGAGTGTTAACAGGGAATTAGACAACCATTTTTTTTTAATTAATCTGGATTATAAATAATAATCCTCAATAATTAATTCAACCCAAATTACTAACCAGCGGAAAAAAACATCATTAAATAAACCAGAAAATTCCATTAAACCAAAACATCAATTCCAAAGTAATCTAGCAACCTAACACCCAGTTCTAGAATTCAACTTATAAACATAAAAATCCAGAGTTCCTAATCATCCTCTCGTCCCAGCCATGATTCCACGATCTCAAACTTTACTTTACCTGCAACACATGGAAATAAGAGTTGCGTGAGTATTATCACAAATACTCAGTGAAACAGTCATTGCTCCTACCGGTTACAAAATAGGGAAATAGAATGCCAAATTCTACGCGAACAATCAACAATTATACAAATTTTCACACTGTAACAGGCAGTGTCGATCGACACTCCTCCTTGGTGACGATCGGCACTTAAATCCCGAAACCAAACCTCGCGATCATAAAAAAAGGGGGTGTCGATCGACACTACCACTAGGTGTCGATCAACACTCCTCACAAAAACGTAGACCGAGTCGAATCCTCTCGGCACTCTATCCCGTTTCATCGTGTGAGACTGATCACGACAAAGCCACACCAAATCACACGGAAAACACAGAAATAACAATCATATTCATCACAATTCAATCATTCCATATCCTAACAAACTAATCCCGTAACCACGATCACACACTCACCTTAGCCTTAGGGATTTGGAGACTAATCAACAGCATAACCAACACGAATCACTGCCTCCACGAGACCCAAAAGCTACTAGCTAATCTTCTCTATCATGTAAGATTCGCCAACAAGGTTTCCCCTAAACCAAAATAGAATATTCTGAAAAACAGAACCCACACACTGACTTCAAATCAACGCTGAGGACAGACCTTACCTCCAAATAACGATCGGGAAAAAGATTCGGAAACTAGACACGAAGAGCTTTCCAACGAGATATAAAACGTCACCTAAATTTCTCTAGAACTCCTGAAAAACTGCCTCGAAGTGGTCTGATCCCATACCCGATTCTGCGCAGTCTTCGCTCACAAAAACAAGGATATTTTTTAGCATACAAAACCAATTGACAAACCGATTTGCCTCACGGCTAGCTAAGACAGAGAAAAACTTACCCAAAAAGTTTCACGATGATCAGAACTGTTTTGATCATCCGATCTTCTTCTCCAACACAAGACAACATAACTGCCTGAATCACACAAAACAACTCTCTTCCTCGAGACTCTCTTGAAACTCTTTCTCTCTTCTCTCAATCTGATCAACACATGATCTCTCACGTTTTTCCTCTAAAAAAACGGCCACGAAACTGAGAAACCTTAAATATATGAGCCCCTAGGGTTAACTCCCTTAACCGAGCCAAACCGCGACACTAACGCCAGTGTCGATCGACACCCTTACCAAATTCCCAAAATTTGGTTTACGGATGTTACAGGGAAAATCATCAAAATAGAGCAAAAAAGCCTAAAAAGGTGTATTCTAAGCTACAACAAGTTTATCAAGCCAAAGACTTAGTCCAAGCCACAAAATTCTGAAGATGTCACACTTTGCCGATTTGGACAGAAGCTATGAGTCCGAAGTTTTGCTATGGACGGACGACCAAATCAACTTGGATTTTGTTGAGAGATGGCTACATTTCAAGCTCTTTGAGTTATCTTTGTAATGCAGTTAGAATTATCTTATTTAGAGCTGTGAGAAAGAAGATACACTTGATTTACTGAAAACATGTCAAATTGCCTCGAAGATGAAGAAGGTGCAGAATGAAGTCAAACGTTGATGGACCTTAAGGCCGATGTTCTTGACAATTCTTAGCCCAAATTGGAGTCTTATTGAAGCCCATCACGATCCTTGGAGAGGAGGTCGGGTGGAGTGATGAGGATTTGGAAGTTTTGACCGAGAAGACCGTTTTGCCCACGAAGAACCCTAGACGATCCTAACACTATAAATACTTGTTTTTAGACTCTTGATTAGGGTGTGCCGAAATTTATTATAACTTTTTTTGTCTATAGAGAACAGCAGCCACGCCACCTTTGGAGGATTGATCATAAAGCTTTGGTGGAAGATCTCGTTTTGTAATTCGCTATAGAGAAGAATCTTCTTATCCCTACTATTTTAATAAAGTTAATCATCATGTTTTCTTCCATCTCTTGCTTTTTTCGTGCACCATGTCCGAGTAATTTACTTGTTTGATGATTGTTTAGGTTTTCAATGAGTTCATAATTCGATAATTGATTGATGATTGTTTAGGGATAATAATAGAATCTTCATCTTTACTTCTACTCTATGCATAATTGCTTTACCACGCATTTTGCGATTTGATCTTAGGGTGATATATATTCCAAAAGCTTTTATATTGACCGAAACTAGTATTTGATGAGCCTAGCGTCGTAACAATTGAAAGTTTAGTTAAGGAGTTTGGTGAACAATATCATAACTTGAACTTTTATTGCATATTTTTGCCTTGTAATAACCATCGAAAGTTGAGTCTATTGGGGTGAATGAATATAGTAGTCGGAGCCACGAAAGTGGAATGACTATATAATCGTGTCATGAGTTCTGGATGGTGCGGTATATCCTAAGGTCCCTAGATTAAATCAATCATTATTGTTGCATGATTCTCTGTGATTTACTAAGTCCTAACACTTTTCTCTCATTGATTTCAGTTTTACTTAATATTTGCATCAGTGTTAATTCACAATCACCCAAATGACAAACATATTTTGTTCTAGCTTTATTTTACTCACTACAATTCGTAGCGTGGTTAACAAGTTCTCATGGAATTCGATCCCTTATCTATACTAACTGTGATTGTTGTGCACTTGCAGGAAGTTGGACTAGGTGGTAAAATTTAACCCCCATCACATGGTAAGGAGAAGAGGATGGTATAAGGTCTCAAATGTGCTGTTTCCATTTATTGGAATTTAGAACATGGTGTTTAGGTTGCTAGTGATTCTGGAATTGATGTTTAGAAATTTTTTACGGAATTTAATGGTTTAATGGGTTTATTTGTTTAAATTGATTTATGTGTTTTCCGCTAGCTTGCTTGGATTTTTGTATTGAGTTGAGGATTATTATTTATGGGATTTGAAAAAACAAAAGGGTCTAGGTTGTTTTACTTTGGTATTAGAGCCCTTATGGTTTAGGGAAGTTGGTTGAATGATTTGAGACTATGTGTTTAAATTGATTATGAATAATTAGTCAATTTATGAGTTGTAGAGCCTTAAATCATCCTCTTCGATCCTTCAATGAGATTCCACATTAAGTTGTGTTTGATGTGTTAGACTTCTAGTTTCTTATCTCCATCTGTTCTATGGAAGTGCAGAGAGATGGATGTTGGTGCTAGAGGTTCTGGTAGAGGTATAGGTTGTGGCCATGGAGGCCAAGGATGTGGTCGGGGACGTGTGAGTGAGTCCTCCAAGAGTGTGGCGCCGAGTGCAACGCATCAGTAGAGTGTGGATCCGCATACACATCTGGAAGGGTCTTGGGGCGATACCAATATGAGTGCCAGTGTGAGGTCTGCTAGTGCAGTAGGCCTTGGTGGGGGTGCTGTTGCAGGTATCGCTCAGGGCCGAAAGGATCATCTGGCGGATCTGCTAGCCTTGATTTTGGAGCGGTTATTGGGTGCGGTACCCGGGCATGCTCTAGTATTGCCACTAGTGGCAGAGGTAAGCGTTCATCTTATCTGGAGATGATAGGACAGATGCAAAGGCTTGGTACTATGTTCTTCTCGGGTGGAGTTGCACATGAGGGAGCTGATGAGTGGCATATGAGGGTTGAGCATAATTTTTTTGCTCGATCAGATTTCCTGTGGAGTTTCAAGTTAAGCTGGCAATGCATTACCTCGACGGTGTTGCACATCTCTGGTGGAGAAGTGTTGAGGCTATGAGGAGGCAGATAGTGTGGACTTGGGGAGAACTCTTAGCAGAGTTTAATGCTAAGTTCTTTCCTCAGGAAGCACTGGATCATCTGGAGACGAGATTTGTGGAGTTAGTTCATGGAGACCGTACAAGAGTATGATGATAAGTTTAGCAGACTCTTGATGTATGCTGGTGGAGGCATGGAGGATGGACAGACGCAAGTGAAGAAGTTCTTGAGAGGACTTCGGCTCACTGTGCGGATGCAGTTAGGGGTGGGCATAATTCCCGTCCCGTTCCATCCCGTCCCGTTTCGTCTCGTTCCGTCCCGTACCCGTTCCCGAATTCCCGTCCCTTATATATCCCGTATTCCCATATGGGACAAGCTTTCAAGTTCTGATTGGGACCAGGACGGGATGGGACGGGAACGAGATATCCCAAAATCCCGTTTGAAAAATCCCGTTTGAGATAAATATAAGTATTAGTTTATATATATATATATATATATTAAAAAATGATGAATTATATTATGTCATATATTAAGTAATAATTAACGTCAATATGCCAAGATTATTTGACAATGAATAGAATATAAATAAAGAGTAAACCTAATTACAAAGAACAATTTTTAGGGTTGCTATTCCTTGCTCACAACTACACGAAGAGGCAAGAATCCTTTCACTTCACTTTGATTATGATTCTTCTCTATCTCTCTGTTTATTCTTGTTGTTTGATTGTTGTCGGTGCTTTTCCTACAAAGCTTTTGTTTCTTTTGATTTGAATATACTTTGTTTATGTGGTTTGAGACTTTAAGTTCCTCTGTTTGTATTATATCATTTGTTTTTTTTATTGATCATTTTTTTATTCAGTTTTGTTTTATTCATGATATTTGTGACATTTATGTGGTTTAAGTTTGATTCAATTTGAAGATTATAGTTTTATTTCAAATTTTTAACTTTTATGAATACAATTGAATTTTCTTTAATTCGAACATGCTTTTGATAAATTAGAAAAGCATGTTGTATACATATTTGCAAATTGAAGCATTGTTTAATCTAATTTTTGAGTCCGATTATTCTATGGGACTTCCTGTCCTGTTCCCGTCCCATCCCGTTCCATCCCGTTCCCGTCCCGAATTTTAAATGGGACATAAATGGGACGTATTTTTCTAGTCCCATAAATCTCGTTCCCGTCCCGTTCCCGTTAGATCGCGTCCCATATTCTCATTTGCCCACCCCTAGATGCAGTGCAGAGCATCCAAGTTCGCCTCGAGGGCGGAGTTGGTTGAGGCGGCAGCGTCTATTGAGGAGGATCTGGGAGATCTGATGGCAATAGTGGTTGTCCCGCCAGTGGTTGCTCTAACTTTTCAGTCGAGGAGGCAGTAGCAACATGTGGTTCCTAGCAAGGGCGGCAAGCCTGCGCAAGGAAAGACGAGGAAGTGGGAGGAGACTTCCAAGTCGAGTTCGGGTGGTCATGGTTGCTTTGGGTGTGGGAGCATAGAGAACCGTATGGTGAGCTGTCCTAGGAGAGAGGGGTCCTAGGAGGCTCGAGTTTGTTTCCACTGCGGGGAACCTGGACATATCAAGCCCAAGTGTCCCTAGTTACCACAGATGGTAGTGGCAGCATTGCAGCCAGTAGGGCAGATAGCAGCAGTGTAGCCGTTGGCTCAAATTGCAGCGGTTTCACATTTAACATCCGCAAACCAAAATTGTGATTTTGCTAGGGGTGTTGATCGATACCATGGGTGGGTGTCGATCGACACCTGTGTTTTACAGTTTGTTACGGTTCGATTTTAATTGCTGGTTTGGGTCGATTAAGGGTGCAAAACCCTAGGTTGTATTAAATAAACGACCATCCGCATTTGAGTGTTGTTTTTCTGAGTTTTGGTAGAGAAAAAAGAGAAAATGTGATTTAAGATTAGAAAGAAAGAGTTTTTGGAGTTCTTAAGAAAGAGAATTGATTTGGGAGAATGAGGCAGTTTTATTCCATTTTGGTAGAAAAGATAAACGGACATGAAGAATAAAGTGGATCAGAGTGAGATTTTATGGGTAAGTTCCTTTTTTTCTTAGCTAGCCAGGAGTGAAATCGGTATCTGATATATCATGTTTTTAACCATTTTTAGCCATGATATAAGTTCGTTTTTAGTGTTTTTTCGGTGTTTTCGTATGGTTTTAGAGTCTTTACAGGTTTATAGGCAATTGGACCATAACTTGTAGATTTCGAGCATTTTGGAGCAAGGAGGAATGAGCTATTGAAGATAGGTGTCGATCGACACTATCTCTTGGTGTCGATCGACACCATCTCTGGGTGTCGATCGACACCCGATCGTGACAAGCAAAAATAGGAAGTTTGAAGATTTTCTGTTTCTGCCGAGAAGTTCCATTAAATTATAAGTCCAGCCCAATACGTTTTTAGACTTTATATATATGTTTTCTAAGCCATTGTTTAGGCTATGCTTTGATTCTATTGAGACCTAGCAAGAGATTGATTCAAAGGTTTTAGGGAGGCAAGTTTAGACTCTTTTCAGAGATTTCTTCGAACCCTTTTGTATCTCTTACTCTATCTCTTTAATGCAGTATTATTTAGTTATTGTGATGCGAAAACATTATTAGTTAGTTGGATTAATATCTTTGGTGAGCAAAATAACTATTCGCAAAGAAATTTGGCTTAGTGGTTTTGTGAACTTATCGAAACCGCTTTTAATGCTTCTTTAAATTTATAGAACTCGCAAAGAAATTTGGTTTGCTAGAATTTAATCATAGATAACTTCTGCAGCGAAAGTTGATTAGTTTTACAATTGATTTCGAGTTTAAGAACGATACTTCATAAATATCTCGACAGTAATCTAGTGCTTCAATTTTTAGTCTTGCTTGCGAATTACTCGAATGCCTAGCGCTTTAGTCTTATTGAATTTAAAGAACAACAATCATCACTTGCTTGCTTTACTTAATTTGAGAGAGTAGCTCAGGGTTAAATTTGAGCATATCAAATTTTGGCGCCGTTGCCGGGGATTTGATTTCACCATTAGAATTTTTGATATTACAATTTTGTCTAAGTCTTTATTTTTGTTTTTAATTACTAACTAGTTTCTTTTTGTTTGCTTTTGTTTTGGGTTTCAGATGTACGCCTAATCACATCACTAGAAGCAATACAGACAAGGAGTTAGTTGGATTCGATCTTGATACGTTAGCTCTCTTAGAACGCAAAAACAGAAGAACAGTAAGAGAAGCTAAGATGGTTGAGAGACAGTTAGTAGTTGTGACGCAACGAGAAGATGGAATTATGCGTGATCTAACTGGACAAAGGTATAACGCAGCTGGGCAGAAGGTTGGCGAAGCTAGGGTTGTGATTGTCGAGCAGCTGCGTGATGGAGACGCTGGTGTCGAGCAACACCAGGGGGTATCGCTCGACACCCAAACCAGATTCCGAACCCTTTGCTTCAGAACGCGAATGCTGGACGTACTTTGGGTGATTACAATAGACCTGACCAGTTTTATGCGAATCGGCTGCGATTATACCCCCTGCATTCCAGAGAAAGGACTTTGAGTTGAAGCCTGATTACTTCACTCTAGTTGCTCAACATCCCTATTATGGTCTCCCCCATGAACATCCTATGGACTACATTGAGCGCTTTGAAGATTTGGTGTCTAGCATATAGGCGAATGGAGTGTCTGAAGACTACCTCTACTGCAAGCTGTTCCCATACTCCCTTCGATGAATTCAAATCTGAAGAGCTCAGGTTGAAGATCACTGGTTTCAAGCAAGGAGACTTCGAGCCATTCAAGACTGCATGGAATAGGTTCAAGGGTTACCAAAGGGACTGTCCTCATCACGGTTTCACGGACGTTCAACTACTCAGTATTTTCTCTAGACGGATTAGCTTGAGGTATGCTACAACTCTGGATGCTGCAAGTAATGGAAATTTCAAGACCAATTCTCTAGACACTGCTCTTCAGCTCATTGAGAACTTGGCAAACAGTAAGCACTAAGAGTGTAGATTTTGAGAGAAGCCAGTACAGTCCGAACGTGAGCAACAACAAGCTTGATGAAGTCACAAAGAAGCTGGACAACGCGATTGGTCTCTTTGCTGGAAAGAAGACATTTCACTTTGCTCAGGAGGTTGAGACTTTCAGTTCAGAAATTAGAAACGAGGAAGAAGATGTCAACGTCAACTACATCAACGGGTTTCAGAAGTTCAGCAATCAGCAAGGGAACAATAACATAGGCTACTATAGCAACTACCAGAGACCTTCAAGCCCGCAGTATCAGAAGTCCAAGTTTCAGAAGCCATTTCAGAACAATGGATATACCAGGACCATTGGATCATCTTCTTATGAGAAACCTCCTTCTCCGTCCGCGGATTTGAAGATGAAAGCTATGCTTGCGCAAATCTTAGAGGGACAACAAAAGATGGCATTGACTTTCAATGGGAAGTTGGACTCCATCTACCAAGATCTTAATGGGAAATTTGAGTCATTGAGCACTCATATAAAGAAATTGGATACATAAGTTGCGCAGACAGCAGAGTCGGTGGAGAGACAGGAAGGATTTATTCCATCAAGGATGGATACGAATCCGAAACGTGGTGCTATGGCTATCATGACACGTAGTAGAAGGAAGCTCGAACCAGTTCTGAAGAAGAGTGATGATACAGAGCCAATCAATGAGTTAATCAAAGTGGAAGATGAAGATTTTGTTGATCCGAAATCAGTATCGATCGACGCTGATGATGAGCAACGATCGACACCCAGAGCTGAGCCAGAATCTGTTTTGACAAAAATCGGCAAAATCGCGAAACCAAAAACGAGCGTCGATCGACACCAATCCAGTGTCGATCGACACTCTGCCCAGATCAGTCCAAAAGTCGCGAAATCGTCGGTTATCGCAGAGGAGAACATCTACAATCCCAAACTTCCGTATCCGAGGAGTGATAAGAAGTCTAAACAGGAGCTAGAAGATGCTAGATGCAAGAGTATTATGGATAAGATTCCTGTTGAGATATCATTGATCGATGCGATACGATCCACTCTAGTGATTCGACGATATGTGAAGCAGATGGTCACTAAGAACTTGGGGCTTGAGGAAGGTTGTGCAATGATCTCTGAGCAAGTTAGTGCAGTAATCCAGAACAGAATACCCGAGAAGCTCAGAGATCCAAGAAGTTTTGTGCTCGATTGTTTGATTTTTATGGAAAGGTTTCAAAGGTCTTTGTGCGATTTGGGTTCGAGCGTCAATTTGATGCCACTTTTAGTGGCTATCAGCCTTGGGATGACTGATTTTCAACCCACCGAGATCTCTCTTATCCTAGCAGACATAACGGTGAGAATTCCAGAAAGAATCCTTGAAGATGTTCTAATTAAAGTTGGAGAATGCATGATTCCTACAGACTTTGTGGTTCTGCAATATGGAGAAGAACCCAAGGATCCTCTTATCTTAGGAAAACCCTTCTTGGCTACTGCAGGAGCAATGATAGATGTCAAGGGAGGAAGGATCACTTTGAATATAGGCGATTTAAAGATGAAGTTCGATATGGACAAGATAAAGAGGAAGCCTACAATAGATGGTTAGACCTTTTACGTGGACACTTTGGATCATCTTGCAGAGGAGTACTTTCATGAGATAAGCTTCACCGATCCCTTAGAAATAGCCTTGATTAGTTCTTCAGAAGTTGAGCATTTGGATGAGATTGCTGAGGGATATGCTTCAATGATGGATAGGAGTGAGCAAGTTATGCAAGTGGTTGCTAATAAGGAACTGATTAAAATTCCTGTGAAAGCTGCGAAGCTTAGTGATTGGAGTGAGAAGAAAGCTCCCAAAATCGATCTCAAACCACTTCCTACAGGGCTAAGGTACACGTTTCTTGGTGAAAATTCAACTTACCCTGTTATTGCCAATTCTTCTTTGAATAACGCAGAACTCACGTTACTTGGCTCGATGCGAGGAGAAGCACTTGGTTTTGAACTGGGAAAAATGTAACTTTATGGTGAAAGATGGCATAATGCTTGGACATAGGATTTCAGTAGCCAGGATTGAAGTGGATCGAGCTAAGATAGAGGTTATGACGAGTCTTCAACCGCCTAATGATGTGAAGTCTGTAAGGAGTTTTATGGGACATGCTGGTTTCTACAGAAGATTCATCAAGGATTTCAGCAAGATCGCGAGACCATTGACTGCTTTGCTCTGTAAGAATGTCAAGTTTGAGTTTTCTGCAGAGCGTATATCAGCTTTTGAGCAGATTAAGAAGGCTCTAATGAGTACTCCTATAGTGCAACCTCCAGACTGGGATTTGCCATTTGAGATTATGTGTGATGCTAGCGACTTTGCTGTTGGAGCTGTGTTAGGACAAAAGAAGGACAAGAAGCTTCATGCTATCTACTATGCGAGTCAAACACTTGATGAAACACAGAGGAATTACGCGACAACTGAGAAGGAGTTGTTGGCTATGGTGTTTGCTTTTGAGAAGTTTTTTCTTTACTTGATTGGGTCTAAGGTGATTATGCATATGGATCATTCAGCGCTCAAGTATTTGATGCAGAAGAAGGATGCGAAACCAAGGCTATTGAGATGGATTTTGCTTCTTCAAGAGTTTGATTACGAGGTGAAAGATAAGAAGAGAGATGAGAATGGCGTAGCTGGTCATCTCTCAAGGATCAGAATCGAAGATGAAGTCCCCATTGATGATTTCTTGCTGGAAGAACGTGTAAATTTCGTCGAAAGTGGTTCGCAGGTCTTAGTGTCGATCGACACTAAGAGTGAGTGTCGATCGACACCCACTATCCACGAATGTCCCAATTTTACGAAGAATAAGGTGTCGATCGACACCATATCCAGAGTCGATCAACACCAGGTCCAGAATTTGGTAAGTCTTCCGAAAATCATCACTGATGCTTTCCACAAACTTGTTTTTGCTGTCACAATGTCAAATAGGCCTTGGTACGCTGATATTGCCAACTACTTAGCTGCAGAAGATGTTCATGGAGATCTTAAAGGATATAAGAGGAAGAGATTCATGCGAGAGCTTAGAAGATACTATTGGGATGAGCCTTATCTTTACAAGCATTGTTCAGATTGGATCTACAGAAGCTGCATTGCAGAGGCTGAAGTTCAAGACGTCTTGTTTCATTGTCATGGTTCAGAGTATATTGGTCACTTTGCTATGTTCAAGACGGTCGCTAAGCTTCTACAAGGTGGGTTTTGGTGGCCTACGATGTTTAAGGATGCTAACGTTTTCATCTCTAAGTGTGATGCTTGTAAAAGGAGAGGGAAAATTAGTAAGCGACATGAGATGCCACAAAACTTCATCCTCAAGGTTGAAGTCTTTGATTGCTGGGGCATTGATTTCATGGGTCCATTCCCATCGTCTTATGGGAATAAGTATATCCTTGTGACTGTGGATTACGTTTCTAAGTGGATTGAGGCGATTACTAGTCCAAAGAATGATTCTGCGGTGGTTATTAAGCTGTTTAAAACCATCATTTTTCCTAGATTTGGAGTTCCTAGGATTGTCATCAGTGATGGCGGACCACACTTTATTAACAAAGTGTTCGCTAATATGCTCAGTAAGTACGGTGTTCAACATCGTGTGGCTTCTCCTTATCATCCTCAGACAAGTGGACAAGTCGAAGTTTCGAATCGACAAATCAAGGAAATTTTAGAGAAGACAGTGGGAGTTACAATGAAGGATTGGTCAAACAAGCTGGATAACGCGGTTTGGGAATACATGACAGCTTTCAAGACGCCTTTGGGAACAACACCGTTCCATTTACTTTATGGGAAAGCTTGTCATCTTCCAGTGGAGCTTGAGCACAAGGCAGCATGGGCTGTCGAACAGATGAATTTCGACTACAAGCCGGCTGTAGAAAAGCGTTTGATTCAACTGAATGAACTGGATGAGTTAAGACATCACACTTTTGAAAATTCCAAGTTATACAAGGAGAGGACTAAGGCGTATCATGATAAGAAGATAATCTCCAAGAAATTCGAGCTAAATGACCAGGTACTCCTATATAACCTTCGTTTGAAATAATTTCCTAGAAAATTACGTTCTCGTTGGTCTGGTCCTTTTACAATCAAGGAGGTTAGGCCCCATGGAGCAGTTGTTCTGATCAGTTCAGGAGGGAAGGAGTTCACGGTGAATGGCCAAAGGGTGAAACACTATTTGGCGAAAGCCGAGATTCCAGCAATACACATTGCTCCTCTGGACGATGCACCCGTCGCCTAGACCCGACACAGTCAAGCTAATGACTGAAAACGAGCGCTGAGTGGGAAGCAACCCACTGTTAAGTATAGTTATTTAATTTAATTTTCATTTATTTACTATTTATTACGTTTAGTTTAAGTATTTCAGGGAGTTAATAAAAAGTAAAAACAAAAAAACAAAATATCGGTGGAGCATTAAGGTGTCGATCGACGCCACCTGGGAATGTCGATTGACGCCCTGCGGGTTACAGGAGATGCCTCCAAAGAAACGTTCAAGGACTATCCGCTCAAAGCCAAAGACAATATTCGAGGAACCAAGAAACGTTAACATACAAGGGGGTTTGGGACCAAACAGAGAAGTACCTTGTCATCATCCTTGGCCTAGACCCGATAAAGTGAGAATACCGACTAAGAAGAAATGGCACGATATACCTTCTAGGGTAGCGCTTGGACCAGAGGTCGATAGGCGCCCAATTTCAGAAGATTGGGATGACTATGATACTCTCTTCTACAATGCTTGGATTGATGTGGAGTTGGAACAAACGCCCGTAGGAGATCTTTAAGTGGTTAGAAATTACAAAATCAAAGAAGATGTGGTGCGTTTGTTGAAAAATGCGGGTTTAGGAACGATTGCGACTAGACATTACCCGTTATATCCAGAGCTAGTTAGGCAGTTTCTCGCTACCGTTCGTGTTTACTATCTGGATACGGTTGAGCGGAGACCCAATCGGGGCGTTCTAACTTTCATGGTTCGTGGTATTCGGTACCGCGTCTCGCTGGATGATTTGGCTACACTTTACGGTCTAGCGTATCAGGATTGCGATCGCGTTTCTCTTCCAGAGAGTTTACCTGGGATTCGCGAGTTTTTGCAGCTTTTCGGCTCACATACTTATGATTCCAAGACAGCGACTCAGACGGATATTCGTCATCCAGCTATCCGTTATATGGTTCGACTTAGCTCTCAGACGATTTTGTGCAAGAACGAGCCTAATAAGATGAGAGTTTCTGAGCTTATCCCGCTGTACCATGCTCTATGTAGAGATTTCCCTCATCTTCGTAATGATGACTTTCCCGATAATGTGCATTATGGAGCTGTCTTTGCACACCATTTAGTCTTTTCACTCCTATCTTTTGTCATTGCGGTATTAGTACTACTCATTGCGGCCTACTTAGCCAGTACAACACTGTCGATTTCGCTCTCCCGAGATAGGCAAGATGGATCAAGAGTGAGCGCACATGGACTTACCGCGATGTTGTAGAGAACCATGTTCAGGTTGATTTGCCTTTGGATGGACAGGAGTCTATCGCCGGTAACTTGGATGCATTACGTTTTGAGCCTGATCCGAGAGTGGTTAGATCCATCAAGGATTATTTTGTTAGTTTAGGATAGGCTACTGGAGGTGAGAGTTATTCTGGAGCGCTTGAGACTCTTCCTGGGTTTCCTGAGTCTCCAGTATTTTCGATGGAGCAGGAAGTATTTCAGCGTTCGATTTTTCAGAGTCTTCAGGCTATCTGGCAGCGCGTATCATGTACTCGACCTCGTTCTCGTTCACCGGATCCTGCGCGCTCTCCTTCACCATCTGCAGAGGAGGAGGATGAGGAGTCTTTTGCGTCTGCGGAACCTTAGTTTTCTCTCACCATCACTATCTATCACGGTTTTTCGGTTTTGTTTTCTCTTTTATTTTTCTTTCTTTCGAGTCAACTTTTTATTTTTTGTTTTGAGTCCGTTTGTGTTTGTTTCTATACTTTGATAAACTTATGAGATTATGCTATGTCATTGCTTTTAATCGTGTGTTCTCTAAGTGTCTAACAGTGCTAACTTTGAGAGACTAATCTAACTGAAACGAGCTCCGTTGACAATCATCAAAGAACCGAATCCTTGGGAAATTTTTGGTTTTTCAGAAATGGTGTCGATCGACACCCTCGACAGGTAACACTTCCTCATTCGTTTTTCAAATATGTTTCATTTTGTTTTCTTTTCTTTTGCCACCTTCGGATTTATTTAACGCTGGGGACAGTGTTGCTTAAGTCTGGGGGAAGTAGTCGCTAACTTCTGTGTTCGATTTTGAGTTTTTATTGAGTCAGTCCAATTTTTTGTTTTTATTCGGGTCGAAACTACCCTAATAACTTGCTTTGAGCATCACTCAAGGACTATTACCAATGCAAGTTGGTTTGTTTTATTAGGTGGGTAACTGATAGTGGATCGGGTTAACGGAGCAAGTTCAGGTTTCTGGAGAACGCCAGAAAGGATGTTGCAGACCCGACCCTTAATCTACTCTAAATCTCTTTTCAAGGGCGTTGGAAATCGCAAGACTTGATTCAGCTTCCAAACACTTGAAAGCGAGGACATACTACTCTTGAAAGTTTTTCCCAAATGACGAATTCAACTGTCCTAGATCAAAAAGAAAAAGCCTTATGACCCTGTCTCCACAAGAACAATAGTAGTGAGCACTGATCTAGTGAAGTCGTAGAGATGCCAAGGAAATAAAAAAGTCAACTTCGAAAAAAAAATAATTTATCAGAAAAGGGCATTGCATCTTTATGATATCCTTAATTGGATACAATTTCAGAGGGAAGAGAGAGAGAGTGAAACGCAGGAAAGTGTTAAAGGAAGTGAAAGAATCTAGAAGGTCCAGCGATCGATATTTTCTCGATGAGACCGCACCTAAATAATGAAAGGGGTTTGCAACTAAAAGTCTGAGATTTTCTAATGAGTTTGGAATCAATCTGGAGGACTGCTAAGCTTTTAGGGACACATCGAAATAGTACCAGATTGGCTTTGCAGGTGTGTGGTTCCTAAAGGAGTATTTCATCTGCTTTGCTTAGGGACAAGCACAAATCTAAGTCTGGGGGAGTAGATATATCATGGGTTTTAACCGTTTTTAGCCATATTATAAGTCCGTTTAGTGTCTTTTTGGTGTTTTCGTATGATTTTAGAGTCTTTACAGGTTTAGAGGCAATTGGAGCATAACTTGTAGATTTGGAGCATTTTGGAGCAAGGAGGAATGAGCTATTAAAGATTTCAAGTCAGATTGGAAATCCAGCCTTGGTGTCGATCGACACCATCTCTGGTTGTCGATCGACACCCGATCGTGACAAGCAAAAATAGGAACTTTGAAGATTTTCCGTTTCTGCCGAGAAGTTCCATTAAATTAAAAGTCCGGCCTAATACGTTTTTAGACTTTATATATATGTTTTCTAAGCCATTGTTTAGGCTATGCTTTGATTCTATTGAGACCTAGCAAGAGATTGATTCAGAGCTTTTAGGGAGACAAGTTCAGACTCTTTTCAGAGATTTCTTCAAACCCTTTTGTATCTTTTACTCTATCTCTTTAATGCAATATTATTCGGTTATTGTGATGTTTTCTATTGCTATGTCTGAGTAATCTATTAGTTAGGTTTAGGATTTTTCAAAGGCTGATGATAAATTGTTAAGAACTCTATTACTGTTGGGATCAATCTAATTTGTGTTCTTCACGTTGATAGTTTTAATTCTGCTTTAGGATTGATTACCCTGATTTAGACATGTTAGGTTAATTGATAGATGCGAAAGCATTATTAGTTAACTGGATTAATATCTTTGGTGAGGAAAATAACTATTCGCAAAAAAATTTGGCTTAGTGGTTTTGTGAACTTATCGAAACCGCTTTTAATGCTTCGTTAAATTTATAGAACTCGCAAAGAAGTTTGGTTTGCTAGGATTTAATCATAGATAACTTCTGCAGGGAAAGTTGATTAGTTTTACAATTGATTTCGAGTTTAAGAACGATACTTCATAAATATCGTGACAGTAATCTAGTGCTTCTATTTTTGATATACCCGGTATTTTACCATTTTTACTATCCGTTTTCCCTATTTTATATACTATTTAAATAAGCTTTTCTATCAAAAGAGGTAGTTTTCTCGTATATTTGGTTTTGAAGAGTCATATAGGTCAAATCATCAAAGAGGGAGTAAAAAGGAGCAAAATGAGTATTCTTCATCCTACAACAATTTACCAAGGTCAAAGGATCCTATCTAAGTCCCCCAAGTTGAAGATTTCACAATTTCCCAAGTTGGACAGAAGTTAACCAACAGAGGCCTAGCTACGGTCGGACAACAGAAGGCGATTAAATTTCACACTAAGATAGCCCTTTGAGTCATATTTCCAATAGAGTTGGAATTATATCAAATGGAGTTGTATTTTGGAAGTTATTCAAGTTTTACTGAAGGTATGTCATTCTGCCTAGAAGAAGAATCAAATCCGAGATGGGCCTAAGCACCAAACCAACCCTTGGGCCGGCTCATTTACTTGAAGCCACGCACAAAGAGATGATTTTGAGCCAGAACCCAGACAGATTCATGTGACCGGTGCCACTGTACGGTGCCGTGACCACTTCTGAGCACTTATCGACAAAAAGACGTTTTTGTCCAAGACGAAACCCAAGGAGCTCCACCGACTAAAGACCTCTTCATACACCTATATATAGTTGCTTTTAGCCTCTTGAGGGAAGGAGAGCAGCCCTAGGCACCACAAATCAATAATAAACATGTATTTTCGTTATTCTCTTTAGATCTTCATCTTTATCCTTAGAAAAGAGCGATGAAGGCCATGGTGTTCTTCTCAAGCTTTATGCTTAGGCTAGCTACCTAGTGACCGATATTAGATTGGTGCCGATTCCAAAAGCTTTTGCACCGTTCGGATCTAATATTTGATATGCTAGGCGTCTTAACAATCGAAAGTTTAGTTAAGGAGTTTAGTGAGCAATCAAATCTAATTCTTACAGCGTGATTCCACCTTGCAATAACCATCGAAAGTTGAGTCCATTGGGGTAGGAGTTATAGGTTACGGAGCCTCAAAAAGGGAATGATTCTACCATAGTGATTTGAGCTCTAGAACACTAGTTGCACCTCTTTAAAAACCGTGTAATCCTTGTTGCATTAGATCCTTTTAATTTCTTCTTATCTTGCGTGTTTTGATTTATCTATCCCTTTATTTTATTGCATATATATTTTATCATAAACCCTAAAACCCCAAAATATATTTTATCTTAGCTTATTTTGCATCATATAAATTTATAGCGTAACGACATAGTCTCCTGTGGATCGATTCCTAAGTACTACAATTGTCATCTGTGCACTTCCAGATTAGGGTTTATAAATTTAAAACTCTTTTGCATCCGCCCATTTGGGCCTCATCAAGTTTTTGGCGCCGTTGACGGGGATTAGTTCGCTTACCTATAGACCTTTGATAAAGAATAAGTCTAAGTTTTTATTTTTCCTTTTTTATTTTTTTTTCTTTTTGCTAATTTTCGTTTTTTGCTTTTTATTTAAGTGTGTTTCAGGGATTTATCAATGGAATATCACACCAAAAACCCTAGGAGAATGACGTCAAGAAGGAGGTCTAATGGGGATTACATCCCTATGCCTCATGAATTCCATCAACCGCCGTTTCCTTACAACAATTGGTACAATTCATAATTGTATCAACAACAACCGCCTTGGGAGACTCAAGGACGTGACCATCATCATCATGTGCCGCTGAATCACCCTCCACAGCTCCATGACCGCCCCAATTCACCTCACCAAGAAGAACAACTTGAAGCTTTGATGCACCGGTTCATGAAAGACACTACAAACACCCTTCATGAGATCGAATCAACCATCAAATCCATGAATTCGTCTCTTGGGGAGAGATTCGAGATCGCCGCTAACCAATTTGAAGCTATTAAGGCTCGATTTGGCCAGCTTGAAGAAGTCCAAAACGTCCATACAAGGGATCTTCAAGAAGACAAGACCAACATCATCAATATGAGGTATAAGATCGACGATTTATATGAGGACTTAGAGTGGAAGATCAAGACCACTAAGGAGAACGTTGATGAGCTTAATTCTAGCCTAAACTCGGTTGCATCCAAGGCCTATCAAGCTGCTCAAGGCGCGACCGAAGTTGGAGTCGTTCAAGACAAGATCGACTCAACCATGGAAGAGCAAGAAACCAATAATCAACTCATGGTGAAGACCATCAACGCCGTTTGTTATGAGCTTGAACACCATCATAAGGAGTTCATAGACACTACAAAATCCTTAGAAGACGAATCTAACAACATCTCAAACTGTGTGGAGAAGACTGATGAACGCTTGAAGCTTATTGAAGAAACGTTTCACGCTAGTGACCAATCTAGTACGAATGAAGAAGAGCCATCACCTTTGGTCCATTTCTGCACCATAACACCCCTTGAAGAAGACTTCTCTATCTCTGATAAAGATGATAAAGTCGTTCGAAGACCGTTCCTAATGGCCAAACCGAAGAATCAAAGATTTACGGCAAGAATGTCAACAAAACCGTGCGGAGAGATTGGCATAGCTAATCAATCCATCAAAAGACAACGTTGGATAAGTGATGAGATGCTGGAGGTATTCAATTCTATAGTTAGAGAACTTCCTCCTACCCTCACCTTTGAAGATGCTTGGAGAATAAAACCATCATTACGACAATGCTTTAAACAAATCACGGATGAAGACTTTATGATTGAGGAGCTATTCAACCAAGCTAGGAATCCTTATAGGTACCTAAGGATACTTCCTAAGACTCTTGATCCAGGTTCTTTCAACATTCCTTGTTCAATTCAAGATTATACCTTTGAGACTGCTCTTATCGATTCGGGAGCCGGAGTCAACGTTTTGTCGGAATCTCTTGTGAGAAAGATGAGGATAACCAATCTTCGTCCTTCAACCATGAGAATTTCACTTGCTAATGGTGCATCAACACTCTCATTGGGTGAAATATTCAATTGCCCCGTGAGAATTGCTGATTGCATTGTTCCGACGGAGTTTGAAGTGGCTAATATGCAAGATTGCTCAACACCTTTCATCATTGGAAGACAATTCTTGGCTACTACTAGAGCTATCATGGATTACACCTTACAAAGGTTGTCTTTTCCTAAGATAGATAGAAACACCTTCTACTACGCAGCACCAACCGGATTTCAATCCAAAGTTACAAGATACATTCCTTTGGAGAAAAAAGAAGTTGAAATCAAGCACCCTTTCCATTTACATGATGAAGAACATGACCATGGAAGCATTTGTTCGCACTCTAAGGGCAACCTCAAGCCTTTAGAAGACAATTCAAAAGTCTGAAACCCCCAAGGAGTCGAGCTAATTGACTTTAAACAAGCGCTTTATGGGAGGCAACCCATATATCGAGTCTTTCTTTTCTTTTGATTTTTTATTCTACGTTTTTCATTTTATAAACTTTGTTATTCATTAATCTATTTATTTATGAATTTTTCAGATTTTATAGAATTTATTTTGGAGAAAAAAACCGAAGTTTTAAAAACTTGTAAAAAAAATTGTGTCGCGGTGGCCCAGACACCGGACGGTCACACCGGTCACGCGGTTCCGACCGATGCCCGGGTGATTTTGGTTCGGGACAATCTCGTGGATCGACCGTCCCACGGTCCCAGACCCTGGACGGAGACCCCGGACACGGGAATCCGATCGGGGCCAGGACCGTTCCTTCCAAGTCCTTCCCGACCATCAACCATCTGCGTCCCAGCCTTCGTCTCGCAACACGCAGCCTCATCCTGCAGCACATGCCCCAGGACCAGTCCTGCGGATCCACCACGCCCCGGACGCTCCCACCGACCCACGTACGTGACCGGTGTCACGCGTCCCATCCTTCCCGCACCACCATCCCGCGTCCCCGACCCGAGTCCCTCACGGACCCGCATCCCCACCATCCCGCACCACCCAACGACCACGACCTGACCACGGACCACGGTTCGAACCGGTTCGAACCACGAGGTAAGTTTTCCTTAATTTTTCTTTTTAAATTATTTAAAAATGGTTTTAATCTACATGAACAATTTTTAACCCAAAAATAATTTTTAAAAAAGTGATTTTTCTTAAATAAAATTTATTTTTGAATTTTTACATTGCACTTTTAAAATTTGGTTTAATAAAGTTTGATTTTTAAATAATTTTCACATCTTACACTTATCTTTTCACTAATTGTTTTCTACTTTAAAATAAGCTTGGATAATTTTGTTTGTTGCTTCGGTATTCTGGAACCTAGGTCCAAGTTTATTTAACAAGTAATTTCAAGCATTTTTGCAAGGATATTTGGTTGTTACACATGTTTGACTTTAGAAATTCCAATTTCTTAAAGAATGATCCACCTTATCCATAGAAGATGTGCACAAAGAAAAGAGGAAAACAAGAAGTCTTTTTCAGCCAACTTATGAATCCTCTACTTCAACGTTTAAAGCAAGAGTTTTGCAACTTCTTCCAGCAGCTGTTCAACAACATATAATTCGGAGATTTCCAATATGGAGTGGGTGATGTATTATGAGTTTTAGGCTTTGCCTATAAGTGACCATAAATCGATGTCGTAACCTGGTCCTTGCGGAATGATTTGTTTGGAAAATTGAGAAGCATTATTTCTTGTGCCTAGAGAAATTTTTGGGGAGTTTCAAGACCCTTCTTTAAACACCATCTACCGATTCAACTTTGGGAGAAATTAAGTTTCTCTATCCGGTAACTTCGTTCTATTCTCCACATTTTTCAATTATTTATTTTTATTTTCCAACACTTCACCCTTAATTTGATTTAATTTACACCGGGACGGTGTAAGTTAAGTCTGGGGGGATTGTTGCTACTAACGCGTTTGTTCGTGTTGGATATTTATGTTTTCAAAAAACCGTTTTCAAAATCGTTTTCAAAATCGTTTTCAAAAACCGTTTTATTGAGTCAAAATCAGTTGGGAATGATGAAACCTTTCTTTGATCAACAACGTTTTAATTTCAGAACCAAGTGACCATTATTGCAGGGTTTGTTCCGGACAATTGATTCAGACACCTAGTGACCGAATGGAGTCCAAGGAGATTGCTACTTACACTATTTTGATGGATACGATTTCGATTCTCTATTTGGTTTACTAACATGATTTTTGACTATCTCTTGTTAAGGATATTAGATCAAGGAACAAATCACATTCATGACATCTTATCCTCTTTTTACCCCTCTCTGTTGTCATGGATGGCCAGCTCACCTTTAGTTGGTACCCTTACCTAAGCCCTTAAACCTTTCTTTCAGACCTCATGCACTTCTTTTGCTACGTCCTCTATGCAGATATGTGTAAAAACGTCGGAGAGAGTAGGGTCGACGCAATTTTCCAATCATTTGAAGATGCGACGACTAACATAGAAAGAAGGAGTACAAACAACAAAATTTCAGAAAACTAAAGAAGCTTGGCCGATCCTTGGATGCTTAATCATGGTAACAATTTCGCGCCTTACTTGACTCATATCTTTATAAGACCATTTTCCCCCTTTTCAAAAAAAAAAAAAAAAAAATCAAAGGGAAAGGAAAATGGTTTCCAAAAGAGTCAAAGGCCAAAGAAATAACCAAGGAATGCAACGGTACAAAGGAGAGAAGAGTTTACAAGTGATTACCGGAAAAAAGTCTAAGTCTGGGGGAGAAAGGCGAACAACAAAGTGGTTGGAAAATTGTGGACTTCAATAGATCCATTCTCTCTTGCGATTTTGCATAATGTCTCGCACCCGGAGTTTATGGTAACCCTAAACACTTTTAACCTCACCACTAAAATCAGCCTTCCCTAAACACCTAACCGACTTCGTTGTAAATATCCTTGATCGGAGATCTTTGAGAATCTAAGAGGGTAAAAGAATCGATTGACTTGAAGTTGAGATTTTGCAGGGACAGCAGTTTAGGACATACTTTCGTATTCAAGATGGGAGATGATGAAAAGCGTCCATGAACTCACTTTGTCTTTATGTGGATTACAGGTTTAGAGAAAAAAGCAAGATCAAAGAATATGTGAGTTCCCGTGTTTTCAAATCTTCTTTCCTGAAGGGTAAGTATGGGGGAGTTGATATACCCGGTATTTTACTACTTTTACTATCCGTTTTCCCTATTTTATATACTATTTAAATAAGTTTTTCTATCAAAAGAGGTAGTTTTCTCGTATATTTGGTTTTGAAGAGTCATATAGGTCAAATCATCAAAAAAGGAGTAAAAAGGAACAAAATAAGTATTCTTCATCCTACAAAAACTTACCAAGGTCAAAAGATCCTATCTAAGTCCCCCAAGTTGAAGATTTCACAATTTCCCAAGTTGGACAGAAGTTAACTAGCAGAGGGCTAGCTACGGCCGGATGACCAAACTGACTTGGACGGCGATACATTTTCATACGCAGATATCCCTTTGAGTCAGCTTTACAATGGAGTTGGATTTATATCCAATGGAGTTGTATTTTGGAAGTTATTCAAGTTTTACTGAAGGTATGTCATTCTGCCTTGAAGAAGAATCAAATCCAAGATGGGTCTAAGCACCAAACCAACCCATGGGCAGGCTCATTTACTTGAAGCCACGCACAAGGAGATGATTTTGAGCCAGATCCCGGACAGATTCACGTGACCGGTGCCACCGTCCGGTGCCGTGACCACTTCTGCGCACTTATCGACAAAAAGACATTTTTGTCCAAGACGAAACCCTAGGAGTTCCACCGATAAAAGACCTCTTCCTACACCTATATATACTTGATTTTAGCCTCTTGACAGAAGGAGATCAGCCATAGGCACCACAAGTCAATAATAAACATGTATTTTCTATATTCTCTTTAGATCTTCATCTTTACCCTTTGAAAAGAGCGATGAAGGTCATGGTGTTCTTCTCAAGGTTTGTGCTTAGAGATCCACCTATGCCGAGCCCTTACTTAGCACGAATCTACTGTTTTATCAACTTCTCTAGTTGCTCCATGTTTCATAACATGTAGAGTAGTTGTATGTTTGATAATAAGTTATTTTAAAGTTCTTTTGCTTGCATCTTCTACATGTTTATTGAGTTTGTTTCTGAATGATTCTCTATCTTTATTTGTGCTCAAGGCATGATCTAGACTAGCTACCTAGTGACCGATATTAGATTGGTGCCGATTCCAAAAGCTTTTGCACCGTTCGGATCTAATATTTGATAGGCGTCTTAACAATCGAAAGTTTAGTTAAGGAGTCTAGTGAGCAATCGAATCTAATTCTTATAGCGTGATTCCACCTTGCAATAACCATCGAAAGTTGAGTCCATTGGGGTAGGAGTTATAGGTTTCGGAGCCTCGAAAGGGGAATGATTCTACCATAGTGATTTGAGCTCTACAACACTAGTTGCACCTCTTTAAAAACCGTGTAGTCCTTGTTGCATTAGTTCCTTTTAATTTCTTCTTATCTTGCGTGTTTTGATTTATCTATCCCTTTATTTTATTGCATATATATTTTATCATAAACCCCAGAACCCGAAAATATATTTTCTCTTAGCTTATTTTGCATCATATAGATTTATAGCTTAACAACATAGTCTCTTGTGGATCGACCCCCAAGTACTACAATTGTCATCTGTGCACTTGTAGATTAGGGTTTATAAATTTAAAACTCTTTTGCATCCGCCCATTTGGGCCGCATCAATTTTGAGTCATGCTTGCGAATTACCCGAATGCCTAGCGCTTTAGACTTATTGAATTTAAAGAACAACAATCATCGCTTGCTTTCTTTACTTAATTGTTTTTACATTACAACTTTGTTTACTTAGCTTAATTTGAATTTGAAATTTTATTGTGTGAATCTTTTCCCTGAGGATTCGATCCCTAAGTACTATACGATCTCTTAATTTGAGAGAGTAACTCATGGTTAAATTTGAGCATATCAATTTCTCAATCGAATGCGTGCTAAGAGATATTTTTATTTTTTAGTGAAAAGTTTGTGCAGAATCAGATCTATTATCAGACCACTTCGAGGGCATTTTTTCCGGAGCTCTAGTGAGAGTTACCCAACGATCTATATGTCGTTATGCTTTTCTAAGATAAGCTCTGTTCTGAGTGTTGATTCTAAGTCGGTTATGCTTTTCTCAGAAAATTCTATCTGTTAATCCAAAAAGCCAAGGTGAGTGCGCGACCATGGCTTCTGGGTGATTTAGGATTGTATGCGATTTTTGTGGCTTGATTGATTGGAAATTATTGTTTGCTGATTTATTGCGGTTTCGATGTATATGTTGACGTGTTTTTATACAGGGTTTGTGAATTGAGGCTGATCAGATTCTGACTAGAGAGAGAGAAAGTTTGAGTCTAGTTGGTTATCGTGTGCCGATCGACACCATGTTTTGTTGGTTATGTTGATCGACACGGGTGGTTTGTCGATCGACACGAGTTGTTGATTGCTGGTTCTGTGTTGTTTTGTTATTGTGTGCCGTCTTGGTATCGTATTGTTATTTTGAGTTTGAGTGATAGGCCATAGATCAAATGACCGTCTTACTAATTATTTATGAAATACTTACGCATCTTTTTTTCCCATGTGATGCAGGTAAAGATAAAGGGTGACCGTGAAATCATGGCAAGGAGAGGAGGATGATTTAGGGTCTCATTTGTTTATGTGTTTGGAACTTAAAACCTGGTGTTTAGGTTGCTAGTAGTTCGGAAATGGATGTTTATATTTTTGAAATGATTTATTGAGTAAGAGATTCTTGGTTTAAATTGTTTAAGCGTTTTCTGATGATTTGTTGGATTTAGTGTAATTGATATAGAGGATTATTATTAATAGGAATAATAATCTAAATTAATTAATTAATTAATTAACTAAAAAGCTTGGTTGTTTCACTGCGTGTGTACACGTTAGATTATAAGGTTATAATTTGCTTTAAAAAATTTTATAATCAACTTTAAAAACCTTATCATCTGCTTTAAAAATGGTTTTCACGTCGTTATAATGTTTTCTAAGCAGATTATAAGGTTTTTAAAAAGTTTCTAGGGTTTAAAAAACCTTATAATCCATTCTAAAAAACCTTATAATATACTTTAAAAACCTATAATATGGCTAACAAATGTTTTCACGTCTTTATAAAGTTTTTTAAAACACATTATAAGGTTTTTAAAAGTTTTCTAGGGTTTTGAAAAACCGTATAATCCATTTTTAAAAAACTTTATAATCTGCTTTAAAACTTATAATATGTTTATCAAAGGTTTTCACATTGTTATAAAGTTTTTTTATACGGATTATAAAGTTTTTTAAAAATTTCAAGGGTTTTTAAAAACCTTAAAATTTCTTTTAAAAATCTTATAATTAGTTTTAAAAACCTTTTAATTTGTTTTAAAAATCTAATAATTTGTTTTAAAAACTTTATAAAACAGTTAATCAAACCCAAACCCAAACCCTAAATCCTATTTTCAAAACTATACCTTAAATGTAAATAGTTAATCCAAACCTAAAAATTAAAAAAGTGTTTGTGTGTTTGCTTGTTTATTTACATTTTCGTTTTCTATGAGGACATATTTCTTTTTCTTCTTCTTTTCAATCCACGATATCCATTTTTTTTTTGTTGTAAATTTCTTCTTAAATTCATATTTTTTATTTTGGTTTTGTGAGAGAGATACGATTTGGTGCAGAGAGAGAAAGAGAAAGACGAGATCTAAGATCGGAGGAAGAAAATTTTGAGATTTGCAAAAAAAAAAATCAGGAATTTTTTTTTTGAAAAAGTTAAGTTTAAAAAAGAAGTGGCATTGCTTGAAAAGATTTTTAAAAGATGGCATTTGTGTAAAGTGGCATGCCAAATATAGCATTTCTTAAAAATTTTCTAGATAAATCAAAACACGCAAGATAAAAGTAGTCTTAAAAACTTATGCAACATAAAACTACACCGATTTTTAAAGAGATGAAACTAGTGTTCTAAAACTCAAATCACGGAGATAGAATTTTTCTCCTTTCGTGGCTCCGAAACCTATGAATTCTACCGTAATAGACTCAACTTTCAATGATTATTACAAGGTGTGGGAGATGGATTCCTACAATTGAATTTGTCAGGTTTGCGGAAGAGCTACAAAACTTCTAGTTAGAAAACAAGAGCATTTGAGAAGAAAGAGTTTATTTGCTATGTAGCTGTAAAAAGAATACAAGGGTTTATGGTAAGAATTTCGTGATGGGGATGATACAATGATATATATAGTGTTCTAAGTTGGCTATGGTTTTTCCTTGAGCTGCATTCCTTAAGTCGGCGACCTATCAGTTGCTCGGCCCAATTATATGGGTTACGCAGAATTGGGCTTGCTAAGCTGAGATCCACAATCTTCAAGTCGAGTCATCCGGTTTGGTTCGGTATAACAAGTGGTTTACGACTCTTCTAACCGGCTGATGGATCCTAGGCGTTCGCGGGTGCTCTCCTATATCCAGACTTAGTCATTTTTGTCTGTTGGTCTTCGAGGGGTGAAAACTGACCGCTACAGTTGGCCCCCAGCTCGGAGTTATCAGTGATGGTAAAGCCGAAATATTAGTCGAAGTCTAAGATTGTTAACGTATCCTCCGAGCCGTTAGGTGTTATGAAAATTGTTGCACTGTAGCGTGGTTCAGGTATAAGTGTTTCTAAGTATTATGTATATAGATGCACATAAATTGGTCGATTAATTTATTTTTTCGTGAGGCATATTGTGGAAAGTATCGAGCCATTCATGGTAATGCCATGGTTAGGCTTAATTTTCTTTTTTTTTTTTTTTGGTCGACGGCAACTAAGGTTTGCCGCGCCATCAAGACAGTATGTGAGCCGTTCATACGCTTACCTGCTTGATCTATTTAAATTTTACTATCGTAACCCAAACTGTGTCGTCGTGACCCGAGCTGTGTCTCTGTAACCAGAGCCATGACGCCGTAACCCGAGCTGTGAGCCGTGCTTGAAGTTTGATCCGTGAGTCACCGATATCCGAGTTGTTTGATTTGTAGCAGGTACTCCGAAGAGAAAATCCGTTTCGTCACAGGTGGCTCGTGGACTCGCAGTAACTGTTTCACAGATGCGCCGCGAGTGTGTTCATACTAAGCCGTTGAATGGTTGCGGCGTGATAATAGGTTTCGCCGTGAATTCGAAACATCAAACGGTTCCGCCGTGATTTTGTTATGTCACGAGCCGTTGAACGGTTGCACCGTGATAATCGGTTGCGCCGTGATTTCGAAACATCGAACCATTGCGCCGTGAACCGATAATTGATGTATTTCTCTAACCGTTGGTCCGAATGACTTCAAACTTGTTTTGGATAACAGCTGACTTGATTATCTATCTCCTACCCAAATTTTAGCTCGGTATGTTTCCAAATCCGCTTGTACGAGAACCAATCTCTGGCTTAGTTACAATGAATTCAGATTGACATGTTTTCGGTAAATTGAACTTATCATGCTAACCACAAATTATAATGACATGATTCCAATTCCATTTGCTAGCTAACTCGAATATGTATAATGTATTAAAATATCAGCTTGTTATATGTCTTTATCCGTGGCCGTGCCAAACTGATCACTACGGGTCGGCTATGAAAATTTCAGATTGATATATCTTAAGTAAATCAGGTATATCTTGATAACGCAACTCCAAATGATATGATTTCACTTCTGTTGGAAAGATAACTCAATGATCTTTCTTTTCACTATAGACTTGAGCTGTTTAGTGTATTCCTAAGCTCATATGATATGTTTCTATGGTTGGTCCACTCTCTGCTCGGTAATATCGGTTACTCAAGTTGAATCCAAGCCGCAAGAATGTTGAAGTTGAACCCGAGTCATGATAATGTTAAAGGTGAAATCGAGCCGCAGGGATGTCGAAGTGAAAATGAGCCGTGAAGATGTTGAATTACGAATGATCTGTGGGGATGTTGTGTATATGTATATGTGTATATGTATCCACTCCCCCCCCCCCCCCTCTTTAAAGGAAGCACAGACGAGCTGCCTACGTACCTTTTGCAAGGATCAAGCCGCTTCGTAGTTCTTAAAAAATAGCTTAGTTAAATCTTCTTCTTTGTATGATTTGTGCTACATTGTTGTTTTGTCTTCTGTGCTTAGGGGGCTCGTCATTCTGAGTCACAGGTTCGGCTAAATCGTTATTCTGCTCATCTTGAAAATCATGAATTGTTATATCCTCTTCGAGTTTTCCGACAGCCAATTTTGTTGCGAGTATAGAACCCAATACTCAACAATCAGCCGTAGGGTGTCCGTAGAAATGATGAACTCGGAGTAAGGCTTTTCGTCAAAAATGTCAGAGTTCTCTTGATCATCTTGTACTTGATAATTGTGAGTGTATCCAATTTGTTTGGCTTTTATGTACTTCTGCACTAGTGTCTTTACTTCCTCATCGGTTTTGGCAAAGCCGGTAGCCCGATGCACAGCATCCTGGATAGTTGATGGTTCGTTGACCGTCATTTCCCTCTGGAAATCGTGGTCGTACCAGAGAGCCTTTTTCAAGGCTTTCAGTACCGTCTTATTGTCTATCCCCTTTACTTGAGTTAGAACGTGCTTGAAACGTTCGATGAAGCTAAGAAGGGTTTTGGTTGCTCCCTGAGACATGGTTTAGAGGTCAGCTTCTGAAGATCTCAGCTTAATCATAATGGCATACTACTTTGGGAAAGTCTCGGATAGCTAGTGAAAATTGTGTATGGAATTCCTTTCCAAGCCAGAGAACCAGTGAAGAGTCGTTCCTTCAAGGTGTTTCACGAACATGATACGGTAACCAATGTCTTTTTCTTCAGATCAAAAGTTAGCACGGTCCATCGCGATCGATAATATGGTGATGTGCTCGGTTGGATCGGTTTTTTACGTTGTAAATCGGTACTTTTATTTTTCTAGGGTCGGAAGCCATAACCTGGTGATCTGTTCTGTGAATGGTATGGTCCGCGCCTCTTCAAGCACTGTATCAAGTTTTGGGGCTTTGCTCATCGTTTGGTGAACTTGGAAAGGCATTTCTCTTAAGTCGATAGCGGTCTGTTGCAGAGAGGCTTTGAGCTCGTCCATCTTTCGTTGCTGGTTAGCGGCAACCATTCTCTTTGCAGCAGTAGTTTTGGCCTACTCTACCCTCTGCGGGTTTTCATCAGTTTTGACGAGCTCCTGCTCTTGGTCGAGCCGTCTCCTTTATTTGGCAGCTCACAGAGCTCCTGCTGATCCAAAATCATCAATATTTTGTTCTTCTTCTGTGTTGCCGGCGATCTTAACGTTCCGGTTGGTTAATTTTACGACAGCTGTGCTCCTGTCTTTGGCTCATCCTGCAGCTGGCTCCTCGGGAGATCCGCGTGTCCCTTGCACGCCAGCTGGCTTGGATAAGAGAGTTGTTGGGACGATGCAATCTATGGGTCGTCTGAATATAGCACCTGCACGTGGTCAGCTGGCTGTTGACAGGGCTTTTAGCTCTGCTGTCATGGTGCTATTGATTGTCTCCTGCTCCTTAGACTTCCTGAGCAGCTCCGCCAGCATATCTTTGACCTCGCTAAATACCTCCGGGTTTGCTGTTGTGTTGGTCCGACAGCCTGTCGCACCAGATCCGTTGGGAGGTGTATGTTCATCGTTGTTCCGTCTGTTGTGAGCCGTCTGCTCGTTGTTCGGTCCGACTGCCCTGGATTCGTTGCGAGGCGTCTCCTTTGGATCGGCGTTGCTGTCTGTCACGTTCCGTTGAGTTGTTTTGCTGCTTCCAGTCATCTTTTCAAATTTGCGTTTTGAGGTTTCTTTGTGTGTGAAGCTTTTGGATCCCCTCTTTCTACCGCCAAATTGTGGGAGCTGGATTCCTATAATCAAATTTGTCTGGTTCGTGGAAGAGCTACAAAACTTCTAGTCAGAAAACAAGGGCAATTGAGAAGAAAGAGTTTATTAGCTGTGTAGCTGTAAAAAGAGTACAAGGGTTTCTGCTAAGAACTTTGCAATCCCCTCAAATGGGATGATACATTGATATATATAGTGTTATAAGTCAGCTAGGGTTTTTCCTTGAGTTGTACTCCTTAAGTCGGCGGCCTATCTGTGATTCAGCTCGGCCCAATTATATGGGATGCACTGAATTAGTCCTGCTAAGTTGAGATCCACAATCTTCATGTCAGATCTAACCGGCTGATAGATCCTAGGCGTTTGCAGGTGCTCTCTTATATGCAGACTTTGTCATTTTCGTCTGTTGATCTTCGAGGGATAAAAACCGACCCCTACACAAGGTGAAATCATGAAACTTCTAAACTAATCTTTCGAATTGTTAAGACGTCTAGCCTATCAAATACTAGATCCGGTAGTGTAAAAGCTTTTGGAATCTATACCAACCTAAAATCGTTCACTAGGTAGCTAAGCTAGATCACGCTTTGAATATAAATAAAGATAGAGAATCAATCTAGAAACAAGCTCAATAAAGATGTAAAATATGCAATAAAGAACTTTTAGAATAACTTTATATCAAACATACAATTACTCTACATGTTATGAAACATGGAGCAACTAGTGTAAATGATAAAATAGTAGATTTTTAATAGATAATTTCTCATCATAGATGTATCTCTTAGAACAAAAGTAGAGAAGAACATCATAACTTTCATCGCTCTTTAACAAAACATCTTAATGAAGAACAAAAGCGAAACAAAAATACATGTTTATTATTGATTTGTGTGGTACCTAGGGCTGCTCTCCTTCTCTCAAAAGTCTAAGAGCAAGTATATATAGGTGCTTAAAGAGGTTTTAGGTCGGTGGACTTCTAGGTTTTCACTTTGGGCGAAATCATCTTTTTATCGAAAATAGCCTAAATGAGGCCACGGCACCGGACAGTGGCACAGGACACAATAACATGTCCGGAGTCTGGCCCAAAACGTGCTCCTTGTTCTTGGCCACGGTTACGTGCACCGTTCCATGAGTTTGATCGGTGCCTTGATCCATTTTGCATTTGATTCAACTTCGAGGCACTTTGACATGTCTTCAGTAGATCTTGAATATCTTGCAAAGGGATATCTCTATATGAAATTTCATTTGATGTGATTCTAACTCCATTGGAAATCTTACGCAAAGGGATATCTCTATATGAAATTTCATCTCCTTCCAAGTAGATTTGATCCTCTTTCCGAGGTGGTCTTTCAGAGGTATATCTTTTGTCCAACTTGAGGAATTGTGAAATCTTGAACTTTGAGAACTTTGATTGGCTCCTTTGACCTTGATAAGTTGTTCTAGGATGAAGAATACTTATTTAGCTCCTTTTTACGCCATTTTTTATGATTTGACCTATATGACTCTTAAAACCCAAATATACGAGAAAACTACCTCTTTTGATAGAAAAACTTATTAAATAGCATATAAAATGTAAGAAAATAGATAGTAAAAGTGGTAAAATACGAGGTATATGAGGGAGAGAGATTGGTTTATATCTTATCATCCACAGACGGATGGCAGTCTAAGAAGATGATTCAGACACTTGAGGATTTGTTGAGGATGTGTGTTCGTGATTGGGGTGGTCATTGGGTGGATCATTTGTGATTGGCTGAGTTTGCATATAATAACAGCGTTCAGGTGAGTGTGAAAAATTTGTTAGGTGATCCATTTAAAGACTTAAAACAAGCTTTGTTTGGTATTATAATTGTATCATCATAAGTGTTCTAAAATTCGGCCTCCGCGGCGGCACCGAGATAGTGTTCGATGGTAGTCGCACCAAATTTTACTATGCATTTAACGTATTCGGTGAATTCTAAAGTATTCAAAAACAATTGCGATTCTATATGGTATTGGGTAAGTAATGAGTAAATCTATTTGGTTTTAGCATAATAGAGTATGAAATTTCAATAAAAATGAAGAAACTATGAAAAACATGAAATATGCGCTGCCCATAACTAGGGCTTCGAAAACCTAGGTTTGGGAAGAAGATGACTTTTATTAAGTTACTAATATGTCTTTGCTTTTAAAATTAATATTAGGGTTCTTTGCTCAAATCCCACAGAAATCAGGTAATATGACTATAATCATATAAAACTTTTTTTTATTACTGGCATTTTTTTAATACCCAGCGTGCCCTTTTGTTACGTTGTGACAAAAAACGTAATTACAAAAATGTCATAGCCACGTAAGCAACCACGTAGGAAATCGCTGACGTGTATTAATGAACTCAGCCGTAAAGTGCTACAGATGAGTTATGGTTACGTTGCGGCTGAGTTAAAAAACGCGGCTGACTTATGAGAGATCGCCTGACTTACAAACATAAATCAGCCGTTAGTTACGACTGATTTACAGAAATCTGGCTGACTTATGACATAACGGCTGACTAACGAACACAAGTTATGGCTGATTTATACAACGGCGGGCTGATTTGTGGAAAATTGGCTGAGTTTAAGATTAGAAACGGCAGAGTTATGTTCTCCGGTTGACTGACTTATGAGAGGTAGTTACGGGAGACTTAAGTAAATCAGCCGTAATTGGCTGGGTTAACAATAACTCAACCTGGTTACGACTGACTTATTAGCGAAAGATTAATTACTAGAATAGCATTCATTTGACGGCTGATTTATTTGACAATACGGCAGACTTAATATTTCCTAGCCTAATTACGGCTGATTTATTAGCGAAAGATTAATTACTGAAATACTATTCACGTTGCGGCGGACTTACATTATACTTGATGGCTGATTTATTAATGGCTGAGTTATGTGTTTGTTTGGCGGCTGACTTACCGATATTCCATGTCATAAGTTCTGATTTTCCATGTCATCAGCTCTTATTTTCTATGTCATCAGCTCTTACAAGGGTTCTTCATCTACGGCCTTCTTCTTATTCTTCTTCATCTACCTTTTCATTATTTTCATTCATCAGAGATCTTATGGATCCGGTAATTATTGTTTCCGGTAACTGGGTTAAGAAACACAGATATGTATTCAACGCCGACGGTAGAGGGTGTAGAGTTGTGCATATAGATGAGAAAACAACACTAGACGAACTTGCGAAGATAGTACTCGATGATTACGGATTGAAGGAGTCGAGCCATCAGATTCAACTGAGCTACATGTTCTCGAATAAAGCTTTGAAAACAATGGCGCACGATACTCCATCAGTTTACCTCCCCAATACTAGACAGTTGCAAGTTTTTTTAAGCTTCAGAAAAATTGAACACTTATGTCTTTGTGTGGAGATTACGGAGAATGAAATTAGTCGGAATGACGGAGCGAGAGAGAATAATAAAATTTTATTCACTTATAGCTCAGAAGTTGAATCTAGATCCGAAGATTACGGTGGGAGTTATGATGCTTTCAATTTGGAGGATGAAGTAGAAGAAGATGAAGTAGGCGAAGAAGATGAAGTAGGCGAAGAAGATGAAGTAGTCGAAGAAAAAGAAGTAGGCGAACAAGACGAAGAAGATGATGAATTTGACAGCCGATTTGATATGTTCGACGACTCGGATGGCAAGTCATCTCAAGATGATAACTTTAGTTTATACGAAGATGAAGATTCACCGACACTAACTCCTAAGAAGAGACCTCATAACTTGTCGACGAGCGGATCCAAAGGGAATCCGGAGGTTCCAAGGTTAGATATGTCTTCCCTAAACCTCTCGGTAGGGCAACGATACGAGAGTAAAGCTGATTTGGAGAAACGACTGAAACTTCTTACGGTGAAGGATCGATTTGATTTTGATTTAGACGTATTCGATTCGGATACACTCGTTGTTAGGTGTTGGGTTGGTGGATGTCTCTGGAGAGTTCGTGCTACTACACTTGGGGATCCCCCGACATTTTATGTTCGTATTTACGATTCGGATCATACATGTTCCGTAACTAAGCGTTCTGGTCGATCTCAAAAAGCAACAGCGATTATTTTAGGAGAGTTGTACAAGGACTTTCTCGGCGACGTTGGTCCGTCAGTTTGACCTAGGAGTGTCGGAATATCTATCCAGAAGCAATTTGGTGTAAAGGTAATTATTAGTACGTTGCGGCTGACTTAATTTTAGGATACGGCTGATTTATTGTTATATTACAGCTAAGTTATATTATAAACTAAACGGCTGAGTTATATAAACGAGACGACTGAGTTATTTAATCTCAACGGCTGAGTTATATTGTAAACTTAACGGCTGAGTTATTTAAACTTAACGGTTGAGTTACTAGTACGTTTCGGCTGACTTATTGTTACGATGCGGCTGACTTATTTGTATCATTTTCCATGTGGTCAGATGGATTATTGGAAATCACATAGAACGCTAAGATTTGCAAGGGAAATCGAGATGGAAACTGCTGAGAGTGGGTTTGAAGACTTGCCTTCTTACTTATACAAGATAAGAAGGGCAAATCCGGGTACAATTACGCGTCTTCAAATCGATGATTTTGGAAGATTCATGTATGTGTTCCTTGCATTTCGTACGAGCGTAAATGGGTTTCCTTTCATGCGCAAAGTTGTCATTGTCGACGGTATGTTTCTTAAGGGTAAATACAAAGGGACGCTTCTCACAGCACTAGCCCAGGATGGTAACTTTCAGATTTTCCTGATTGCCTTCGGTGTGGTTGACACTGAAAATGATGATTCGTGGCACTGGTTTTTTACGCAGCTAAAACTTGCGATTCCTGACGATGAGTGTCTTGCAATAATCTCGGATAGGCATAACTCGATAGGGAAAGCAATTGGGAATGTGTATCCGTTGGCTTCTCGGGGAATTTGCACTTATCATTTATATAATAACATTTTGGAAACGTAAAACAGAAAAGATGTCTTTCGTCTAGTGAAGCAAGCGGCAAGATGTTGTAGGATGGCTGATTTTACTTCGATATACAAGGAGATTCAAGCGATTAATCCTGAACTCCATGCCTACCTCAAAAGAGCTGATGTCCGACTGTGGGCGCGTGTTCATTTCCCGGGCGAAAGGTACAATTTGATGACTACGAACATAGCGGAATCAATGAACCATGCACTGTCAAATGCTAGAAGTCTTAACATTGTTCGACTATTAGAATCGATACGGGTTATGATAACCAGTTGGTTTGTTGAACGGAGAGAGGATGCTAGATCGCAGCTAACCACGCTTTCGCGTGGTGTCGAGAAACAACTACATGTAAGTCAGCCGTAACATTTCATAAGTCAGCCGTAACATTGCATAAGTCAGCCGTAACATTGCATAAGTCAGCCGTAACATTTCATAAGTCAGCCGTAAACAGGTTGCATAAGTCAGGCGTAACATTGCATAAGTCAGCCGTAATATTGCATAAGTCAGCCGTCACATTACATAAGTCAGCAGTAACATTTCATAAGTCAACCATAACATTTTTTATTATTTTGCATTTATAATAGGGTCGTGTTACTGCCGTCAGACTTATGACGGCACAAAGGATTGATGATTATCACACTGAAGTTATATATGGATCTTCTGGGGATTCTTTGCATGTTGTGAATTTGGACGGAAAAACATGCACATGCCGGCGTTTCGAAAGGGAGAAATTACCATGTGTGCATGCAATCGCAGCTGCCGAGTACAGGGATAAATGTCGTATATCTCTATGCAGTCCTTACTATCACAACAATTATTTAGTAAACGCATACGGTGAGTCGATCATGCCGAAAGATTCAGCACTCCAAGTTCCAGATAACGTAGCTAACCAACCGTGCTTTCCCCCGGTTGTTCGTCAACCACCAGGAAGGCCTAAGAAAGGTAGGATGAAATCTAATCTAGAAGTTGCACTTGAGAAGAAACGTCCTAGGAAAGAACACACATGTTCTCTTTGTAAACAGGTTGGACATAATGCAAGAACTTGTCCAATGTAGAAAGTTTGTATAAATTTTTGGTTGTATTATGGCGGAGTTATGACTTTAATTTTTTGTTGTATTACGGCTGAGTTATGGATTTTGTTTACATTACGGCTGAGTTATGGACTCATGCCCAATTTAAATTACGATTGTTTACATTTATCGGCTTTAATTGGGTTTTGTTAAGAACCCGATTAACAAAACAAATAGAGATTTTGGATGGATTTTGGTTTGATTGTTGACTTTGTACTCTTTAAGACATATGGGCGGGATTTTGGGCGGCTCTTCGGCGAGTGTATAGGTCACTGCACACCTACGCTAGGTGTAGCGGCTCTTCGGCGAGTGTATAGGTCAGTGCACACCTACGCTAGATGTAGCGGCTCTTCGGCGAGTGTATAGGTCACTGTCAAATCGGCGCATTAACTACATAGATTCAAGATTTTTGGCGGGATTTTTCCCGCCCAAAATAGAAACACGAAACGTCGTGACACGGCTGAGTTATGGTATAGAAAGACGAAACGTCACGATACGGCTGAGTTATGGATTCATTATTATGGCTGAGTTATGGATTTTGGGCCCCAAAATAGAAACACGAAACGTCGTGACACGGATAAGTTATGGTATAGAAAGACGAAACGTCACGATACGGCTGAGTTACGGAGAGAGGATGCTAGATCGGAGCTAACCACGCTTTAAGACATTGAAGTTTAACTGTGTTATCTAGTTGTTCACTTTGTACTCTTTTAAACATTGCATTATAAATCAGCCATATCAGTATTATCTTATCTATATAAATCAGCCATCATACATTCATAAATCATCCATCATATATTCTTAAATCACCCAAACTACAAATTTTTGATTCATAACTTAATCATTATAAATCAGCCATTACATTATTACCCAGCCAATTACATTTAAAACCTATTCCTACTTAGAATGCATATAAATCAGCCATTACATTATAACCCTAAATCTTTGTATCATCATCATCATCAATGTCTTCATCATCAATGTCATCATCATCAATGTCATCATCATCAATCTGTTCTAGAGTTGATCCTTCTTCTGGTGTAACTTCAACCATGTATGAAAACATGTGGGATTTAACACCATGACTGAGGCAATCATTCGCTGCAAAAGAGAAATCACCCAAATATGTGTTAGATTAAGCGCACAAGGGGAATGGAAACCACACTTACATTTATAACCTATTCCTACTTAGAACGCATATAAATCAGCCATTACATAATAACCCAGCCAATTCGTCCTTCAGTTCTTCAAGTTCTTCATGACTTAACGGCTGAGTTGAGGCAATCATTCGCTTGCAAGAGAAATCACCCAAAGAGAATACAAGGGGAATGAAAACCACACTTATAACGATTTAATCTTAACAAACCACAAGAGCATTGCTCTGATATAAAAGAAGAACAAAGACTTTTCTGATTTTTATTTGATAATTGGATACGTACAAATGAGCCATATAACAAGTATATATAGCTCAAATGAAACTTGCAACATTTAATCCGGGTCATTTACTATTCAACGACACTGTTGGCCGGTCAACTTGCAACATTTAATCCGGTCAACTTGCAACATGTACTGTTCAACATTTACTGTTGTATGTTATGGCTGAGTTATGGTATTACGATACGGCTGAGTTATGGATTTTGTTTACTTTTACGACTAAGTTGTGGATTCATTATTATGGCTGAGTTATGGATTTTTGGCGGGATTTTTCCCGCCTAAAATAGAAACACGAAACGTCGTGACACGGCTGAGTTATGGTATAGAAAGACGAAAAGTCACGATACGGCTGAGTTATGGATTCATTATTATGGCTGAGTTACGGATTTTGGGCCCCAAAATAGAAACACGAAACGTCGTGACATGCCTGAGATATGGTATAGAAAGACGAAACGTCACGATACGGCTGACTTATGGATTCATTATTATGGCTGAGTTACGGAGAGAGGATGCTAGATCGCAGCTAACCACGCTTTAAGACATTGAAGTTTAACTGTGTTATTTAGTTGTTCACTTTGTACTCTTTAAGACATTGCATTATAAATCAGCCATATCAGTATTATCTTATCTATATAAATCAGCCATCATACATTCATAAATCAACCATCATATATTCTTAAATCAGCCAAACCACAAATTTTTTGATTCATAACTTAATCATTATAAATCAGCCATTACATTATAACCTAGCGAATTACATTTATAACATATACCTACTTAGAACGCATATAAATCAGTCATTACATTATAACCCTAAATCTCTGTAACATCATCATCATCAATGTCATCATCATCATCATTCCACCATTGAATCTCTGTTCTAGAGTTGATCCTTCTTCCGGTGTAATTTCAACCATGTATGAGAACATGTGGGATTTAACACCATGATTGAGGCAATCATTCGCTGCAAAAGAGAAATCACCCAAATATGTGTTAGATTAAGCGCAAAAGGGGAATAGAAACCACACTTACATTTATAACCTATTCCTACTTAGAACGCATATAAATCAGCCATTACATTATAACCGAGCCAATTCCTTCTTCAATTCTTCAAGTTTGGCTACAGGGATGGTGAAAAATTTTCTTCACCTTCAACCATGTATGAGAACTTGTGGGATTTAACACCATGATTGAGGCAATCATTCGCTTGCAAGAGAAATCACACAAATATGTGTTAGATTAAGCACACACGGGGAATGGAAACCACACTTATAACGATTTAATCTTAACAAGTTTAAAATAAAATTTTCAAAAACTTTTTGAAAACCGAATACTCCAAATCACAAACCCAAGAGCATTGCTCTGATATAAAAGAAGAACAAAGACTTTTTTGATTTTTATTTGATAATTGGATACATACAAATGAGCCATATAACAAGTATATATAGGCTCAAATGAAACTTGCAACATTTAATCAGGGTCATTTACTATTCAACGACATTGTTGGCTGGTCAACTTGCAACATTTAATCCGGTCAACTTGCAACATTTAATCCAGTCAACTTGCAACATGTACTGTTCAACATTTACTGTTGTATGTTATGGCTGAGTTATGGTATTACGATACGGTTGAGTTATGGATTTTGTTTACTTTACGGCTAAGTTGTGGATTCATTATTATGGTTGAGTTATGGATTTTTGGTGAGATTTTTCCCGCCCAAAATAGAAACACGAAACGTCGTGACACGGCTGAGTTATGGTATAGAAAGACGAAACGTCATGATACGGCTGAGTTATGGTTAAACGGTTGAGATACGGATAACATGGCTAACTTCATTTATGTAAACAAAAATTATCAGGAGTAAACGGCTGAGATACAAAAATTGTTGTAAACGGCTGATACATTTATATAAACACAAACAAAACATTTAATTAAAGTTACATGACACTGCTGAGTTATCTAAATGACACGGCTGAATCCAAAATTTCAAACAAAATGTTTCATACACTTTCAACAAAAAACCACATACATTTTATTCTTAAACGTTTTCAAAAAACTGTGCTATTACATAATCACAGAAACAAATCTCACAAAATATAGCAGACGAAGTACTTATGTCTTTGTTAACACCATATCCATTCCAAACACAATTGCTTTTTATGAAGTCCTTCGTTACACCATTGCAACTGCAACCTCCATAAGTGTAACTATCTTTGAGCTCTTTCATCCTCCGCCTTCCACCCCACCAAATTTCATCCCGAACTTTTTTCCCAAGTTTCTCTATCTCCTCAATTGTCGTTGATAACATAGGCTTGAATAACGAAGACAGTACTTTTAGACCTTCATCTTTCGTTGGTCCTTCTGCAATGCAAATCATTCCATATACATAACAAGATTTTTCATTGCCTTTCTTTGCAGCTTTTGCTAAACATGCCCTACCTTTATCTCCTTCTTCATCATGTAGAGAACCCACTTTTAAACCTATGTCAAAAAAGTTGTACACACCTTTCCGGTATAGAGTCTCAGGGTTTCCATTCCTTACGCACCTATCCAAAAACTTGTAAAATGTTTCGTAAGTGTGAGGAAACCATGGCAGGAATGGAACGCCACGAAGTGTTACTCTTTCTACAACCCATCTTTTGTTGCAACAATCTCTGAAAGCCTTTGACACAACATTTAGATCCTGGATGTCGGTAATGGAAGAAGATCCAACAAGTGCACATATATCTTCCAAAATCTCATTTGGCAACGAGTTCAGAGACACTGGTTTGTCGGAATATTTCCTCTTCAACAGAACTATTGCTAGAATAGGCAGTACAACAAGAACAAACCAAAACCAGACCATGGTTCCTGCAAACTTGATAGGAAAGACTATTCTTTTAGGAAAGACGATTCTTTTTGGAAGTTTGGAGGATATGGATGATGCTAATGGAAGTTAAGAGGATTTGGATATTATATATATATAAAAGACTGTTCATTGGTTTTGTAACTGTTTCTTGGCACCCGTTCCAATTTTGGGGAAGTGTTCATTGAATCCTTGCATGTTTTCTTTAGTTCATTGGTTTTGTAACCGTTTATTGGCACCCGTTCCTAAACAACTGTTCATTAATCCGCGACTACTACCAACTTCGTTGGAAGACGAAACGTCGCAACTTAAAATTTTATACTTGACGGCAGAGTTATGGATTTAGGGTTTAGAGTTTAGGGATCATGGTTTAGGATTTAATATATAACATTTAAAAAGTATATGATTTATAGTCTCAACTGAATCAAATTTTATATGGTTTATTGTATATGATTTTGGGTCTTAATTATCTATAGGTAATGTTTGAAGTACTTGTAAGACAACATATATCTCAAGATCAAGTTAGATCACATTTTCGATTTCATACACATTCAGTTGTATAAATTGAAGAAACTATATACATTCAGTTGATTTATGTTCATTTTATATTAATAAAATGTGCTTAATTATAATTTTGTAAGTCTTAAATCTTATATAAATGGTTTTAGGGTATGGCTGAGTTATCTAAATGATACGGCTGAGTTATCTAAACATACCATAAGTCTTCAAATTACATTTCCGATTTTAGGGTATGGCTGAGTTATGTAAACGAAATGGCTGAGTAATATATCATAAAAACCATAAGTTATACACAAAAACATACCATTTGCAGTCAAATCCTAATAATAAAAAAACAAATAGAAGGTTCATAATTGGTAAATCACTTGAACTGTGCATGCATATCATGTCTTCCTTCATCGAAGATCTCTGCTGCCATCTTCACCCGTAAATCATGAATATTTACATCGCATATCCCATCAAAAGTTACACCAAGCGCTAGACACTCGATAAACTTCAGTGAATACACCCCACAATCGCCAACTTGGGTGTTTTGGGGAATGTTTTTGCCGCTTTTCCATCTCAACGCAAATTGTTTTTTGGAACCGGTTTTTTTGCCAGGAATTACAGCATTGATCATTGCAGGGATCATTTGCATCAGCGGCCTAAATGCATCTACCATTTTTTGTTGACTTTCAGTAGTTACCTGTCCAATGATGGGATCGTAGGCATCAATCTTCTCCTTCAAAAGATCCACGTGAAACGCCACCCAATAATTGCCTCCAGTATGAAGAACTCCGTACAAGTGATCGACATCTTCTAACCACTTTTTGTTTGTCTGAAGGTCATCGGGAATCGCACTGTTTATGAGTAACTCATAACCTGAGTCTTTGAATTTGAACATCTTTGGCTTCATCTTGAACTGATTGAAATCCCGAATCCATGATCCTAGGAACCATTGGTCCACAAAGGCAATGCGCTTGGAACAAAATGGGTTGGGATCTTCCATGGACCTTTTGATGAGGACTCTGATATACGCAGCAACATGCTGTACACAGAATATTAATCATCATAAATTTCTATCTTCTTTGTAGGTTCAAAAAAAAAGATAATGATCTTTGTGTGGTATATTATGTGTGTCTTTTCTGAATTGTATCTCTTTTCGATTCAATGATATCACTATATTTTCAATGAAAAAAAAAGATGTCAGCCACTTCAAAGTTTATTCACTTCAAAGAAACAAAGATTCACTGATACATTGACAATCCCTCAAAAAGAGAATCGAATTAGCAACATTGAACAAACACACAATATGGGAATTTTTAGGAAAGAAAACAAAACAAAAGCTGTTACAACTAAACCTATGAATCTGCTTTGAGCTAAACATTGCTCGTAAGTGTGTATATATCTTCTTTCTTTTGTGTCATCCTTAAATTCTTCACAAATTCTCACTCTGACCCACAGCTTCTAGAATGTTTACATTTCCACCCCCTAATTTCTCATATTTCACATTTTCATCCCTTCTTCCATTTACTGTAACAAATCAACCCACCAAATCGATTTAAACTCTTGCCAACAAAAATCTAGTTCTAGTTTGTGTACCCATTCTTTTATCCCATGAAGTTTCGTTATCTTCATAACTTGACTAATAATGTGAGCTTTTCCTAACTATTCCCACTGAGCTTTTACACACACTAAAGAATCATGAAGCAATGAAGAAAACCCTCCTCTGTTTACATAGTCCTTACCTATTTCAGCACAAAAAATGATTACCACATTGTCCAAACTTAATGTCAACTATTGTTGCTTTTTTCCTTCTTATTTCCACGAGATTTGCATTTCCTATCAATGTCTCGTGAGTAGGATCCTGCATTTTGATATGAATCTTCCTCTGAAGTTGGCTATTTCATATATATTTGGTAACTCATAACACAACACGCTCAACCACATCAATATCCTCTCAACCCATTTATTCTTCAATAGTTGAGTGAATTAAGATATCCTCTTGTATCAAATCTATCATCCTGATGTTTTTAAACTTGAACTTCCACGACTTTATCCCCTTTTTTCTCCTTTCTAGTTCTTACTCTCTAAAGCATTTTATCAAATACTTTGTAAGTGTCAATTTCCATTTCACCACTAGTTGGAATTTTTTCGAGAATAGTCGTTCACTCATCAGAAAAGCCCCGTATCTCTTCGGAAAATTCTTCAACTAATGGAAATGCAATGTTCCGAACCTCAAGGGATCAATTCTCAAGTACTAAATTCATTCCTACCATATAATCAGAGTGACTTTGGTCCAAATCAAAATGTGGTACCTGTAAACTTGATGTCTTCTGGGTGACACAATCAATCTCAATGCTAGAATTTTTAATTTTCTTTGTTTCTTCTTGTAACGCCCTGACCGCCCCTCCCATGAGCCCCCGTCCATTCTCTAGCCCGTGGGCCCACCATGTCCGACGATCGGTCACTACAAGAAAACATCATGTTTTCCGACGGACGTAATATCCGTCAGAAATTTTCGTCGGAATTCCGATGAATTTCCGACTTCCATCAATCCGTCGGAAAGCCGTCACAATTTACCGACGGATTTCAGACGGATACCGTATCCGTCTGAAATCCGTCGATATTACGTTACCTTATACCGACGGCACTACAAGAAAACAGGGGGTATTCCGACGGCCCAAACCGTCGGAAGGCCGTCGGAATAGAACTTTTTCCGACGGCCTTCCGACGGGACTGGTCCGTCGTTTCTATCACGTCGGAAAATAAGTTCCGTCGGAAATTCGTCGATCACTTGCGACGGAACTCCGACGTATTTATGTTGGATTAGAAAGGGAGACGGAATTCCGACGGTTTAGGTTTTCCGGCGAGTGCCGACAGAATTCCGACGGATTCGGTTTTCCGGCGATAACCGACGGAATTCCGACGGTTTCGGTTTTCCGGCGATAAACGACGGAATTCCGACGGTTTCGGACTTCCGGCGAGTACCGACGGAAATCGTAATTAAAAAAAATATATATAATTATTTAATTTAAAATAAATACTATAATAAAATATAATAAAACATTTAAAAATATATTAAAAATAAAAATAAAAATTAATTAAAATAAAATTGTTTTAAAAGTATTTTAAAGTTTTACAATCAATTTTAAAACTCTAAAAGGCCTATTCCGGCCTACCAGTACTGAAAAAGTTGGTCATCTTCTGTTCCATCGCTCGAAATCATGCATCGGCCTCCGCCTTATCTCTCGCTCTCGCTGCCTAGGCCTCCTCCTTATCCTTCTGTCTCTCTTCCTCCATTGCCCTAAGCCGGTCGTGCAGCTCTCGGTTTTCCGCCTCCAATCTGCTAGCACCGCGATGTCGAACCGACGAAACGGACGAGCAACTATCTTCAAGAAGGCCGAATACACGGCCTCTGGTCTTGGGAGTCACCTACGATAAAAAAGAAATTAAATCTTAGAACTTAGTTGTATTAAAAGTTAATTTCAAATTACTTTAAAAGTGACACGGTTACTAACCTCGTAGGTGAACTCGTTGATCTTATCGACTGGAACTTCGGTGGGCGCCGGAGTTCCTTCCTCGATCGGTTGCGATTGGAGGTACTCCTCCTGCCGCCTCTGCACGGCTTCCACGATTTCACGAACAATCGGAACTTGAATTTGACCGGTCTTCTTGTTGGTGTGCGAAACTTTGACCAAATCAAGATTCGAAGGAAACACACCGGTCTCCTGAAACTGTTAACATATACAATTTCGTTACCGAATTTTAAAAAAAATTAAATTATTTAACTACTTACCATTTTCTGAGCAGCTAAAGCCTTGCTCGTTGCTCAGAGGTTGTGGGCCGCGGGTCCCTTCCCCTTCCGGTCGCTCTTGCGGTTAGTTGAGTGTTGCTCTGAGGCCAACCGAGTTGCCTCAAGTTCCCAATGTCGAAGTAGTCCAGCCCAACACTCTTCTTTATATTTAAAAACCTTAGGCACCTTCCCGTTTTTATACCACGCATCTTTCCACTCGTTCATCTTCTACGAGTACTTCCTCGCAGCCTTTGTGTCGAATTCCTTTCGGACCATCGAAGTGAGCGGTGGGTCCCACGTAAAATGTTGCTGCCAAAATACCAAATTCCTGCATTAGTAATTAAAATGTGAGTCATATAGGAAATACATTTGAAACAAATAAAATAAAATCATACCGCAAATTTTCGGAACCAAGTGTCCCGGTCCTCCAATGGCATCTCGTTGTATGTGGGATATGGTTTATCTACCAAGCAATTCATCATGTCGTTGATACAACCCGTTATCCCGTTTCCCGAGTATTGGAACCTATTAAAATATTTAGTTAAATATTTATCTAAAATAATTTAATCCACTACATATATAAATAAGACTTACCAGGTTGTGTTAGGTGGCGTGTCTGGATCTAGACGAGTCAACCTATCACGTCCGGGTTGCGCCACAAACTGCTCGATGGTCATGGACGTGGGAGCTGAGTAGGCTGAGACATGTATGGGGTCTCTAAGTTGGGACTACTCTCGAGATTATCCGTCTCACTCTAGAGTGATGAAAATGCGCATAGTCCCTACGATTTTCAAAATTCTAAGAGTTTGATATTTCAGGATTTATGGAATATGGAGTTTATAGGAATTCGGGATTTGTATATTTTGCGATTTAGTTATTTGAAAATTTCGGATTTAGGGATATAAGGATATTGGGGATTGAAGAGTTTTATAATAAATGAATTTAATTAAATTGGGATTTCGTGGTTTTGTGATATATGGACTTAGGGATTTAGGGAAATAGCAATATTTAAATTTAAGTAATCTGGGCTTTTTTTATATTGTATATTCAGAAACCGAAGTTCATGGATTTAGGTTTTGTTTGATTTACAGGATTTAAAGGATTTAAAGTTTTAAATTTTATTAATTTTTAATTGTTAAAAAATTCTATTAACATTAATTTTCCAAATTTTAAAAAATTGAACAAATTTAATTGTTAAAAAATGTTATTAAAATTATTTTGACAAATTTAAAACAAAATTGTTAAAAATTTGTAAATATGAAGGATTTAAAGGTTTATTGTTTTTTAAATTGTTAAAAATTGTTAACATTAATTTCACATATTTTATTAACGTTAAAAAAAATAGTAAAGGTTTAAATTGTTAACATCATAAAATATAAAATTTATAAAATAGTAAATTAAAATTGTTTTAAAACTTACATAATTTTTGATTTGGTTGAAGAATTTAAAGGTTTAAAATGTTAAAGTTATAAATTATAAAATTTTAACTTTTTAAATTTAAAGGATTTCAAGGATTTAAAGTTTTAAATTTATTCTTTTTAAATAGGTTTAAATTTTTCAAGGTTTAAATTGTTTTGTTAATGTTATAAATATTTAAAATTTTATAATTTTATATCTAATATTCTATATTGTTTTAAATTTAAATTGTTTTAATAATGTTATAATATTATGTTTTAAATTTTAATTGTTTTAATAATGTTAAAATATTCTATATTGGTATTTACAAATATAAAATTTTATGAAGATAAATTTTTTTTTTTCCAAGAACACATTTTTTTTTATGAAGAAAAATTTTTTTTTTTATGAACAAACTTTGTAATCATCAAAAAACTTATATAGCTTTTTTGTATTCGTGAAGGAGGGTGTGGATTAGGATGATTCCGGCGGTTTGTGTGAGTTTTCCGGCGGTTGCAAGCGAAATCCGGCGGTGAAAGGTTTTTTTTCGTTTTCTCCTTTGAAGAATCGGGAAGAATAAGACACCGAGAGATTACACGACTTGAAACAGAGATTATACGACAGAGAAGAGATTACACGGCGGGGGATCGGCGGCAGAAATAAATTTTGTGGGTTAAAATTGTTTTTTCCCGATCTGGAATCGGGGAAGACGAAGACTGTGGATTTATTGGAGTGTCCGACGGCAGTCAGACGGAATTCCGACGGTACTTCCGACGGTTTTCCCGCTTTGACGAAGATTACGAAGTCTTTTGGCGGCTGATCATTAGGGTTTCCGTCGGAATTCCGTCTGACAGTTAAGACGGAATTCCGACATAATTTAATTTAAAAGATTAAATTGTACATTTTTTTAATATTTTCCCGGCGAAATAAATTGTTTGTATCCGAAATTTTAAGAGTTTGAGATGTCATGAGTTATGGAAAATGGAATTTATAGGAATTTGGGATTTTAAGATTATGTGATTTATTTATTTCGAAATTTCGGATTTAGGGATATATATAAGGATATTGAGAATTAGGGGTTTTTTGAATATAGAAATTAAAGGAATTTAGTTTTCGGACATTTTGTTATGTAAGGACATATGGTGTGATGGGAATTTAAGATTTTGGTAATAATAGAATTTATTCAATTTGGGATTATGTGGTTTTGTGATTTATGGACTATGTGATTTCTGACGGATTTCCCGGTTTGATGATGATCACGAAGTTGTTTGGTTTTTTTGAAACATAGTATAAGGTTATAACCAACTACTATTTTTCAAATTGATCATGTTCTTTTTGAAACATTAATTATCATATAATTTACAAAAATCTTATAATTATTTTTAAATACCTTATAATCAACTTTAAAACCATATCATATACTTTAAAATCATAAAAAACACAAAACCGTCGGAATTCCGTCTTAATGTTAAGACGGAATTCCGACGGATGTTGTTTTTTACTTAATTAAATTTGTATGGACAAATTAAATTAATAAAAAACCCAAAACCGTCGGAATTCCGTCTTAAATTTCAGACGGAATTCCGACGGGTTTGGGTTTTTTTATTAATTTTGTTTGTCCATACAAATTTAGTTAAATAAAAAACAACATCCGTCGGAATTCCGTCTTATTGTTAAGACGGAATTCCGACAGTTTTGGGTTCTAATTTATTTAATTTGTCGATGCAAATTTAATTTATTAAAGAAAACAAAATCCGTCGGAAATCCGTCTTAAATTTAAGACGGAATTCCGACGGTTTTGGGTTTTTTAAGATTTTAATTTGTGTTTGATATGGTTTTAAAGTTGATTATAAGGTTTTTAAAAATAATTATAAGATTTTTGTACATTATATGAATATATTACTGCGGCTGCGGCTTCGAAAGTTGCATTGAACATTGGATTGTGTAAACACATTGCATTGAGACTAGTATAAGTTTGATAGTATACCTGCCTTTTTACTAACTATCTTTTCCAGATCAAAGTTTTTGTTTTATTTTTTTTTCCCTATTGGCTATCCGGTTAGCCCCGGATGGTTTAGCATGTAGTCAACGGTACGAACTTTTTATATATTTTAGTTTCATATTTTTTAATGATTTGCGTACCAATTTGGCTTCGAAACGTATTACACATATATAACACCAATATTTCACAATCCCTAATAGGAAATAAAACACATCACAACATTATTAAATCGTACAATAGATACTAGGACATTATTTAATATTAATGCAACATAAAGCTGTTATCATTAAATTATTCTTAATCATGGACGAGTTGGATGTTTAATCTTCATCGGAGTCTGGAACTGTTTCATATTCGTACCCAGTAGTTCCTCCACTTTCCTCCTCTATGGTAGATACTTCCATTGGTTGGTATTCAGCAATCATCGAATTAGCACCGATTATCTGTTTCAAAAATGAATTTACTTAAGCATTCGCATAAATATTTATAAACCTATGGTGTATATACCTTAACAATGTTCCGCTCTGTGATGTTCAGGTACTTTGGGTTCCTATCAAAACGGCAAACGGTAACATTCTTCAGGATAACCACCGCACCTACACCAGTGGTGAGTCGGTACTCGTCCTTCTTAAAGATTTTATGGTGCATGGTTCCCTCGATTTTTCCTGAAGGATCTTTTAAGGTTACTAGCAGATCTCCCTGCTCATTGGGCGTTAAACTAGAGAGCATAGCCACAATCTGATAATGAAATAGAATATACTTGTCAGATAAATTGTATGTCTAAATGTTAATAAAATATGTTCCCAAAACGTAAACCTTTTTGACTTAAAAAAATTGTGAATGCGGGGATTGAATTTCTACAATCTGGGTCCAGAATGGTGTGCTCCTTTTGTTATAAGAACCTACATGTATGAATGATAGATTTAGTGTTTGTCAGCTACAATCATTATTGTAAAAGTAAAACCGGTAATTATATATATATATATACCTTCACGGATTATGTAATCGATAGTAGAAGTCCACGAACAACTACTAAAATCCTGGTCCGCCTGTGGTGCCTCATTAATTGCCTCACGAATAAAATCTTGTGTTGGGCGTGATTGAGAACTTTCACCTCGCATCACCTTTGCATCATGAGACCTTTTTCAAAACAGGCCTCGCCGTACAACTTGGGCAGGTCCCGGTATTACGGGTGTTTGGTTATGGGATTGTTGAGTTGGATGGAGTGAAATAGTCGGTTCAACATAAGTAACATTTAAGTTATCGTAAGGAGGGCTTGAAGGAAAAAGATTTGTGGCAGGAGGGTTATGACCGGGGGCTCGGTTTTGCATATAGTAATTCCACAAATCTCTGTTTGCCATTACGTAATTGAATTTTCTGTGTTATGAATTTGAGTTGTATTTTTTTTATGAAGGCATGACAAAATGTGCAAACTTATGTAGAACGGATATCCGTCGGATTTCCGTCGGTAAACCGTCAAAACACTCCGACATAAGACCCCACCAATCCCTTCGGCCACTGCAGACGATTTATTAACCACTGAAACTTTGCCGACATCGGAAACCGTCTTCAAACCGTCGGAAATCCGTTACATAATTCTAACGACATAGCTCCGTTAGAAATCCGTCGATACAGCTGACCAATCAAACTTTGTCGACATCGGATTCCGTCTGAATGAAGTTTGAAAACCGTCACTACTTCCTACGGATTTAGTGCATCGGAAATCTGTCCATACCCACTGACCAATCATACTTTGCCGACATCGTGCTGTCTGAATTCCGTCGGTATTCCGTCGGATGTCAAAACATCCGACATATCACCCCAACAAACCCATCGGCAACTGCAGACACTTTATTAACCACTGAAACTCTCCCGACATCAGATTCCGTCTGAATTACGTCGGGAATCCGTCACTACTTCCGACGGATTTTGTGCGTTGGAAATCCGTCCATACCCACTGACCAGTCATACTTTGCCGACATCGTGCTGTCTAAATTCCGTCGGTATTCCGGCAGAAACGGCGACGGAATACCGACGGTTTAGACATATAACGTCTTATATAATTACTCCCTATGGAGTGTTTTATGTTCTACACCTTCAAATTACAAAAAATGTCTTCTACCTCTCCTAATGAAGACTCAAACACAAAAGCTGTGGCTAATTTTTTCCATGTTCCAAAATACTCGTGGGAAATTGAATCTCATTGCGACGAATTCACCCAAGAAATTCCCACTTACTCGTGAGAATTTGATACGTCCTCACCAATCTATAATGCAGATTCTACATCGACAGTAGTGCCTGACAGCCAGTGCTTGGCAAACATCCACCACATTTACGATAGGCAGCCACAATGTCTTGATCACAAGCGGGTTATCGAAGCCGACCAACCATGTTAATTGATGGAAAAGTCAGATATTTACGGTGCAAGTACTTAAAACGTATGTAAGGATGAGTACTATGGTTATGAATTCGCCCAAAGCCCTGAAAAGCCAAACTTAAATTTAGATGTTGATGCAATCAAAAGTGAAATGTGTGACGGATTTATAGATTCGCCAGGAAAGGATCATTACTATGATTTCGAATTCGCCCAAAGCCCAGACAGGGCATACATAAATCTAGATGTTGATGCAATCAAAAGCAAATTGTGTGATGAATTTGTAGATTCTCCACAAAAGAAAAAAGGGAAAGAACATCACCAAATGGTTCTAACAAATGGTAAGTTCGGAATGAAAACCGACATTTGATTGTAAAATGAGAAGTTTATTATGTACTTGTACCATAACCGTTGTGTGTTAAATATTTGCAAGTCTGTAATGTACCTGTTTAATAATGTGTTTTTAATTTTATGTTTCAGTAAATGTAAGGTTTTATTGGAGTTGTAATACTAATATTTATCGTTAATTTGTCATCGAACATGATTATATATATACTATTAAATAATATGATATACAAGATTTGGGATAATGAAAGGGAAAATATTATAGTGAACACACAAATGTGAGAGAACAACATGAATAAGCAAGCATTTATTGACAACTAATTATTATTCGGAATCTCCGGATGAACCGTCACTAGGGATGGAGTCTGAATCGTCGTCAAATTCTCCACGTGTTTCCTCCTCGTCCGAATGCACTAGATCATCCCCGGCATGTGTCACATCAACGATAAGGTCAATGTTATCCATCTCCTCAACAGGTGACATTTGTACACTTCTCGATGGTTGTAGAGCATCATGTTCTGGAACTCCATAGATTTTGCCTCTCGGGTTTATTTGAGTTACTGTGATCCACGGATCAGTACGGTAGGTGATACGTGAAGTTTTAAACCCAAATAGTATCCGCAAGTGCACAGACAAAAGCAGTAGTATTTTAGGTATCGAATCCTCAGGGACCAATTCACACTATGAAAATATGGACTATTGTTTAAAGCTAAGATAAAAATGGGATTGGTTTGAAACGAAACAATGAACGAAATAGCAATTAAAAAATGATGTAAATTCAATAAGATAAAGACACTAGATTAGAGTCATTCGCCGGTGGTTTCGGATTATGGACTGAGCAATCTATTCAGGATTCAATTTAGCGCAATCTAGAACTCGAACATGAATGTAATATTGCCTCACTGTCGTGATGCATCAATAACTTTATCTATCATCCTAAATGCATAAACTGTCGTTCGAATTCAGAAATGAAGATAAGCATTAACAATTTGGTTCGATTTGTTCACAATCGATGGTAACAATCAACTGTCGTTGGTTACACATCGATTGCTCATCAATGGTTTATCTAGCAACCTAGAGCACTTTCGTGAATAAGTTAATCCTAAAATCATAGACTAGGTGATCAAATTAGCCTAAGCAGTATGAATCCCGATTGATGAAGACAAAAGATAACATTTCCTATTTGGCTCAGTCACTATCATCCTAATCCACCATTGAATTTCCCTAATCTAGCAATGAGACTACTCAAGCATAATGGAATCAATCACAACAAAGACAAAAGGAGAATTCATAATCAAATTAAAGAGAATAAGGTTTAGAATTCTTCTCAGAACGATGTCGTGGAATGATCCAGCAAGGAGAAGCAACAAATCGGAAAAATCCCAAAATCGTGAACAGTAACTGTGAACAGTACCGTGAACAGTGTTTCGATGAACAGTGTTTTGATGAACAGTGTTTTCGTGATTTTTCCAAGGCTCTTGTCTCAGGAACGTACAATGAAAAATCTCAGAGAAAAAAAATAGAACTTAGGTTTAGGAAAGTGGCTGAAACTTATTTATAGGGAAAATTAGGGCAACTTGGTTCTGGGTGCCCGACCGGTCGGTCTGGTTCCGGACCGGTCGGTCCGTATCCAGAATCGGCAAGTCTTCACGTAGTGGACCGGTCGGTCTTCTCATCCGGACCGGTCGGTCCGGATTCCAGAGAGTTTTGGCTTCGGGACTCGGGTGTGGACCGGTCGGTCCAGTGGTAGGATCGATCGGTCTTGCTTTCGCTTGGGTCTTGGGTCTTCACACGGGACCGGTCGGTCCACTGGCCAGACCGGCCGGTCTCGAATCCAGAGAGTTTGGCTTCTTCGAGTCTTCGGGCGAGCAGGTGCTCGCTCCAAACCGAGCAGGTGCTCGGTTTATGAAAAGTGTCATCTTTTCTCCAGATTCGTCCTTTTTGCTCCAATAACCTCCACAGACTCTAATCCATGCATGAGAGCCTCCTAGAACCTGCAAAGACACAAAATAAACTACAAAGAACCAAAAAGACTAAAGAAATGATAACTAAAAGAGACCAAAATACTAATATATCAATTCCCCCGGACTTAGATCTTTGTTTGTCCTCAAACAAACTTAGAAACAAGTAAAGGAGAAAGGTTTGAAAACGCGGATGGAATTCACTCGCTTGTTGGAAAGATTTCAGATTTCATACTTTCGTCATTAGGCCTTAGAACATGTATCATAGTCAACCATGGGGCTCATAACCTAACTTAATCACCCACAACCCATCAAAACGTCGGTATCCACAATATCATCTCTTAAATAGGATTAATGAAAATGAAGTAAAGTGATCTTACCCAAGGGGGATCGTTTCAAGGGGTGCCGACTTTTCCGAACCAAGACCCTCTCCTGCATACTCTTTTTCTTAACTCAAATCCTCTCTTTAAAAATGGTTAAACGTTTGATAGATTTTTTTTTTTTTTTTTTTTTTTTTTTTTGGGACGGATCGGAATGAGACCGCGAAGACATACGGGTTTACGTATCGTCCCCTGGCTCACCCAGAAACTTGAAGTTTCCCTCTAGAATTTTTTTCTCTTTTTTTTTATTTATATATTTTTTATGGGACGATTCTCATGAGGTCACAAAGGAAATACGGGTTTACGCATCATCCCCTGGTTCACTTCGAATCTTTTAGTTTCCCTTACAACATGCCTTCCGCGAGTCCCAAAAGATACACGGGCTTATTCGCGTAGTCCCTTGGGCCACCTGGACATGTTGCTTTGATAAAAGAGAGGAGAGTTAGAGAATAAAGAACTTACGTGGTGGAGAGTTGCAGTGTCTTGTAAGGTTCGAAAAAGTCTTGCCCAATGAACGTCAAACCCTTGAAAAAGAGCCATACTTGTCGCCATCCGAAATAGCGTTGTAAGAGATCCGCTTGTCGATGTTAGAGAAAACAATCCGTTTGTTTGGTAAGTCAACAACTGCACCTGCTGTTGCAAGGAAAGGTCTTCCCAAAATCAAAGGCATGTATGAACCATTGCTCATCTCCACAACTTGGAAATCAGTTGGAATCAAACAATCCCCAATCCTGACATTTAAATTCCCAATGAATCCTTGCGAAGTTGTTACCGAGGCATCCGCAAATCTAATAGACATCTTAGAAGTCTGGATATCAACAATACCTAAAGATTCTGCAATATCCCTTGACATGAGGTTAACACTAGATCCAGAATCGCATAAAGAATCCTCAAAATCAATTCCAAAGATAAGACATGGAACAACAAACTTACCTGGATCCTCTAGCTTATGCAGTTGCCTTAATAAAGGTTTTTGAGTGTTACCTGGAGTGACACTTATGCTTTGACTCTGAGGATCCGTAGCTGGTTCAAGTGGGATCGATCGATCTGGCTCGTCCGCAGGAATCAATGCAACCTTTTCCGCAGAACCTGACGCTTTACTCTGGGACATAGAAGCAACTTGTGAATCAAGAAAGTCAACCTGACAAGTTAAACTCTCTAGTTTATAGCTGAGTTCGTTGTTCATGACGTTTATCTTGTCGTCAAGAGAGGTTATTTTCTCATTCACTTCCCGTGCACTCCTGTCTTGCCCATCTAGAATCTGTTGCATCATTAGCTCAAGTCTATTCTCTTGGAGGTGCGGTGCTTGATGTTCTCTACTCTGATTGGGTCCTTGGTCCTCGATAAAGTTGACATAGGCACGTGGGTAAGGAACCCTGGGTGCGTAAACTCTCTCTGGGGGAATTTCTGAAGATTCGGTAGGAGCATCCTGGCGAGCAGGTGCTCGCTCCAAACCGAGCAGGTGCTCGGTTACGTGCTTCTTACCTTTTCTGTGGGTGCTAGAGATTCCGCTCGTGATTTCTACAGCATTGGCATACCCATTCTTAGGATTCATCTCCCCTTTCCCTGGAAGAATTCCAGCCGGTCTCTTAATCGTCTCAGCAGTTTGAGCAACTTGTGTATCCAATTTCTTCACATGCGCGGTAACAGCCTCGTACTTTGCATTCAAATCATCGTACATGAGATCTACCTTGCCATTAATCTCAGTGGACGCCTTTTGGCTGTTAACCATCAGTTGCTGCATGAGACTCTTCAACTCATCCAGAGATGTAGGCGCAGAAGTAGCTTGTTGTGGCGCAGCGAATTGTTGTTGGTTCCCTCCTTGGAAACGACTCTGATTCTGGTTAGGGATGAACTGATTCCCTTGAGCGTTGTTGGAGTAGAATCTCTGAAATCCTTGACCGTTCACAAAGTTGACCTCTTGTAATGCGGCGACCTCATAACCTTCAAACTCTTGAGAAATAGGAGCAGCCCCATTCTCTTCCACAGATTTTACCGGTCTCTGGTTCTCGCGTAAAAGTAGATTCACCTTTGCTGTCAGCTCATCAATCTTCTGAGTGTCCATATTATAGACTTTCCTGGACCTATCATACTCAGGAGCCTTGTTGCTAGAGCTCGTAGCGAGGTTCTCAATCAGCTCAAAGGCTCCATCCCTTGTCTTGGTCATGAAGTCTCCGTTACTTGCAGCGTTAAGAGCATTCCTATAGTCCCACTCAACTCCATCGTAGAAAATTCCAAGAATCTGCTCATCTTTGAAGCCGTGATGAGGACATTCCCTACGGTATTCCTTGAGTCTCTCCCAAGCTTCACAGAAAGTTTTGCTGGAATGTTGTTGAAACGAAGAGATCTTATTCCTCAAAGACGCAGTTTTGGACTTGGTGTAGAAGTGGTCCAAAAACGCAGCTCTAACTTCGTCCCAAGTCTTTAAAGAACTAGCCGGTAAAGACTTCAACCATCTAGAAGCCTTATCCGAGAGTGAGAATGGAAACAGCTTGCACTTCATAAATTCACTCGGCACTCCATTAGACCCCGTAGTAGTGCAGATTTCCTCGAAATTCTCAATGTGATCCATTGGTATTTCAGCTGGTAATCCGTGGAATAGATGCTGTTTCACCAATGAGATCATCTGAGGCTTGATCTCATAATCCTGCCTCTGAATAGTTGGGATCACAATGGCTGAACGGTTCTGATAGAAAACATGGGGATTATCCATATCCCCTATACCCGGCTGTACTAGTGGAGCTTGTGGTTGATTCCTTTGCAACTGAGCAATCTGATCCCTCAACAACTGCAACTGAGTATTCATCGCTTCCTGAGACATAACAAAAACAAATAAAAGAAAACAAAATTAGCAAAAATAAATTCTTAGACTATAAACTAAATCGAAATTCAAAGGCAACATAATTGGTCCCCGGCAACGGCACCAAAAACTTGATACGTGAAGTTTTAAACCCAAATAGTATCCGCAAGTGCACAGACAAAAGCAGTAGTATTTTAGGTATCGAATCCTCAGGGACCAAGGTCACACTATGAAAATATGGACTATTGTTTAAAGCTAAGATAAAAATGGGATTGGTTTGAAACGAAACAATGAACGAAATAGCAATTAAAAAATGATGTAAATTCAATAAGATAAAGACACTAGATTAGAGTCATTCGCCGGTGGTTTCGGATTATGGACTGAGCAATCTATTCAGGATTCAATTTAGCGCAATCTAGAACTCGAACATGAATGTAATATTGCCTCACTGTCGTGATGCATCAATAACTTTATCTAGCATCCTAAATGCATAAACTGTCGTTCGAATTCAGAAATGAAGATAAGCATTAACAATTTGGTTCGATTTGTTCACAATCGATGGTAACAATCAACTGTCGTTGGTTACACATCGATTGTTCATCAATGGTTTATCTAGCAACCTAGAGCACTTTCGTGAATAAGTTAATCCTAAAATCATAGACTAGGTGATCAAATTAGCCTAAGCAGTATGAATCCCGATTGATGAAGACAAAAGATAACATTTCCTATTCGGCTCAGTCACTATCATCCTAATCCACCATTGAATTTCCCTAATCTAGCAATGAGACTACTCAAGCATAATGGAATCAATCACAACAAAGACAAAAGGAGAATTCATAATCAAATTAAAGAGAATAAGGTTTAGAATTCTTCTCAGAACGATGTCGTGGAATGATCCAGCAAGGAGAAGCAACAAATCGGAAAAATCCCAAAATCGTGAACAGTAACTGTGAACAGTACCGTGAACAGTAATCGTGAACAGTGTTTCGATGAACAGTGTTTTGATGAACAGTGTTTTCGTGATTTTTCCAAGTCTCTTGTCTCAGGAACGTACAATGAAAAATCTCAGAGAAAAAAAATAGAACTTAGGTTTAGGAAAGTGGCTGAAACTTATTTATAGGGAAAATTAGGGCAACTTGGTTCTGGGTGCCCGACCGGTCGGTCTGGTTCCGGACCGGTCGGTCCGTATCCAGAATCGGCAAGTCTTCACGTCGTGGACCGGTCGGTCTTCTCATCCGGACCGGTCGGTCCGGATTCCAGAGAGTTTTGGCTTCGGGACTCGGGTGTGGACCGGTCGGTCCAGTGGTAGGATCGATCGGTCTTGCTTTCGCTTGGGTCTTGGGTCTTCACACGGGACCGGTCGGTCCACTGGCCAGACCGGCCGGTCTCGAATCCAGAGAGTTTGGCTTCTTCGAGTCTTCGGGCGAGCAGGTGCTCAGTTTATGAAAAGTGCCATCTTTTCTCCAGATTCGTCCTTTTTGCTCCAATAACCTCCACAGACTCTAATCCATGCATGAGAGCCTCCTAGAACTTGGAAAGACACAAAATAAACTAGAAAGAACCAAAAAGACTAAAGAAATGATAACTAAAAGAGACCAAAATACTAATATATCAGTAGGCAACTCGAGGATATGGAATGTAGCAAAACTATTATTAATTAGTGGATATTGTTAATATACATGAACAAGAAACCTTAAGTATGAGTACGTAGGTAAACATATTAGTGTATTGATACCTGGTCAGCTTGAGACGCAAGGATAAATGGATCGTAATACTGTAGTTTCCGGCTTGAATTTATCGAAATAACACCAAGAGGGTCAACTCGAACCCCTCGACCATCGGATGGGTCATACCAATCGCACATAAACACAATGCACCTCAAGTTCAACATTCCTGGATACTTGATTTCCAAGATTTCTTTTAAAATCCCATAGTACATGGTATCACCGGATTGCGCCGAAATACCATAGTCCGAAGTTGACCTTTGACGTCCTTCCTCACGGATCCTGAACGAATATCCCCTAGTGCAAAATTTGGGATATGAAGTCGCGGTGCTGCGTAAACCATGGGCAACCTCCACTAACCATGACGGGAGTAAGTGACCACTTGCTATACTTTCGGAAACCTAAAAATGATATACGTAAGATATAAGTAACATATGAACGTGAAAACATATATGGAAAAGTAAGAGTAAGTAATTATATTAAACTTACATAACATTTTAACCACCCCGGGAATTCTGCATCTTTCAATACATTAAGTTCGGCATCTGTCTTACCATAATAGTAATCACGTGCGAGAGACATGTAGATCCTGTAACATAACAGTCGTTAGTTGATGACAGTGGAAATATCTTCTCAAGATTACAAAGGAGAACCGGGATATTGGCCTCCAAGTTACGTATCCCGTGGACGGTAAGCGCTCTTGAACATAAATCTCGAAAGAATGCACCAACTCCTATAAACGAAAATTAAACAAGTTAGTACATATATAGAAATATTATGGTAGTAAGAAACTAATGGGAGTAAGAAATATACCTCCTATTGCTTGGTGGATAGGTTCTGGAAGAAGATATGCAAATACAAAGGGAAGAAGACGCTGCATCACGACATGACAATCATGACTCTTCATTCCTATAAACTTCCCTTCCGTCGAATCCACGCAAGGTTAGATGCGTAGCCGTATGAAAATTTTACAAATGTTTTGAACCATTCAAAAAAAACTTCTTTTTGATGAGCGTCTAACCGGTACGCAGGCATCGGCAATCTACCGGCCGAAACATGAAGAGATGGCCTCGTACAAATCAATGGCAAGTCGAATCTAGACTTCCAGTTGTCTTTGGTCTTTCCTGGGACGTTTAATATGGTGTTCATGATGTTGTCGAAGAAATTCTTTTCAACATGCATGACGTCTAGATTATGCCGAAGTATGGTCTTTCCAGTAAGGCAAATCCCAGAAAATACTTTTCTTGTGCCAATTGTGATATTCCCCATAACCGTCGACGGGGTGTGGCCATTACCCCCACATTCTGGAGTTCGCTCTGCACCAAAATCACGTAACTGTTCCAACATGTTGCGACCATCTATCTCAGGAGGTGGACCATGAAACACTTGTACATTCGTCTTGAAATGTCTTCTAGACCGACGATATGGATGATTTGCCGGCAAAAAACACCTATGGCAATCAAACCATGAAGTCTTCCTACCGTGCTGCAATTGGAAAGCTGAAGTATTGTCTTGGCAATAAGGACACGCCAATCTTCCATGCGTTGTCCATCCAGATGACATACCGTACGCCAGAAAATCGCTTATGGTCCACATAAGAACCGCACACATGTTGAAATTCTGCTGCACTGAAACATCATATGTCGTAACACCATGCTCCCACAACATCTGCAACTCACAGATCAATGGTTGGAGGAATATATCGAGTGACCGTTTTGGATTATCTGGCCTGGGATCTAGAATTGAGAGAAACAGGAACTCTCGCCGCATGCACATAGATGGAGGCAAATTGTAAGGTGTTACGATGAGCGGCCACAAAGAATATTTTCTTCCATGCTTTCCAAATGGGTTGAAACCATCATTGGATAAGCCTATGTATACATTCCGTCGTTCGTATGCAAAATCTGGATATACAGATTGAAAGTGTTTACACGCTTCCGCGTCAGAAGGATGCGTGATATCTCCACGTTGACTATGCTCGGCATGCCATCTCATAGCCTTTGTTATGCGGTCTGATTTGTACAACCTCTTCAACCTCTCCATTAAGGGTAAATACCACATCCGTTTGAATGGAATCTTCACCCTGGCACTTGTCTCCTCGAACCGGGGTTTGTGGCAAAATTTACATTTCTTTCGGTTCTCGTCCTCTCTCCAGTATATCATACAGTTGTCGATGCACACATCTATAACCTGGTAGGGCAAACCAAGACCGGCAAAAAGTTTTTGGATCTCGTAGTATGATCCAAGGGCCAGATTATCTTCTGGCAAAATATCTTTCACGAACTCGGCGAGTGCATCAACACATTCTTCGGACAAATTGTGATCAGTCTTTATGTTCATCATCCTAGTAGCAGATGATAATGGTGAATGACCCTCCCTACAACTGTTGTATAGTGGTTGCTTTGATGCGTCTAACATATCAAAAAACTTTCGAGATTCTAAATTAGGCTCTTCAACCCTATCACCCTCATACCTACCCGTCTGCAAATTCTCTCTAAACGCATCGTTAACCATCGCAACCGTACTGACCCCAACATCTACTTCCGCTGTAGGTTCCGCTGTAGGTTCCCCTACGCTATCCGGAAAATAAGGTTCATTGCTACTAGTACTACCATATTCATAATTCCTTTCTCCATGTAAATACCAAACCTTATATCCCGGCCTAAAACCATATCTATATAAGTGAGTCCAAACATTATGAACGGCAACACTAATTCTATTACAGCAATTAGAACAAGGACATTTGATATCCTGACCTTTTTTTGCTGCTTCTACATTACTGGGTAAATTGATGAACTCCCATAAGCCTTGAGCGTACTCGTCCCTTAATAAGTCCGAGCCCTCATTCGACATTGGCTCGTCCATCCATGCCCGAAAATATGAACTCATCTTTATAGTTTTTTTTTTTCTCGAAATTTTGTTATGATGAAATGAAGCATTCTGCAAACTTATGTAGAATGGATTTCCGTTGGAAATCCATCGGAATTCCGTCAATACCTCCGACATAACACCCCACCCATCCCATCGGCCACCGCAGACGATATGGCAACCACTCAAACTTTGCCGACATCGGAAACCGTCGGAATGCCGTCGGAAATCCGTCCTTAATTCCGACAGATTTTGTCCGTCGAAAATACGTCTGATCAATCAAACGTTGCCAACATCAGAAAGGCCGAATTCCGTCGGTAATCTGTCGCAATGCCGTCGGAAACTAACGATAGATCATTGCCGTTTGTATTCCGTCGGTAGTTTCCGAAGGAATTCCAACGGAATGTCGACCGCGTGGATTTCCGTCGGAATGCCGTCGGAATAATTTGACGGAATTCCGACGGAACGATTTTGGTCGGTAGTTCGTCGGAAAGCCGTCGGATTTGGCAGACGGAATTCCGACAGAAAAAAAATCCGTCGGAAAATTGCATGTTTTCTTGTAGTGCGGATTATCGACGAAACTAAGTAGTCGTAATTTTGTAACGTATTTCCGACGAATACGGTATACGGTATCTGTATACGGTATACGATATACTATATCCGTATATGGTATACGGTATACGGAAAACCGTCTGGTTATCGCCGGAAGATTTGTGTTGATTCTTTTGATTGTTTGAAAATTGTTCTTGAGAAATTGTTTTTTTAGAGATTTAGGAGTGTTATATGTCGAATTCGAAGTATGGTTGGTCTGATTTCGAACATATATATGAGGATTTCGTGGTTGATTAGTAAATTGAACATGAAATTTAGTGATTTAGGGATTATGAGAATTTTAGGAATTTAGAAATTTAGGGATTTAGGGATTATGAGAATTTTAGGAATTTACAAATTTATGAATTATGAGAATTTTATGAATTTAGAAATTTAGGGATTTAAGGATTTAGGAATTATGAGAATTTTAGGAATTTTAGATTTAATTTTTGATTTACTTTTATTTTTAATTTAATTTTAGATTAATTTTTATTTTTAATTAATTTTATTTTAATTTAATTTAGTTAATTAGAATTAATTTTTTTTAATCCGTCATAAATCCGTGTCAAATCCGTAACCGTATACCGTATACCGCTCATATTCTTTTATTTGGTAAGAAGAAGAAGAGGAGGAGGAGGAGGAGGAGGAGAAATTTTCCGGAGGAGGATTCTCCGCCGGAGAATTTTTTTAAAAAAAAAATATTGTAACCGTATACCAGATACCGGATACCGGATACGGTATACGGTTACGGATTTCCGTTATTCCAAGATCCGTCGGAATAAGGTTGTTTATGACGGATCTTCAATTTCCGACGAAATAGATCCGACGGTGGAAATCCGTCGGAAATCCTCTGTTTTCTTGTAGTGGGTGCGCAAGTCCGGGAGGCTCCGAAGTCTTGCTTATTGACCCTGCAAATCACCACGCGATCTTTTTCCGTGTTTTGACCTTACTCACACGGTACTGGAAATGACTTCCCAGTAAGTCACCTATCCTGAAAATACTCCAACTCAAGCACGCTTAACTCTGAAGTTTTTTCAAGACCTGTGACCGTAAAGATAAGTGCACTTTGGTGATATAGGTAGTCAAATCAATTCTTTTAAGACTCTCTGCATATACCGCATATACCGTATATGCTCTGAAACTGGAGTGTCACACTTCTAGAATCAATTCCATCTCGTGAATTGTTTCTAAGACTAAAGATTCCATTGTATCACGATTTGAATCAAAAATTTGATTCACCGGTGTTGGCGAGGTTGATACTCGATCTTTAGGAGAGGAATTCTCCGTCGAATTTGCCACTGAATGAATAGCCTTGAGTAAATCAGCGAGGCGCGTGGTGATATTCGCGATCTGTGTAACGATTGTTTCCTCCACATCATGAAGCAAGGCCTGAAATTTTATTTCGGACATGGATTCGATTTCTGCCTTGGATTCTGAAAAGCATAAGGCTCTATTACCTTTAATATCGAATTTTGTATATGTATACTGATAAACTAAATCAATTTTCACAAGAAATAATGATTCACTAATACATCGGCCAATCCCTAAAGAGAATCGAATTAGCAACAATGAACGAACACAATCTGGGAATTTTCGGAGAGGAAAAAAAACAAAAGTTATTACCACAAAATCTATGAATCTGATATAAGCTAAACATTGCTCGTAAGTGTGTATATATCTTATTTATTTCCTATCATCCTTCAGTTATTCACGAAATCTCACTTCTAATCCTCAACTTCTAGAATTTTCACATTTCCATCCCATAATTTCTCATATTTCACATTTTTACCCCAACTTCTATTTACTATAACATAGTATACGAAATGTATTTACTTTCACTATTTAGCTGTTGAATATTAGTGGTTTTTAGAATGATCTTGGTTCTTGACTTGTAAAGTTAACGATCATACCTGATCATACACAAACACATTAAAAAAGAACGAAAAAATTGGTTAAATTGGCAACTTTTGATAAAGTATTATGCCTATTGGACAATTCACTATTTATTATTAGAAATTTAGGCAACTTTCACTGTTCATAGATCTGTAAATTTCGTACAAGTCCTTATTTTTCATCAAAATTACAATCATGCCATTAAGATCTACTTACTTCTTTTGGGCCCAACTTTTTTACTTGTTGTAAACCAATTCATGAGAGATAAAGATATTCTTTTTTTTCTTGGTCGTGAGAGATAAAGAGATTTCTTTTTCTTTTTTTGTCTAAGATAAATTGATTCCTAATCAGAGATAAATCATCGGTTTCGACAAAATTATATCCTAGAATAGGCATGACCAAAATACAACCGTAACCGTATTTCGCACCGTAACCATACCGTTTTAAACCGTAACCGTTTTAAAGGGTTAAAAACCGTAACCGTTAACCGTAAAATTACAATAGTTAAGGTTAACCGGTTTTTTTAACCGTATCCATTACTAACCGTAACCGTATAAAAACCGTCGGTTAACCGTAAGGTTAAACCCTTCAAATTTTAACCGTAACTGTAATTAAAATAGATTTAAATATACCTATGGTTTTAATTGTACCTATAACTACATAGTAATTGCCTAGAATTTATCTACTCGTGAGTTGTTTCTACTTTTTATATAAAAAAAATAGATTTAATCCTAACAGATTTTGAACAAACTAAAAGTATATACATATTGAATGTTTACAGCACAAAATATTTTGGAGACAAACAAAATTATTTGGTTGCAAACACAAATTTCAAATCTTAATTTCAAAATTATTTTAAAAAAATTCTATTAGATCTTAAACTTGTCGTAGTGGAGCCAAAAAAATAGTTTTTTAAAAATTTTATTTATTAAAAGATTAGGTAAGTTTTTTTATTGTTTCACCCACGATAAAAATAACGTTTGTGGGAGTCGAAACTAACACAATTAGATTTGTCAAGGGTTGTTGAAGGGACAGAGATCTCTAGGTTAAAGCTTAAGAACGTAGGTTGCAATTGCTGTAAAGAAAGTTTTTATTGATGTTTTGTGTAACAAGTTGCGGATCCCCTTTTCAAGGGTTATTGTACAAGTATATATAGTATGCAAGGTCGGCTAGGTCGACTAGGTCAGCTAGGTCAACCTCTAAAGAGATCAGGAAAGTTTCCTAATACATAGAATTTGCCTACATCTTCTTGGCGACTAGGTCTGTTTCACGTCGCGGGCCTCGCTGGCAAGCTTGACTTCTCTTCAAGGCTTTTTAGACTTGGTCCACCACGCCTTCACTTATGGGCTTGACTTTGATGGGCTTTTTTATAATCTTGAACTCGCCGAGTGTACTGCTTTGATTAAGATTATGCTTCGTCAACCTCGCTGCCGCGCCAAAACTTAAGCTTTCTGACGTTGCTGCCATATTCCATTTTGACCTCGCACACCATTCTATTAACTAGGTTTACTACATTCACCATGTTGACCTCGCGGTAGTTTTTATACTTAGCCATTCTTTGACATTGATCTTATTGGGTGAAACCTGGCCCCAACAGTTAGCCCCCCAGCTCGGCAGTATTAGATGTGACGATGCCGAGGTAGAAGTCTCGAGGCTAAGATCAATGTTTATCAAGGTGAGACCCACTAGGTGGTAAAACTCAAGTGTTTGCATTTAACCAAACTCCGGTTGTATGTTAAACCAAGCTCAAGTGTTAACGTTTAACTGAATGAAGTAATCGAGATCAATTTATTTTTTTGTAATCCTCCCCATGTTGTCGAGCTTGATATCACCTTCAAAGTGTTCTTGTTGATTTTGATATGGAAATATCAGTTAAACTCGATTTGGGTGACATGAAGCGAGGTCAGTGAGTAAATTGTAATGACGAGGTGAGCAAGTTTGATTTGGCGAGGTGAAGATTTGGTGAGGTGAAGTGACAAAGTAATGTTGAGATCGAGATTGATTTAATTTCCGCAAAAGGAACACCGATGACGTAAATCATCTTGACTTTGCGAGGCAAAACTCACAGTAGCAGCGAGGTAGCAAAGTAAGTAGAGGAGCCACAAGGTGAAACTAGAGTTGGTCTTTGATTTGAATCCGATTGATATTAAGTCACAGCGCCATGGGATTTGATAAAGTGAAAGCGAGGTCGATTCAAAGAAAGCAGCGTGGCGAGGCGAATTTGAAACTGTGACGAGGCAAACTCGAATCTTTGTGAGGTTAAGTAGTTGACGATGTTGATGACGTTATGAAGCCATATTTAAGAAGTGAAAGCTTCTTGGCAAAATTGATGAGGTGATGGTATTAAACCGGCGAAGCTACTTGGTGGGTTTCGTTTTGAGCTTATGTCGAGGTTATGCGCTTGCGACGTGATAGTGCCATTTTCGAGTGACCTTGTCTTATTTCTCTTTTGTTGAATTTTCTTCTTCACCGAGACAAAAACTCCACCTTGTCTCATTTAATTTTGGTGGTGACAAAGAAAGTGACGCTGAGGTGGACGTCGCTACTGTTGATAACAATGTACACGAGGTGAAGGAGATAGCTTTATGAACTCATGTCTTAGTTAGATTGGGCAGCAAGGTCAAGATTAGACTTAGACTGCGAGGTGTATTGACTTATCTTGTTGACGCGCTTAGGTCGAATCTAGTGAACTTAATTCTGATGAATTGCACAATTTTGACTCGGCGATGACGTGAGGAGAGGTACTCAACGCCTCAGTGATTTTTGTGACTGACGAGGTTTGATTTGATGAAGTAAGTTCGTAAGCGATGCGGTCATCACTTGTCGATTTTACTTATGATATTTATGTGAGCTAAGGTTAAGTTAAAGTAGTGGCGAAGTGAAACTCGAACCACGGCGAAGTGCCTCGACGTGAACCTTGTTTTGCTTGAGACTTATTTTGATTTAAACCAGTTGTTACTAAGTCAAAGTTGATTTGGCTTTGCTCAGTTACCGCGATGATGTGACGAGGTCAGAGACAAGCGCTTAAGTGGGAGAGGAGTTCCGGCGTGGTGATGTGATATTGTGACACCCATTCGGATAAGGTGACACCCATTCGTTCGAGCGTATCTTTGAAAATGATGTCGACCATGCTTCCTGTATCGATCAACACCCTTGAGACAAGAATGTCAGCGATGACTGACTTGATTACTAGTGGATCATCGTGTGGCCTATCGAAGCTGCTGGTTTCCTCTTCCTCAAAGGACAGCACGTCATTTGGAAACTTGGAAGGTGCAGAGAAATTGGCACTAACTTCTGTACGTCGTTGGTAAGCTTTGATCGAAGAAACTGTATCTGCGCAGTAATGGGATCCTCCCATTATCATAAGAATTTCTGGTATCTTTAATACAGGTTGCGGTTCCGCGTTGTTGTCTCTTCCTCGTCGGGGTAGCACCGTGAATGGAACGTTTTGCGTCTCCTCCAGAACTTTATCTAACTCAGGAGCGTGGCTTGTTGCTTGGTAGTTTTGGGAGCGGAAATCTTTCATCTCCGCTACTGTTCGTGCCATGTCGGCTCTCATTCTTGCCATTTCCTCTTTTTGAGACTGGATCATCGCTCTACGCTCTTCTTCCAACTCTGAGTGTTCCATCCAGAGAAAATCATCTTCTACCCCCAGGGATTCTGGGTTCTGCTCGGTAGTGGCGCTGACCCGCGTCGTCACCGCTCTGCGAGTAGGCACGAGGCTTGGGGCGCATTCGTCGTCTGGGTTCTCTAAGTTGATCACCGTTGCCGCAGTTGCTTACGATTGTGCAGTTGGTGCATCCGAGTTTCTCTCCACGTGTAACGCGTCAGGATGGTCGAGGTGAAGGCTCTGGACCCTAGGAATGTTAACCAGGGTTGAAAAATCCAAGGACGTAGGGTTTATTCGCCCAATGGGCCGTCTGAACATAGGCTCTCTTCTGCGACCTCGGTCTGCGGTTGCGAGGACCCGAAGCTAGTCTACAGCTTTCTCTTGGTCTGTTGTTCTCTAAAGTAGCACATCTAGCATTGCTTGTAGGCCAGTTAAGAACGTAGGAGTCACCGTTGTTGGAGTTTCAGGGATGATTGTGTCGTCGATGTTGTCGCGATGCTGCTGATCGACGATGCGTTGTTCTTCGGCGACGCGTTGCTGCTCGGCGACGCGTTGTTCTTCGGCGACATGTTGCTCTTCGGCGATACGTTGTTGTTCGGCAGTGAGTTGTTGATTGTCGCTCGTAGCCATCGTAAGATCGATCGTTCGTAAGCTTTTTCGAGTAAGAAAATCTCAAGAATTCCCCTTAGTCGGCGCAAAATTGTGGGAGTCGAAACTAACACAACTAAATTTGTCAAGGGTTTGTTGAAGGGAAAGATATCTCTAGGTTAAAGCGTAAGAACGTAAGTTGCAATTGCAGTAAAGAGAGTTTCTATTGATTTTTGTGTAATCAGTTGCGGATCCCCTTTTCAAGGTTTATTGTACAAGTATATATAGTATGCAAGGTCGGCTAGGTCGGCTAGGTCAACCTCTAAAGAGATCAGGAAAGTTTCCTAATACATAGAATTTGCCTACATCTTCTTGGCGGCTAGGTCTGTTTCACGTCGCGGGTCTCGCTGGCAAGCTTGACTTCTCTTCAAAGCTTTTTAGACTTGGTCCACCTCGCCTTCACTTATGGGCTTGACTTTGATGGGCTTTTTTATAATCTTGAACTCGCCGAGTGTACTGCTTTGATTGTGATTATGCTTCGTCAACCTCGCCGCCGCGCTAAAACTTAATCTTTCTGATGTCGCTGCCATATTCCATTTTGATCTCGCACACCATTCTATTAACTGGGTTTACTACATTCACCATGTTGACCTCGCGGTAGTTTTTATACTTAGTCATTCTTTGACATTGATCTTATTGGGTGAAACCTGACCCCAACAACGTTTATTTGTTTTTAGTATCATTCTACTTTCAAAACATATTAAAGTGATTTTTAAATAAATATATATAGTTTCTAAATCTTCACTTATAATCTTTTCTTCAATTTTAAAAATATTATAATTATAACCGTAATATTAACCGTATCATACTCATAACCGTATTTAACCGCAACCGTATTAACCGTACCGTATTTAACCGTAACCATTTTAACCGTATTTTAAATGGTTAAGGTTAAAGTTAACAAAAAATATTAACCATAACCGGTTGTTAAAAAACCGTAACCGCAATAACCGTAACCGTGGTCATGCCTATCCTAGAAGAATTACTGAATTTCCCATACCTCGAAGTTGGTTTTTGTTTTCCCTCGCCTAATTGATTCACCGGCGGGGAGACCTTTGTCTTGTGGAGATTACGGCCGAGATTTTTGGGATTATCGGTGAATTTCGTCTTCCTTCTCGTTCATTCGATCGGAACACCCAACTATACTATAGAATTAGGCATGACCACGGTTACGGTTACTATGGTTAAGGTTAATTAACCACCGGTTACGGTTAAAATATATGGTTATTTTAACCTTAACCATTTAGTATACGATTAAAACGGTTACGGTTATATACGGTTACAGTTAGTACGGTTACGGTTAGAAACGGTTATGACTACTTAATAATAATAATAATACGGTTAATATTATAATATTTTTTAAAAAAACATCATTGGTTACCGATTAGTTTTGATCCATATTGATGGAAATGGTGGGGTGAGACACAACTATTTTTTATTGAATTTTTATGAATATTTTTTTAAAAATTGAAACTCTTCTTATTAATGGGCAGATGGTTTATGTTATGAAGTAAAGGAAAAAAAGTTTATGCTATAAACTAAATGGAAAGAATCGGAAACAAATGTTAATGAGAGAAAAAAATAACTTTTTTTTTTTGAACAACCATAAATTTTAATCTGAGAAAAATAATTATTGGTCTTGAGAATATTAATTAACAAATGATTCATAAAAATATAGAAATAACAACTACATAATATATATTTAAATTTCCTAGCAAAATGTATGTAAAACTAATGAATGATAAAGAAAAAAGAATTATACATAATTAAGTATTAATCTATTATATTTTTTTAAAACGGTTACGGTTATAAATTTACGGTTTAACCGACGGTTTTGAGACGGTTACGGTTAATATACGGTTACGGTTAGTAAATTTTTTAACCTTAATTAATCGACGGTTAACGGTTAACGGTTAAAGATTTTAACCATTTATACGGTTACGGTTGGTTACGGTTGAAACCCGAAACGGTTACGGTTGAAACCCGAAACGGTTACGGTTATAAATACGGTTACGGTTAAGTTTTGGTCATGCCTATATAGAATTGCGAGAGAAACGAAAGCCCAAGTTTTTATAGAAATTTCGTCTCTATAAATTAAATCATAGAAAAATATCTTTTTTTTCAGTCTTTGGATTTTTCTTCTTGTTTTTTATGGGTTTAACAATAACCTCTCGAAAACTGTTTGATTCGTCCTCCAAATCGAAGCCTAATTGGAAAATCGAAGATTCCTAAGTTTGCATATTTGGTAACGTGAACAAAAGCGGATGTGAAACGGGTGAGCGTCTCTCATGGTAATACACCATCCGAGAAATTACTATCTTCTTCATTTAGACCCCGCAGCTTCCGATGAAGAAATATTAATGGAGCTTCTGAATTATGTGAGATCGAAGAAGAAGAATTCAAGAAGTTGATGGTAATCTCGAGTTCCCCAAATCGGATGTTGCTGCAAGATGGAGTTAATATAGATGTATTCAACAGATCAAAGAAAAGATTTCAAAAAGAAATTCGAGAAAACAATAATAATAATTGATAATCTTACAATTGGTGTACATTTGGCATGGGTGGACACCACTTCGTGTACATTGGACATTGGTGTACATTTTTGTTTTTGTACATAGACATAGGTGACCGATTTATAATCTTTCGATTGGTGTTTGGCATGAGTGTTTTCGGGTTTCGGGTTTTTCGGGTTTTTTTTTCAAAAATTAAAAATAATTAAACAATTTAAAATAAATAAATTATAATATAACATTTAAAAATATATTAAAAATTAAAAAAAAAACTGATTAAATTAAAATTGTTTTAAAAGTATTTTTAAGTTTTACAATAAATATTAAAACGTCAAAAGGCCTATTCCGGCCTACGGGAACTAAAGAAGTCGTTCATCTTCTGTTCCATAGCTCGAAATCGTTCCTCCGCCTCCGCCTTATCTCTCGCTCTCGCTTCCTCGGCCTCCTTCTTATCTGCGTCTCTCGCTTGCTCCACTGCTCTAAGCCGCTCGGTCAGCTCTCGGTTTTCTGCCTCCAATCTGCTACCACCGCTATAATGAACCGACGAAACGGACGAGCAACTATCTTCAGGGAGGCCGAAAACACGGCCTCTGGTCTTGGGAGTCGCCTACGATAAAAAAGATATTAAATCTAAGAATTTAGGTGTATTAAAAGTTAATTTGAAATTTGTTTAAAAGTGACACGGTTACTAACCTCGTAGGTGAACTCGTTGATCTTCTCGTATGGAACTTCGGTGGGCGCCGGAGTTCCTTCCTCGCTTGGTTGCGATTGGAGGTACTGCTCCCCGAGCCTCTCCACGGTCTTCACGATTTCACGAGCAATGGGATCTTGAATGTCACCGGTCTTCTTGTTGGTGTGCGCAGCTTTGAGCAATGCAAGATTCGAAGGAAACACACCGGTCTCCTGAAACTGTTAACATATAAAATTTTGTTAGCGAATTTTTAAAAATTATGAATTATTTAAATATTTACCATTTTGTTTGCAAGTGAAGCCTTGCTCGTTGCTCCGAGGTTGTGGGTCGCTTTTCCCTTCCCCTTCCGGTCGCCCGAGTTGCCTCTTGTTCCCAATGTGCAACTAGTCCATTCCAACATGCGTCTTTATGTTTCATAACCCGAGGCACCTTCCCGGTTTTGTACCACGCATCTTTCCACTCATTCATCTTCAACAAGTACTTCCTCGCAGCCTTTTCGTCGAATCTCTTTTGGACCAACGAAGTGAGCGGTGGGTCCCACGTAAAATCTTGCTGCAAAAACACTACAATCCCGCATTAGTAATTAAAATGTGAGTCATATAGGAAATATATTTTAAACTTATAAAATAAAATCATACCGCAAATTGTCGGAACCAAATGTCCCGGTCCTCCACTGGCATATCGTGGTATGTGGGATACGGTTTAGTTACCAACGAATTCATCATTCCGTTGATAGAACCCGTAATACCGTTTCCTGAGTACTGGAACCTAATAAAATATTATTTTTAAATAGGTTTAAAATTTTAAAGGTTTAAATTATTTTATTAATGTTATAAAAGTTTTTAATTTTAACGATTTTAAATGATTATCTTCAAATATTCTATATAGGATATTTAGAAATATACAATTTTATCAAGAACAATTTTTTTTTTGAAGAAATTTTTTTTTTTTATGAAGAACAAATTTGTTTTTTTAAGAAAAAACTTTAAAATCATCACAAACTTACATAGATTTGTTGAATTCGTGAAGGAGGGTGTGAATTGGGATGATTCTGGCGGTTTCCGTGGGTTTTCCGGCGGTTGAATGCGAAATCCGACGGTGAAAGGTTTTTCTTTTTTCGTTTTCTCCGTTGTGGTATCGGGAAGAAGAAGAGACTGAGGGATTACATGGCTGGAAACAGATGGTTAGTCGGCAACGGGTCGGCGGCGACGGCGGCGGCAACGGATCGGTGGAGAAAAAAAAAATTGCAGATCTGTCTTCGGGGAAGACGAAGACTGTGGATTTAATAGAGTGTCCGACGGCATTCAGACGGAATTCCGACGGCCTTCAAAAACTCCGACGGTAATTCCGAAGGTTTTCCCGCTTTGACAATGATCACGAAGTTGTTTGGCGGCAAGTCAAATTAGAGTTGCCGTCGGTAGTCCGTCGGAAAATAAAACGGAATTCCGACAGAAATTATTTTAAAAGAATAAATAGTTTATTTTTTAATTTTTTTCCGCCGAAATAAATTTTTTATATAATAAATTTTTAGAGTTTGAGATTTCGGGATTTATGGAATATGAAATTTATAGGAATTTGGGATTTTGACATTTTGCGTTTTAGTTATTAAGAAATTTCGGTTTTAGGGATATAAGGATATTGGGAATTATGGTTTTTTGGAATATAGAGATTAAATGAATTTAGTTTTCGGACATTTTGTTATTTAGGGACATTGGAATTTAAGATTTTTGTAATAAATGAATTTATTGAATTTTCGAGTATGTGGTTTTGTGATTTATGGACTTTGTGATTTCCGACGGATTTCCCGCTTTGACGATGATCCCGAAGTTGTTTGGATGCAAGTCAAATTAGTCAATAGTGACGGTATTCCAACGGAAATTATTATAAAATAATAAATTGTTTATTTTGTAAATATTTATTAATCTAATTATTTAATAAATTCACAAACCGTCGGAAGGCCGTCGGTAATTAAGACGGAAGTCCGACGGATGTTGAATTTTATTACAGATTTTTAATATATTTGGTAATACAATAAAATTACCGTCGGAACACCGTCTGTATTTAAGACGGAATTCCGACGGGTTTTAATTTTATTACAGATTTTTAATAAATTTGGTAATACAATAAAATTACCGTCGGAACACCGTCTGTATTTAAGACGGAATTCCGACGGGTTTTTAATTTTATTACATATTTTAAATTTTTCCGCCAGTAACAAATACTTGAAATAAAATTCCGTGGACAATGTACACATGTGATGTAAATTTTAAATCACATGTGAACGATTTATAGATTTATTAAAAGCAAGACAATGTAGATAGAACTTGTGAACTTGTGGCTCTTCGATTGGCAGAACGATTGAAGGCAATTTTGATTTGGTGATTTGGTGATTCCCTGGACAATGTTAACAATCAAAATTGGCTGTAATCATAAATATTACATTACACATACAATATAAATTTAAATACCAAAATAGTAAATATTAATTACACCTAACTCGTACAATAGATAGTAGAAAATTATGTAACATTAAACGCGGATAAACTCGTACAATAGATACTAGGAAATTTTTTAACATAAAAGCAACATAAAGACGTAATCATAACATTATTCTTAATAATGGACGAGTTAGATATTTATTCTTCATCGGAGTCTGAAACTGTTTCATATTCGTACCCAGTAGTTCCTTCATCTTCCTCCTCGATCGTGCATACTTCCGTTGGGTGATATTCAGCAATCATCGTATTATGTACTTTAACAATGTTCCGCTTTGTGATGTTTAGGTACTTTGGGTTCCTATCAAAACGGCAAACGGTAACATTCTTCAGGATGACCACCGCACCTACAGCAGTCGTGAGTCTGTACTCGTCATTCTTAAAGATGTTATGGTGCATGGTTCCCTCGATTATTCCCGACGGATCTTTTAAGGTTACAAGCAGATCTCCGTGGTCATTGGGGGTCAAACTAGAGAGCATAGCCACAATCTGATAATTAAATAGAATATACTTGTCAGATAAATTGTTTCTCAAAATGTTGATAAAATTGGATGGAAACATAAACCTTTTTTATTTTCAAAAATTGTGAACGCGGGGATTGAATTTCTGCAACCTGGATCCAGAATGGTGTGGTCCTATTGCGATAAGAACCTACATTTATGAATGATAGATTTTGTATTTGTCAGCTACAATCATTATATAACAATATATTGTAAAAGTAAAAACGGTAATTATATATATATACCTTCACGGATTATGTAATCGATAGTAGAAGTCCACCCAGGGCTACTAAAATCCTGGTCGGCTTGTGCTGCCTCGTTAATGACCTCATAAATAAAATCTTGTGTTGGGCGAGTTTGAGAACTTTCACCTCGCACCACCCTTGCATCATGAGCCCTCTTGCGAAAAATTCCTCGCCTTACGACTTGGCCAGGTCCCGGTATTTCGGGCGTTTGGTTCAGGGATCGTTGCATTGGGTGGAGTGAAATTGTTGGTTGAGCATCTATGACATTTAAGTTATCGTAAGGAGGGCTTGAAGGAAGAAGAGTTGTGTTTGGAGTGTTTAGACCAGGGGCTCGATTTTGCATATAGTAATTCCATAGATCTTTGTTAGCCATTACGCAATTGAATATTTTTGTGTTATGATTTTGTGTTCAAATTTTGTTTTGAAGGAATGAGAAAATGTGCAAACATATATGTACAACGGATATCCTTCAGAAAACCGTCAAAACACTCCGACATAATACCCCACCTATCCCTTCGGCCACTGCAGACGATTTATTAACCACACAAAATTTGCCGACATCTAAACCGTTGGAATTCCGTCGGACATCCGTTACATAATTCCGAGGACATAGCTCCGTCAGAAATCTGTCAGTACAGCTGACCAATCAAACTTTGCCGACATCGTGTAGTGTGAATTCCGTGGGTAATACGGACGGATTACAGACGAAATACCGACGGTTTATACATATAACTTCTACTATAAATACACCTGATGGAGTGTATATCTTCTACACCTCTCTATAACACAAAAAATGTCTTCTAACTCTCCTAATGATGACGCAAAAAAAACATCTGAGGGTAATTTTTTTTATATTCCAAAATACGCGTGGGAAACCCCTGGTCATTGCGATGAATTCACTGAAGAGATTCCCACTTACTCGTGGGAATTTGATACGTGCTCACCAATCCATAAAGAAGATTCCACAACAACAATAGTGCCTGACAGCCATTGCTCGCCAAACATTCACCACATTTACGAGAGACAGCCACAATGTCCTGATCATAACCGGGTTATCGAAGCCGAACAACCATGTCAATGGATGGAAAAGTCAGATACTGACGGTGGAAGTACTTCAAACGTATGTAAGGATAAGTACTATGGTTATGAATTCGCCCAAAGCCCAGAAAAGGCAAACTTAAATTTAGATGTTGATGCAATCAAAAGTGAATTATGCGACGGATTTATAGATTCTCCACCAAAGGAGCATTACTATGATTTCGAATTCGCCAAAAGCCCAGCCAAGCCAAACATAAATCTAGATGTTGATGCAATCAAAAGCGAATTGTGTGACGGATTTGTAGATTCTCCACAAAAGAAAAAAAAGGAAAAGAACATCAGTAAATGGTTCTAACAAATGGTAAGTTCGGGGTGGAAATCGAGAGATGGTTGTAAAATGAGGAGTTTATTATCATGTACTTGTACCATAACTGTTGTGTGTTAAATATTTCCAAGTCTCTAATGTACTTGTTTAAGAATGTGTTTTAAATTTTATGTTTCATTAAATGTTATGTTTTATTGGAGTTGCAATACCAATATTTTTCGTCAATTAGTCATCGAACATGACTATATATATACTATTAAATAATATGATATACAAGGGATGAAGTCTGATTCTCCTGAATCTCCTGATCTACTTTCACTAGGGATGAAGTCTGAATCACACAACATTCATAAGCACACATTTATTCATAAATTATTAATCTGAATCTTCTGGTCCACTTTCACTAGGGATGGAGTCTGAATCGTCGTCAAATTTGTCACGTGTTTCCTCTTCGTCCGAATGCACTAGATCATCCCCGATATGTGTGACATCAATGACAAGGTCAATGTTATCCATCTCTTCAACATGTGACATTGGTATACTTCTCGATGGTTGTAGAGCATCTTGTTCTGGAACTCCATATATTTTTCCTCTCGGGTTAATTGGAGTTACTGTGTGATCCAATGATTTGTACGATAGGCAACTCGAGGATATGGATTGTAGCAAACCTGTTAATAAAGAGTGGATATTGTTAATATACATGAACAACAAACCTTAAGTATGAGTATGTAGGTAAACATATTATTGTATTCATACCTGGTCTGCTTGAGACGCAAGGATAAATGGATCGTAATACTGTAGTTTCCGGCTTGAATTTATCGAAATAACACCATGAGGGTCAACTCAAACCCCTCGACCATCGGTTGGGTCATACCAATCGCACATAAACACAATGCACCTCAAGTCCAACATTCCTGGATAGTGGATTTCCAAGATTTCTTTTAAAATCCCATAGTACATGGTTTCACCTGATTGCGCCGAAATACCATAGTCCGAAGTTGACCATTGACGTCTTTCCTCACGGATCCTGAACGCATATCCCCTAGTGTAAAACTTGGGATATGAAGTCGCGGTGCTACGTAAACCATGAACAAACTCCACTAACCATGACGGGAGTGATTGACCACTTGTTATACTATCGGAAACCTAAAAATGATAGAAGTAAGAAATAAGTAACATATGAACGTGAAAACCTGGAAAAGTATGAGTAATTAATTATATTACACTTACATAACATTTCAACCACCCCTCAAATTCTTCATCTTTCAAGACAGCAAGTTCGGCATATGTCTTATCATAATGGTAATCACGTGCGAAAGGCATGTAGATCCTGTAACATAACAGTCGTTAGTAGATAAAGGCAAATAATTCCATAAATTTATTATAATACTGATATACCTTTCGTACTCCCAAATTTCGTCACAGTTTTTGAGGATATACGTATGCAAATGTGTGACCTCTTGGGCTGATAGTTTGCGTTTCTTTCCTTTTCCACTTGCTCGACCAACTTGGGCAAACAAATCAGGAACAACCACGACATAGACGGCTTTCTCACATCTATCATCATGTCGGGCAGGACGTCTCGCCTTAGTGCGAACTACCGATGGAAAGTAATATTCGGCAAAGTGTGAGACTTCCTCGTTTAGGCTTTGTGCGATAATAGATCCCTCAACCTTGCTCAAATTTTTAAATTTTTTCTTCAGGTGGAACATGTAACGCTCAAACGGATACATCCATCGGTATTGAACAGGGCCTCCTAAGGCTTCTTCTCGTGGGAGGTGAATAGGAAGGTGTTCCATAACGTCAAAAAAAGACGGTGGAAATATCTTCTCAAGATACGTATCCCGTGGACGGTAAGCATTCTTGAACATAAATCTCGGAAGAATGCACCAACTCCTATAAACAAAAATTAAACAAGTTAGTACATATATATATATAGTAATATTATGGTAGTAAGAAACTAATGGGAGTAAGAAATATACCTCCAATTGATTGGTGGATAGGTTCTGGAAGAAGATATGCAAATACAAATGGAAGAAGACGCTGCATCACGACATGACAATCATGACTCTTCATTCCTATAAACTTGTCTTCCGTCGAATCCACGCAATTACGTAAATTAGATGCGTAGCCGTCTGGAAATTTGACAAAATTTTTGAACCATTCAAAAAATACTTTTTTCTGCCCAGCGTCTAACCGGTAAGCAGGCATCGGCAATCTACCGTTTGAAACATGAAGAGATGGCCTCAAACAAATCAATGGCAAGTCGAATCTAGACTTCTAGTTGTCTTTGGTTTTTCCTAGGACGTTTAATATGGTGTTCATGATGTTCTCAAAGAAATTCTTTTCAACATGCATGACATCTAGATTATGCCGCAACAGATGGTCTTTCCAGTAAGGCAAATCCCAGAAAATACTTTTCTTTTGCCAATTGTGATATTCCCCACAACCGTCAACGCGGTGATGGCCATTACCCCCACATTCAGGAGTTTGCTCGGCACCAAAATCACGTAATTTTTCCAATATGCTGCGACCATCTATCTCCGGAGGTGGACCATATAACACTTGTAGATTCTTCCTGAAATATCTTTTAGACCGACGATATGGATGATCTGCCGGTAAAAAACACCTGTGACAATCAAACCATGAAGTCTTCCTTCCGTGCTGCAGTTGGAATGTTGTATTATTGTCTTGGCAATAAGGACAAGCCAATCTTCCATGCGTTGTCCAACCAGATAACATACCGTACGCTGGAAAATCGCTTATGGTCCACATAAGAACCGCACGCATGTTGAAATTCTGTTGGACTGAAACATCATAAGCCTCAACACAATGCTCTCACAACATCTGCAACTTACAGATCAATGGTTGGAGGAATATATCGAGCGACCGTCTTGGATGATCTGGCCCGGGAACTAGAATTGAGAGAAACAGGAACTCTCGCCGCATGCACATAGATGGAGGCAAATTGTAAGGTGTTACGATGAGCGGCCACAAAGAATATTTTCTTCCATGCTTGCCAAACGGGTTGAAACCATCAGTGGATAAGCCTATGTATACATTCCGTCGTTCATATGCAAAATCTTGATATACGGATTGGAAGTGTTTCCACGCTTCCGCGTCAGAAGGATGCGTGATATCTCCATCTTGACTATGCTCTGCATGCCATCTCATAGCCTTAGTTGTACGCTTTGATTCGTACAGCCTCTTCAACCTCTCCGTTAAGGATAAATACCACATTCGTTTGAATGGAATCTTCACCCTGCCACTTGTGTCCTGGAACCGGGGCTTCTGGCAAAATTTACATTTGTTCCGGTTCTCGTCTTCTCTCCAGTATATCATACAATTGTCGATGCACACGTCTATAACCTGGTAGGGCAAACCAAGACCGGCGACAAGTTTTTGGATCTCGTAGTATGATCCTGGGGCCAGATTATCTTCTGGCTAAACATCTTTCACGAACTCGGCGAATGCATCAACACATTCTTCGGAAAAATTATAATCAGTCTTCAGGTTCATCATCCTACTAGCAGAAGATAGCGGTGAATGACCATCCCTACAACCGCTGTATAGTGGTTGCTTTGATGCGTCTAACATATCGAAAAACCTTCAAGATTCTAAATTAGGTTCTTCAACCCTATCACCTTCATGATACCCACCCGACTGCAAATTCTCTCTAAACGCATCGTTAACCATCGCAACCGTACTTACCCCAACATCTACTTCCGCTGTAGGTTCTCCTACGCTAGACGGAAAATAAGGTTCATTGCTACTAGTACTACCATATTCATAATTCCTTTCTCCATGTAAATACCAAATCTTATATCCCGCCCTAAATCCATATCTATATAAGTAGTTCCAAACAGTCGGAACCGCAACACTAATTCTATTACAGCAATTAGAACAAGGACATATGATATTCTTACCTTTGTTGGCTGCCTCTTGATTTCTAGGTAATTGCATGAACTCGCAAATACCTTGAGCGTATTCGGTCGTTAATAAGTTCGACCCCTCTTCCATCATTGCCTCGTCCATCCATGACCGAAAATATAAACTCATCTTTATAATTTTGTTTGGTACTCGAAATTTTGTTATGATGGAATGACGAATTCTGCAAACTTATGTAGAACGGATTTCCGTCGAAAATCCGTCGGAATTCCGTCAATACCTCCGACATAACACCCCACCAATCCCATCATCCACCGTAGACGATATGGGAACCACTCAAACTTTGCCGACATCGGAAACCATAGGAATGCCGTCGGAAATCCGTCCGCCCGAAAACGCTGACCAATCAAACTTTGCCGACGTCGGAAGTCCGAATTCCGTCGATATACCGTCGGAATACCGTCGGAATGTAACGACATCTCGTATCCGTCTGTCTTCCGTCGGTTATTGCCGACGGTATTCCAACGGAAAGCTGAGAGAGTGGATTTCCGTCGGTATACCGTCTGAAAATATGACGGTATTCCGACGGAAAACCTTTGTGTCAGCATTCCGTTGGAATACCGTCGGAACTATCTGACGGATTTCCGAGGGCACGAAATTTCCGTCGGAAATAATCCTGTTTTCTTGTAGTGTTAGTAGGAGCTACGTATTTTAAGTTTGGTGGCTGGTGTACAGGGTAATGGGGTACAGGTTGGGTGTGTACATAGTTCACACGTATAATATACTCGACGAAATCACACGTATAATTTTCAAGCAGAGAAATAGTAATTCAATTTTGTTGGAACGCATTAACAGATTTTTTTTATTCAATACTGGCTTGATTTGCTTGCCACAACAATTCTTAGTTTTTTTTTTCTTTGATATAAAACAACAACTCTTAGATGAATAATAGAGAATTCCTGTCATGGAAGTATAACTACTTATTTAACATTGGCAAAACAAAAACCTTAATTTTAGTATACTCTTTTATTCGAATTTCAGCATTCCTTTTTATGCTAAATAAATTTCAACACTCTTTCACGTAACCTAAACAAGACATATCTCTTCTTTTTTCCATGTTAGTTGCTTCAAATCTGGTGAAGAGTCTATATGAAGAGATGAACGAAAGTGACATGTAGAGAACGGACACAAAGAATGTGAATACAACTGAAACCAATGCCTTATGACAGAAGACACCGTAGTAATCACAAGCAGATCTCCAAGTGATGGACTTGTTTCCGTTGTAAGTTAAGTAAACCGTCTCTGCAGATACAACCCCAGCCGCTAGAACCGCATACGAGACCCCTTGGTCAAGCAAGAACAGTGTCCAGACTCGGAGCTTGCTTATTGGACATGGAATGGCTATTACAAAGAGAGCAGAAAGAAGTGAATAGGTAGCACAAACTCCATTAGCATTCACCAAATACCTACAAGGAGAGAAAACCAAAGCAAATGTTCATTGATTGATTACTCTCTAGTGAATCCAGAAGATAAAGAGAGAGAGAAGAAGAATGTGCACTTGAAAGCTCCAAGATTTGAGTAAGAAAGAGAGCCAAAGTCATTGGATATGGAGTTCTTGATCATGATCACTAGACCCGCAATACTTAAAGCCATTGATGTCATTCGCAGTACCGTCTCTACCGTTCTCTCCGTGTGGTTAAGCTCTAAGGCTGAGCCGTCAATGGTGGTTTGATCAGCGTTGTCCATTTTTTTTTTGTTTTAGTGAAAGAGAGATCTTTGCCTCTTATAATGTTAAGTGTTTTAATTCATAATAGACAAAACAGCCGCTCAAGCATTCATTATATTCATGTGATTATTAAGTCATCAGTCTCAATTTTAGGTAACTGTCTTGTTTTGTTTGCTCTAATTTATCATTTTATCTAACTTTGGTACTACGTACCGGAAATGACTAAAGGTTGATATTTGATAAAACTTAATGTTATTGAATTGATCATTTTAAAATCTTCATTAAAATCATGCCTTATTTAATTTGTGATTCTCAAATACAAATCAAAATCATTTCTTATTCAATTTGTAATTTTCAAATACAAATCAAAATCACATCTTATTCAATCCTACGTATTTACTTATGAATTTGATTTTAAAATGGATTTTAGTGGATTTGGAAGGAATCCTATGTTATTCTCCAATCCATTGAAAAACTTTGTTATTCTCAAATACTAATCAAAATTCACATGTAGAAGATTTTCAAATCCATTAAAATACCAAAACCAGTAAACCCCATTTTGGTTAGGATTTTCAAATCCGTCAAAATAACAAAACCAATAAACCAGTAGAAATTTACGAGATAATAGATTAATATGTCTCCGTTCATGGTCGGTTCATTTATGATTTCCGGTTTATGGGCTATGTTTGTTTTTTCTGTGCTCCTCATCAAACAGATTTTTTTGTCAACAATATTTAACTTTGTTTTGCGGTTATATGTATACTTTTATATTTCTTTTCCACATAAAGAAAATTCACTCACATGCATGTATCGGTCGGTGTATTTTTCAGAAATTAACAAGAGGTTTCCATCCATATAATCACATCGTCCTCCTCTATGTAGGAGATAAACACATTCACGTAATTATTTTAAGAATAAATGTATGATTAAGTTAAGTCGAGTTTATAATATACAATGAATTCGATACATGGCCTGGTGCGCCAAAGGAATTTTGACATCTTCTAGACAAATCGAATAGAATCTGAAATAGGTGAAATTGTGAATATATAGTATTGAATTCATAGCACTAGTTAATTATCATCACGTCAAAATGAAATTTATAGTATAGGACTATAGGTACCGTTGCATTATCCACGGGTCGCATCAAACGAGTATCAAATCTATCTCGTGACTTAAGTTTAAGGTTTTGAGGGATAAAAAATACAAAGCTTTGTTAACGATACACATATTTTACCTTGACAAATGACGAACTTATGTCACCAAGAAAAATATGTTCCTTATGAGATATTTTATTCTCTGGATAATTAATTAAAGTGGAATAAGAACGAAAAAGACACTATATAATAATATTTTTATAAAGTGATGTTAGATTCTACGTTCTAAAGATAGTTGGAAAAAAATACGAATAAAGTTTTTTGTTTGTTTTGTTATATCTAACCAAAATCTCTAAGATCTAACCAGGGCCGTCTCAAACTTTATAGAGGCCATGTTCAAATATCAAAATTAGGCCCTAAATATTTTTAGTTTTTAAACATTAATTGTAAAAAAAATTATATATAACTTATCGTAATGAATAGTTTATAATCACAAATATTCTTTTTCTTATTTTTTTTACAACAAATAAAATTTTATTACTCAAAATTGTTTCATTCATACAATTACAAGTAAAAAATTATATTTAAACAAAGTCATTCTACTTATCGATCAAAGAAGAATCACGTCGAATCTTTTTTAGTTTTAGTTTGTAACTTGAACAATAAATTTACTTAGAAATATAATAAAAAGAATGTTTAGTATATTAGACATCATAGACAACATATCACTAAGTAAATATATAAAAACATGAAAGTACTTTAAGATGTTTTCATGAATGATTAAAGACGACAAATTGTGAAATTCGAATCAATTTTACTCATAACTTTGTTATGAAAGTGTTTGCAAAAACTCTTGTTTAGAGAATTGGCGAAGAATTTGTTTGATTTTTTAATATATATACCAAAGATAATTAATAAAAAATATCTAAATGTAGTAAGTAAAAACTTTTACCTAATTAATATTCAAAAGCCCTTTTCCTTTAATATTAACAATTGATATTAATTTCTACATCATTTTCCTATGCTAATTATATATATCAAAGGTATAATCTTTAATTTAGTTTTTTTATTTTGTTGTCTAAATAGAATGAATTTTTAAAAAAATCTTTAATGGTTAACAAACTCAAATATTTTTAATAACATATACTTATATAAAAAAAAAATTTGGGCCTTCTAAATTATGGGCCCTGTTCGACCGCACTACTTGTACACCTAAATAGACGCCCCTGGATCTAACAACATGAATAATCGAACATTTGAAGCGTCAAAAACTAACGAGATGAATAATCGTGAAACAAACATCAAAATTTAAAGTATATCATATGTGAGTGTTATATCTATATATCTGAAATCTAACATGGAGAAATAAAGAACAAAACAGAGCCAAGGTCAACTTGCCAGCCACAAATCAACAGATTGCGTATGTGACCAAACCAATGGTCAAATTGGTTGTGTTTAAACCGGCAAGTCATCCTTGGCTCGATTCCACTTTCTATTCCTACATGCAAGACTCTCTAATACAACCAGAAACTGTCATCATCTTCTCTCGTTCTAGACCTACTTATTTCAAATGTGTTTTACATATATATATATACACTTCTTCACTCTTGTGTTGTGGTTAAGCCTAGTCGAGATGTGTATGTATTTATAGGGGTAAAAAGCGATAAATTATTCTTGCTTAATCCATTTTCCATATGCATCGTTGTGAATTTTGACCAAAGCGGCAAAGCCCTAATATTCATTAACAAAATCTAGAAGCTGGGATGAAAGAATATAATCTATAAGATGGGGTGACCATATTTTCCAAATTCCAATTCCCAATTTAGTCCGAATAGTTTATATTCGTTCCACCACTTTATCGCTTATATTCGTTCCACCACTTTATCGCACATAATTTATTTATATAATTAAGAAAGACAAGATATAGATGGTCGTAGAAACTAATAGAGGGTTTTTGTTTTTTTCGGTGACTGAAATATAAGAGAATGGTCTTTACAGTGGGAATAGTATTATGATATCAGATGCTATATACACACATGCATGATTGTACGTATAGTTATAAAGATTACACTAAAACATTCGTCAACAAGAATTACAAGTTTTAGTATCTGTTAATTAACGTCGGCAAGAGTGTACTTACGTCAATGATGAGAAAAATTTTAAATCTCAATTAAAACCCAAGTGCAAACAATCAAGTAGTAATCAAGGTATTGAATTCAGAAGGAGTTAAAAATAACAAATTAAGAATGCAAGCAATTGATTAAAAAACTACATGATATTTTTGTGTTTTAAAATCCTAATTATGGAATGAAGTGAAGTAAGTGAAATGAGAATTCTAAAAGAAGATAAACTACATGATAAAAAGATTGATCAAATATAGAAAAATATGGGCTTTGGACAAAACAATTGACTTGAGATGATTAATGACTAACTAATAATGCTAGGACTAACAATTCAAACTCAATTCCGTGGCATGAATCACACAAGGTGGACTAATCCATTCCATGACAATAATTCATTTATTAACCATTTAATTAAGTTAATTTCCCAATAATAATTAAATGATCAATAATCATTAAGAATAAGTTCATAAAGTCAACTAAACACCTTAAACATCAATTCCTACTGGTTAAGGATGAAAAGCCAGAGTTAGGAACCTTATCGACATTTTATCGAACACCTTCCGGGCATAAAATATCATGATCTAGATTTTGATTAGTTAATTCTAATCTAGCATTAAATACATCCAAATCTTTAGAAAACATAAGAATCTAAGCCTAGACATCAATAATCATCCATCAAACATCCCTAATCTACTAAGCCCAAAAGCTCATAAATAGACTATTCACTAATTATGAAGCAAAACACAATCATAATCATAAATAAAAACATAATCATAAAAGAGATAGAGATTGATAAAGAAAACTCCACTAAATTAGATGAAAAGTGTCAAGATCTGTTGGGGTCGAATTCCATCATGAAGAAACAATAACCTAAAACCACTAAATTAGATGAAAAGTATAAATAAAACCGATAATCCAATGTCCAATGAATCGGCTAGCCCATGATCAAACCAGAGAACCAGGAGATCAGGCGGCTAACCGGCCAACCGGACGAAACAAACATTTTGTAATCTACTTAACTAGGGGCCCAATTCAAGTCTGGTCAGAAATCAAGCCCAGAAAACTAAGACCCATTAAAGGTCCAGCCGACCTAGCGGCCGCCGCAGAAATGGAAAACCTAGAAGAATAAAGAAACTTTCCTTATTTGTTTAGGGCTAGGCCCAAACCAAACTAGACTAGTATAAATACTCTTGTACATCCTCATGATAAGAAGATCACGAAATTCTACACCAAAACTCTGTACTTTTCTGCTTACAATTTTCTAGCTAATAAAAAACAATATTTGGATCTTTGTTTTGTGTTTTCTAACCTAGAGATTTTCTACTATTCCAAGAACCCTACAAATCTAATTGTGAGAATCCATCTCCCACAAAGATCCAAACAAAATATCATAAGAAAGAGTTGTAGCACAAAAGAGGAAAAGGTCTAATCCAACTTGGCCAAAAACTAGGTCTAAAATGCTTATATAACAAAAGAAATTTGAACCGGGTTGACCTGGGACAAACCGGTCGGGTCAAGAATTCTTCGAACAATTAATTGCACCGAGACTAATGTGACTGGTAAACATCCTCATAATTTCATTTGGTGGTTTCGCCAATTTTTAACTCCACTGCCGAGCTTAATATGACTAGTAATTATGCTCGATATCTGCCATTTTCAAAACTTCTTTCATTTGCTCTTAGATATTTATAGAAGCTCCGTTCATCTCGTCTTGCTACCACCCTCGAGTCTAGATGAGTTTTACGCCTTTCTTGCAATCAATTCCTCAAAACTTCAAAAGAGACCTAAAATACACAAAATATGTAAAATGCAATAAAAAATAATCTAAACTCTAAGATGATCCTAAAGCATAGAAATGAGACATAAAGTCGATGAAAAGACACAAGGATTCCAATTAAAGTCCTAGAAAATGGTTAGATAATGCACCAACATATCTCTATGTAAGAAGACTTTGCCATGTCCATCACTTTCCACATCCTACTCTAAATCCCGAGACCAAAAAGAACTCCCACAATCATGCAACTGAACCCTCTGATATTCATCAATTTTAGATTAAACGCGGTCTCACAATAGGGCAGGCGATCATCTTCAATAGGCAAGGTAGAAACAAGGCTTAGAAAAGAGCATTTAAGGCGGTTAATATCATTTGGTGACTAAACTCTCAAGAACAAGGAATGCAAACACATCATAAAAGCAGGGAAGAAGTGGAACAATTGGTGCATACAAAAATGATCTTCCATTCTACCCAACCCATTAAATTGATCTAGTTTTCTACCCGTGTATGCAACTCTCATTCTCTCAAACTAAACCCAAGTGCTCATATTAGCAAGATATCATCATTTTTCATCATTCAACCACTCTTTCTATTCATTTTTTGTTCTTTTCAAACTCTAGGAAGATTCGATCTTTGATTGAAGCTCTTTTCTTTTCATTCCACTAAACATACTTTTTTTTTTATGCAACAAATGGATTTTTCCATTACACAACTTAGAGTTATTTTTTTTTCTTTTCTTCCTAGAGTTTTCTTATTCATTCTTTTCTCAAGCCTTTCCCTTTTTTTTTTCGAAACCGTAGTTTCTTTCTTTTGTTTAGACCATCTCTATTTTTTTATCTCTATTTTTTTTTTTTTTTTTGGTTCTTAATCACATTCTCAAACCAAACCCTAACTTTAATAAGCACAAAACCTAACCTAGTTGCTAGCCTTTATACGCAAGAGACTAGCCTAATGAAAGACCATTTTTGTTGTTTCCTTCTTACAAGATTTTATATATGCAAGCATTATCAAGAAAAAGCATCACTCAAGCAAAATATCATTGGGTTGAATTGAAAGGTTAAGGTGAGGGAATGGTAACCATACTAAAGATGAGTATGGCCATCCGAGTTAGCAAAAAGTGGCAAAAAGATAAGAAAACCCAGATGTTTGTTTAAAACCATGTAATCGATTTCAAGCCCTAAAGTGAGAGAATTAAGTAAAGTTAAGTTTGAAGTAAATAGGATTGAATCACAATATTCATGCAAGTTTCTAAATGGTAGGGACTTTCAAAAGTTTCAAGATCCAAATATGGCTTATCCTCTTGAATGCATCATCGAACCATTAACGAGGGCTTTAAATTCAATCCTACACTTACTTTTTTTAAGGTATTTTCATCATTTTTCCCATGCATATGAATGAAAACTATATGCTCTAGACTCGGTCCTAACATGAAAAAGAGAATAAAATGCTAATGCTATAAGAAACTACATGCAATTTCCGATTTTAAAATTATGCACAATGCAAGACTCAATGAAAAAGAAACCAAAACAACTCAAAATGTCATTAGTAAACATGTTTCCTCTCCCAAACTTATCTGTCACCGTCTCGGTGAGAAATAAAAACCGAAAAAGGACAAAACACATCAAATTAAAATAAAAGGAAAAGTATTTAGAAGAGTAAAATTGTGGTACCTCTAAAAGCTCTTGGATTTGGAGTCCGAGACATGAAGTGAAGGGTTTCTTGAGCTAGGTGAATGTATTGGTGATGGACTTCTTGCTCTTATCCTTCTTCTTCTCTAGTGCCACACTCATAAGATGAAGTCCTTGAAGCTTCCATGTTGATAGAAGACGAGGAAGGTGCACTCAAACTGGAGTATCTACGAATGTCTCCCATGTAGAGCTCTATATCCATTGGCATAATGTTGTCTTCCTCCTCGGAATTTGGTGGTACATCATTAAATGGTGGTTCATTGCACAAACAAGAACTCGATCATTTGGTGAAAAAAGGCTACTTGGTGCTCAAGACTCTTGATCCTCTTTTGGAATCCTTTACAAGCTTTGAAGAGGTTGTGTATTGTTTGGTCTTGCCACTTAACCCACCTTCGGGTGAGGTTAAGCCTCTCAATGGTGTGACGGTTAAGCTTGGTAATAATTGGGACCCCGAATGGCTCTTGAAAGTATCGTGCACTTTCGTATATTGGTTGTGGCGGTGAAGATGATATAGTAGGAGGACCATCATTGCTTTTAGATGAGACCTTTTCTTTCCCTTTATCTTTTCTTGGAAGAAAGATGGATAGAAATGGAAACCAAGTCGTTTTGTAGTAGATGAGTGTTTTGGAAAATTTTAATCGGTCGAATTGAAATAGTCATACGGATCGACGCTTGAAGAGATATTTTATTCATGAGCAATATTTAGCTTACATCATTGAAAAAAACAATAAACGAGTTCTGTAATAGGTATTGAAGAAGATCCATCTGAAGATATCAATCTTGGCATAAAAGCTTCTCGTTTGGCCATGGCCGTTCATAGCTTTCTCGTAGGAGTTTTTAGGGTTCTTTTCCTCTTCTCCTCCCCGGATCCCTTCTCTAGGTTTAGAACCTTTATATAGGTTCATGTCAAAGTCTAATCTATTTTAGATTAATAATGACGTGTCATTATAATTCCTAATTATAATTGACATGGCAATAGGGGATTTATTTTACCCAACAACTTGCCCCCTACTCTTCAATTTCTTATTTAGAATTTGAAGAGTAATTAAAACTTTTTGATCCTTTGAATGTCAAGTAGAATCTTAACATGGTGAAAGATCGTTAATTTTATCGGAAAATCTTGACATAGAAGACTTAGTGTTGCGAAGTAACATACATGTTTGTCTATTCTTGGTTTAGGTACTCAAACCAGCATACGTTTGTTTCTCTTATCAATCTTCCATGCTATTAAACAGTACCAAGGTTTTGGATTTAACTTCAAAAATGTTGATTCTTATTAAATGCAATGGTGTATACTTCTCTTGTCGTATATATCGTTAGTGGCTACCTTTCTTAAAGACTTTGCTTTCTTTCTAAGAAGAAGAAGCACATACAAGCATGTCGGAAACATGGAAAAATAGAGAGTTTCTTTCGTGAAGAACACTCGCGAGCTCCCCCGCGTGGAGTGGCACAAAATAATATTTATACATAGAGTATTAACATTGGTTGAACCATGGTGGGTGCAACACATAAATTCATGTGTCACGTCGATCGAAGCAATTAACTTAAATGAGAGTGTCAGTTCCTTCCTAAGAGGACTACCATCTTGCTTTTAAAAGTTGTGATCGATGCTTTCTTGTCACATAAGAAAGTTTTTAATTGGTTTCTCCAACTTGCAATTTTAGTTTCCTCGATTCGACCTTAGGGATTTCTGCGGAGAATCGTTTTTTATACTCATTTACCAATTTTATTGTTAGTTGTTGAAAGATGTTGCTTTTTATGTGCTCGTGACACAGTATAATGATCATGACCATTAATTTATGTTTCACATGAAAGAAACTCTTTAATCCAATTTTCTTGGGATGTTTTCTCTCACTAGGCAGATATCAATGCTCATCATTTTTCTCTTAGTTTGTGTAGAAGGCACATGAGCATAAGCTTCTCCTTTGACTTCTCTCCCGAAGAAAGTATCGTCCATGGGACAATGTCGTCGGTCGGTCTCTTTCACTGACACTCTTTCTTTAGAAATTTTGCTATGTTATATTTGCAATGACCATAGTGTTTTCTCTACTAGGCAGATATCAATGCTCATCATTTGTCTCTTAGTTTGTGTAGAAGACACATGAGCATAAGCTTCTCCTTTGACTTCTCTCCCGAAGAAAGTATCGTCCATGGGACAATGTCGCCGGTCGGTCTCTTTCACTGTTACTCTTTCTTTAGAAATTTTGCTATGTTATATTTGCAATGACCATAGTCGTTGATCTTTAGTAGAAGGTTTTTTTACTCCTTCAGTGACCATCGTTGCTGCATTTTCTCCCATAGGAACCTCTGCCTTTTTACTCCTTTAGTGACTTGTATCACAAGACATTGTCTCTATCCTTTTTTTTATAATGGTCGATGTGTATCTATATCATGAAGGTGTTGCATCTAATTTGATTTGTAATAATTGTCTTTACTTTTATTTTCAAGAGTCATCGAGTATTTTTTTTTTTTTTAGTGACCAACATCAATTCTCTTTACCCAACTGATCGTTTCTTCTAGGGTGTTAGTAAACGATCACAGTTGTTGGATAGTGATCGATTCCTCTTACGGTGATAACAAAATATTTTGCAATGACCACTGAGTCGGTCACCGTAACCACGATCTTCTAGTTAGAAATTTTTGTGTCAACTTTATTTCTTCTGTGATTATCTCCCTTGTACTTCGTTGGCCCGATGACCGTAATTGTTTCTCTTCTCTACCAAGTTATACCTTTCGATGATTTGAATAAATTTTCTTTGTTTTACATAGTTGATGCTGTTTCTTAAGAAGCCTTGTCTCCACTGGCGGAGCAAGGATATTTTTAAATCGGGGTCAAAACAAAATATACTAAAAACATCATACAAAATGTAAAAAAATATTTAAAAGTATATATAAAATTCACTTAAATTTTAAAATTTCTATTAACTTGTTTCATTAATTACCTCAAATTAGATTATAGAATTTATATAACATTTTGTTTTGTTTGGCGATTTAAAAAAAAATTAATTGCAAAAAAGAAATGTAATGTAGATGAATTTTTCTAAGTAGACCTACGTAAATTATGGAAAGTTACACTAAACTTGAGTTTAAAATTTGTAACAGAACTCCAATTTTTAGTGTATTGGGCTTTATTCTTTCATGTATTTAGCTTGCTTTTCTATTAAATTTGGGTCATAGGGGTCAAAAAATAAACTTGATTAGGGTCATTTTTATTAATAGTAAATATATATAATAGTTTTTTTGAAAGTAGTAGGGGTCACATGACCCCCTCCTCTATCAAGTGCATCCGCCCCTGCTTGTCTCTGCTTTATTATGTAGCTTGGTAACTCTCTTCTATGAGGCTTTGTCTCTTCTTTATTTTGTTGTGACTTTAGTCCGTTCTCTCTTATCTAAGGGAATTTGTCTCAGACCTTTTTATAGCAACCATTGTTACTACTCTTTTTGATATATATTTGATGTCCTTACTCTCTTTGTAGGAGGAGGTTTTGCCTCAGATTCACTTTGTAATGGCCACACGCACTGTTGTTTCTTAAGGGGCTTAACAGTAGTCATCGTCGTTATTTTGTAGTAGTCACCTCGCTCTATTAGAAGGCTTTGCCTTTGATTGATGGTAGTTATTGTTACTACTCTCTCTCTCTCTCTCTCTCTCTTAGGAGACATTGTATTTGTTGTTCTTAAGAAACTTTTCTTTCTAAAGAAGCTTTACGTAAGATACTTTTTGTAACTTATCACTTTTTATATGAGTTTTACCTCTGATTTTCTTGGAGAGTCGTCGGTTCTTTTTATTTGGGGCTTACCCTTCAGTTTCACTTGTAGATTACGTTTAATACTTCTTATTAGTTATGAGGCTTTACCTCTCTGTTTTTTTTCTACTTATAGTCGTCCCTTCTTCTTCTTAAAGCATTACTTCTCGTTTTGCATTGATTACAGTCATTTATTTTTGTTGGGTAGGGGCTATAGCCATCGACATTTTTCAAAATATCATCGCTCCCCATAGTTTTGTGCAGTGATTGTCGCTACTGTTTCAAATTGTGGCGATTGCTATCACTTTCACTTGCGAGGATGGCATTTTCTTTCAAATCAACCATACCCGATTTTATATATAAGGACCGTGAAGATGTATTGATGACTTGTTTGAGAAGTTGGTAATACAAGATGTGAGACAGAGCTGAAGAGTGTTGAACCGGAGATGCATGAACCAGATTCTGAGACAGAGCTGAAGAATGCTGAAACAGGACGCTGGAACAGAACGCTGATACAGAGTGTTGAGACAGGATTTGATACAAGATTGATGACAGGCTTGGTTGTGGGCCTTGATGAGTATGGGCTTAAAGGCCACGTGATTTTGAGAGTTTATTAGGGTTAGAACTTGATTATAAATACCAAGAGGTGGTGACATGAAGATTCACGCGCCTAGGGTTTATTGAAAGAGGCACACATGTGTGTGGCGTTGTCCCATCACATAGATTTGTAGATCTATTGGTGGTTGCTTATGAAGATCGCATTCGTGAAAAGACAGTGATGCACCGGTGCGCCGGTTAGTAGTCAAGCTTGCGAGCTTGTTACTTATCTTCATAGGTTTGTCCATGTAGAAAAGAGCGGTAGTCAAAACGATTGTGTTTAATTATGCGTTTGCAATTGTGTATTGCTTTTTTGTTCTATAGTGGATTTATTCTGGACGTGGTCCCGGGATTAGGAAACGAACCTCGTTAAAAAATCTCTTGTGTTAATTTTTCTTTATGCTCTTACAAATTTATTGCACACACAAGCGTATCGATTTTACCACGAAACCACACTTTCAATTGGTATCAGAGCGGGACTCGATAGAGATTCGTTCTTATTTCGGGTATGATCCTGGACTAGGTTTTCGTGATTAAGATTGAAGAGCATAAGATGAGATTAGGGATTATCATGTTTTGTTCTAGTGAAGAAGAAGATTAAAGTTTATGGCATGTTGTTTGTTTTGGTTTTTGTTGTGAAGAAACGTGGGTGAGATCAGTTTGCTAGAGATAGATATGGTAGGAAGAGTAGCTTAGTTGTGGAGAAAAGGAAGAATTGATAGAAAAGCTAAGTTATATACAAACTGCGACCTGTCACTTTGCGGATCGTTTTCCCGGTGAACCAGAAAGAACCAAGAGTCAAGTTTTATACCGTTGCGAAGATATCGAATCCAGCTTTACACAGAAGGAAACTAAGCTCAATTCCGACATGAATTGTGAAAGTTATGAGTGTTTATGTATGACTGAATCTGCAGAACAAAACTGCAAATTAGTTTCGGTGGAGTAACTTTGGAAAGGCGGTTGTAGTGTCAAATGGAATCCGATTTGGTTGATATTTGGGGATTGTATTGGTGGCATGTTGTGCTTCATAATCACTGGTGGGATTTAGAAGTTAACGGTTAGTTTAGGATTTATGGATGTCTTTTCAAGGCTAATGGAGTTAAGCCAAATAGTAAGAACTTTAGAAAGGAGATTCAAGTTTGTTGAGAGTTTTTAATTTAGTTTTGCACTCAAGTAGGGGGAGATATGTGTTGTTTGTGCTAGATAGGTGTTCTTGTCTCTTGTGGAACTTTGAACTGCTACCACATTAATAAGAAATTGTTCTATGCGTACGACAAGCTTGGATCATGTTCTATTGGCGATAGCGGTATCTTTTAATGTGGGACAGCTGTATCTAAGATATGTCGTGAGCTTGATTTGTGTTGTTTCTAAGAGCATGGTTTATGGGCGAACAGTGTAAGAGAGTGTGGAAAATATTCAATGGATGCTTGAGTACCCAACTAAGTTAAAAAGGGGGAGAATGAAGATGTACTTAATCTTAAGGTATTCGGGAGTGCAAATGTTCTAAAACTAAGTCATCAAGGGGGAGAATGAAGATGTATTGATGACTTGTTTGAGAAGTTGGTAATACAAGATGTGAGACAGAGCTGAAGAGTGTTGAACCAGAGATGCATGAACCAGATGCTGAGACACAACTGAAGAATGCTGAAACAGAACGCTGGAACAGAACGCTGATACAGAGTGTTGAGACAGGATTTGATACAAGATTGATGACAGGCTTGGTTGTGGGCCTTGATGAGTATGGGCTTAAAGGCCACGTGATTTTGAGAGTTTATTAGGGTTAGAACTTGATTATAAATACCAAGAGGTGGTGACATGAAGATTCACGCGCCTAGGGTTTATTGAAAGAGGCACACAAGTGTGTGGCGTTGTCCCATCACATATATTTGTAGATCTATTGGTGGTTGCTTATGAAGATCGCATTCGTGAAAAGACAGTGATGCACCGGTGCGCCGGTTAGTAGTCAAGCTTGCGAGCTTGTTACTTATCTTCATAGGTTTGTCCATGTAGAAAAGAGCGGTAGTCAAAACGGTTGTGTTTAATTATGCGTTTGCAATTGTGTATTGCTTTCTTGTTCTATAGTGGATTTATTCTGGACGTGGTCCCGAGGATTAGGAAACGAACCTCGTTAAAAAATCTCTTGTGTTAATTTCTCTTTATGCTCTTACAAATTTATTGCACACACAAGCGTATCGATTTTACCACGAAACCGCACTTTCAGACCGTAGCCCCTTCTCTATATAGTGAATATAACTGCTACTTTTAATAGCAACCATGATGACATTATCGTTTTCTCATAGATTGTCTATGATTTTATTAGTAGTGACTGTTGAAACAAGCAAACTTTTTTTTTTTAATAATTAACCTGAATTAATAATCTCATAATTATTAATTCTCAACGGCTAATTCAATAATTTACCAATACTCAGCGGAAAATAAACAATCCAATTAAACCAAATAAACCAATCACCAGCTCAATTCAATTCAATTCCAATAAACTGTCAAATAAAACTAGCAACCTAAACACCAGGTTCTACTAGAAATGCAATAACAATTCAACCCTAATCATCCTCTTCCTACACCATGATTCCGCGATCTTATAAATCATTTACCTACAACACATGGGAAAAAGAGTTGCGTAAGTATTTCATAAATACTTAGTGAGCCGCTCATACCATTTATTGGCGTAACAAGCAGGCTCCGGTTAACAATCCAATATCAATTCAAGCAACCTCATAACGCAACAATGCACACAGACAAGCCAATACAAATACTCGTCGGTGTCGCTCTACATGACTTAATAGTTCTTGTCGAGCGACACACCACACATATCGATCGACATAACAACTGCTCGTGTCGATCGACACAGCTTAATTGTTCATGTCGAGCGACACAGCTTAACTGTTTATGTCGAGCGACACCAACAAGGTGTCGATCGATACGAATCAATTGCTCGTGTCGAGGGACACCCTCCTGGTGTCGATCGACACGCCTCTATAACGCACCAGAATCGAGTTTCTCCTCTCATGACTCGATTCCGGGCGTTACGAGTCGCAAACCTGAAAACGATCTGTACAATAACAAACCACAATCACACAGCAATGACATCAATCCATTTCACACGAAAATCCATCACAAAAACATCATGAAACCATCAAACAATCCATCATTGCCTAGAAACCTATGATCGCGAACTCACCTTTGCTAATACGGTGATTGAATTTGGTTAAGGCTCAAGAACAGCCACGAACAGATCCTTAACAATGCTAGAATCGACTAAAACTAGTCAGCAACACGAAGAACGCAACGAGAAAATGATTCTACGAGCTCTAAAACTCGAAGAAACGATTTCTCAAGGATTTCTTTGCAACAATCCAAGGGAACTCGAATCTCTCTCAATCTCTATCACTTTTCTCTGCTTACCCCGACGACACGCTTCCCAAGAGTTTATAAACGAAAACCCCACCAAAATCCCTAAACCGAGCCAAACCGCGATTAAAAGCTTAATTAACCCGATTCTGCATATTCAAGTGTCGAGTGACACCTTGACTGTGTCGATCGACACCACAAAAACCTTCGTGTCAATCGATACACTCCTTGTGTCTCTCGACACGACCACCAGAATGCACATTCTGGTTCGCGGATGTTACAACGGTCGTCGCTGTTTGTTTTGTATCTAACAGATTTTTTACTTGTTGTTTTCGAGGCAGCGACGGTGTCGCTTTTGGTTTTTTGGAGACTTTGTCTATTTTTTTTTTTTAGCATTGACCATGGTCTAAGGTGGGTTTTCCATTTATATCAAGGATTTACCTCTCATATGTAGTGACTACTATCACTTCTTTTTCTTAGTAAGCTCTGCCCTTGATTTTCTTAGGAGGCATTACCTCCTCGAATGAGCATTTGATGCTTCTTGCTTCTTGCGAGGATTTGCCTTTGTTGAGCATTTAATGCTTCTTGTTTTTGAAGAGACTTTGCCTCTGATTTTTTTGTAGTTAGCATTCGATATGCTTTTTGTTTCTTAGTAAACAAGGTAATTTTTTTGTTTAAGGAACGATGGTCACTTTTGTTTCTTTGGAGGCATTGCCTCTAGACAGTTTCTTCTACTAGCCATTGTTACTATATTTTAGTAAACAAGGTAATTTTCTTTTGGCCATCGTGATCATTTCCTTTTATGGTAATCGCAGTTTCTTTCATTGCAATCGTAACCAATTTTATTTCATACCAGGCCTTGGCCCGGATTTTCAATTAAAGCGAAGACCGCTCATATTTTAAGCTTTTCTTCTGGTGTGTTCTGCTCTTTGATGAAGCAATGAACACTTCTAATTATTTTTGAGGCTTCGCCTCTGAATTTTGATTGAAGCGATTTGAACCCTTTCAATCAATATCAAGCATCCCTCATCTTTTCATTGTGACCATAGCCACTAATTTATGCTTCTTTGCATTATAATGACCGTAATCGTTACTTATTTCTTTTACAAGGTCTTGCTTTTTGTAATAATCGTAGTTACCAATTTTATTTATTAAAGGTTTTCCCTTTGCTGATTAGAATTTGCATCACACTACCATTAGGATCATGCCTTAATACTTGTTAGGACCTTTTAGTAATGATTAAAATTTGATATGATCTTTCGATCATTATCAAAAAATTTAACGGTCTTAGGGTCATGCCCAATTATTTGTGAAATAACCAAGCTTTTTTAAAAAAAACCTAATAATTTTAATGCGGAAATTCTCCCGAATATAAAATCGAATAAATAAATTCATCAAATAATCTAATAAATCAACCAACTCAGATTCAATTCCAAAATTCCAAACAAATAATCTAGCAACCTAGCACCATGTTCACTAGACATAAACCATAACATTAAAATCCTATCATCCTCTTCTTACGCCATGATTCCGCGATCCCACATTCTTATACCTGCAACACATGGAAATAAGAGTTGCGTGAGTATTATCACAAATACTCAGTGAAGCGGTCATCCCGTCTACCGATTACATAATAAAGGAAAAGAATGCCAATTACTACGCAACAAACATCAATTAACCATGTTCAAATTTCCTAAATGAGAATAATTGAAAAAATTCAGCAATGCAACATATGGTGTCAATCGACACACCACCATAGTATCGATCAACACTACAAAACGAAACACAAAAATCACCATTGGGTGTCGATCGACACTCCACCATGGTGTCGATCGACACTCTCTTCACAAACACAAAAATCATGGAAACAAAAGTTGGTGTCGATCGACACTCCTCGCAGAAACCTGAATCGAGTCAAATCCTCACACGGCCCGATTTTCTTTCGTCCCACAAGACAATTCACGATTAATCACACAAAAGCATCAAGGAAACACAATCCAAACCATACGAATTCAACACAATTCACACAATCGATAACCTAGCATACTATTCCCATAACTACGATCACGCACTCACCTCAAATACGGATTGAAAAAGGGGATTAAACAAAACGAGAACGAAACAGCGACGAGTAGAGAAAATCCCACCGATTCCATTCTCAAACACACGATCTCTCCGCTAAAATCGATCTCACGAACCCCAAAAACCTTGAAGAATACACAATTAGGGTTTCCCCAAAACCCTAATTCAGATTCCAGAAATCAGAACGACGTACTGGATTAAAACAATCATAAAAGATCGGATCTTACCTCTGAATTCAGATCGGAAACCTAATTTGAAAACTAGACCGACAGGGATTTCCAACGGTACCTAGCTCATCCTCTGATTCCCTCTAAAACACCGGAAAAACACTTTCCAAAGAGACTGAATGAATCCCAAAACTGCATAACATTCATGGGAAAAGGATCATAACTCATTAGCTACAAATCGGAACGACGATCCGATTTTTCCTATTGATAGCTAAGAGACAGAAGAACATACCTACCAAAAGTTACACTGATCAAGCACGATATGATCGACCATTCCTCGATTCTACCAATACAGATGAACTTATCTTCTCCTTCCTCCCAATCTCCTCTCACAAAACATTTTCTACCTCTCACAAAGTCACGTAACTCCTCTTTTCTTTTTGCCTCACGCGGCCACAAATCCCAAAGGACTTCTATACGCAAGCCCTAGGGTTAAATCTCTTAAACCGAGCCAAAAACTGCGATTAAAAATAAACCGGAAAAACGAACCAGAACTTGGTGTCGATCGACACCACCCCCTGGTGTCGATCGACACCCCTACCAAAATGCCAAATTTTGGTTTTGGGATGTTACAATTTGTAGCAACATTTTCGTCATGATCAAAAATTCAAAGTATGATATGACCTTTCGATGTGATCAAATTTTTGTAATTGGTCGTACCTTGATTTTGGCGATGGTCATGCAAACATGTACCTTTCGGTTGTGATCAAAATTTCGTACTGGCCTTAGGGTCGTACCCTGATTTTGGCTGTCAAGCAAACATGTACCTTTCGGTTGTGCTCAAAATTTTGTAATGGCCTTAGGGTTGTACCCTGATTTTGGCAATGGTCAAGCAAACATGTTGCTTAAAGTTACATGAAGTGCTTAAACCTTTGTTGTAAGGCACTTAGCCTTTACCGTAGAAGTAGTCTTCTAGACTATTTAAGATGAGCACGTAGCTTTTCTTTGCTTTAGGAACACAACTATATTTATTCATTGTAGATGCTCTGACATTAGGCACTTAGCCCTCTATATCTTCAAGAATAACCTACTTTATTTTACGGTATATGATAGTCTCTTAGACTTTAATGGACTGTTGTGCTTGAACACTTACTTCTAGTAATTTCTTCATCACATATGATACATATTCCTCTTTGGTGCTTACATTTTTGATAGTCTAACATGTATAGATAATTGTAGCTAAGCAATTAAGTACTTAAAAAAATAGTAAGGGCGTGCTTTCTTGTTTTATCTCATGGAGCACAAAACTTCCTAGGTTCTTGATTTAGAGTCGTCATGATACTTACGAGACTTTATGAATAGTCATTAGTAAACTTATCTTGATTTATTGTGCAGCAGCACCTTCTTTTCATTATTGAAGTTGCATTCACATTCCGTAAAGTACCTTTGCTAGTGGTAGTGATGATCCTATTAGCGATGCAACAGTTAGTTGTGCTAAAAACACAATATTTTTTATTCAAAAGTATAACACGAAATAAAGAACTGGTACTTATCTTAATTTTTGTTCTTCGTATGGCTCCCTTGTCAAAGTTATTACGCCATTGTAAGGAACTTGATCGAAAGTCAATACAATTACCACTAATGTTGGTGAATTTTCTTATCGGGCATTCACTTAAAGAACATGTGCTTAGAAACGTTAGTAACTTTGCTCCCAGCAAGAATTTTTTCCTATCTTAGGGAATATAAGATCTTTAACTCAAAGAATTTACTTGCTGCTCTTCCTCGTCTTTTTGCTCCAAAGCCTTCGTCTATAAAAGCTTCTGTCGTTGTATTAGATTATAATTTTTTTTGTATTCTTCTCTAGAACCATTAGGAACTTTGTTGGGTAGGGAGTGCTTTTGCCCCCAATCATTCCATTCACACTACAAGAAAACAGCCGCAAATCCGACGGAATTTCCGACGGAAAGAATTCCGTCGGAAATTTTCCGACGGTAATCCGACCGATTTCCGACGGAACTGAAATTTTTCAATTATGTCGGAATTATTTCCGACGGACAAGAAGACTGTCGGAAATTGGTCGGATTATTGGACCGTGTAACTAGCCGGTGCTGACACCGGCAGTGATTCCGGTTTGCTGTCGGAAATCCGTCGGAAATTATGCACCGTTAATATTTTCCGACGGATTTCCGACAGACACATAACTAGATGCCGGAAATCTGTCGGAAAAATAGCCGTTATATAGCCGTTACATAGCCGTTATTATATCCGTTTGATTTTCGACGCTTTTCCGACAGATTTCCGACGGTCAGCGTATTTATATATATGATTCCACACATCTTCATTTACTCACAACAACAACAACTTCCAACCAAACATTTCTTAGAAAAAATCATCAAGAGAGTGAGATGTCATCTTCTAGATATTATAGATCGTGGATGGATGAAGAGATGTATGATCCGGAGTCGAAGACATTAAATGCAAGTTATGCACGAGGTATATGTGAGTTCATGGCGGTTGTCGCGAATCGAAAGGTGATAAAATGTCCATGTTTAAATTGTTGCAATTCGCGTAATGTTAATGTAGAACAAGTTTGGCATCACTTGTATACCAATGGTTTTATGCCGGGATACAAAATTTGGTTTTTTCATGGAGAAACTAATAATGATGGTGCTAGTAGTAGCAGTGCACCATATGTTGCGGATAGCTTAGGCGAACATAGAACGGATAACTTAGGTGAACATAGAACGGATAGCTTAGGCGAACATAGAACGGAAGTAGATTTTGGTGTAGGTACTGCTGAGATGGTTCATGATGCGTTTAGAGAGAATTTGCCATCGATCGTAATAGGGGAGGATAGAGTAGAAGAACCAAATGAAGAATCTAGAAGATTATTTGATATGTTAGACGCAGGGAAGCAGCCCTTATATGATGGATGTCGAGACGGACATTCACCTTTATCAACTGCTAGTAGACTGATGACCATTAAGACGGACTTCAATTTGGCGGAAGACTGTGTTGATGCGATAGCAGATTTTGTGAAAGATATTTTGCCTGAAGATAATCAGGCACCTGCATCATACTACGAGATACAGAAACTTGTAGCTGGTCTTGGTATGCCGTATCAGGTGATAGATGTATGCATCGACAACTGTATGCTATATTGGAGAGAAGACGAAGACCGGAGAAGATGTAAATTTTGTCGTAAACCACGGTATCAGGAAACTGGTGGGAGAGTTCCAATTCCATATAAACGTATGTGGTACTTACCATTGACAGCGAGGTTAAAGAGGTTATATCAATCTGCGCGAACGGCAGAACAAATGAGATGGCATGCAGAGCATCGTCAAGATGGAGAGATTACACATCCTTCAGATGCAAAAGCGTGGAAACATTTTCAAATGTTGTATCCAGATTTTGCATACGAGTCAAGAAATGTGTACCTCGGGTTAAGTACGGATGGTTTCAACCCATTTGGGAAGCATGGAAGGCAGTATTCTTTGTGGCCCGTAATCGTAACACCGTACAATTTGCCCCCTGGTATGTGCATGCGTCGAGAGTTTTTATTCCTCTCCGTTCTTATTCCCGGCCCTGAGCATCCGAAGCGATCACTTGATGTATTCCTCCAGCCATTGATTTATGAGTTACAAATGCTATGGAGTCACGGTGTCGAAGCGTTTGATGTTTCACGGAAGGAGAATTTTCTGATGCGTGCGGTCCTTATGTGGACTATTAGCGATTTCCCAGCAAACGGTATGCTATCTGGATGGACTACTCATGGAAGATTATCGTGCCCAATTTGCCAAGACAACACTGACGCTTTCCAATTGAGGAATGGAAGAAAGCCATGTTGGTTTGATTGCCATAGAAGGTTTCTACCGTACGGCCATCCCTATCGTCGGTCTAAAAGATTATTTAAGAAAAATACACAAGTGGTTGATGGTCCAATTGATGAGATAGACGGTCGTACTATATTGGAGCTGTTGAGAGATTTTGGTGCTGAGAGGACTCCTGATTGTGGGGGTAATGGGCATGAACCGCTTTGTGGTGTAGGAGAACCTCACAACTGGCACAAGAAGAGTATATTTTGGGATTTGCCGTATTGGAAGGATCATTTATTAAGGCACAACCTCGATGTGATGCATATTGAAAAGAACTTCTTTGACAACATCATGAATACGGTGTTAAACATCCCGGGAAAGACAAAAGACAATGTGAAGTCTAGGATGGATGTTTCAAAGATTTGCTACCGTGATTATCTTGATCGTCTTCCCGATGGTACATATCCTTTTCCTCCGTACCGATTGCAAATACAAAAGATAAGAGAATTTTTCCGGTGGATTAAAGACGAAGTTAAATTCACTGATGGATATGCAGCTAATCTGGGTAACTGCGTAGACTCGCGATACCTAAAGTTTATGGGACTGAAGAGTTATGATTGTCATGTACTGATGCAGAGGCTTCTTCCATTTGCTTTTACCCATCTCTTTCCTCAAACTGTCCACGAAGCTATTGCAGCAGTTGGTGCTTTCTTTAGGGATTTATGCACGAGGACACTTACAGTTGAGGGGATCCGCAATTTAGATGCCAATATACCAGTGATCCTTTGTAATCTTGAGAAGATCTTTCCGCCGTCTTTTTTTGATGTTATGGAACATCTCCCCCGCAAAACCGAACTAGGTGGTCCCATTCAATTTTGTTGGATGTATCCTTTCGAGCGGTACATGTTCCATCTAAAGAAGAAGGTCAAAAATTTGGCTCGAGTTGAAGGTTCTATTGTCGCACAGAGTATCAATGAAGAATCATCACAGTTTGCGGAATATTACTTTCCGCGGGGAGTTCGTACGAAGAGTAGACGTCCTGCTCGTCATGATGATAGAGGTGAGAGAGTCACGTATGCCGCGTTCGTCCCTGAGTTGTTTTCGCAAGTTGGCAGAGTGATTGGGAGAGGGAAGAGACGTTACCTATCACAAGATGAGTGGAGTCACTTACATATGTATATCCTCACGAATTGTGAGGAGATGGCGGAGTACGAAAGGTAAAAACAGAACTTATTTAAATACTTATTTTTTTTTATACCTAAGTAATATATAGGTTTCATATGTTATATATTGTTGTTTGCTTTCAGGATTTACATTGCATTAATACGTCGCTATTATCCGGATATGACAGAAGACGAACTTGGAGAATCTAAGGAAACTGAGTTTCCAAATTGGCTGCAATATTACGTAAGTTTTTAAAAACACTTATATATCTTAAAATTAGTGAATTAATTATGGGACTGAATAAAATGTTTGTTTATTAATTTGTCTAAATTATTATCTCAGGTTTCTGAAGGAATGAAGAATGGAGAAATGTTTCCGACATGGTTACAAGAGATAGTTTCTGGCCCAAGCTTCGAAGCAACTTCATACGTTCAGTATTGCACTAGGGGATTTGCATTTAGGATTCATGAAGAAAGGTCGAGGCCAACTGAAGATTACGGTATTTCAGCTACAAGTGGTGATGTAGTCTACTACGGGATTCTCAAAGAAATATTGAAAGTGAGCTATCCAGGAATGTTGGGCATGAGGTGCATTGTTTTCTTGTGTGAGTGGTATGATCCGTCATATCCAGAAGGTGTTCAGGTGAGCCAATTTGGCTATGCAACCAACTAGAATTACTCCGATGGCTCCAGTTGGTCATTCTTCAGCGGTGGACCTTTTTGTTGATTTCACTGAATTTGGTGATAATATAGTACATTCAGAATCAGAAGAAGAAGTTGGAGAATTTGATGAAGACGAAGACACAATTCCTTCGGAAGGATCAGACTCATACTCAGATTTAGGATTTTGATATGTTTGTATTTGTTAACATAAACAAGAATTTCAGATAATTTACATTTTCCTTTTTTTAAAAAAAAAAAAATGATATTCCGTCGGAAATTTGTCGGAAAAATATATATATTTCCGACAGATTTCCGACAGGAACTGATATTTATATAATTCTTATAAAAAATTCATCTGTGTATATATTCTTTTAAAGCATGCGTCGGAAATCTGTCGGAAATATATATATTTTTCCGACAGATTTCCGACGCAATATTCATATCATGCTAACCTTAAAAGACGACACGTGTTACCTTAAATCTGTCGGAAATCTGTCGGAAATTTATCTATTTTTCCGACAGATTTCCGACAGATTTAGGGTTTTGAGGTCAAATTCCTGAATTTGGAGAAGACAAAGTCTCGGCATACAATTCTGACAACTAAAGTGAAAGATAATTGAGTAAATAACCTTCTCAATGTTATACAGAACATGTTTTGCGATTTTGTCATGTTTCAACCAAAAGCGTTTCATACAGTTACATATACAAAACAATAGATGTTTACGGAAAATACTAAATGTTTAGAATTTGAAAGTAACAATGACCATTATCAAGTATTTTATCTTCCAAATATTGGTTCAACCATGCTATTAACTTGTAACTACGAAAACGGATCATAAACAAGCTTAAAACCCCATATCTGTCGGAAATCTGTCGGAAAAATGTGTATTTTTCCGACAGATTTCCGACGGAATTGGAGATTTCAGGTAAAAATATGTACCAAATGCTAACAATGCTAAATATTGTTTAAAAATTACCAATTTTTTCCAAAATGCTAATTCATAAATTTCCAAAAAAAACATTTCTTAAATTTAATAAACATTTCTTAAATTTCTTCAATTCCTTAACCCTAAACCAACAAAAAAACATTTTTTAAATTTCCCATACCCTAAAACCCCATATCTGTCGGAAATCTGTCGGAAAAATGTATATTTTTCCGACAGATTTCCGACGGAATTGGAGATTTCAGGTAAAAATATGTGCAAAATGCTAACAATTTTTCCAAAATAAGCATTTTGGAAAAAAATGTTAACAATGCTAAATATTGTTTATTAAATTTAAGGAATTGAAGAAATTTAAGAAATGTTTATTAAATTTAAGAAATGTTTTTTTGGAAATTAATGAATAAGCATTTTGGAAAAAAATGTTAACAATGCTAAATATTGTTTAAAAATTACCAATTTTTTCCAAAATGCTAATTCATTAATTTCCAAAAAAAACATTTCTTAAATTTAATAAACATTTCTTAAATTTCTTCAATTCCTTAACCCTAAACCAACAAGAAAACATTTTTTAAATTTCCCATACCCTAAAACCCCATATCTGTCGGAAATTTGTCGAAAATATGTATATTTTTCCGACAGAGTTCCGACGGATTTGCCAATTTTTACCCGCGAAATGAAAAATAAACACCGCGAAATCAGTCGGTCCAAAACACGCGGCCCATTTAATTTATTTCAATTTCCGACGGATTTCCGACTGCTTGAAATCCGTCAGAAATCTGGGTTATTTCTTGACCACTCGTCTTCCCCGAAGGACACTTCCTCAAGCCTCAAAAAACTCACAAACCGCCTCCTCCGCCTCTAGCCCTTCCGATCTGTCTATTCACGCCGGTTTCTTCGCCGGAAATCGCCCACGAGCCCTAATCTCCCACGAGCCTCCTCCTCCTCGCCTTGTCTTCGCCGGAAATCGCCCACGAGCCTCCTCCTCCTCGCCGGAAATCGCCTCCTCCTCGCCGGAAATCGCCTCTTCTTCGCCGGATTACGTACAAATGGCGGAAATTCCATCCCATTTGTAAGTATCCTCAAATTTCATGTTGATTTTGGTTAGATTTAATATAAATTAGTTTGTGAATTGATTTTTGCTAGATTTAGGATTAGGGTTAGGGTTAGATTTAGGGTTTGGGAAGTTATATTATGAAATTTGGAAATTGTTACAAATTTTATGAAATTGTTACTAAATTGTTAGTATTTTTACTAATTTTTACTAAATTGTTAGAGTTTTTAAATTGTTATGAAAAATTAGATTTATGATTAGGAAAAATTAGATTTATGATTAGGAAAATTTATGAATTTAGATTTAGGAAATAATTTTTCCCATAAATTTTTAGAAAATTGTTAGCATGTTTTACTAATTTTTAAATATTAATTTAGAATTTTAGAATTTTAATATTTTAGAATTTTAAATTATGTAACAATTTATATCTATATTTTAAAGATATCTAACAATTTATATCTAACAATTTAGAATTTAAATATTTTTGAATTTATATCTATATTTTAAAGAATTTTAAACAATTAGGTTTATAAGATTGTTTACAAAACCTTATAAAACTATTTAAAAACCTTATAAAACTATTTAAAAACCTTATAAAACTTTACAAAAACCTTATAACACTATTTAAAAACCTTATAAAACTTTAAATTTTAAATTTTAGAATTTTGGAAATTTAAATTTTAAATTCCACCTCAGAATTTTAAATTTTACAATTTTGGAAATTTAAATTTTAGAATTTAAATTTTATAATTTTGGAAATTTAAAGAAATGTTTTTTTAAACCATTATATTTTTATTCGACGTACACCGCCATGCCACTGGAGGATCAAGAAATGTGGTTTCGCCAATTTGCGGTAAGTCATATGTTTTCACAATTTTTACTTTCATTTAAATTATTATTATTTATATTTAATTTTTGTTTTTGCAGGAAGAATTTAGGTGGGACCCACACATGACCGCTCTAGTTAGGAGGGAATTCGACTCTTATGCAGCACTGCACTACTCGAAGAAGGTGTTCGAGTGGAAGGATAAGTGGCTACACGGTGAGGTGCCAAAGGAGATGGTTGAGAAGCCGGACTTGTGGAACGGGTTCATCGCCTATTGGCAACTAGATGCTACCAAGGAGAGATCTACATATCACTCTAGCAACCGGAACAGCCAGCGCAACGGCAAGGGACCTTTCACCCACAACCTTGGAGCTACCAGCAAGAAGACAATGGCTAGGGATATGGTAAGTTTTTTATGTACGTCTTGATTTTTAATTTTTTTTTTTTTTTATACATTTATATTATCAAATAAATTTCTAACAACTGCAGGCTAAGAAGTTGGGTCGGGATCCCAACAACTTGGAACTTCTGCTAGCAACACACACCGACAAGAATGGTGTCGTCCAGGATCAGGTAGCTTGGGAGATTCAGGAGACCGTCCAAAGAATGGAAGAGGAGTACATTCTGTCTCAGCCATCCGTGGAAGGAACCCCTCCCCTCACCCAAGCCCCGGACGACATCATCAACGAATTCGTCTTAAAGGTATGTAAAATTTAAAATAGTTTTCATGTCTTTTTCATTTACAATTTAATTTGTTTCGCAGGTTGCTCCGCAGAGCAAAGGGCGGCTTTATGGTCTTCCCGACGATGCAGGATCATCGGGGTCTTCTTGTTACATCAGCGAGACATCCGACCTGAGAGCCAAGATGCAGGAAAAGGACGTCGAAATTGAAGGTTTGAAGACGACGGTCCAACAGATACGAGAAGCACAAGCCGCCCTAGAAGCCGAGCGGGAGAAGGAGAGAGCCGAGCGGGACAAGGACAGGGAGATGATGCAACGGATGATGGAGTACTTGGGTCGCAACCCGGATTTTCCGCGGGGGCCCACCATTTAGATTTTTATTTTCAACGTTTTTGTAAAACAATATTACTTTTAATTTTATTTTAATTTCTACTTTTAATTTTATTTTAATTTAAATAATTCAAATTTTAAATTTATATTAAATTAATTATTATTTAATTTATTATAATTTTTAATAATTTCTACTAATACGTCGGAAATCTGTCGGAAATGGATCCGTCGGAAAGCTGTCGGAAATAACACTGTCAGAAATCTGTCGGAAATAAATACGTCGGAAGTCTGTCGGAAAGTCGTCGGTTTACATGTAATCGGAACTCGTCGGAAATCAGTCGGAAACAAAACCGACAGATTTCCGACAGTGACATTTCCGACGGAATTCCGACAGTGACATTTCCGACGGAATTCCGACGTGTCGCCGGACTCCGGCAGGATGTCAGAATTCCGTCGGAAATAAAGCTGTCGGAAATCTGTCGGAAATTTGTGACGGATTTCCGACAGAATTACCATTTCCGACAAGATAGAAACGACAGACAAATCCGTCGGAAATCTGTCGGAATATGCGTTTTCCGACAGACTTCCGACGGATATTTCCGTAGGATTCTCGCTGTTTTCTTGTAGTGTCAATTCATCGTAGATCCATGAATTTATATCAATTATCGTCGATATCGTTGTCGTTAGCTCATGTCGTCCTATCTCTCGCGTCTTCGCTCACGTAGTTTAAACTACCCCTCCTTCTAGCGCCAAACTGTTTGGGCAAATTTTAACCGGTTCGAATTGAAACAATCATACGGATCGACGCTTGAAGAGATATTTTATTCATGAGCAATCTTTAGCTTACATCACTGAAAACAACAATAAACGAGTTTTGTAATAGGTATTAAAGAAAATCCATCTGAAGATATCGATCTTGGCATAAAAGATTCCCGTTTGGCCATGGTCGTTCATAGCTTTCTCGTAGGAGTTTTAGGGTTCTTTTCCTCTTCTCCTCCCTGGATTCCTTCTCTAGGTTTAGAACCTTTATATATGTTCACGTCAAAGTCTAATCTATTTTAGATTAATAATGACGTGTCCCTATAATTCCTAATTATAATTGACATGGCAATAGGGTATTTATATTACCCAACAATGAGATCTTGTGGTATGTTGAACCCAATGTTAACACGAGAGAGAGAGAGAGAAAAGCAATGTGATTTGTATATTTGGTAGAAGTACCTTAGTATCTTCATTGTCCTGCAAAGAAAATCGATACCATATGACTTTTCAACCGTCCCGGCCAAATACCCTGTTGTGTAAAGGTAACCCTTATCAATTCTCAAAGATCCTTCATGAGGCTTCCCTAGATCCACACCACAATGCACCACAATTGGAGTGACAATACCTCTAATATCCAATCTCACACTTTTTTCTTTCCTTCGCAGTCTTAGAAAGAATCACCTCAAGATTGACATTTGCATAACCCGTGATTTCTCTTTCGTCATTGTATTGCCTAAAAATGGTTTGATTCCCACTGTAAGCAAATAAAATTCGGGTTTTTTGATAGCATCGGTTTCCTTCCTTGAGAAAAATGTATGCACGATGGTCTTATGAACATATCGAAGCGCTGAGTGTCTTATCTTTGAGGATTGTTTAACCTTCTCCCACATGACCATAATTGAGAATCTTCACGGTGGTTCTTGATGTAGCATTATGTTGCTTGCGTAAACCCAGAAATTGTGCATAACTCATAGAAGCTCACTTTGTGATCATTTTCGGCGATCCAAAATTTGATACAACCAAGATTTTTGGGGATAACAGTGCCTTATTCTCAAAGAAAATGGTCAAAAAAGCAAGGAACTAGAGTGTAGGAGCGTAATAGGCGGTATAATTCAATGTGACGAATTTTGCCATCCCTATGTTTTCAAGAATAGTACGAACATCCTCAAAAATACAAAGCCCTTCAAGAAGGGAAACATCCGAGTGTCTCGTCAGATATTTCTCGCTTTGTCTTAGCGCGTTGAGATAGTCGGTGTAAATTGGTTTCTTCTTTGCAACCTTCTTGGTTTTTGGCTTGGGGTTGCTAGGACCAACTTCATCACTAGAACTATCCGATATTAATCTTCGAAGAACATTATTTTCCTTATTCACAACACCATTCCTTGTGATTATTCCTATTTTCAATTCAAGTATGGGAGATTGGACGTAAACCGGAAAATTCTTTTGGTGTGTGATGAACATATTATGCTCGGCAAATAGGCTCGAAAAACCCTTTGTGAGTTTTTCTGTTTGCTTGTCCTTAGAACCGAGCATAAAAAGCCAGGATTTTAGCATTGGTAAGCGACAGTCCAAAATCATGATTCCACGCAGGGGCTATTATGACCGGCAAATAGGCTTGGTAAATCACGTCGAACTCAAAAAAATCAACTTATAAGACTTAAACCCACAACTTTTAAGACATGAAACATAGTATAAATAAACACCAAATCTAAGATAAAATGAGTAAAAGATATGTACAAAAAGGATACCATGGAATTGCCTCCCAATCGCGCTTGTTTTACGTCTCGAGCTTGACATTGATGGAGACTTGATGTAAAATGGTTTTTATGTTTTTTAATATGGTTTTTATTATTCTTTTAAATGTTTTTTACGTGGTTTTATGTCTTCAGTGGTAGTTTTAGTATATTTGTAGTGTCTAGAGTCTTTTACAAGTCAAATTGACATAAGGACAAGATATCGAGATATTGGACAGTTATGAAGCATGAAATGTCGAGCAACCGTTGGAAAGCCTTAAATTCATTGGATTGCATTGAAAGTTGGACACGAGAAAGACAATTGAGTCATATTTCATCCAGAAGAAGTTTCAAGTCATTTGGATCAACGGTCATAGAGTTACGCCAATTCCTAAACCGACGAAAATAAAGAAAAATTTGATATTTCTTAATTTAACTTAGTTTAGCTAGGGGATTTCGACCAAGCACAAATTTAGACCTATAAATACACGTTTTAGCCACTTTAGACATGACCGCTTTCTACTCTATTCATACTTTTAGTTTATTCGTTTTGGGAGAAGATCTCTAAACCTTATTGACAATTTGGAGAAGATTTCTAAACCCTTTTTAATTTCCATTTATTTAATTATGAGTTTTTCTTTATCTCTTTGTTGTTTTTTTAATTCCATGTTCGAGTAATTTCATAGTTACGTTTTAGGGTTTTCAAGGGGATTTTATGAATCACTAAAACAGACATAGATAGGGATTATATCTTTTGTTGTCTTCATCTATAGTCGTATTTAATGCTTGAACTAGTGTTATCACCTAGTCTCATGATCTTAAGTGAACTAACTCATCAAAAGTGTTATTAGGTTGCTAGAAAAGAACATAGATGAGCAAATTGTCCTTAGCCAACGAAAGCTGATGTTAATGCAATTTGTGAATATATCGAAATCGCTTGTAATGCGTGTCTACAATTCTAAGTTCAACAACATTTAGGATTTTAGGTTGCTAGATAAAGTGATTGGAACCACGACAGTAGAAAAATCATATATTCATGTTTGAGTTCTAGATTGTGCTTACCTACTCTTTGAATAGTTGTTTGGTTCATGACCCGAATTCCTGCGAATATCTCAACCTCAAGAATCGGATTTAATGGCATCTCATTTCTCTTACCAAAATTACCTTTCCTTTGGCACGCATCACATTTGGAAATGAATTCATTTGCATCCTTAAGCATGGTTAGCCACCAAAATCACGCTTGAAGAACCTTAGAAACCGTCTTGAATGTGGTGAAATGGCCTCTATAATGTTACCCATGGCAATGAAAAAAAAACACCAGGTAATTCCTCCTCCGGAATACACCTCCTATAAAGCTTATCCTTGCATTGCCTATAGAGACAAGGCCCATCCCAAAAGAAGTGTGTGATATCCTTCTAGAACTTCTTCTTTTGGTAGCCTTTAATATTTGGTGGCTCTCTTCCACAAGTTAAATAGTTCACAAAATCCGCATACCAAGGTTCCTTCACACTTATAGCTTTAACCTCTAAAATCTCATCCAACATCAAACTATCTTTGTGCATAGTTCGAATGGTATTTATCTTCGGGTAAGGAATCATTAATAGGGATCTCTTCATTAATTCTTATCCTTGATAGATGATCCGGAACCCCATCTTTATCCCTTTCTTATCAATAACCTCAATGTCAAACTCTTGAAGCAAGAGAATCTATCTCAATAGTCTTGGTTTAGCATCTTTCTTGGTCATGAGATACCTCAAAGCCGCATGATCATTGTAAACGATGACTTTAGACCCTACCAAGTATGATTTAAACTTCTAAACGGCATATACAATGGCTATGAGTTCCTTCTCCGTGGTCGCATACTTCATTTGAGCACAACCGCTTCAACCGCATAGTTACTAGCATCACACATCAACTGAAAAGGGTAATCCCAACCCGGTGCTTGAACAATAGGTGCGCTAACCAAAGCTTCTTTTAACTTCAAGAAGGCTTCATGACATTCTTGATCAAACACAAAAGCAACCTCCTTACACAATAGCCTTGTCAACGGTTTAGCAACCTTAGAGAATTTTTTTGATGAACATTCTATAGACCCTGGCATGTCCCAAAAAGCTTTTCACACCTTTTACCGAGTTTGGTGGCTCTAGGCGAGTCATGACCACAATCTTAGCTTTGTCCACCTCGATACCATCCTTCGAGATTATATGCCCAAGCACAATACTATTCTTCACCATAAAGTGATGCTTCTCCCAATTGAGAATAACATTTGTGTCATTACATCTTTGTAGAACTCTACACAAATTAGAGAGACAACAAGGAAAAAAGAGTCATAGACGGAAAAGTTATCCATGAATACTTTCATTATGTCTTCTATGTAATGCGAGAAGCTCCACATCATACACTTTTAAAAAGTCGCGGGTACGCATTACACAAGCCAAATGGCATTCTTTGATAAGCAAATGTACGAAATGGACATGTAAAAGTCGTTGACTCTTGATCTTGACGGTAAATTGGAATTTGAAGCAGCTACCTTTCTCTGCCGTAGTGGCATGAAGCTTGAAGAAGTAAAATGGTCCCATGCGACGCCGTATTGAAGCAGCTACCTTTCTCTGCCGTAGAATTAAGATGGTCCTTTTAGGCTGTTTTGTTTCGTGTGGTTACTATGATAACATATCAAATTTAAATGTTTTATATGTGGTACGACGTACGTCTAACAACTATGTTACTTGAATTGTCTTCTTATTGTATAGTTTAATATTGGATTAACTCATGAAGAAGACTAGAAGTTATGAGTATTTGATGTGGATTTGGATTAGTGCTTTGTAGATTCACCTCAGTGATTTCAACAGATATGATTCAATTCAAATTTATCTAACTAAAATTAAGTTTGTTGTAAAGCAATTAAAAACATAACCAAGATTACTATAAATTAATATTTTCTAAAATGATCATGCCTAAGGTTGGAGAAATTAGTTAATTTGAAATTTATCATGTCAAAGAATTTCATGAGATTTAAAATAATAATATTAATATATTCATTTCTCATTTTGTTTTGTGTAGTTATAATCTTTTTATTTTGTTTGAATTACATGTCCATAAAGCTTGTAAAAAAAAAAAAAAAAAAAAAAAGAAGAATAGCTTTGCAATTCGAATGAAGCAAAACTAAATGCTTAGCTATATATTCTGGCTTTTGAGTGAAGTTAAGAGCCGGTAATGATACATTATAGTACGTATATGTCATACTCACGAAATTAATGCTAAAAGTTTGGCTGGCCAACTCATTTTGCTACGATGTGTTACCCTTATAATGTTGCTATCAAATTTTGTCTTTCATAGAATTTTGAAAAATGTTAGATAGTTATCTTAGTCGGCATGCATACATATTGGATACTATATCTATATAGCAATTCTCCAATTTGTTTTCTTTTAATCATTGAGGCACCTATAATCCGAATCTTCGAAGATAAATGTACTATTTAGTCTTGAATTGGGTGTAAAATGAAATAATATGAGCTTTAACGATCATCAGTGTATAAAATATATATATATATATATATTAGATGGAAATATTGTAAAACGATAAGTTGAGAAGAGAACTCAAATCGAAAAAAAAGGCGATGGTTGTTAAATAAATTTATTTTGGCTAAATGAAGAGCCCCCACAACGTCGTTTCTTTGAAAGCAACTTCTTACATATCACTTCATTTTGCATCCGTACGTATCGGTGTGTTTGTTGATATAATCCCAAATTGATTTTGCTTCTAGTTTTTTTTTTTGTATTAATTGTATTGAAACCAATGATTTTGTCATCATATAGGTTTTAAACAAGAAATGATTCTAATTTGGTACACTGATAGTCACTTGACATTGAAGATTAGCCGATAATTAAGCTCCCTGACAAAATAAAAAAGTAATGGTTTGTGTAATTTGGTGGTTGATTAATGCACATTTCAAAATAATGTCATATCATTACAAAATTATGGTTGATTTCGTCTAATGGCGAGAGGGAGTGTATGTAAATATATTCCCACATATGTTATTGTCCTTTGTAGTCAGATGCAAGTACTTCACAATCACATGCACTTCACACTCTCTATAAATTCACTTTGAAGCACCGAATTTTTTTTCACAATTATCTTCTTTTCTAATCTCTCTCTCTCACTTCCCTTCCCTTCCATGCCCAACGAAGAAGCTTTCTTCTCACAACACTCTCTTTTCGATTTCAGTGTCAAATGGAAGCAGTTAAGACCTCCAGGTTCATCACGGAGGTGGCTCCAGCTAAGTTGATATCGGCAACGAAAGAACCATTCAAGAACATGTTGACCACAATCTCCGAGGAAGATTTTGATTTTGAAGAATTGGTCAGAGCCGCCGCAGAAAGACTTTCATCTTCTTGTCCCTTGCTCACGGTCCCTTGCTCACTACACCAAGACCAAAAAATTCACCTCTTCTTAAAAGAGTATTTTGACATTACGATAGATATTTTTCTCTGTTTTAATAAGAGAGGAACTAAGAGAATCTATTTGTGATCTCTTCATTCTTCAGCATGAGACTTGTTTATGTTTTCATCTACTTCTCGCATTGTTGAAATATGGTCTGCCTCACTTCTGATTAAGCATTCTTGAATTATCCATAAGATCG